>JANZLO010000007.1:35956771-36018733 GCA_026937515.1 Polyboroides typus | reverse complement strand
TAAGTTCGATTGAGGCCTATTCAATTAGTGTAATTTTTTTTTTTTTTTTTTTTTTAAACCCAAACCTTTTGCTGTTACTTTTGCTGAGGGGAAGAAGAAAAAGGGTCTGTTGGGTTTTTTCAAAAAAACTTATGTTCCATTTCAATTCAGGTTTGTGCATAAAATTTAGCAGGTCAAAAGGATAAGCAATTTATGAACAAATCAAAATCAAATTAATGTATGCTGTGAACATTTTAAAACACAAGATTCACTGTTTTAAGGAGGTTCTCCACGTTTCTATTTCCATTTTTTAGTCATCTCTCATGCTAAAGAAGGCAATGCCAAAAACACATCCTTGTGAATAACCCTGGAAAGCATTTTGCTTCAAAACCTCTCCTTTTTGAGCCGGTAACTTGTTAACAAATCACCTCTTTTTCTGATTTGTTACCCACAACTGACTACTTCCTCTTCTCTTCTCCCTGCAGCTGCTGTGTTGTCGGGACCGAATCAAAGTCTCTCCAAAATCTCAATTTTTCTAACCTGCTGCAGCTTATTTGGTTTTATCTGCATACGAATTTAACAAGTTTCCTGCTGTCTCCCATTCTCCTGCATGTCTGCAGAGCTGAAATCAAAGCCTTGATTTTCCTTGCCTTACAAAATTACAGTTGACTTCTTCAGAGACTTCCTGGGCTGCTTCCAGTTCAGTTCATTCACCATGTCAATGACAGGCATCTTCCCTACCTCTGAAGGTGGTGTGAGATCTGAATATGCAGGATCTGGACCTAAATCCACACTCAAAGAAACATTTCTCTCTCAACGAAGGAATTGACAGAACATGTGCAGCAGCCAATGTTTAAGCCTCAACATCTTGGTTATTTATTCTTTGAAATGCCACAAACCATAAGTACGTATTATAGACAAATCACTTGTCAAAGCTCTTTCTTAATTTAATTAAAGCCATTTTTTATTCATAGAAGTGCAAAGAAGCAACTTAAACAGATAACATTTTTCACACTTGCATAAAATGAAAATAGCCAAACTAAATTTTGGCAAAGTATATAACAACAAAAGATCCAAGCAAAGACTATATATGTGCCAACTTTCATCTCTGCTAAGATGTTAGCAATGAGTTACGCACGCAAAGTCTCCTAGTTAAATTTCTTACGGACTCCTGACCCTTCGCACGCTACAATCACACCACTGATTCTTATGCTGTGGCTCTATAGCCTTCTTCAACAACCCCGCTGGTGTTGGTCCGTGTTACTCCACGCTAGTGTGACTTCCTGGGAATCACTAACACAGCAGGCAGCAAAACGCTGCTTGAGTTAAAAATACTGTACCCCAGAAGCACCCTCTGCTTTTCCAGCTTTGATCTGAATATCACATTGGCAAAAACATATATATGTCAAGCGTCTGTAAGCAGCACGAGGAACACGCTACCCTCCCGGTTTTAGTAGGCACTGTGTACAAGTTTTTGGTGCATACACGAATGATTAACTTCGGAGGGAACCCCGATGTAGCCACTAAAGCACCACTTGGCACACATCAAGAACAGATTCACTAGTTGAATAAAGATACACCATATCGTCCTGGAGTTAAGGTGCCAGGCGCTAATTCAGAAAAGGTCCTCCTTTTGCACCGAAGACTTGTGACTTCTGTGTGCTTTAGCATATCTGTAGTCAAGGCTCATGCATAGTAGTAAAGGCCTAGATTCGACAGTGTGCAAACTGGCTAAGTATCCTGAAAATTCTTGGAAGCATCTTTTCATTACGGCCTCAGCTACAGACTCCTAAAAAATGCACTCAGGTTTGCATTTTTTAGAAACATTGTGTTCAGCCCCACTCTGGGATTCTGCAGCCTGCAATATTAAACAATACTTGAATAGTAAGGTTATGGGGTAGTCATGTGCATATATGCAGATTATAGCCAGCCTCTAGAATCTTCTTTCACAGCCATGCCTCATAAGGACAAAAGAACCATCCAAACCCAGGTGACACCAGAGGCCAATCCTAAAAAGAAACACCTTCATGTTCAGCAAAACTGATTTGGGATCAGTAATACCAAGGCACAGGTTTTCAACTCAAGTTCACAAAAATTGACTGGGAGGATAAAGGGACAGAGAACTCCCTACCAGCCAAGTATACCCACAAACACCATTTTCATCAATTAAGAAAACACAGCAACAAGTCTAGAGACAGTGTAAGGGAATTCTGCAGACCAGGTCACACACACCACCCAACTAGGCTATTTTTTTCCCCGTCAGCATTTCCCTACATCAACCATTTCACACGCATTAGTAGGCATCAATACTGTCCAGAGTAAAAAAAACCTTTTAATTCCATTGGCTTAGTTCACACCTGCTATAGTAAATAGAAAATCATTTATCAATTTACCTTCAAAGTTTGCTGTTGTGCAATCCCTTACAGCACTCAGAAATTTCATGATTTAAGCGATACATTCAGACTCCATCTGCTGCATATTATTGACCATATTATGTAAACTACGTTTTTGCAATTCACACTCGCTTGATTCTGCAGTACCTGTGGGTGCCAAACATATGTTTCCTATTCTACTTGCCTCTCCTGGGCCATATGCAATCCACTCAAACCATCAGCTTTCTTATATATGCAACTTGCTGCTTGGTAGGCTTTTCTAACATGTAAGTCGTATCAACTATGCCAAACACTGCAATTGTAAACCAACTTGTGCAGAGGACTTTGTGGTATTCAATCAGCTTTTCTGAGATCACGAATGTGTGACCGCAAGAGCTACAGGTGCCAGGCAGCAAGGTGGGTTACTGCTTGCAGAAGCACCCCTCCCCACTTACACCAGGCCTCAAGTCGCTGGAGGGTGATCTTCCCTAAGCCCCAAAGGAAAGCTGGCACGTCAAACGGCTCAGAAGGCAGCGCAAGCCGTCACCCCATACCCGCGCACGCAGCCTTCTGGGCTGCCCTGCTTCCCCTCGCCCCATTCAATAAAGAAGCCAAACTGAAAAGTCAGCATGCCAAAAAACCAACAGGACTTGAAGAATCTGGTTTTCAGAAATGAGATATTGCTCTGTTGCTAGGCAAAACGTAAGGGGTTTTTTTCTCATCTTTTTGGAGAAGCCTCGGCTCTCTTCTTGAGGGGCAGAGCTGAATTTCATATTGTCATTAATGCAAAATTAGAATGACAGCATACAGACCTGCTTCTTATTCCAAGGCATGTCTCCAGCCTGTTCCCTTTTGGAAATAACGCCATGTACTCACAAAGTATCTCACAAGGGAAAGAAAAAACCCAAAAACCAAAAAACAACCAAACCACAAACCATCACCCCACTGCTGCAGTAGGATGATGTCAGGGGCTCTGCTTTTGTTTTTTACAGTTTGCACTGGAGGGAGGAACAAAAAAGATGGAAACTTCAGCAGATTCTATGTGCAAAGCAAACAGCTTTAAACGAACAAAAAAAAAAAAAACGGGTCCAGTCCATTCACAGAAGAAGGGAACGGCTGTCTAGAAGCCCATCAATTTGTTGGTCTTCCACTCGTATATCTGTCACTTTTAAGAGTGTTGAACATACACTGGGATATGTTGCTCTTTTGTTCAAAACTCTTGACTGATATATTTTATAGCAGAGAGAGAGTTCAAATGCTTGAACACATCAACAGGAATTTTCCAACAGCACCAAAGCTTGAGATAACATATATCTGTCCCTACTCTGCAAAAGAGGGCACACCATTGCCATTTATAACAGGAGATAGCAAATGTCCCGTAAAGAGTGATTTCAAAATGACATCACCCTCCAAAATAAACCTTCTACATCTGTGGCAGCAGTAAGCCATTTGCTTTGTTCCTACTACTGTCAACCTACTGTAATGCTGCTGCTTCAGTTACGAAGCACGCAGTAGGGACTATGTGTCCGCCTTTAACCTACAGATGAGGGCGAGCAATCCGCCACGACACTGAAAAGCTGGTGTTCTCAACCGTCTTGTTTGTTTACAGGAGAGAACTGTAGGGGCAGACTGGCAGTTTGTTTCCACTCCTGCTTACGAATCCCCGATTCTGACAAAACTCCTCTCCCAACCACAAACAGCAGACCTGCACCTTCTCACCATCTCGCCAGGCCACTTCTCTACATAGGCGCTGCTTGTCCCAAAACCCAAAGTGTAGAGCCATCATTTGCTCACTTATTGTGGGAATGAAAGAATAGCAGAATGATTACACTCAGCACATCCTCCTTCCCTTGCCGCAAACTCCCCACCTTTCCCCTCTGTCTTTTCATGAAAATGACGACAACATTTGTGAACCGGCACCGAGGTTACCCCACTCCCTTGGACTACCTGTTACACCCTTTGCGTTCCACTCACAGAGCAAGAAACCGACGCTTGAAAACAGGCAAAAGGGTGATGCTATGCCAAGGAATGCATTCCTCAGGTCGTAAGCACTGCAGGAACATTTGTCAGCACTGACATTCTGGCAAAACCAGAGTGATATTAAAAAGGTGCCCCATTAGCCTGCTTGACGAGCTCATCGCCTTCAGAGGAGTAAGTTATTTGCCCAAAGGCCGGCGCACGCTAACATCTGTATTAGCTAAGAATACGAGCTGCGTCCCACCACAGGTTACAATCCAAAAGCACTCTTCTCAATCACCCTTCTATCCAATTGCTTCCCGCTTGCTTCGAAGCAGGAGCAATTTATATTGGCTGATATTAAGCAAAGGCTGGCTGATATTAAGGAAATTACGACATCCCAGAAGTCTAGCGCATCTGTGCTAGCTGACACATAAATAGACACAGGAACACTAGCTTCCCAGTAAGAATAAATTATTTCTCCCTTATTTCTGCTCACCTGGCTTAAGGTGCAAGGCATCAAATAAGAAGAAAGGGTGGGTTTACTGTACAACTCTAGGTACAATCTCAGTAATTAAACAGATAACTCAGTCTAAGTATTTGCAATTTCCTAAAACAGCATTTGTTAGTGATGAATCTGCATCTCAATAACCATTACCTTTTGCTACCTACAGGTAGAGATAATTATCCACGAGTAAACGATTACCTATGCTATAAATTACCTACAAAAATTTGGGCTGGGTTTTTGCCAATCACCATTCCAATTAATTAACCAAAATTGACTAGCTGGCTTTAGACCAAATATTTCCTCATCAGTATTCAGTGCCAGTGCCTACAAGATGAAGGAAATAAACCAGTGAGGAGAGACAGAGTGAAATCCTACAAAGGTTAGAAAGAGCTTAAAGCAACACAGAGACAAGAAGCAATGGTTTCTAAGTGTTCGTGGTGAACACTTGCTTTTTTTGCGTGTGACACTGCCCATGGGGAGGGCTGCACATGGTCTGTGGACAGATCACCACCAGCAGCACACACACAGCCCATCTCCATCGAGGAAGGGAGTCACGGCCATCAGCAGGAACCGGAAAGCTCAAAGTCTTCGAGTTTTCCTCCGGATTGGGGCTTCAGGCAGCTTTCCAAGGGCTGTTACAGAGAGCAGGGGACGCAGTCGCACTTGAATTATAACGGCTGGGGGAAAAACAATCACCATGCTCGAGCAAGACGTTTCCGAAGGAACTCCCGATTTCTCAGGTCCTCCATTTTGAAGGAGCTAGTCGGATCCTCACAAAACCTTTCATTTTCAATCCTCTAGGTGACAGAAAAATTTCACACGAATGGAAACAAGGCCTCAAACACCCAGCATTACACATCTGCAGAACAGCAATTTAGACAACATGCGCTCAATTTTTGGGACTGTACACATTGAATGTTCAATAAATCCCCGTCATTCCCAGCTGAATGATCACCGCATGCCATCAACAGACAGACTTTTTAGATGTCCGTGTGCTCCATGAACACTCAGAACGGCAGAAGTTGCCATTGCAAACAGCGAAATAAACTCTTTGAACAGGCAGCGCCTCCAGCCCAGCACCACTGGGATACCCAAGAACCGCTTCCAGCGGAAAACTGCACAGGCGAACGAGCCATCAACCCAAAGCACGCTACAATTAATAGAAACTTTCCCAGTGACTAAGAGTTTCGTATCAGCACTCATTAAACCCGCTCTGATGTACAACTGGCCCCATAGATACAGAAGCAAGCATACACTGTAGTGCAAATACCAGTTTAAGACAAATCTTTGCATCTAAGCCAAACTAAGCTCGATCAAGTGCGTGTCTCCACGCAACCACTTACTTGTTCTGTACCTTTTCTGAGGGACACGACTCATGACAAATTTGAGAACAAACCAATAGGCCTGGTCCCAGCTCACCACACTTGGCCCGTGAACACTTACTCCGTTTCCTATGGAAGCCAATGAACTAATTGACATGGTTCAGCGCTGCCCACCTGGACTAAAGTTAGTGCACGGCAGAGAAGGAAGGCCTGCAGTTACCGAAGGCGAACTAGGTGTACACACAGCTTCCAAATTGCTATGCTGTAAGATTCTTCCATTTACCATTTGGGGTCTGCCATTTCAGCCTTACAGCTACAGGCATTTTAAGAGAGCCTTGATTTTTGTGCAGAGTATCAACTGTTTACTAATACAAGACTCGTACACATATTTTGTATTACGGCTCTTGAACTATCAAAGTCTACGTGCGCAGGAGTGCTGGCATGCCAGTAATGCTATCTGGAAAAGAACCCTTTAAGAGTGCAGAACTGAAGTCAGAAATCCAAGCTATTTCTTCTCAACCCAGAACAACTCTTCTCCTCTGTCATAAATAGAAATGTGCAGTTAGTTGAAATGGGACTGCAATATTTATTTGGTAGTGATTTTTAGTACTAGTTCTTGAAAAAGTAAGGCATCTCATGCACTGTAAGGAAGATACAAAGCTGTAAATACTGACAAAACCAGTGATTAGCAGTCATTCTAGACTCTTCTGGAGAACTTGTCAGGGAACTTATTTCAAACCAAACTATCTGCAAAGAAAATCACTAATAAGGATAATCTAGTGCCTTCCACATCACCTCAAAAATAATTTTCAAGACGCTTTTCTCATGTCACGTCCAGTTATTGATTTATTAAAAAGCAACAAGATATTTCACTGCATAAAGTAAGATTTTTATTTATTTATGCAGGCCTGTCAGTGTCGATAAAATACTGTGGATGCTAGATATTACTTGCACTCCATAAAATTAAGTGAAAGGCCAGACCTTTGTGGAAGTGTTCAACAGAATTCTGATCCTGACCAGGCAGAAGGGGTGAAGGGAGAGGTGGAGGGGGTGGTCCCAAGGGCAGCAGAGCCATGTCCCCATGCTACTAAACCTGGAATGGTCCCCATGGCTCCCCAAAGCTTCGTGGTATTTCAGGTCTGGGTCGGTCTCCGGGGTTGTCAGACTAAAGGTGCAAGGTTAAAAACTACCACCAACCAGCAGCTTGCCAAGGTCAAAGGAGAAAAAAAAAAACCAAACAAACCCACCACCCCAAAACCCTACTAACAAAAAACCAACCAACACAAAGACCATCAGAGAGAAAGCCAAATGTTTCCACTAAACTCACCAAGCTACTAATCAGGCTTCAAAGAAACAGATGCATGTGCGGAACATTTCCCAGCTGGCTGTATACGCTGCACAGCTCTCCATCAAAGTGGAAGGCACTGGTGTCTGGAAAAAAATCTCCTCCATTTTGAACTATATTTATGTACTTGTTACAATGAAGACATCATTCCTGCTTCTCCTGGGTTATTCTCATTTAAAGTTCATTCAAACATTTGTTAATGAACAGTAAATCTTTAGACTACTTAGAATTGCTCTGTTTAATAAACTGTGTGCATTTCATCAACATTATTCAAAACTCAAACTCATTTATGAAAAAGTCCACATCAGTCTGAGAGAAAAATGTATTCAACTCCTATGAAGGTCTTGGCAGTGCAACACAGGTTCACACTGACTGCAACATTTAAGACCATAAGCAGAGACAGATTTTCCAAGAGCTTCATTTTAGAATCCTAAAATGAAACACACGGATTTCTAAAAGCACTCTAGGCTACAATTGTAATGTGGGCAATTTAGGTGCCTGAAGCGCTAGAGGAATGCTAGATACCAAGCACTTTTGAGGTGCATCTAAGTGGTACGGGATGTTTAGAGGTAGAAGACTGAAGGCAGCTTAAGCTCTTGCAAATTTTGCTCAGGAGTGAGTCCAGACAAAATGATTTTCTACAGGATTCTAGCACACGTATGCCACAAGTTCCTCTTTACCACTTGGAGACTTATCTTTCTCTGCTTGTGCTTCGTGCTGTAGCTTCTGCTTGTGTAAGGGTATGTGGAATTTCACACCTGGGCCACGTTTCAAACTCACTCGGCTGCAAATGTGTTCCTGGCTAGCTACAGCACTGAGCCAAATGAGGGACTCTTTGAAGACGAGAGTAGATTACAGGCCAGATGTAATTAAAAAAAAACCAAAACAACCAACCCAAAATCAGGAAACAACTACATCTACCTGGCAGGTCGTGGAATATCTGAGAGAAAGCATGAAAGACATCTGTTTAGCACAGACCATCACTTGACAATTCTGAAAGGGTCACACAGAACTCTGGCTGCCACCCTCTAACGTTGCCAAGATTAGCCCATGTTGCTAACACCACACTTGCCTCTTGCCAATGATACAGGGAACTCTTTTTGATGAGCAAAATGTAGGTTAATTCAAATTTTAAAAGCCTAGCAGATATAGGGAAGTGAAGTGGCAAAAAGCATTCTCCTAAACGTCAGAGCATCCTCTAGCAGTCTGTTTTAAACTGGTAGTCTAGATTTTACACTTCCAAACTATCTCTTTTCTAACAATAAAGCCAAAAAAAAAGGTAAAGTGTTTTCATCAGTTAGATTTTACTTCTTTTTTCCCCAAAGTGCAGAAACTGCAGCTTTGGTCTATTTTAGAATGTAAGAAACTTCACCAAATCCCCCTTTTGATCCGTCATGTTCCTAGTGCAGCAGAATAAACAGCCTGGTTCCCACCCTACAGCGTCATATCACAGCACCTGCTGCGCCAGGGCTCCGGATCTCGAAATGCTACAGTCCTTAAAGTGCTTGGACTTCCTCCAAAAAAACCCCAAAACAAAACCCAAAAGAAAACAAACCCCAAAACTTGAAGGAAAAGCTGCAGCTGAGGGCCCTGCCTTGAGAAACTCTCCAAGACTCTTGATGCTACCAGACCGGTTGGGTGGCATCCAACTGAAGTCACCCAGGAATACGCCCAGATGCAATCTCATCACATGTACCCTGCTGCCTTGGTCGGACCCACCTCGTCATTTTGCTAACTTTATTCTTCCTTTATTCTCAAGGTCATCTCTTGTTTATTTAATCATCCATTGTGCTTGCAGTCTGATGGGTCTCTTAATCCCTGAGCTGGTTTCTTAACTTTAAATTAGTTTCCAGTAAAGCAGGGCTTGTACCTCATAGGAGAAAAAGCATTGTTTTTAACACACTTGTAACTAATGCTGCCGGTCCTTGGGGAGGTTCGAAGGACCTCAAAGGCAATAGTTCTCTGCCCAGGAGCAAAGAAGCCATTACAGCTTGTACTAGAAGATTTAATAGGTGTCATAATTTATCATGTAAACCGAAAAGTGTTTCTTAATTAAGTGCGTACGTTAATGAATTTTTTAATTTGATCCCTGTAAGTACCTTGCTATACTAATTGCAATATTCTACACATTAGTCATCCGCTGTTGCCCTTGGCTATTTTCTACCCTGAGAGAGAGAGATAGAGCTTTTCAGTTAAAGTTCATTTAACTCTTTCCACCCAACAAATTAAATTTCCTGTTATTCAAACTGAAGAGCGACAGCTGCATTTCAGTCCTAGAGCACTTGAAGAATAGCTTTTCACATACACATCAGCTTGGGTCTCGGCCCGGTCTCCCAGGTAGAGGGGATGAGAGAAATGAGCAAGAAGTCACACAAGAGATCCACTGAGGAAAAACATCACCTTGCATTGCAGAAGACGAAGAGTTTGCTCCTGGCACTGGGAATAGATGCCGTACAGGAAAACCATGAGCAATGGACACTTCCTAGTGTGGTTTCAAACGCAGTGATGGGGGTTCATTTCATTACCTTGATTACAAACAGCAGTAAGTGATGTAAGTTTTCCAACCCACAGATTGTTCCGGGTTTCAACACGTGCTTGAGTGAGGCATCAGCTTTTCTGATAATTTTCACTCATAACCAAAATTCAAGAGCAAGAGGGTGGGGAACTTGCCACTGAACGTCCAGAGAGTGGAAGGAAAAAAGCAGCAGCTGAAGGTATGGCACACAGCTCAGCTGCTTCACCAACCACTACAGGAATTTGTTCTCCAGTTGGGATACGCGAACTGTCAAGACATCAATACTGAGGTAGCTGACAAAAGCTGACAAGCATCTCTGACAATTTTATCCTGTAGCTAATTTCTGGTACCTGAATAGCATAAAAGAGGGCTTTGAAAGCCTCTTAAACATTGTAGACTATGAACCAAATTTTCTTTCTGCAGGGATAATACTCTTGTGGCTGTGTGTGTCAATCAGAACAGCCACTACAAATTGATAACTCCTCACCTCTAGTAAGGATACTTTGCAAACACATTAAAAAAAGTACTTAGACCCCTCTAGACTCAGTAGTAAGACAAAGCAGAAGGGTTATACCCATGACCAAGCAAGAAGTTCATGCAACTGCACACTCACAACTTCCTTCTTAGCCATATTCTTGCATTTTCATTTGTTTCTGCTTCTGGAGTTTGCAAAACAGAATTCAGAATTTCAACTCAACGACTCCGCAAGGGAGAACGGTACTTTTTTCAAAGAGAAACTTCGCTGTTCTTGGCGTGGGGCGGGGGCGCGGGCAGAATCTTATTTTCCATCCTGTCTGCCAACACAAAGGTGTAGTACGTGGACAATGCAAACCCTCCCCCTTTCCCAGTGTTTGTTCCTGTGACATAGATGAAACAATTAATAGCAGCGAGTCATCATCTGCTGAAGCATGTTAGTCCTCAAAGTGTGCATCTCCAAGATGATTAAAAGGAACACAAGGCTTCCCCCTGAACGCTTCTGAGCTTGCATGCCAGATCGCTATTTACAATATCATCTTCATTGTGTATGAACTGATGCTCTCCAGAACTGAGAGAGATGAACTCTCCCACGTTCTGGACTATAAATGAGTAAGTGCGGCACCTACAGCTTCCTTTCTATGTTGTATCGGTGTTTATTTCCAGCTTTGAATGTGCTGAGAGCATGCATTTCCTGCATACAGGTCCAATAAACTGTAATAAGGTACAGGACAGACGTTCTATAATACTTTAACTTCCCACTACCAATTTTCTTAATTTAGCCTGTACAACACAATGTTAACCTGTCACGCATCTGAATAAAAACTCTTTTAAAATAATTTAAAAAAACCAATTCGAACTGTGTAAAAGCTGCTGTCAGCAGTCAATTCGTAGAAACACCTTTTGAACACAACCAGTCAAATGGCCTGCTGTATTTGGTGTGGGCGTACCCACTATTCTAAGTGAAATAGCTTCTCAAAGCCCAGGGAAATCTAATGTGAATTAGGAGCTGAGCTTCATTAAGCCTCTCGGAGTCCTACCGACAGTCATTTCTGAAGCCTGTTGGGTAACAGTCACTACACTTAGCCGATAAAGGAAAGGCTGACGTACCACAGAGCATCTCCCCCATTCCACACAGGTTTTGTGAACAGATGTACGATCATCCTGCTAAGACAGCGACAACAAGGAGGCAATGGGTGTACATGTGATTTACCTAAAGCACAGTTCTTTGCAGGATTGGCACCTAAGCAATACTACTAATCCCGCTTGTACTTTACATCCCTTTCAGAGTTACAGACAAAAAGAAAAACGTACAACAGAAGAAATCAGCGCCCTGCCTGATGATCTCTAACTGTGAATTACTTAAGTGCCTAACTGTGAAACCCAAAGCTCTGGCGCTTTCTCTAACGAAACCCCGATTTCTGCAGTGAAGCACTGTAAGCAGTGTGTCAACACTGACTCCTGCCCATGTGTTTTCCCCCACCCAGCAGAAACACAAAGGATTCCAAATTCAGGCAGAAGCAAGCAGGACCCGTCCCAAGTGTGGACAGTTGCAACGCGACTTCCCTCAACAGAAACCCGACCAGATCTGACGGGTGAGGCTGTCAAGCCTATATTATCTGAAGTGTTACACTATCCTAGCAGCTTATCATTCCAGCTGAATGCTTTCTGCTACACCTGCTGTCAGCCTTATACAGTAGCCACACCTGACTCGTTCTATATTAAGATCCAGCAGCAACTGCTCTAATTATTGACTTGGAATTAAATCTGCCTCTGAACTCAGGAAGACAGTAATGCACCACAGTAATTCAGCATTCAGTTTGTTTCCCCCCACCACTTCTGAGCGCATTATGGGTTTGCTTCTGCTGGGAAGTTCTCCTGACAAGCTTACAGATGCAATTAAGTGGATTACATGAAACATGTTTAAATAGCCTAGGAACCTCTGAGGCCAAGGCGGCTTTGTACAGCAGTACCGCAACACTCATTCACTTCTTCGCTTGCAAGCAGAGCTTGTGAAATTAATAGCAACAGCACAGCCTAACACACTTCAAGGAAGTGAGACTCTTTACATGGGTGGCTGTCACCTGCTTTTCAACAAATTTCTAACAGTGTTGCCTACAGCATCCTGTTGTATGAGATAAAATGCATCCTGACACCTTTCCTACTGTATTATGCTCGACTGCTAAAATATTGAGATGCAAACCTCCCTCTTAATTTAAAAACAAAACAAAACAAAAGAACCCCAACAAAAAAAACCACAAAACACAAACTACAAAAAAACCCAAACAAACCAACACTGTCCAGTAATTGCCAGAGGTTAGACCTTGTTAGTTGATAGCAGATCCTGTCTGCACAGTCCTACAGATGCCAAAGGCTGCTGATTGCAACCAGTTCTAAAAAAGCCTTTTTCGGGTGTCTTGACAACTAATACGGTTATTTCTGATGAGTTAAGGAGGTGCTACCTGCTATCGACTTTCAAAGTCAGATCTCTGGCTACCGTACACCAACACAGCTCCACATGAGCTATGTTGGCATCAGTCAACCTGGCCCTTATTGTCAAATGACATCTTCTAAACTTCCAGCCCAACACTTTGAAGTAGTGACAATCAAATTAAGTTGAGTGCTTTCTCATATTGTAACGAATCCTATCCTCAGCTGACCACTGTTCATCTAGTTCCAATAATCTCAGCAAAACTATCACAAGGAATTTCACTGGGGGAGGATTGGGCCAACAACAGGTATAGCTAAGAACCTGCTAATGGCAAAATAATCTCGTTCCTCTAGTTCCACAATCTGAATAAGACAAGAATTAGAGAAATGGTATTTATCTTTCAGGGTTCTGAAGAGAATACAAGCAAGTGATTTTCAGTGACTTTCAACAATGCATTACTGAAGCGCACCGCAGGTAGACCTGTCAAGAAATTACCGTCACCACTACGCTTACCATATGTTTATGAAGACAGAAGTTATACATATTTTATCCTAGCGTGGGATCTGACACAACAGTGTCAAACAAAGCTCACTAAGTTTGTCACTCAAGCAATCACATTCTCCTCATATTTAAACTCAACCACTCCTGCTAATGCTATTTCCATTACAAATTATCTTCTCCTTTTGTATGCAAGATGCTTTTACTGTAATTATCCAAAGATAGACAGATAAAGAATACACAAAACTATTAACTCATGCTTTAACTTAGACATCCCAGGAATCAGTATTTCCACTGCGCAGCTCTCTCTGGGAAAAATAGATGGGCTTCTCTCCCAACTGCCTTGCACTTTTTGTGTGCATCTACATCTGTATGAATCCCCATTTTGATCCTGAACCAATTTTCACAGGTGTGAAATCATTACATAAAGTGCAATGCAATAGAAAGCACCAGGCTCATGATAGTTCTCTCTCATCAAGACCATCTGGACCGTATTTTCAGCTGGTGTAAACTAGCATAACACCACTGACATCACTGGAAAGATGCCAAATTTACACCAGTTAAGAACTTCGCCCTCTTTTCTCTTGCACGATCCACTGCGCTTGCTATCACACCACAGCGCCAATTGAACATGCAAGACTTGATGAGAGTGAGGCTATTTTACAGACATCTCTCCATTTAGAAAGGAAAATGGGTATTCGTTTTCTCAGTTTTCTGAGAAAGCTTTGGGAAAGCTTAAGGCCACTCAAGTACAACAAGAGGACAGGAACAGCTGCCCACATTTTGATCAATTTCTGCAGAGACTCTCCTGCCTTCAGCTGGACATCATCATTCCAGGTCACCTCCATTCTGCCATGGCTGCCTCCATCTGCAGCGATCCCAAAAGCACTTCTACAAACGTAGGAATAGCAGCTCTATGTTAAGCAAGCACTACATCTGTCTGCAGTTGTTCTCCTCGTCATCCTTCCAATAAAGTAATCTGTGTGCTATTATTTACAAACTGTTCCTGTGTCAGAATAAAATACCTACCGATTCTTTGTAGAGCTACAGGCACATACCCATGGCTTACAGGTGTTTTTTTTAAGCACACATTCCAACCTAACTGCAATCCCCAAGAATTTCCTAAATGAAAATAAATCGTTCAAAGAGGAGCTGACAAACACCTTTCTCACTCACTGGTTTTTTTCCACCTATTTTCTTGACCTTTTTCACTGGTAACAGCAAAAAAAATAGGGGAGGGAGAAATAGTTACTAAGTATCATAGAGGTGAGTAAAAAGCAAAAATTGAATCACATGCTTTTCTGTAAGGTCAGTACAAGTCAAACGCCAATAAACATTAATCCCACAAACACCCTGACTTCTCTACAAGTCATCGGTGCTGATGATATTTATCAGTTGCTCAAAGCTAACCCTCCTTGTTTATCAGTCCCTTTAATACTCACTACATACAATACAGAGACTAGAATTTTAGGGACTTAAGTCCAGTCTTGAATCATGCAGCCTCCTTGCACCCCACTGATGTGGCTGCTTTTTGACTTCTGATATGTGTAAAAACAAGAGGCAGAGGCCCCCCACCACAGGTAACACTGTACCTTGAGGCTCTTCAGTAGGTTGTGTCTCTTGGACAAAAGCTGTTCCCTGGGAATTCCCAGTAACCAGGCAGAAGACAAAAACTTGAAGCTCACTGACATCCAGTCATCACCCTAGAAATGCCCTTTGACAGAACAAAATCAAACTCTAGTGTCTGAAATAAATCCAGTGAAGTTTTTATATGCAGCCAGTAATTGTGTACCCAGCATCCCCACAGAGCAGATGACAGGTGCCCTGGACGCTTTTTGGTCTTGCTGAATGGCATTAATGCAAAAGACATCCGATCTGCCATGGAAAACGGCAGTAAGTGGTTTGATCACAAATGACATCTGACCAAACAAGCTAATTAGTTTACAGGATTTCCCTTTTCTCCCCGCCCCCAACAACAACAACACTCTATTTGTCTTTTCCCCTCAGCTTAAGGTCTCACTATAGGGTGCCATCCTATTGTTGAAACCATAGCCTGACATTTATAAAAAAGATTAAACGCACTCGTTGGCAATTCCGTCAAAGCAGGCACATCTGCTGCTGATAAACACTGTCAGTTCTTTGTCAGGAGAAACACAGTATCCCCAATTTAAAAAATAGTAATAGCAACTTAAAAAACCCAAGCAGCTTCCACCTAAGTAGGAAACTAGCAACAGCAAACTGGGACAGAGCAAGCTTGAGGCTTTGAATGCAACAGATTCATTAACAAAGAAATAAATTCAAGGAAGCCCTCAGACTATTTACATTGCAGCGGTGACTGGAATTTCTAAGGACATCATATTCGCCTTTTTAAGTAAACCCACCAATCCAACCTCAAAGCCATCTTGGAAGCCTAAAGGGAATCCCCGCGTAAGCACCGCGAAGACAAAACATCCACTGTCCTCCCAAGTTCTTCAGTCTGTGGACCCGAAAGGAGACACAGCCAGGGATCAGGCACAGCCCCTTCAGGCTGCCAAGAGCTGGGAGAGCAGCGGGGAGAGGCGAGCCTGGCAGCAGGCACATGCTTCTCACCTCCCATCACTTGTCAGCTGTAGATCTTAGAGGCACAACACAGGCTCAGCCTAACAGCTCAAGCGGGTCCTCAGCTACAGGTGCGGCTTTGAGAGCCACAATCTCACTCCTGCTTAAGTGAAGCATGGAGACGAGTGAGAAGTGGGACCGGTGGACAAAGAGGGTGCCTGTATTACCCTCACCTGCTCAAACGCCTTTCTCGGGGAGAGCAGCAGCAACGTGCCATTTTGTCCATTGCTTCAGCCAGCCCTTCAAACGCTGAATACCACTCTTACTGCTATTTCTTCAAGTCTACAGGAAAACACAAATCTTGTGGTGCAGCAGTGACACCATTGGCAAAATAAAAGTAGTGCAGTGGCTACTAGTTTCAGAAAGATTATGATATTTATACTCGCAAAACCTAAGTGGGACAGTTTCAGTGAAAGATCGGTGAACTGTGAAGTAGCAGCGAAGCACTCTGTGGCTTGACAACTGAATGGCACAACTATTTCCGGATCACAGGTAACAACAGTTCCAGACACTTCCAGCCAGTGAAGCGACTCACGCCAGTATTTGCCAAAACCTACACTACAGATACGCCATTAATTTTAACCAAAGCTTAGAGACTGGACTGTTAAATAATTCTCTGGAACACAATATCAAAGCTGCAGTTGGCTTAAAACTGATTTATGAGAGGTTTAATGCTGCAGTTGGACAGAAACACTCCTTAACCTACCCTGTAACACTACAGTGGCCTGAAACGCAGGCCCTGAGTCACCCCAGCAACAACTGTTTCAAACTCACTTACAAAGCAGAAGATCCAGTCCCCTGAGAAGGTGACACCAGGCAGTAGTGACACTTATGCACCGTAACTCCACACCATCACGCAGAGCAAGATGAGAAACCAAGGTCATGACAACCACAAGAACAACCTTAAGTTCTACTACTGACTTTGTTTAACATCATCAGAGAGCTGCATTTTGTCATACACGCACTGTCAAGGTGTCGGGACCGTTTTGGAGTGATTTCAACGCCGAGTTTGATTTGCTTTTTCCAGCAGACCCATCAGCACATCAGCTGAGCTGTTGGGAAGCATTCAGACAGGCTCTACAATGACTTTCAAGGACTGTTGCACTATACTGGATATGAGGGGCAGATCTTCATTATAGCAACAGTTTTAATTAATTAGAACTGATTTATGAAATTTTAATACCCAATATTAAGCCATTTAATATGTGATTTATATAAGTACAGGTTTTAACAGGCCTTACAAGAGCTGTTAACCTGACTAGGACAGAAGAGAGTTATGCACCCTTTCCAGCAAAATAAGACCAGACTTAGGCCTGACTTGTTGATGCCACGTTAAAACTTTTAAAAAATAAGAGCAGAAGAGCACATGGAAATAGCTGGATCACTAAAGTAAAGCTATTTGAGGATGTGTACGAATATAAAACCACACTGTCTTGCACTGCAAACAAACTACAGCTTATCGAAAGCGTTGCGTGGTCTTTTCAAAAAAGCTAATTGGCAGAATTCCTCACAGCCTCTCTCTCTCTCACTATTCTACATGTAGCAGAGAAGGTGAGCAACAGGATAATACCCTGCACTTGGGCTCTAAGCTGCACCATCGACAAGTTAGGTAACTTTGAACGATTCTCTTCATACCCTGTGCCTCAGTTTGCTGCCTAAAATGCCTATCATGGTATTTGTATCCCCTTTAAAATAACTTCAGGAGCATTGATGAAAAGAGCGAGCAGCATTTGAGAAAAATATGCGTCTTGTGGAGAAACTAATTTACTATAGCACAGCAAAAGCAGGAAAACACACTACACAAAATTCTACAGTTTTTACCTGGCTGAAGCAAGAGAACACACATTGTTCCTCAGTTTCAATAGCACAGTCATTTTCCACAGGTCTCGATGGGAAGAGCTCCTAAAGTCATCTTGCTCACAGACATCATTCTCGCTGCCGCATGCCTGTCAATAACACACTTGCCTGTGACGGCAGAGAGGATTTGGTGACACCAGGCATCTCCTCCAGCCTCCCGCTCCTAAGTGGGGCACTGTTACTCTATTACTCTCACCACATTGGGCTGCTCTGACTTAACAGGATGATGCAGTGTGAGGTCTACTTCTTTCCCAGCCTTTTCCATCTCCTTCACAGGTTCTGTACATAAGACTGAGCAGAGCACTCTGCATATGAAAGCATTTTGTCCGCAGCAGTCAACTGCTTCTCTGTGACTGTGCACAGTATGAAATACATTCTCCTTTATGAAAGGGAGGGTGAATTTACACATGCAAAGTAATCACAGAAGGAGGAGCAATCCAATGAAAAGGTCACCTTTTCGTCTGCAGGAAGACAAATCTTAATTACAATTAGAGGTAGGAAGGAACATTAGAGCTCCTCTCAGCAGGCTCTACCTGTTCTGCCCTCGTACCCTGGGGTGATCGGGGCAGAGATTCAGGACAGTGTCACAGACAGCTTTCTGTAAGAAGCTGCCATCTACCTGCCACTAATTTCCTTTGGAGTTGGTTTTGATTCTAACCTCATTTTCCACAAGCGTCCAGGCTGCGAGGCCCTTATTTTTTTCAGTTGCGATGTTTTTGGATGAAGACTGAGACAGCCCAGCGAGACAGATGGTGACAAGACACATTTTGCAATGGCTTCACATCCACCCAGTCCGTTAGTGCAAGCACAAAGGCTGGAAGGCAGAAGGAGGTTCAGACTGGATGCTTCCAAGTTAAAACACAGGTAAGGCTGAGGAGATTTTATGTCTCATGGGGGAACCAGGCATACAAAAGACAGAAGGGATCCCAATGTACCCTTAATCTATAAATATTTAAGTAGTCCCTCCTCCCCCTCTCCTCAACAACATATGCCAGTGTCTCCTTCAGCTCATAAAAGCCAATTCCCTCCTGCTGTTTCTGAGCACCAAAAGTCTCACAGTGGTGATTAGTGGATTACGTGCATCTCAGAGAGTGACTCCAATCACTTTCGCCTTGCAAATTGCTCAACTTCAATGCAACAGCACAGAGCAGAGTGGGCTTTGTCACTGGGGCCTGGTCCTCATTATGACCAGGAGACTTCAGGAGTTTGTTTACATGGCTGGAGCACCATCCTCCTGGGCAGCTAATCAGCCTTTCCCCAGGGCTTCTGCTCTTTGAATACTTAAGAGTAATCACCACCAGCTATCTACACCCAGAGTAGCATCTAAGCAATTTCACCACGTCAACTGACAACAGCTTGAGGTAATATTAGCCCCCTTATATGAAGACAAGTGCTCTCCACACAAGGATGCTGGAGCTTAGCACCACTCAATAAATCAGAGCAACATCCTGGAAAGCTTGCCATTAGTTCTGAGCCATTAATTTTTGCTGGGTCTTTGACACAACTGTTTGAGAGCACTATAACCTGCTCTCTGAAAGTTAAATTATAAAGAGCAACTTCCCTGAAGGTACTAGTCTACTAACCCATTTAAGTCCTTGGCTAAACACCTCAAATAAATCACTGGAGAGCTGCAAGGCAGAAGGTTTCCTGCTGTGCAGTATGTGAGAATAAGCCATTCCCTCTCAAAACAAACCCCAGCTGGGAAACCTTTGGCCCTAAGCAATACCTTTACAAGATACTCCACATAGTACCATACCAGCCAAGTGAAATGAGACATTTGACCATATGTAGTTCCATGTAACAACATCTTCCTCTAAAGTCTTGTCCAGTAAGTTTTATTCCCCATGATTAAATGCCGGAGAGATTAAAAAATACTGGAAAGCAAGTAAGCCCAAAAATTTCCAGTCCTGTTCCCACTGCACACCTGAATACACAATAACTGTGTTCTCTTTAAGAAGTGCAGGCTTG
The DNA here is from genome assembly GCA_026937515.1 of Polyboroides typus. Lineage (NCBI taxonomy): Eukaryota > Metazoa > Chordata > Aves > Accipitriformes > Accipitridae > Polyboroides > Polyboroides typus. Next base: position 35,998,910 of record JANZLO010000007.1, on the reverse strand, counting down.
TAAGGATGCTCAAAGTTTCCAACACAAAATAAACAAATAAATAAGGAATTGCTTTGCTACCAACAGGAAATAAAAAGCTTTTAACATCCCTCATTTTTCAAAGCAACTGCAAGGTCAGTTGTCAGGCAGATGGGGGAGACTGCCTACCCCTCAGTGATGTTCATCAGAAAGAACTAGTTTACTCACTTAAGTAAATTAGTACCCCTGTGTTAACTGACCCCTGCATGAGGCCGCCCAGACCTCGGCTTTGTTATTGCAAGAATAATTGAAAAAGGGATAGGAACGGCATCAGGGAAAGGCAACACTTCGCTTCTGCCTCAAGTTCCTCTACAAATACGGCTGCTAGTAAAACTGAATCCACAGCCATATTTTTATGGCGACACTATTCCCTGCTAGAGATACCCATCAATTGCCTGTGTGTAGTTTTGTTGGGCTGGTTGTTTTTTTGTTTGGGTTTTTTTTCATAGTAGCCCCTAAAATCCTGTCCCACTTTATAGCAAAACAAGCCCCCGTGAAACAACGTGCTCAAACCTCAAAGACATTTAGCTGAAGGTCCAAGATGAGAAACTACAGCTGTGATGTGCACACAAGTCTCCTGTCACTCTGGGAAGATTGACTCAAGAGCATTTGCACCATACCAGCTTTCTGTGCACAGGTCTGGACCCATCTACCCACCGCATAGCACCATAACATTGCTCAGAGTTTTCAGCAGTCTCTGCTTCTAGATGAGGCTGTAATGGGAAATCCTAATTAAAGGCACAGAAGGAAAAAGGCCTTCCAGACAATTAATAATCAACCTAGCGTTAGGTTAAAACCGCATTTTAATTGGACTGTAATGAGGCAACAACGTATCTCTGATTCCATTCAAAACTGAAAAGCCTGCTTCAGGTAAATGAAACCAGTGTGTTCATAAAGACGGGTAGCTATCAACCTCGTTCCATATGGCACCATAAATTATAAAGAGCAGGTAATGAAGCAGTGCCAAAAAGTAAATACTTCACAATACCACTTTCCTTCATCTCTCAGTGGGGGCGTAGTCTCACTACTATGACCATGAAAGTCCCTTAAAAGAACAAACAGTTCAGACCACCTACCCGTTACTAAAATACAGAGAGTAGGATTTCTAGGTCTGTTTTTTTTTTATTCCCTGGAGAAATCCTTGCAAGGATTTTACTGTCCCTGCATGAGAATAGAGTAACTGACTTCCGATCTGTGGGAAAGCTGGCCTACCTGGCCAAGTCTCAACCAAACTGTTTCTGCCCACAGACTCGCTCCTTTGAGCGTGGTTTCACTGCAGTCCTGGTACAAACAGGCCAACAGATCCCAAGGAAGCCCTGAAATGGGGTGATAAAGCTACATGAGAAAGGCCATTCCACTGTTGTTTTGGGGAACTTGTTCCACACTGAGTGAAACAGGAAGAAGTGAGATAGCTGGAAAGCAAGCTGAGACTGTACAAGCACTACTGATGAGTCACAGGGACCCAAGCACCTCCACGCGTTGCAGCAAGTAGTACCAGTGATAGATTACAATGCCTCTTCAGCGGCTCTGGAAAAACCTGTCTCTGGAGACAGCGCCACTTCTAACAAATCCATCCACATCTTTTCTCTGCTGTTCTTCACCCCTCTCCCAATTCCCTACCTTGCCTAACGCAGACCTCCAGAATAAAACTCCAGTTATACTGAAGACACTCATCAGCCTTCAAAACCAAACCAATTTCAACACACAGCTGCTGCTCCTTCACCCCGCCGCCCCGCCACATGGTCAAAGTGCAAAGACAACCCTTTCCAAGGCTCACTAAGGAGAAAAGAGTGACTGCCTTCTTAGATTTTTGGTTTTGCACTGGCCTTTCTCTTCTGCGAAACAGGTCTGTTTTTCGAAATCATTAACCTCAGCCAAGAGAAAGCCCTATCTCCAATAACAATCCACAAAATTGTATTCATGCACTCGTAAATCATTTCTCGAACAAAGAAAGTTGCAGCTATCACCTTACTGGCTCAAACATATTTGTATACATTCCTCCGTCTATTCCAACAGAAAACGCATCCTATTCATCACCTTCTCTGTCTCGTCCTGCTTCTTCTGTGGCCTAAATGCTCTATCAGCATGTTTACAGCTACAGTGAGTCTTCCAACTGTAAATAAGACCTCTAATTCCATTAGTCAATTAATAACGTAAGAAAGCATAGCCTCTTTTGTACTAATCAGATTCTCATTACTACTTAATGCTGTCCACGCTAAGCACTCGTGTTGTTTATGTGAATGAAATGAGTGACTGTCTGTAGAACAGGTGCGACGCAACACATGCAGCATAGAAACAGATAAAGGTGCTACTCCTGCTCCTGGTCTGAAAGCATTCATCACAGGTAAACTTTAACTAGCACCGCTTCCAAAAGATCATATAGGCTACTGAATTACACCTCAGGCATAGGTAGCGACTGTCTAAGTCACTACCTGAGGCACAAGACCTTCTCTCTGTGAATGGGATACAAGAAGAGAGACAAAATATTCAAGCGTGACAACAAACTCCTTGCTGACAACTCCTCTTGCCTTTGATCTCTCACCTTAATATATTAGTGACTCAATACAATGTTTCACTCTAGACACAAGGGTAAAGAAAACAACCCCTCAGCACAAACCTTGCTTAGGAAATCTACTCAGCAGCTGCGCATCCAGCAGTAAAAGAGAGTCTCCTCCTTCGTATCTCCGCTAGGGTCTGCATTCCTGGTTTCAGTACATAAGCCACAGGTAGGTCAGGAAAGAAAGAGCACAGGCTGAGCCCTAGAAAGAAAAGGGCTCAATAACTCAGCTCAGAAAGCTCCTTTACTCTAAGACATGAATATATGTGAGACTGTTTTTATTACTATTATTATTTGCAGGCTTAACTAAATTGTCATTTAAATAACATATTGAAAAGTAAACTGCCACCTGCTCCTGCCAGATGTTCTACAAATCTTTAGTACCACTTCAAGCATGCTACAGTACTGAAGGAAGTAGAAGGCTGGACCTCAAAGGTATTTATCTCTCCAGTCTCCTACTGGGCTGTAAGGAGATTTCTATTATGCAGACTCATCATCAAAATAATAAGGACCGTGCTCCAATCAGTTAAGTAAATAAGAACATACAATAGCACACTCCCCTTATTATTCCAAGGATCCAAATGTGTATAAACATGCTGGGATACGTATGGCAATGCTCCTTCCTAACTCAATTTCCATTCGATAGGAGAACACGTCTTGAAAGGGCTTTGTTTCTGGTCTCGCAATGTTTTTGAAAAGAAATGGAAACATTCTCTTCCTTTAAAATAAACACAACTCCTGTAATAATAAATATAAGGCTGTTCCTATATCCTCATCCATTTGAGCGAGTCCCCATTCTGCAACATTCCCACTGAAGCGCTGGCATGAGCCTGTCTTACTTGACATCTTCCAAATCAGGATGTACTGGGGAAGAGTTTTGTTGCATCGAGATACACAAACCACTGGCTGTCAGGTCTGTACTCAAATTTCTGTGGTGAAGTTATCCAAAACAGCTACAAGCAAGCATCAGCAGGTGAAATGAAAGCTTTTTTCTGCCCCTTTCTCCAGAGGCAGTCCTGCAAGTGTAGGCAATTCCTTAAAGCAAATGAACACCGGATTGATAGGAAAGAAAAAAGAAGCACCCAACACTTACTAGTTTTCAGATGAAGAAGTGCCTCGCATCGCCACCACGCACCCTACCGCTGCATTGTTTCGCCAGGCTCGCCCCCCCATCTGACTGCGGCCTGACTAAGCTGTCGGGAGGAGATCTACATTCTCCTTTGGTGCAGCACCCTGCAAAGAAGTGTATCTCCAGAAAAGCTGGCTGGAAATCTCCAGCAGTGGCACAATGCAAACAGTACATAGCCGTTACATGTACAAAAACTTGCCAAGCCATAAAGTTTTGCAAACACCACTGAGCACTTTCAAGCAACAAATAACCTGATCCCTACACCCAGCAACTAACAGAAATTGCAGCTTATATTCATTAAAAGAGTCACGAGTCACTTTTTTTTCTAAGATGCCATCAGCCGGAAGGAGCTGATTCCCTGCTTGCTGGTAAATAGACGGGACCTCTACACCCCCTCGCAGGCAGAAGGATGTCTGTTAAAAAAAAAAAAAAAAAAACAAAAAAAAAAAAAAACAAAAGATAAAGACAAGTAGGGAAAGACAACAAGCAAGCCAAGGAAGAGAAGACTGGAATCCATCATGTAGCACATTTGCTCATGGACATACAGCCAACCTTCTAATATTCCCTTTGCCCATGTTAAAATGCCACTAGCGCCTGACAGGAGACTCTCCCTGTGAAACTGGGCATGGCCCACTCACTTCAATCCCGGCCCCACATTAAGATCCTCCTGGAGCTCCTGCAGTATTGTCAGTCTCTGCGGGTCCCTTAACCGCTGTGATGAAAGGCAGAAAATTCAGGTTACTTGAGAGTTCTGAAGTCGCCTTCCTCCTGTCCCCTCAGGCTGACTGTAGAGCCCATCTGCCTCGGATTTCCACCGTCACACAGAGGTCCGTCATGTACAAAATGAAGTAGCTAATAAACTAGAAACGTCTGTCAGAACACAAAAGGTCTGTCAATGTACACAGCTTTTTCCCCACAAGTGACATTTTACTTGCAAAATGAACCATCGGCAGCCAAACTTTCTGCAATTTCTATGATTTCGATTTACTCCAAGAAACTCACCTTTGCAACAAGGAAAGGTTTCCTGCTCCGAGGCTTTAGAAAGGAAGAATGGCCTTACAAATAGGGCCACAGCATGGATTATTGATTAAAACAAGGATATTCAAAGTCTAGTTTCCAGGCATTGTTTCCTTACTGAAAACGTCCCTTGGTTGCTTTTTCTACCAAGATCTCAAGCCATAAAAAATGGAGCCTACCTTTTACTGTGAAAGCTTGCACCTGCAAGCGTAAAACGGTTTCGACTTCATCTTCCAGACACGGTCTCTTACTACACAATCATCTTATTGCAGGTTTATGTCTCTTTACTGAAGCACCTTTTATTACCCAAGTCCCCAAGCCCCTGGCTGCTGTTCCAACCCCTCCTCAGCTTTCTCCCTTCGTGATTTCAATAGAGCGAGTGCGCGACTTTCCCAGGAGAGATCTCATTCAATTTTTAGGTCCTTTTCCCAGTTTTCTTCAAGTTCGCTTAAGTTTCACGTGACTACTAGAATAGCTAGCCCGAGAACCATGCACGCCCTCTAAAAAAAAGCAGTCACAAGTCTTTCTGGGCACAGAAATATTTAAATCCTCTAGCTGTTGATTCCTTAGCGCCTTTCAAGAACTCTAATAGCATCTTTAGCTAGAGCCTTGCTCACCTCTAACTGTTTAGTCACTGTGACCCCCCGATTCTTTTTCCAAGTCACTGCTTTCCAAAAAAAGACTCTCTCCCATACTACAGGCAGGGCCCATGCTCTTTGCTCTCAGACTCATGCTTGGTATTTCTCCACACGAAGGAGGAAATTGTTTCCTCCCATCACAAAAAGCCATGTGGCTCTGCATCAGCAAGCTGCCCCTTCTGCTACTGAACATTCCAGACATCTTCCTGTCATCGCTAAGAGTTGCAGTGTATTTTCTTCTATGTCAGTAAGAGAGAATAATGAGATATAGCAGTGGAGGACTAAAAAGCTATTCCTGCAGGATATCACTAGAATCACACCTGCTCAACACTGATAACCTGGTTACAGTTGCATTTTAAGACTTCACAGTTAGCAAGTTTTTAATCCATTTAATAAAGTGTTCTGTGATAATTGTGCATCATTTCAGTTTCTTAATCAAAATATCATTCAGTACCAAGAGAAGTCTATCAGCCAGACTCAATCTCATCAAAAAAGATATCAAGTTCATTTGACAAGATCTATTTTCCATAAGGCCAGGTTGATTGACATTAATTATATTCAATACTTGTTTCTGCCCCAGACTGCCTGCGTGTGGGTGTTGCTTGCTCTTTCCAGGCTTCAATCTTCATCTGTTTAAATGAGCATATCGCTATGTCCTGCTTCATGGGAGGTTGTGAGGACCTAGATCTATTAGTGCTTACAAATCCCTCGAATGCTACGACGACCCGTGCAGAAAGCAAAGCAGCAAGCCTTCTGACAACGCTACCAGGGAGCACACCAAGGAAAACAGGCTGCATCAAGTGGTATCCAGCTAACCCAATGCCCCATCTCAAAATGCCAGACAAACCAAGTGATCCAGAAACAGCTGGAAGAAGCTTAACAACAGGCAGCTAAGAGGACATCGTATTAGTCCTTAGTAGTTAGAGCCTTGACACCTGCACATCTCTAGTCTTTCCAAAATGTAATTTTTTGTTAAACAGCTCTGGATATTCCTGAATAAGTAGTTCTTACCTCCTTTAAGCTCAAGTGCTCTGGATGGCACACAGACGTGCACAACTGTTACCAAAGACACCGCAGACATTTTTTGAAGAGCTACTAACCATCTCCGCTACAATATAAAGAGCACTTAGCAAGTGAGAAGACAATGCTGCACCACCAAAATGCTAATTCACGAATTGCTGCGTATACTGTTGAGTGAAGTCTTGATTAGGTGGACAGGAAATGACAGTCAACTTTCCCATGGCGTGGAGTAAGCCATTTTTAAGTCACAAAAACATCTGGCCCGAGATAACGAGCAAGAATGAGAACTCTGAAGATGCCTATAACCCATTGCCCCATTTCTATTTCAGGTACTTAGGCCATTCATATCATTTCACGATCTCATCTTTGAAAACCATTTTCTTCACTTTTGTATGAAATACTGGTTTTGACTGAGAGACTTGCCTATAACGTGGTCCCGTGTTCAGACAACTGCAGAATTAGTCAGCGACATGGGTAAATAGTGACAGACAACTCATCTCCAGTGTAGACAAGATATCAGACAGTGAAATTAATTGATTTCTGCCTCTGTATTTTCACTAGTAACAATAAAACCATGTCAAGAGGACTATTACTCTGAGGGGGAAAAAGCTTTATAAATTACTGAAATGAACCTCTGCATCCTCTCTGAGAAGCTGCCATTGAGTTAAAAAGGCTTTTCCAAGCTATTAAAAAAAACAAAACAAACAAACAAAAAAAAATCCCACCAGCTCCTGTAACATTCATCTAGGTACAAATCTCATTAAGTAGTTAAACAACAGATACCTGCAATTTATGACACAAGGTAGTTTATTTGATCTCTCTCCTTCAACTATACACTGCTAAGCTATTATTGCTAGCTCTTTTGATAATTGTGTACTATTTCAATTCTCACTCCAGTCTGAAAACAGTGACACAGCTTGGAGGGGGCATAATTAAAATCCTCTTTTATTAGGATCAATGTACACGAAAGGAGGAACCAGCTTCATCCTCAGAGGTTGTAAGTTTTTGCAGAGATGACTAAAGAAGTAAATTTTTCTGTGTGATCCATGCGACGCTCAAACACATCCCAGACGGAAATTTGAGGTACACCGTACACAGAGTAGAACGACACCATTGAAGTACATTTTTACCAAAAGTGTTTCTTAAGAGTAAAAAGAGGACATCCTCGTTATGCTTTGTTTCAGATTTTCAGCTACCCTGATGTAAATCAGCACTACCTTCCTGAAGTCATTTGTCAGAAAACCATCAATGGGACAGTTGGTTCCTAGTTTAGCACACAGCCCCCACAGACACGCTGGGAACAGGAAGTTTGCAGACCCTAGTACACAGAAGAGGGAAAAGAGGTTAAAAGATTTCCCGACCTAAGGAGTGATTTTGCAGGCCATGTGCACCTCTAATGAAACCGATAATAAATGCAGCTGCAACAAAAACAAGGAATGAGGTCCCATCAAAAACACCTTTGATACCACAAGTCTAATCCAACACCAATTAAAGCAAAAGAAAAGCTTCCCAAGGACATAGGTAGACATTAGAGCGGACCTTCAGCACTCACTGCAAATATACCTGATCTGACTCCGCCTTTCTTCTAGACTTTTCATTCCCTTCCTTACATTGCATTTGCAGTTCCTCCCTTTTCAAACATTTAGTGTGCTTGCCCAGCAGTCAGGAAACACGGATGGAAACAAGCACAGCAGATGAAAGGGCAAAGACAGAAGAGGAACTCTGAAAAGCCATTCGCACGCCCAGCAGAGGAGACGCGTATCTGCTCACACAGGCAGTGACAAACGGTGGGGTTCGGACTTCCACACAGAAGAAGATATATCTCAATAAGAGGATGTGAGCAAGCACATCTTCCACACAATACTTTTTCTAAGGAAGCATCCAATGCAGCTTGCCATGATAACTAAATTTATTATTAACTGTGTATTTCATGATGTTAGTGACAATATGTTAATGTGATTTTTCACGTCCTCCTGCAGTGAACAGATGGCTCCTTTTACTTTACTTTCCACATCAAGTGTGATTATTTCTTGGTGCCAAAAGCCACCTGCCGCTCCCTGGTCTCCAGTCTAATTTTTTATGTTGGTAAAACACAGCAGGACTTGTTATCAGTTGGATAGCATCTTAATAAAAGGAGACATGCCAACATATTGACATCATGTTCAAGGGGAAATTTTAGCCCCATCCTGGTCCCTCCCCCAGTTCATAAAAAATAATAAAATGAAACTAAGAAAAAAAAAAAAAAAGCCAACAAGCCCCCCTCCCCTCCCCAGACTCCACCAGTTTCAAGATGCTCAGTCACAATTTTTGGGACCTGTGCCAAGATGCAGAGTTGGCCTCCTTTTGTTCCCATACCAAGCACCTCAGTCAGGGCTCTGATCTCTCGTCCTGTGTAATGATAATTAGCCATAACATATTCAGAAGTCAAATGTAAGCAGGAATACATTAACATTGAGATCAGTGCCGGGGTAATTTTCATTGGGAAAATGACAAAGAAGGACACAAAAATTAAAATACGGGATGCAGAGATTCTCAGTATCACTTTCAAATAGATGAAGGGTAAACTCATTTGTTTGTCAGTCACGAGCCAGCACTCAACAGACAGCTGTGGTTTACAATAAATAAACAATACGAGCCTGATAAGCTATTGTAGCCCATCACCATTTCTCTGCACGCTGCTGGAAACAAAGCAGCATGCGATTCAGGTGAAGATATTCAAAACCAAAAGCAGAAAATTTAGTAAGCACATGTTTAGACACCTGTATAAATAGCCCCTTTTTCCAACACATACCTTGCTTTGACTGCTTTAGGAACAGCAAACTACGGGACACCGGGCAGTTCGGAACAATCACGCCAACAACCGATGAGGCTTAAGGCAGGCCTTTCTGAAAACACCACTCTTCCTTCAGTCACTCAACATTTCATGGCAAGGACAAACAACACTACCTTGAGGCAGCCCTGGCACAAAACTGTAGGAACGGCCTGCCTAAGAAACACCACTAGCCTATTTCATGCAATATTTACCTGTTCCCATGTCATACAGGAGCAAAAATTAATGGAAATTCTCTAGAGTACATCATTATTTCCAACTTAACAAAAACTTAAGAGCTGCACCCAAAAGGTGTAGCAGGTTTGAAGCAGTTCAAACAAGCTGTAATGACAAAAACACTCGGACATCTTAATGAAAACTATGTTAAAACAACAGTCACTGAGGACTTCGCCAAAGCTTGCAAACAGTTGACTATTCTGCTTAACATCTGCATACATGTAACTGCAGATCACTGCTGTAGCTACTCTATCAATAGCCATGCATCCTTTATTCAGTACTTCTTAAACCTAGAAAACAACTTTTTCCTCTTATCTCTTTACCTCCAAAAATAGACAAACTGTATTTCCTAATAGACTCATTGTATATTCCATCAACCTGTACATAATTATTCATGAGTAATTGCTATTACGCAATCAGCGGCATGCTATTGTGCAATCAGCACGACAGATTTGAAACAATTCCATCGGTAGAGTGCCTGTATTGCTCAAAGCCAAAGTTGGGTAAAAACCGGGGGAAGAAATTATTCTGTGGAATAAGATGTAGAGAGAAAAGCCTTTCACTCTGCGCCAAAACAAGGAGCCATGAAACTTGCAGTAAGATAGGTCTTTTCCATTACATAGTGAAATGCAAGCGTTTTTTTAAGTAAGTCTGTATCTCATTACACGTTCATTTGTTCAACCAGTTTTGCAAGGAAGTTAGTTTTCGTTTTTTGGTTTGGTTTTGTTTCAGTTTTTTGTTGGGGTTCTTTTGTTTGTTCGTTTGTGGTTTTTGTTTGTTGGTTGATATTTTGTGTTGGCTTTTTGGTTGTTTGGGTTTTTTTAAACACAGAAAATGTTCTTCATCTTCAACATCAGGAAGGGGCTACCGTTGAAACTAAGTCAACAGGAGAAAAGAAACATCAATCCCTATTAGTTATTTCACTGGCAATGACATCCGCTGTACAAGGGGAAAAACATTCCCTCTTCTTCCATTCCTAAAAAATCTTAAGTGTTATCAGAAACTTCCAATAAAACATACGCTTTCCATACAAAAATCTTTCTTGTCTTTTGAGCCGCCCTTCTGTCTCATCCTGTTTATTTTGTTCTCTCTCTTAAAGCTAACTTTCCTGCTTCCATCTGCTACTTCAACAAATCGTTAGGAAGGACAGAAAGCTTTATCTTCAGTCTAGTCCGTGTCAATCTAGACCACCAGAACAGATGAGCTCCCTCCCTTGAAATCGTCCACATTAAAGAGACCCGATGACACTCCTCGGCTCTTGGCTGTGAAAACGCGGGAAGCAGAGCGCTCGGACAACTTTATATTGCCCCTCGCTGATGCATGCAGATTTTGGAAGGAATAGGAGACTTTAGGCTCTGCATTAGCATCGCCTGGCGCAATCTACGTTACCACACCAAGTCAGTCCTGACAGCGTGGCTTGGCAGGTCTCAGCCGATGCTATGGACTGACACCAACTCCCTGCACTGCACTGCCTCACCTCCTGACAAAAAGGGCATCTGAAGAGCGCTGTGAACGGTCGCTGGTGGGGCTTTCATTCCTCGACTGTGTGATTTGTATAAGCTACAGTCTTTTTTACGCCCTAATGAACTCCCATCAGAGATACGTACCTTTCATAATCACACAGCTTGATCCCTGTATTTCCCTCTTCATTGGTTCACAGCAAGAGTGCTCTACCATTTAGAGTGTCTTTATGCTGCAGTATCATGTCTGCTTATTGGTTCAAACAACTGAGCATCACTAAGCCACCCTGTATTCTCAGTACTTGTTTCTTAGAAAAAAATACAAAACTATTTGATAATGTTGTGGCCTTCATTTTTAAAATACATGGCAGTGTAGGCTCTCCTTATATTTTATCTTCATTCTGGCATACCACCACATCACCCGTCTTCACAGGAGCTTTCATTCCGTCAGGACAAAACAATAATCCTTTGTGAAATCCCCTCGATCCTTACTGCCTTCCCAGCTGTAGCTAGGAGCACATCGTCATGTGACTGGACCAACGTGGTAAGTGGTAAGAGAACATCAGTGTTCTATGACAGAATAGTCAAAGCAAACACCCAGAAAGGAAAACCCAACAGGAGAGAATTTTGTCTCTAGGTATTTGAGGAAGAAGTGATCAGACATCCCACCTTCCCCTGACAAGCCATCTGAAAAACACATCCTTTAATTTATATCCCCACATTGCTTTCAAAGCGGCACCTTCCACTTTTGGCAAATATCTCCAGTGACTCAGTGAGATGTTTCAACAAATTAATCTGGTTTGGTTTCATTCTAGCACTGTGCTTCTTCATAAGAAATTAATTCAATTAATCCTTTAGAAATACAAGCACAAGGGTAAAGCTCTTAAAATTGTCCGTTTCCCACAGTTCATTTACCTTACTGGGAGAGCATCAAAGCAGCATCCTAGAAATCATCTTGGTCTCCTCTCCACAGCTCCTCTGGGTCTATCTAACATGAATTCAAACAAAGGGACTCGAGCCTTTTGCAGCCACTGTGTTCCACAGAGCATATTCATACCACCTACTTGAAGTCTGTAGCGTAGGTGCTTTTCATTCTTCCGTTATATGCATCTTATCACACAACTGAAGGAACTCAATAGGGAGCTTTACTCAGGGCGTTTTGGTCCTCTTTGAGTGGCAACAGTTTTCAATTTATAATGTGTGAAATCCAACATAAAGGATCAGAAAACAATTTCATTATGTTCCCGAATTCAACTGTCTGCAGCTTTTCTACTTGCTTTCTAAGATGAGGAGACTTTAAGACATGCTGGAGTACTACATTCACTTGGTCTGAATGTGAGCAGCACGAACAACGGGATTACACCTTGTGACTCCTGCAAGAGGAGCAAGAATTCGTAGTAGGAATGGAGCACGTGTTGGAGAGTAATATCTCGTCACACTTGGAAGAGTCCACGTGATGAAGAATACACTCTGGCCTTCATTACCCAAATGGCACACAGACATACTCAACCAAGCAAAAAACCCCCAAGCTTCTAAACCCACAGCCCTTCTCCATTCCATCGTATGGGTGAGTAAAGCCATTAGATTTTACTATGAAAAAGACACAAAGTAACAAAACAAAAAGTAAGTCTCCAATACATCCAAACTAAAACTATGACTGAAGAGAGCACTCTCTTTGTAGTAGCATTACCGTATGCACACTGCTCTTCCCAGAGTGGGTTAACACCACCTTCTTCAGTTACAACAAAGTTTTAGTTATGAAATCCCTCACAGTAATTTGAATATAACGCAGCAGTAAGTTACCACTGATCCATAAGAACAAGAACGTTCGCTTTCCTTTTTGTCTGATGGCACCGATTCAGCAAGACAACCAAGCACATGCTTAAGGGCAGCAGTGGTTCCTCAGCACTAAAGCCAGGGCTGCAGCTGGTCCTTCTGACACTGCCCAAGCAGGAATCCTGCCCCTACCTTATACAGGTGTGCCATCAGGCTCTTCAACCAGCTTAAGCTAGCAAGTAAATTCTATATCAATACAAATAGAGGCAACTCCTTGGAAGTAAACTGTAACTGCATTCACTTCATCTGTGGCTGAACATGGTGTACAGCTATATCTTATCATGGTCTGATAATCAAAGTTAAAAAAGGATGGTTGGACAGGAAACTGGGGTTTGCAGGATTTTTTTTTTTTTTCCAACTTGTGTTTTATCCCCGCACACAGTAGCCGATTCTCAAAACTGCATGGCACTCTGCGCATCTGCGTCTGATAGAAGGATTAAGCTTGTCATTAGGAATCATTTTGGTGGCTGAAAATGCAGTCTCTCTCCTGATAATGTGTAGTATCATTTAAAACAAATTAATTCCTCATTTCTTGCTGCTGGTCATAATTCTCAGCATGGGACACATCACAAATGACCTTAAGGATGGACATAAAATAATCGTTAGCAAATCAGAAAGAAGTGCAACCAAAAAACAACCCAAAACCATTACAGCCATATTCTTTTCCTCTCCATTCCTGCAGTTTTTGAAGCTCATTTTCATAACATAATTCATCTGATACCAGCAAATTACAGCCCTCTCTTCTTCCTTTAGGCAACTACATCGCTTCTGTATATTCTATTATAGAATTGGTTAGTTAATAATTTCTCTATATTGCCACTAAGCAGAACTACAGTTAAATTACGATGATGGTGCCTCATTACATACACATTCTGAGACACCATCATTTAATGTCAGTGTGTGTCGTTGCATGTGCGCCGATCGCTAGGCAGGACCACGTTTTTCCCCTGAAACACTTTCCTGGGCAGCTCTTTCAATTTTTAAGAAGTCAAACTTTGTAGATGGAGAAAGAAGGGTCACGAGGAGTAGGGCGGGAAGAAGAAGAGCGCTAACTGAAATACCGGTTAGGTACGTGAAGGCAGTCAGAGCCCACAGCTTGTTAGCTTAACTGAAGGACGAGGTGTACTGTGTAAATCTCATCAGGGATTTCTGCAGGAGCCTAGCTCTAGTCTTTGGTTTCACCTACAGGCACAGGGAATACTACAGCTATTAAAGCCTCTCTTTTCTCTCAAGAAGTAAAAATTACAGTGACATCAACCAAATAACTCAGCTCCTATGAGGACCAGGCTGCTTTGAATCCTCCAGCTCTCTGTTTGTGCATGGCTCTGATGCTTGTGTTATCATTTTGATATTAATGCCCATAATCCCCTGGGAGCAAGCAATTGTTTGTCTGAGTAAGCCCATGCATAAGACTAAACATTAAATTAAACTATCATCCATCTAGATGCAACATTATGCAGCCACTATATGTGTTAGATATTGAAAATTTGTTGCTGCTGCCTTTTTTTTTTTTTTTTCTCCTTTTTAATCATGCAGCCTAATAAGATCCCTATGAGTAATCTCTCTACTGAGGTCTAAAGTAAATACGATCACAACTCGGTCAGTCACCTACTTTAACCTCCTGTTGAAATTACAGCCACACAATCTTTTCTGATTGTTTCAATCAAAACAAAATGAATAAACTTAACCTGGGGAATATTTAAATATCCACTTCAGTTTCCAGTAAAACCTTTACCATGTGATTTATATCAGCAGTGGAGAAATTGCCCACAGCACTTGGCCTCTGTGTTTAGCATACATTATAGTCCATTACTATCCTAGCAGCTCCGGATGCTATTTTTTAATTTTTCACACACGCACTTTTTTATATATATATATTTTCTCTCTAAAGCAGCATTTGACACCACTGGGTTGGTGAGGGCGAAGACTGATCAGGAAACATGTCTAGACACCAGAACACCTTCCTAAGTCGTTGGAGGCAAACGGAGAACGTAACTATTACAGCCCCTTCGAGTGTGGTGCATCTTAAACGAACCAGCTCAGCAGGCCATGAGTCACCAGCCTCAGCTTCTACTTTTTCAACTCCACCACTGCAATGAGAAAAATATTACGGTATTTCCCACTCCTGCATCTCTTGTCTCCTTGCCTACGCAACAATATGCAGAAAGCTGTCTCCCCTCCTCACACCCCTAATCAACTCCTCCTACAGTGGCACACCTTCAGGCAGCGGCAGGAGAAATTGGCAGGGACCAGATGTGACTCTGCATTCCAAACCGAGAGCATGAAGCTGGTTCTGGTCTAAGTTATTATTAATACACACTGTTAACCAGCACACAAACAATACAGAAACCTCTTTGAAAAATTTCAAGCCACCAGGGCTGCTGATTTTTCCTAAAACAACTCTACCTTAAGCATTAACTTCACATCAGAATGAAGCAAAGTCCAGGTACACAAATCATTCTCAAATGTCTACTGCACAATGCTATGTACCTACAGCATCAGCTGGCGTCTCTTGCCGTAAATCATTGGGTGTATAACACACATAAGCACAGTTTCACCCTTCTAGTTGTACCACATTGTAAGGAAGTTTCCAGCACATAATCTCCCTTAAGTCTTTCTCCCAGTTTCCTATGGCCTTAACACTTTGGTCCTGATGCGAAGACAGCCCCTTACTCCCATGCAGAGATGTCCTCCTTCACAGCGGCATGCCACAGACTCGTTCCTGTCAGCCCAGCACGCTGAACTCCACATAGCAGAGCCCCGACAGAGGACTGCTCTTCAGTAGTGTTGCAGGAGTCTCAAAAAAAGCAGTCCAGACTTCAGAAACAAGCCTGTGCTTTCCTATAGCCCAAGGATCACCTTTTCATAATGCGATAACTGAGTTAATTATGTGATCCATTATTCCTCTTTAGGTGATTGTTATCTTTCCATCATCACCAGACATTTCCTTTAGCTGAAAGTAATCTTCTTCTCAATCATTACTGCAAGCCCTAGAAATACTTTTCCTTTGGTACTAGTTGATAACAGGTGCCACCTTAGACATTCACGTGCAAAGAACTCTAAGTACAGGGGGGCATATTTTATTTAAGGTTGTCTGTAAAACTTCCTTAGTCATTAGCATATTGCATGATGCAGAAAACTCACTTCTATTACTAGTAATACTTTACAGATATGCTAACAAAACTGTACAAGTATGTGTGCACGCACACACACACACACATATTCCATTCTGCAATTACACCCTGTGTGACTATTGCGTAGTCTAAAGCAATGATCCTGTGCTATGAAAATACAGTGCTTGTTTTCAGCTGCAAACATACACCTAACTACAAATGCCAATTAAGATGTATTTCTAAATCATTTAACATTGACTTGCGTTTCACCAATCCTTACAGCGTGCTCCGACAGCACACAGCTGTCTGCAATTCCTCTGGACTCACTGTAGGGCACAGTCTGCTCCTGGACCCCCACCTTAACAAACGGCAACACTCGGGACCTCCAAGTTTGCACGGAGTAAGGTCAATCCATTTCACAGAGAAAAACTTAAGGGCTCTCAACGAACTGGAAACTCTTGTGTCCCGGAGGAAAAACATTAATGACTTTGGTGCCTCGGATGACTCTCCACATAGACAAACAAGTTTGCTACATCACATGGCTATATTGAGGATAGGCAATGGGGCATGTTCTGCGTTTAATTACATCCAACTGCAGAAGAAGCTGGGTACCTCGTGGCTACTCAGATGAGCAGTAAAAACCGTATCCTCAAAGGTCTCAAATTTGCAGAGCTCCAAAGGAGACAATGCAACAATCGGACAGACTCCATCTCACCCATAACAGGAGAGGTATGAAAAGCCAAAGGAGACTTTAATGATCACGTTTCCTAAAGCTGTTCTGATTCATCTAACAATCACTGCTCCCTAGTCCATTAATGTCACTATTAAAATCAGCTAAAAAGCAAATCGGTACACAGTAAATAGTTAAACACTTGAAATAGCCTGTGCTGTCTTCCTATCTTGTGGTAGCACTCTGCCAACATCCCACTGGTTGCTTTGTCCGACAGACTTCCAGGTAAACAAGCCTTCTCACTTGAGCACCAGGCAATATTTATAATTTTTTTTTTTTTTATTTGTAATCATAATTTCTTCTGAAAACCAGATTGAAAGAATCATGGTCATGTTCATGTGAACCCTGAACTGAAGTATATCACCTGATTTATAAGCCCAGTAAAATTCACACATCTCGCTATAAAGCAAACTGCAAATACTTATAGTGAAGGTTCACACAGACACTAACACAGCACTGTTCTGGCCAAACACTTGGAAGTTTTTTTCAATACTGGTTCAAGGTACACCAGCTATGGAAAACATCTTGGATCTCTGCCAGACTCCCAGGAATTATTTGGGATGAAATGCCCTCTTCTCCTTTTTCTCCTTACCTGTTTAAGACCGTAAGCTCTTGCAGGCAGAAACAGTTTTCATTGTGCACTTAAAAACTGTGAGGCCTTGATCTCAACTGGGTTTTTAGGTCAGACTACTACCATAATCTAGTCAACTTCCCGCCGCCCCCAATAAACCATGCCTCATCATAGAGTAAAATCCTCAAAGCCAAGAAAACGAGCAGAACGGTGACATCCTTATGGGTAGTATTTAACTTCTAAGAGAGGAGAGCAGCCACCGTTCTGCACAGTGGCTCAAGTTCGCGAGTCCATCCTGTGCTGCGATTTGTTTCTTGCACACTAACCTGACAGTTCGATACAGGAAGTGCGAAGTCTCCAAAAGAATGTGTTGAGTAAAAGAGTAAGGTACATTTGTAGCTGTCAGCCATGTCACATCAGGTAACTGTGACAAGTCACTGGGATGCCGGGTTAGTGCGTAGCCTCAGCTTTCAGCTCCGGTAAGTGTAAGCTGATAACTCAACAGTAGCTCGGTGCTCCAGTTGCCTGGAGAAATTCCAATAAAATTAACATGAGCCCACCCTAGGGCTATTCAGGATTCTCTCTGCATTTAGATGTAAGATCTAAACCTGAGGCACACTTATACATGACAGCCTTTTAAAGAAAAAATGACTGCACAGAGAGAGTGTAGCAAGACTTGAATCCACAAGAGAGGACTTTGTGTTTAACCAGGGATTTTACCTCCCTGCGGACTTGCCTACAGTCCCGGCCAGAGCATGCGGTAGGAACGCCTGAAACACCTCAGGTATCAGAAGCCATTGGCGGGGAAAGTTAGTACATGTGCAAGTGTGCTGCTAAAACTATTCAGTGCCCAATATACTTCAAAAGGCCAAAATGTTGCCTATAATTACAATTACCTTTACCTTCAGAATCATACATAAATAATTATTATCCTTCATACTGGCATACTGCCCAATCGTAGACGAGACACCACTGTTGTAAATGCAACGCAAACTCAGAACAAAAAGAGAATAATCAGCAGAGAGAAACAATCTAGGGACAGTGAATAAATTGGTTTCCTATTCAGTGACCTAGCACAAGTAGGCTTTAGGCTCAGAAAATATTTATCAACATAACACTCAATCCAAACTGGCATGAAGAATTCACCAGACAGAGATTCCAAGACTTTTTCAGGTCATCATATTCAAGGACGCTGACACCAGCGTGAGCCAGCCATCTTCCACTAATATCAAACGAGATGAACAAAAAACCACACGGGTCATCAGAAGTACAGGATCCAACACCTTATGACTAAGGCTGCTCAGAGCTTGGAGGATGTTCTGACAGTTCCTTAATGCACAAAGCCTAAGTGGAAATATACTGGGCAAAACCTGAAGTAACTCCATTCAAAAAGACCACAACAGTACCTCATTTCAAATGGAATTTGACTGCTCTACACTCCCAGCAACCTTCATAATGTCAGAAACCTGGCTGAAAAACATCTGGAAGTAACACCACCTGCCCTATTGCACTGAAACAAGTAGTGCATCATCAAGAACACTGTCATGCTGGCATCCCAGCTGAAAAAAGCACAGGGATATAAACTAACCTGCCCCAATTGAAATATTTCATCTTCAGAGGAAAATTAGAGGCAGGGGAGGTGGCTGAAGTGTAAAACATGTCTGTTTTCCTTAAGCTGGGGAAAGAAAAAAAAAACCCAACTAACACTGAACATTCAGTGGAAGGGGGAGCCTTTTTATCCAACTGTTTCAGTCAGGAAACATTTTTCCATAAAAATGCCCATGATAGAGATTTTCTATTAGACTCATTTCTAGTTTATACTTTGCCACAGTATAACTCTATTATCCAGTAAGCACGTGAAGCAGGAAACTATTCTTGAGCTAGGGACCCATTTCTGAGCTTTCAGAAAGTTTCACTGACAGCCATGTATGTTTATCAAGAGTGAAACAGCAACTGGGGCAGCCAGGTCTCACCCACGTCCCAGCTCCCAGTAGCAAAGCTCAGGCATCTATTCCACGTGACCATGCTGGGACGTACCCCCTTCACCATATCTCTCTCTGCAGAGACAGAGCATCTGAACACACCGCTTCGTGCTGCAGGAGCGAACCGCTTAAGGATATTGTACCACAAAAGAGGGGAACCTCTTTAAAAAGTGAAAATTAAGTACACGCTGAACATTAAGATTCAGCCACCTTTATTTCTTAAACAGCGTTAAGTTTACTGGCTAATGCTGCTTCTTCCCTAGAATTTTTTCATTATTTGTAATTTGATTAGTCTCTTTTCTCAGATCGCATTTACTTTACCAGGGCCTTCCACTTTTTGGAAGGCCAGGAAGAAGCCACAAATTAAATTAAACCTTCAATTAAGACCTGCAGCTTCATTCAAGCTACCAGACAGTTTTTGCACTTACCCCCTGCTTTCTCTCCTTTTTGTCCGTTTGCCAACAAGTCCTAGCACACAGGTAAGCCCTATTACTTTTCCTCCTGCTACAAGTTCCTACTCAGTCAGACAACTGAAAGTATTACCCAGTATGAATAAATAACTTGTTCTTTCCCTTCTGTCGTCCTTTAAGAGACCTGTCAAATAGAAACATGTAGATTACATAATTTTCCTAAGCGTAGTTACATGCATCTTCTTGAAAAAAATAAAATTGACTGCACAGTATAATAGTAAGCAAGGCATTTTCCAATTTCATCATTAGAAACATCTTCGGGGTTTGAGAAATCTACACCCTTTTATGTACTAATTGCCACATGAGTGACACCTTAGCACTACACACTACGCACATTATGCTAAAACTCACAGAGCTTATACAATTTGTCGGACTGCTAGATATTAAGCGACCCTAAGTTACAGTGTGAGCAAAATTAGAGAAGGCAGTCCTGTTCACAACTCCCAACACCTTTGCTTCTGCTGTGGCTCCTAGACCAGGTACGCATTACAAGCAGAAGAGTCTAAAAAAACTCTAAGTGAATATAGAAGCTGCTTTTCATCATGTCAGGTACAGGCTAATCACTGACACAGGGTAAAAGCAAACACACGCTGGGTTTCTCCCTATCAGAGGGCATCAAGGCAGGTTAAGTCACAGGTCACTTCACCACAAGGTTTTTCATTTCCATTTCTAAATCATTGTTTTCGTTTCATCTTTATCAAATTGTTTCCAATTCAGTTTTCCCACTGCCTGAACAACTTTGAGATAGCCTTCAGGAATTTCTTCACGTGTGCATTTCAAGTTCTCGTTTGAGGGAAGATTCCCCACTAGCAACATAACAGCTAATCAATCCTCCGATACAAATGTATTTAACTAGCTATTGCTCTATGAAGACAGTAAACAACGGGCTGTGCATTTACGTCCTCAGGCAAAAACGGCTTTGCAATTCTTTGATGTTTTCACCTTCCAACTTCCCTATTTGACCCAAACAGTTACAGAAGCACTAAAAGCCATTGTCGGGACCATTCAGTCAAATCGCTGCTCGTGCAACTCCTTCCCTCCCCACAAGACGCTGATCCCGCTAGCCAAAACAAAGGTCAGCGGACAAACCTCGACTCCCCCTGCACTGGGCCCGAACTGGCTTTAACCACCAACAGGGCTGATGACAAATGAGAAGCCAGGCTTCCAGCTGAATTTCAGTTTAGTTATTTTTGTTTTAATGTATGTGTGAATCAATTAATCCTGTCAGAGAAGGGCATCGTAAACTGTGTGCCAGAGTTAATGAGTCAGACATTATCACATCATTACACCAGCTGGCATAATGTAGCATGTGTTGTTTGTCATAATATACACTGCCATGCTTAACAACCATTAATTGTTTACACGAGCAGTCATATTTTTCTTCAAAGAACCTTCAGCGACTGGTTAATATTTTGAAAGCTTCTTAAGCGAGTAACTCTTACTAGTGAAAGATAATAAAAATACCCTCTTCTCTCATGAGGCTAAACAGAACGGATTTACACATAATGACAATTAAAGCTCCATCTCCTTCATTAAAAAAAATGAAAAACAAAAGCATTCTGATTCCAGCCAGTTCCATTAATTCAATCCCCACTGGTCAAAGCTGCCATAAATATTAATAGACTAGATGCCAAAGTCCCCCTCTGTTTAGCAGGGATCGAGTGCTTTCTTCTTTCACTTGCGCAGAGCACTACGTACAAAGTTTGAGCCCACTCTCCTTCCGTTCTGGAAGACACCAGATGAAAGAGGACGGCAGTTAAAAGCCTCACCGGCATAAGACCGAAAGAATACTAGAATTAGATCTGCTCTTTGGAGCTATAAACATGTACTACTTGAAAGAGATGCTGGTGGTTTTCTGCCACTGCTTGCATTCATCACCTGTGTTTGTCAGGTGAAAACACAGCAATCAGTCTTACTTTATCATAATAGTTTGGCTGCTAGTATTTTCTTGGCTGACTAAAGACAACATTTGGACACTCTCAGCAACAAATCCAGGTTTACCAGCTTTCTGTGAATTGGATTCAGTCCGCTTCTGGCCAGATTTGTTGGCCATATGGCTTTCCAAAGCCAAAGGCTAATAACATGTTTAAGGCTGAATTTACTACAGCAGCCAGGAACACTGAATTTGACCTGCAGGTACTGCGTATGTCCATTCTCACACACACACACAGACACACACACAAACTTTTGTTACATTGGAGTTCTGCTTTCAAAGAAACAACCGTCTGACACAGGCAAGTGAGTAAGAAATAAAACTTTACTAAGTCACTGCTACGGAAAAGAACACCAGCTATAGAGAAGCCTGAAAAAGTAAAGATAAGGTCCTTTTTAAAAAAAAGAAATATGGAAATATGGAGTATTAATACCTCAACCAACCTTAATATACTGTTAGTTTCATTTAAGACACCCATGATTCTGGGAAGTGCTAAAAACAACAGATGCTGCTCTTTTGATGGGAAACATACAATCCTGTTCATTCACCTTATGGAATTAATTGTCACCATCCACTGCTATTCTACACGAAGGGAAGATCAGTACCACAGATGTGGATAAGATGACATCGTGCAGCAGCAAGGTCTCTCTGATAACTCTAAACCCTATGTGCCAGTCAGCTCGTGCCTATGGCTACAGAGAAACCACGCCGAATACTCCACTGTCTCGGATTCACACCTAAGAGAGACCTGATTCAACAAAGCACTCGGGCATATGCTAATCTTTAAGCATCTGAGTAGTCCGCTAAAGTCATATGCTTACAAAGAGAAGCATGTGTTACCTTCTGCTTGCATCTTTGTAGCCTGTAGCTAACACGCAGTAATAGAGTTCACAATATATTTGTCTCTACCATCTTTCTGTCTCTTCAGTCTTAACATTAAGTCTAATTAGTTTTTACATGAGCGTATTGCCTTTTTGACAAGCAGAAAATCAATACCCTGCTACACAGATAAACACTGATTGACTTACGTGTAGGTAAAACCAGTTATTTCTGGTTTGGCATTAGTATTCAATACCCTGTTCTATCAACCTTCAGCCTACTAGGCCATACTCTGAAATTTCCATGTCCTTTTACTCAGACAGGAACACGTAAAGCTCTGCAAGAGCCTTCACTGATCTGAGCAGCTCCTCGGGCTGGTAGGTTTTACAGCAGCCGCTGCTGTCAAATTTGCCGAAGGACCGGTTTACTGCAACACTGCAGGTTGGCAAAGTCACCCCAAAGATTTGGCAACTTGTACCTCCTTGAATATCTTCTCGGCACGTGAGTGCCGCCAGGCATCGGCTAGAATTTCAGGATCATGAAGCTCCTAAAACCATCGTTGTTTTCATGACCAAAAATAACCCTACTTCTCTAAGCCCTCATTACTGGGGTTTGCATCAAATTCAGACCAAGATGTAGCTTGCCCACTTGGCATCAAAACCTGGATCCCAATTAATTCACGTGGAATAGAAGAAAAATCAACATATTGACTGCCACTCCAGGTCCTAAACGGTTACCTGTTCTCGGTTCTGTTACACATAAAATATGTGCCTTTCTTAAAGAGATTCACGTTGGTAAGCACAGCGGAATGGGTCCTTCTCAAGACATTTTTAATTCTTTTAAGGAAGACACAAGCCATCAACACCAGCCAACAATAATACAGATAAGCATGTGACAGAAGAACCAAGCACAGCCCTGGTTCATACCACATGCAGAGGATGCCAGCAGGAAACCTGTGCAAATCACATGCTTTGCACAAATCCTCAAAGAAAAAAAACTTCAAGTCCATAAGAAAATTTTCTTTTTCCAGGTATTATCCCTCAGTTTTTCAGCCCATTCTCCCAGAAACACAAAGCTATCTCCCTGAAAAACATTACTGAGCTGTCCAACAGAAAGACCCTTGACAAACATCCGCTTAGAGAGGCACATCCATTCGTCTGTCACTTCGGTTGCAATTATACGGAAGTCCCACACTATTCTTTCTACAAGAAGGCAACGATGGGCCTGGAGATCTGTCCGACAACATTCTCTGTGTGTTCTCACACTGTATAACCCAATATGAACTACATGGGGACATCCCTGTGTGCCAGTACCGCTGTCACATTTGCCTATGTTCAAGCACCCTCAAGTGCTCAAGCACAGTTGAGCACCTGTGTAACTCGAAGCCCTTGCAAGGGTTTTTTTTAGTATGTCTATGCATAGCAGCGGCGTCTGTGCAGAGGCATTGGAAGCGATCTGTCCAACATTTGTGCATCTGCGCTTTGTCAAGCAAGTATAATCAGTACATGGCCCTTATTTGTCTTTGACTGTGACCCTTAGAATTACCTCTGTTGTTTGCACTTCTGATAGCTTCTTGAGGACTTCTTCCTCTTTTGGGTTAAATGTCATTTGTTAGATCACAAATTTGCCACCTAGCTACTAAAAAAAAAACCCAAAGCAAACCAAAACAAACCACAAAAAAACCACAACAAAAACAAACCAGCCAACAACCCGTT
Source organism: Polyboroides typus (assembly GCA_026937515.1). NCBI lineage: Eukaryota > Metazoa > Chordata > Aves > Accipitriformes > Accipitridae > Polyboroides > Polyboroides typus. Next base: position 35,974,856 of record JANZLO010000007.1, on the reverse strand, counting down.
TTCCCTGTCTCCTAAAAAATAAATTCTGTTCACAAAGGAAATTCAGGAACATTTTCAAGATGCAGCAAGACTAAATTGTGAAAGGAAGACGCTCTTAGATCCAGTGTTCTTTTGCAAACAGTGTCACATAATCCCATTATGTATTTGTCAGCCTACATTTATAAATAGTTACGAGTTCTCAGTCCCAGTTCCACTGGCCTTGTGCTTCCAGAAACACCTGCTCTGCTATAAAAACTTCCTGACACAGAGCAATAGAGAGCAAATTGTCTCTGAACAATCACGTCTTCTAACGTGTAGACATCCTCCTTCAACTTGTAATATTTCCCCTGCCTTATAAGGCTTTTAGTAAGTGACTCTCTTTCCTCGCATTGGCAAGTTGTCCAAAAAAACCTCTTGTAGTCTCATCGTTTCTGCTCCATGCACACAGTAATCCTGTATCCTAGATCATCTGAAATGGAAGTTCCCCTTATTTTACAGGGGTAGCCAACTCAATTCACACAACAGCCCCTACTGGTCTTGCAGAGCTTGATGCCTTAATTCCTACTTAGCAGCACCTCAATGAATCAAGAAGCCCACTAGTGTCGGCAAAGCCACTCTGAGCTGGGTGTAAGCTTTCCGGTGAGAATTTTCATCGCCTTCAGAAAAGTCATTCTGGTAACAGAGAAAACACAAAAAGTCATTCTGGTAGCATCACATATGCTTCAACTAAAGTTCACTTTGGAAAGAGAAGGGGGCGGAAGGCATTTTTCTGTTACATGACTGAAGCACCTTGACTGCAGAACTTCCCGATTAATTACTAAAAAAAAGTAGTTTGGGAAGTCTTTTGTTGTTTGTTTGTTTTTACCGTATATGTAAAAAACCTGCTAAAACATTAAGGAAAAATCAAAACAAAAAGCATGCGTAACCCAGAACAGCTTCCCCATAGTGTTTCTTCAAATTTTTTTTTTTTTTTTCCATTCTGTGTTGCAACTAAGCTGAATCCAAGGTGTCAGGGTTTCTTGCAGAAAAAATCTGCAAGAAATGTGCAGTTAACTGCCAGTTCAAAAGAAAACAGTTCACAGAATCTTGCAGCAATCAAGCAAGCCTAGGCCCAAGGAAGACTGATCTGTGTATCTTCAAGAGATATAGAGAAGGAGGATCCAAGCGTACACCACACCTGATATGCCATATGTCTGAGAATGTATCAAACCTAGATGAAGATGAAGAAAGATTCTTGTTTCCCTAATGAAATTGAGACCTAGGGAAAGTCACGTCAGATCAGTATCCTCTCCTATTCCATCTTGAGGAAATGATTTTACCTCTTAGTTCGACTTACAGTAATTGTATAAAGGATTCCAATCTCTGAAATCTGTAATGAAATCCGTAATCCTGACCTGCTGGATATGAGCTATACAATTACTCTGAGTATATTTAGAGCAAATAATCCATTCCTGCAAAGCTCCAAATATTCATAGCTTCTGATGCACAATACTGTGTCCAAGGGTCTGGATTATAATTATTCCTGCAACAAGGTGGAAGGCCACATCTGACTTCTGCTAAGCCCTTTAAGGAAGCTCATCCTCTCCTTTTGACAGCATTTGAGACCCAGTAAGTCTTTGGTTGAACCAGTATCTATTGCATAGGAGCAGAAAATGGTGAGATTAAAAAACCAACCAACCAAACAAAAAAACCCCACAAAAACCACAACATCCAAAGCAGTCCACTCATTCTGAACTAACACAGAATAACCCATAACCTACATTGAGCATGAAACAAAATCCACCAATATTGTTCATTTAGTAAACTAAACCAGTAGATAAAAGATTCATTGGATATGCCAGTGAGAACTATTATAATCACAGTAAGGTTGTTTAATAGGGTAAAGACTACTGTTTGCTTCTCCTTAGTTATCCACAGCTCTCTGCGGAGTCAAGTTCTCACGGAGCCACACACAGCTCTAAATAACCCTCTAATTATGAAGCTAGCACAGCGGTTTAGTGAGACAGAGGCACCCAAAGCACGAAGGGCCCCATTGCAAATTAACACAAAGCCTCCCACAGACTTCCACGGTCGTGAGAGTGGGCCCATATCCATCTGCTTCACTTAAATACATGCTTAAGTTGCACTGAAACAAAAAAAGGTGGCTTAATCTTACACATAAAGTTAGACAGGCTCTGAAGTTGCTTACTTAACTAAGGGTTAAAAAAAAGCGAGCTTTACTCAAGCTTATTTTACAGTATAGGTACTTTGATACTCAAATGTCTCTATCAGCTTATCCTTAGCAAAAAGACTTGAGGTATCAGTCAGACATGTCTACGAACCACCTCATGAAATTAAGCACATCTTTACCTAGATGAAAGTTACCAAATTTCTAGACTTGAAAATAACCTCTTTACAGTCTCTTAATTATGTCACTAATAGCCTGCCAGTGATGTCAGCTCATGAACTTCCTAACCATTTTCCCACCTCTCTCTTCACCACCCCCTCTAACTGTACTGACATGAAGTCAGCAAAACATTCTGCCACTGGAATCTGCAAAACTCCCCAGGTGATATTATTCCCTTCTGCATTATGAGAAATCTTTTTTAACCTCTGTCATTACACTGAGCCATTCTTCATGCAGTGGAATTGCAGGGGAGATTTGCAAACAGGGAGAGAAGGTTTATGCAAACATCTTAAACTGCTTTCACTGGCTCAACTAACGGTTCAACTGCATTGTGAACAACATATTGTGCAAAATTACAGATCCCTAAAATGTATCCTCTTGCCCGTAAGTGCTAAAGTCACAGCATGACTAATGACAGGACAAGGCCAGCATTCTTTACTCATCAGTAAACGTTAAGAAAATTATTGAAAACAGTACCAAACCCACAAATTAGCGTTTCCATGAAAAAGGAAAAGGCTCCATGCCCACTATATAGCAACAGTGTGCAAGTGCCGGACTGACGTTCAATAGGACAAGACACCACAAACAGCACTCGTGAGAGAACCCTCCCACAGCATCACTGCTCAGCCCTTCACAGACACCCACCTCCTTATCCTGCAGTCATTACAGATTCTCCCCATCTCGCACACCCCGTCAAACTGTAACCTAGCTGCTTCTTTACCGAGACTGTTTCTGCACAAACCACACTTTCTCGCCTCATATATCGATAACCAACCCCCTTTTTTTCCTCTGCATACTAAGTGCAGCTGCTAAAGCAGCCTACCCAAATCATCCTTCTCAACAGATTACTATCTATTCGAATGCTGAATATTTCCACAGCTTCACCAACACTAAGAACAAGTTATTCACACAAGTGTTTTGTGCCTTATCATATTAGCCTTCTAGTCATCCAAAGGATAACTTCAGTTATTTCCGATTTAATAATTTAATTTTTAATTATTCAGTACTTACCTCTTCTGGGTGTTATTGCCTTCGTGTTTTCTTCTGCCTTAAACTCAACGCACAGCACTAGTATAAAGAATTCTCTTATCGAACGACTTATCCTTCAAACCTCTCCTGCGGTTTATTTCTGCTGCAGCACCTCCAAAACGGCTAACTGGTGGCACATAGATACACGTAGCTGTAACTTCTTTTTGCGACTTGTGAACAATCCTACACGCTATTGAGACAAGCAACTACAAATAGCTGCCATGTTGTGATAGTACAGCACGGGTTTTAAATCTGCCCAATGACGGAAATCAATAAGTTGATTATTGTTCTTCAAGACTGAGTCCTAATGCATTTAACTCAGACAATCATGCGGAGTTCCAAGCACTCATAGCCCCCCAAACCTTTTCAAGTCTTCAGTCTCACACTTACCACTAGGTGGTTAAACTTAATCAGGGCCTTACTTTCTTTGCTGGATCAGGTCCAATGTTTTCAGCCTGTTGTAAGATCAAGTCCTCCTGTCAAGATTCAAATAACTTGTTTTACAATTTTTACTCCTTGCAGAGAGGAAAACCTTCAGACAATAAATATGCAACAGCAATTTAGAACAGGGAGCAAAGACTTAGGCTACCCAACTTTTACAAACCGCCAGAAAGTTCCTGTGCTTGAAAAATGGTTAACAGATTGTCAAAAAGGGTTAAAGCAGCTGTCCACATGGCTCTCCTCAGCTCTCTGGAGTGTGGCAAAGCGTATTGTTTGGCGTAATCATGACACAGATCTGCATGTGTACGTCTTCAATAATTCATGTTGCAGCTTGTCTCACTGTGGGGACAGATGTCAGTGAAATCAGTGACAGCCGATCATGCTGATCTCTCACATAATCATGTGAGAGCTGCTCCTGTGGTGACACTGAACCTTGGGAACACACCCATCGATGCCTATGTGAGGATGACAAGAAAAGGCAGCTACAGGTACCCATGTGCAATACATACATACACATAAGAAAATACGACAGTGCACATGCAACAGCACTGTGCATTTGCACAGGTATCGGAGAATGTAACCTGAGTGGAGTCAAAGCAGCCATCACAGTTTGCAGATGCAACTGAGGGGGCCCGTTTTGGAGACACCCAATGTGTAGGATGAGTCGAAGTCACAATCTAATAACTTATGTGAACACTGTGCAAGTTCATACGCACATCAAAATGAACCAGTGGTTTCCTCTGGTTTGCCTGCTTCTTCGAATGCTTCGGTTCAAAAGTGATACAACACCTCCTTCTACATCTTTACCATTTTGCATTATATTCGTCTTCTCAAATACTACAACAGATTACAGGAGAAGGCAAAGTACGGTTATACCCACTACAAAGCTTGGATATAATCTCTCAGGGAGAGAAAGTGACTTAGTGATAATTAGAATGATTGGATGCTTTCATCTGATTTGAAATATCTATTGCTTTTGGACACCCCCGCCCCCCATTATTCTCAGCATTAAACGGGTCCCTGTTCTTTTTTTTTAATCCAATGCCTAGTCTGAATTGTTATATCCTCTGTTTTGATACTTAAAAGAACCGTCTGACTCATTATTTATGGTGGGGTTTTTTTCAAATACACAAATATTGAGCTCAGTTTGGTTAGCTTTCTAACTAAGCATATTCATCTTTGCTCACTTGATTTCTGCATCCATCTTTGAAGCAGCAATTAATAAAATCTACAGCTAACTTAATTGGGCATGTTACACCTTCCTGTCACTGGCAGAATTCAAGATGCGTTAAGTTACACATGAAAACCAGGAGTTAAACAAATGGATAACTTTTTCATTTTTATGGGAAGCATTTTAAAAGCCCAACTGAAACCTTTGTCTCGCGGTCATACATATCAAATATGATATGTGTCTATACATACGTGTGTGCGTATGGAATTTCTGTCAAGTGACACAGAGAGAACATCAGGACCAAAAACTTACACGTCCAGGGAAATCCCACAGGCAAGGACTTTGTAACAGCCACCTATTTCTAGAGAGGGCCACAGCAGTAAGCCAGTCATTGGGAAGCTCTGGCAAAGCTGGATTTATACAGAGGCAGTTTCTCCTCCAAGTGACTTGAGTAATAGCCAACCATCGCTTTGAATTGTTCCATAAGCAGTCTTCCTGAAACCTACCAACTAAAAATGTGACGGGTGGAATGCATGCCCCAAGTCCAGTCCACATCAGCTTATAATAATGACTACAGCGAGATATACCACAATTCTAATTCACAGAACGGTACGTTCTGCAGTTTTGTCTCTCAATCATTTTCTTTCCTCTTGTTACTAGAGTGTGCAGAGTATTTTCCCCAGCGATGCCAGCCCCAGCAGAAACCTCACCTAAGATCAGTGCATTTAAAAAAGGACATTAATTTCTCATTATACTGGGATCAGATTGTTTTCAAGGCAACATCCTGACTAAGTCAAAGTATCTCATTAGAGCTGCCATGCATACTGTTGTTTAACATCATGTGCCATTTTTCTTTGGAAGGTGCATTTACATAAACATTTCTAATCACAGCCCTGTAAAGAGACACAGTATAATAATTTATGAGTTTTAGGTAATATGTCATATGAATCTTAACATATGGCATTACACTGTATGATGGCAATCTTGGCTCTTCTAAGGGAACCTGGATAACATCCAGTGAGACGTGAATGAGCCAAACGCAATAGAAAACCGTATCAATGCTAATCCAGGTTTACACCTTTCATTCAGCACTCCAAGCTTTCCACCAGATGGTTTTGCACAGAAGCATTAATGCCAGAAATAATTGTGTAGACTCCCTGGTTTTCAGACATGCCATTTCTGAAGCCTCAAACATGAGAATAATCCCAGTAAATGGCACCACCAATTCACAGGTGCAAGAAATAGTTTGAAGCCTTCCAGAAGAAGGTGCCGAAAAGTGACTTCAGAGCTTCGCCATTCTGGGTCACAGACACTTTGTTTTGCAAAGTCAATTCAGGGCAGCGTTCTTACCTATTTTACAGAAGCCCTTTGCCAACAAAACCCACCGTCAGTTCACAGGAAATGAACAAAAATGCAGAACAACTTGGCGCAGCACACTGCTTAATAACTGCTGCCACGAAACTCCGTATCAGACAGCCATTTTTTATCACCACCCGAATGAGTGGCCACAGACACCAGGTCAGGGAAAACCCCGCTGTGTACACGAGTTCGCTACCACAGATGGCAAGACACCACGCCTCGGTTTTGCTGGGCCATTACCCCAATACAAGGATAAGTATCACTTCTGGAATCACATTTTCAAGCTCAAGTGGCCCAGGCTCCACAAGAGCCTGCCGAAATCAGCATTTGTAACTGTACTTTCTTAAAGGCCCACAAGGAATTTCACTCAAAGTCTGCGACGATACAGTACCGAGCAAAGTACTAGTGTCAATGCATCAGAGTATCGCGTGCAGAAGAGAAACATAACTTAAGATTTCAGAGACCAATAAGGACATGATACCAAAATAAAGTCATTTAACAACGAAAATGGTGCCCCAGTGACGACCTTGTACCATCTTATGAAAGTGCAGACAGAGTCAGTCACCATATATAGAGATGAACAGCTAGGGATATATTTGTTCAAGCACAGACCCAAATGTACTCATTTTATCCCGGACAGATAAAGGAGGAGTTGTGCTTACATACAATACTTAATTCAGAAAGTAGCTGGAGTAATTAATATCTAGCACACAGAAATTTAACTCAAGTTTAGCAGTAGCAGTAAAACACACACTACGGAAACAGAGATGCAACTCTATTGCACACATTACTGGCCTGCTTTTGCTACTTGGCTTGGGAGTCCTGTTCTGTTCTTGACTTTGGCTCGGCCTCCAGCTGGGAACTGCAACCCAAGTTTATTTCTTTACCTTTATGCGCATCCTTCTTCACACTCAGTCACCATTTTGTTGCAGGTATTACTGCTAAGCCTGAACCTATTCCAAGAGGTCTGTCATACTCCATCTCCCATAACAACGCTAACTTCCATTTCTCAGCCTATGTCCAGCAACGAGATCGACCTAGATAGTGGAGATATATCGAGAAAAGGCGAGATAAGGATGTAAATTATTTCCTCCTTGGAGAAAAGCGCTCTCCAGGAGCTACAAGTACTGTTCTGTAGCAGCTACCAAGTTTAAAAAGGGTAAGCTGAAAGAGATGGAAGAGAATCTGCTTTCCAAGATGCAGAGAACCCCAAAGTGGGTACGTAAGTAATACAGATAATATACCCACCCCATAACAGCCCCGCAGAAACCTTGCCAACCTCACCAGCCCATCCACGTCACAGGCCTTTCTCCGTACCTTAGCCACAGACATGGTTTCGTCCCTCATCTCAAGATCCACTAGCACAAACCAGTAAACTGAACTGCTCATGTACTTGTAGAACTCTGAAGGTTTACAAGTCACTGCCTGCCCCCAGCTCCAGCCCTGGTATCATGCGAAATAGCAATCCCTGCATTTGCATTCACCTGATAATATGTCAAAACTTCATCAGCTGTAAGAAATCCAGCAAATATTTCTCAGTTTTGCCTGTGTTATTTAATGTATTATCACTTCCACTGTGTATTTTATTTTCTATATATAGGAAATGGTCCTTGGAAGCTCTGATTTGATTAAGTCTTTGGCTGAAATAAACATCCACAATGAAGTGTTTTGTGTCAGGTCACCTGCGAAGCCTATACCTGAATCTAAAGACAGCATCTGGTACATCTTCCATCTCTACAAACTACTTAGAAATGCAGAAACAAAAATGTCAAAACGATTATTGTTGAGGAATGATTCGAGTCCCTGGAGCGGCTACCACAGGGAGCCAACAGACTGGCCATAATGCCCCTGTATCACTGGTTCGGTTTTTTTGGTTGGTTTTTGTTGGTTTTGGGGGTTGGGGGGAGTTGGAGTGTTTGTGTTGGGTTTGGTTTTTTTAAGCACATCTAATCAGAAACACCCTGCTCACAGTGGACTGCATTAGGCAGAGCCTCTGGAATTAATGAAATGCCTCACAACACTGCTGAGAGCTAAATCAAGGCTTTGACACAAACACCAGGACCAAGTCTTCCCATATCTCATCTTACAGACTATATAAGGCTACGAGACTTTCACCCAATACTCTAGGCACGGGCGGGAGGAATCTATAGGACCCCCCTCCATGCCAGGAAGGCCTTTTCTACCATTCCTGTTCTTCAGGACATAGAGCCCCATTCATGCCTCAGCTTTCTTACTCGCTTGATACCGTATCATGTGCTTAGCTTCACAGAAGGCTCTCTTTGTCTGATGTATCTAAAAATGGCATCTCCCTGGTCCTAAATGCTGCCGGCCATAGGGGATATGCCCCTTACGCGACAGACACGAAGAGCACATATGTCAGCTTTTTTTTTTTTCCTAAAAAACCAAAAGCCCACTTTTTTTTCCACAGCAGCATATGCGTGATGAGCCAGCTGTCAAGGAAATAAAATTTTAAGCTTCCTGCCTTGAATGTGCATTTTTCAGAGCAGTTAAACAAAACAGCATATTGCCGACATTGTTCCAGAAATGTAAGGAAGAAAGAAAAGATTTAACTTTTGCTGTTAGATCCCTGTTCTTTTGTAGTAGACATGGCTCCATCAGACACAATGGCTTTGTTACAGCACATTTTATTCAAGGCTAAAGCTTTGAATATTCAGCAGGGCTCCAGGCTAGTGATTCTGTTGCAGCTAGGTTTCTTGTCTTCCAGGAAGCCCTTGACAAAGGTCACAAACAATTTGCTCGTTCCTCTTATTAAAATAAAGATGGAAAGCATTGATGATAGCTCTGCCCAGCAGCTAACCATCATCTGTAGCGGTTCCAACATATGCTTGTGAGATAATGAAAAATATAGCATTAAATACAGTGGCAGATTGAATCTTGTTTCAGGGTAAATATAGTAAGTCATTTTTTTTTCCTCCTCATTTCCTCAGAACCTGTTTAGCATTAGGCTGTTAATATCATCACTGATACATGACAAAACCATTGCATAATATACTGCATCCAAAGCCAGTCCCCCTCTAAAAGTGAGCAATGACAAAGTATGAACGTTATTCAGGCATTCATAATAATCAAGTGCTCCGAGCCAGCCCTCTTCCGGCACGTTTCCATGTGCAGACCTTCAAAGAACTTGGCTTTAGATTGGGCCCTGTGCCTCCGAGTCTCTCACCTTCCAAGTCAGGTTCAAGACACGGAGTCAGTTCAGACTTCTTTTCAGGTCCTGCAACTTTGCACGTGTCCTTGGCCCTTGCAGTTGGCCGCTGTTGCATTGCTTACTGTCAAAGCATACCTTGAACTGTATTCTTGTCAACATACAAGACAGCTGGTTTATTTTCTCCAAGGAATCTTAATTAGAATCCTAGACAGTATTTTTCCCAGCTTTCCATTGTTTCCATGTGAAATATATATATGTATGTTCTCAACAGACCATATGTAGGTGGGGTTCTCGATCCTCATGTCCTGCTTCATGATGGTATATAACACCAGTCATGCTAATAAATCTGCACTATGTGTTTCCACATACTCCAGAGACCAAATGGAACCATTTGCATCAGAACAAACTTCACTTGTTTTCAATGTTTTCAAGGTATCTTTCTAGATATTTACCAGGCTCTTCATGAAACCAAACGTACAAAATCCCCCACAATTTGGCAGGTTTCAAAGACGTATTCTTTCGGAATACAGCTGTAGCACAACAAAAGTATCTAAGCTAGTTGCGAAAAGGTTCAGGCAAAAATTGTCCCCAATATCACCAGTTATTTTTATTGCATGCTTAACTGTAAGCTATTCACAGCACCCACCTCATTTCTGTGCTAAATTCTGTAAAAAAAAAAAAACAACAAAAAACCATGGAGTTGCGTACCATTCAAAACACACATTGACCAACTGCTTTTTTCATACAAAAAGGGACAGTGGGTAGCGCTGTTGACTGCGCCATATTGCTTACTGAAAAGGTTTGCAACCTCCTCTGTACTACCCACATACTGAGCTCTTGCTACATGGTAGCATTACACATTATACATGCAAGTTTCATCACTGCAGTAGAGAAACAAAAATATTCCTGATCACAGAAGCCAATAAATCCTTTTGATTCACCAAAACCGCCAGCACAGCCCGAAGCCTATTTCAAGAGAAAGAGGGCACAAAATAGACCCCCTCGGATACTGTTACACTAGACGGGCAAAGGCTGTAAAAGGTTTCTTTATGGACCAGGCTGTGGTATCTCCTATGATGCACCTGCTTTTTGATGTGAGACTGTTTGAAGCAGTTGATATCCAAGTTCTTGATCTATCAGACAGTTACACGTAAGCCATTGCAGTACTGCAAAAGCATTACCACCACATCAGCTGAATGCTTCTGCCGTTGGTGCTCTGCAGAGTTCACAAGCAGAAGCCAAGTCCTCATCTTGCTCTACCTGGACTTAAATTCCACAAATTACACATCAGGAGAAAAAGAACACTCTGCTCACATGTTATCACCAGGGATGTGTAAGGTACGGACACTTAAAGGAAGAGTTCATGCTCAGAAATACCTGCAGAACAACAAGTAATGAACTAACAAAATATTTTGTCAATCGTACCACATTATCAGCAAGTCTCAAAGAGCATCACTGCAGCACTGAGTCGCTGGCATTGCAGCAGAGCCCTAAGAGCTGCAGAAGAGAACACAGCCCTCCGATTCCGACTGGGCCGCTGCCCGAAGCATTTTTGCCAATGACTCATTACCCAGATGTGAAATGATGAATGCCAAGTATTTATTTTACAGTGCTTTTTAGCACAGCAGCCAGGAAAAGGTGGTAAAGACTGTGACATTCTGTAGCCATGAAAACGCACAACCCAATTCCTGCTACATAACACATTCATGAGCTTAATTCGATCAGGTCAGGAGCACAGCATCACTTTACAACAGCTGACATGCTGGCCCCATGTATTCTGTACACAAATTCTGCATGAACAGTTAAAGCGCCAGGTTAACCCTGCTCTCTGTTGGCCCTCTTCGAGAAATTAGCATATAACAAGTAGATAGTACTTTCTTGTAGCCGCTTCACATTTTCTTTCTCCTCTTATACAAAGACACACACTTTGGGCTAATTTCCACACATGCGTAAAGATACAGAGATACCAGGTTTCTTAACAGGTACAAGCCAAAAAGTAAAGCTGCCCATGTGCCTCCTGCTGGTATTTCAAACATCCTTCCCTGGTTTCCCTGGGGCTTCAGAATGGCTCTGGCCTCAATATTGTGACCTCGGATACATTTTGCTGGCTGAAGCAGTCAGCCAAAGGTGATGTATGCAACTGACTCACCTTTTTTCTAGTAGTACGCGCATATATTATATTGATACTTTTCACTGACAGAATAAAAACCATGGTGAATTAAGTCTGTAGCAAGACAAAAGGCTTATGAAACAGCTGTTGTAACTTTTACAGCTAACAGCAGCAGCGTTTGTGCTAACCTCTTGAGGAGCACGGTGACTGACAATCAAGTTTTGAGAAGGAATGACTCATTTAAACCCCACCCAAGCCGCTCTTACAACTCCTTTTTAAGTAAACATTTCAGAAAAATCCTGCAGAAGTGCTCCCACTGCAATATCATTTATCTTTAAGACAGCACACCGCATCCCTGCTACCTTATTGAAGAAGGGTGCTACAGCTTTCAGAGTGACCACGCAGGAACAGTATCAGAAGCAGGCGATACACAGCTAATCGAGCAACTACAGGGAAAGCCGTGGCTGTTCAGGCCAAAGTGCGACGTAACCACGAGTGTCACTGCAGTGCAGCGCAGGAAAGAGAAACCAGCACCTCTAGGAGAACTAGTCAGGCAAATTCTCTGGATACTTCCCTGCTTCCCTGCCAGATCCTCTACAGGCATACTTCCTGACCTGGCCCCATCTTAACAGTCAAAGGCCTTTTGTCTGGAGAAATTCCTTCAGCATATCCTCATGCCTCTCATTACAGTGAACAATTCAATAAAAATCTCCAGACAGTGCACAGTGGCTCCCTTCTCACCTTAATTAGGAGTGGCAGTTCCACTACATTAGCCAAGCGAGGCAGGAGACTAGTGACCAACATGTCATCTTTCTTCCCGCTGCTGGATGTTTTGCATATCCCATTCCTCTTGTGCTGCTGAGGGTAAAACTGAGAGACAGCATGCAAACCCAAGAGAGACGTAACCCATCAAAAAGCTGAGGAAAGCCAAATATCCAAAAAGAAGCATGGTTTTTTTTACCGGTTTGCAAGTGGCAAAGTGCTATTTGTGAACTGCTTTCCCAAATGGGACACCCCACCTATGTTTAAGATGCTAAATGAGTTAGCATAAAGAGTTCATGCATTATGAACAGGGAAAGTCGTCTCTCAAAATGCTTTGACAAACTGCAACAGAATTGAGCTACGAAAGCCTTCCCTTGAAGAGTTACACTCAGAAAAAAGAAAAAAAAAAATTAAAAAATTGCTTACTGCTTGAACACCTTTCATTTTCACTAGGCATTAATTCCAATATTCAAATGCAATCCTTTGGCCAGAACAGCGGCTGCTCGAGGCAATGATATCTACGACAGGCAGCCAGCCACGCTATAAAGGAAAAGGCGGCGTGTCATTGGACAGAACAGAAGCCCATACTTAAACTCGTGTCGGTCGATGGCATCGACAGCTATTTAATAAGGTCCAATGCTACTCTCGGGCAAACAGCCCTTGGGGTTCTCACAACACACATGCAGACCCTGGAAATGGCAGTTTCACTTGAGCAGCTTAATTAAAAGCCTGACTCTGAAGCTACTGCTCGTTTTCCCCAGGACTCTCATGTTAGGTTCCATTTTGTCATCACTCATGATATAAAAAGCAGAAAACAGGGAACCAACTTCACGTCTCATCTTCTGTCTCCCTTATAAAGCCTTTAGCCTTAAAAGACAGCACCAGCACTTCAGGTCCCACAGATCTACTCAGCAGTGCTTATTTGCCATTCACAGAGCCCTCCCATTTAAACCTTGGACCCGGATTTTTTCCTCCATTTAGCTTGAAGACAGCATCTTAAATCTTGATGCTTCACCTTTCTTGCCTATTTGCTCACAAATTAACAGATGTCAGTTCTGGGTCTTGAAGAAGCCAAAAAAACATTGCTTACAGCATGATCTGCAAGAACTCAACCCACAACCAGCCATGGTTAATGAAACATTAGGGTTTAAAATAACAAATCAGTTTATTAGTAATTACTAAAGACTTGTTGAAATACTTGAAGTCCTGTATTTAGATTTCTCTAGTGATGTTACAGGAAAAAAAAAAAAAAAAAAAAATCTTCTGAATTGCTTGAAGATATTTTAACTGAGAAGCTAATGACTTAGAGATATGTATACAACCCCGCAATTTCAGCTTCCCTTGATATTACTAGCATCATGTAGCTATTCTGCTGTCCATTCAGATCATGAGAAGATTATCAAATCAATTAGCCCATACTGCAGCTGGGAAAACTGAGAGTCAGCAAAGAAAGCCACCTGGTCACCCATCTTGGAATAGCTATTAGAAGCACTTAAGCCCAAACAGACATCAGCCAAGACAGGGATGCACAGTCATTATGGCCAGTGGTTCTTCAGTTTGAAGGCAATCATCCAGATTTGCTTGGAGAGAGAGAAAAACAAGGCAGCAGGAGGAAGGTGGGCATAACAGACAAGAAAGGAGACAAGCACATTTTGCAATGCTATGTGCAGATTGAGCTATTCGGTATTCTTAGCTGAGAAATTGATCTTAATGATTAAAATAGCTTTCCCAGATGAGAGAGGTGTCAAAAATACTCAGCTGATCCAGTTCAGCTGAAAAACGCAGTCGGATCAGTTGAAAGTTACCACGCCAACAAACTGCCAATTTGCCCGAGAGTAGGAACACGCAGCCAGTGGAGCTAAAAGCAACGCAACTGCTGCGCAGCAGTGCCGAGCACCCAGGGCTAGGCTGCTCAGCCAGGTGCACCGCCAGAGCTAGCTCTCACTTCCCCTGCTCTCGGAGCCGTCGTTCGAACACCGAGCTGCTAAATGTTCACATGAGCACTCATTGAAATAGACTGCTCTTAATTTCAGCAGACAACTAATTATAAGGCGAATGATGTAATGAAATACGCAACTAAGTTATAAACTGACAACTCGGGTAATTTCCAACTATACCCTCACCCTAGATGTGCCAGAAACTATACATTTCAAACCCAACTGCAGTAATTTCAGCACTGCTGGGGGGATGGGCGCGTATGGTTTTGGAACACTCATTGGTGAGACTGTATTTACAGAACCAGGAACAACTGTCCTATCTTGCCTTTTGTCCCCCTGAAGAGGTTCTCCAGAGTATAGCATTACTAGCCATCCTATTCAAAGAGTAATCCTATGAGGACAAACTTCTCGGGCAACTTAACAAACTGAAAAAGGATATAAAGAAGCCTCCTGTGTCACACCCAATGCTATCAGAGGCCAAACTGAACCTCGCTAACCCAGCATGTAACATCTTAAAAGAAATTAATCCCAGATACGTTTTTTCATCCTTACATTTCCTACCGGCAGATTGTTTTACAATTTGAAACCTCTTAACACCGGAGCCCATCTTCTCATTTCCAGTGGTTTTATCCGTGGTCACTTTATATACATTTCTTTGTGTGCCCATTTCATCTCTCAGCTTAAACATCTTGTCTCCCTGCCATTTTCTTAGACAGATGCCATCACACAAGTCTAAGCAAGCTAGTCTTTCCAACCTCGTCTCCTACAATGGGCATTCCTGCCCCTAAGAGTAGTTGTGCCCTCTTTCCTCATTTGTCCCAGTTTGCCATCTTCTTTACTGCGCCTTGCACAACGCTTCCCTGCCTTTATGAGAAATAAAAACGAAAACAAAAAAACCTAAGAGAACTTGATAGGAAGAAGTATAGCTGAATTTTAGCACTTTCCTGAACCTCTTAGATGGTATTTATACTAAAACAAGCAATAGCTTTGGAGTTAGTCTGTAGAAAAAGATTGCATGAAGAGAGCTGTGGTCTGGCCACGCAAA
Organism: Polyboroides typus; assembly: GCA_026937515.1. NCBI lineage: Eukaryota > Metazoa > Chordata > Aves > Accipitriformes > Accipitridae > Polyboroides > Polyboroides typus. The sequence goes on along the minus strand of JANZLO010000007.1, from coordinate 35,959,468 downwards.
AACAACAGCATCAGTTGCAAGTGTCAGCATGTACTCTCCTGCTATTTTTTCAGCCCATTCTGAGTAAATACTAGCACGAACAGGAGCCAATTACAGAAAATACCAGAAGCCCGATTAATACAACGGCACCTATGGACAAGCATTATCTAGCAAGACTTTCAAAGCGGGTTATATACCTGACTCCCTCTCACTTCACAGGAAGTAAGCATGTAATCTGCTTTGACACTATTAGCCCTACCTGAGCTGAGAAGTAAATTAATACTTTTGAGAGTCAGGGTCCAAGCTAAGCATTCGTAAGTATTCCAGTGATTTGGACATGGCAGAGGTATAGGAAGATCACATGCTTAACACGTCAAACCCACAGGGAAAACTCAGAAGATAATCCAAGTCTCCCGATCTTTTTTTGGTCTTCCCTTTTGGATTAGCCACCTCAACCTTTTCTTCCTACACCCATAGTACCCTTTGCCTTTTATCATACCCCAAATGCATACAGTTCACTTTAGTGATAACTCCTTTGGCACAAGGGGCTAGTTTGGAGTCTTAACCCCAGTCAGAGCAACCTCACTGACACCAAACCATCTCTGCACTCCTTCCGCCCCTCTCAAGGAGCCTCAAGTAGGAAGGCTAACGCAAGCAGGAGGTGCCAAACTGGCCAAGCAAGAGTGAGTTACTATAAAATCATACAATCATCATTAAGGTGAGAATCCATCGCCAACTGCTGCTCATACATCCGTCATATGAATATCTGGCCATTGACCTTACATGCCTTGAGAATTTATTTTTTCAAACATCCCTTTCTAATGTTTCTATCTCTTTAAGCCACTCCTGGTAGTAACCAAGTATGTAATTTGCTATTTCCACCTGCTATGTAAATTGATTAATCACAGGCAGACAGAAGGTTGATTCTCATGCTGAGGAGGAAGGAAAACCATATCAACTAACCTTTTTAACACTTACATTTCATAAGGCTTCCACCAATGCTAAACCTCCAGCTTGTGCTCCAGCTCAAAACTCATCTTTCTTCTGGACAAAAGGGAACAACTTTTCCAAAGGCTTTTAAACTTACCAGGAATCTCAGCACAAAAAACCACAAAGATTATTTTCTCCGTTTCAGCCTAACACAACAAACATTCCATCAGGCACGCAGGACTATACAGATGGCTACTGAAGTGAAAGGACCATCTTTCAAGGGCCAGTTGCACAGTGACACCATCAGTTTGTCACTCCAGCTTCCCACTTAAGGCAGAGTTGGAAATTCTTCATAAAGAAGCACTCTGCAGATGGCAACATTTACACATGATGTATCTCACCTTTAGGGAACCTGAGAGGTTATACGGCATTCAGAATGTCCCTGGTACTGTCATCCATCATGTTATCAAAGTGATAAAGTTAAAAAGTAACCCTCCTTGGTGGTGAGTCACTCAAGCTCTCTGCACTTTGCCAAGAGGCATGGAAAACTCTGTCACACTCCGCTCCACGAGCCAAAGGATGATCGGGACAAGCCCCAAAATAAACAGCAGTGTGTTCCCTGCCTCAAACTGAATGACTTCACCACTGCCTTACCGAGTGTTAAGTCTCGGCATTAAAAACTACTCATCTACTTCCCACAGAACCCATCCTGAAAAGAGGAAAGCATATCCCTTACTTGATGACCCTTATACCGACTCTTCCAGCAAAATAACCTGAGAAGTGCTGTTTTCGGACTCCAGGAACTACGTGCAACTGTCAGACATTCATAGGAAATCCTGAACCAGTGGAGTGCTTGGGAGTCAACTGCCCCTCAGTCCAGGACCTCCTGGGTGAGAAAAGCAAACTGTAGTTTCCAAACAAGGCAGCAGAGGAGATGTCAGGGTAGTATAGCTCAGTGGCACGATAAAACAAGAAAGAAAAGAGGAACAATACCTTGATGGGGTTGTCACTGTAACAAATCATGTCAGACCCCGTAACACTGTAAGGAGGTACTAATGAATCAGTAAGGCTAAATGCTGCCATGTAGCACTAGAAATAGGTCAGAAGACAGATTAGGTTGAAGAAAAGCAACAGGTGGGGAATAAAGAAGAAAATATAGACTACAGTAATACGTAATGAAAGTGATAGAATAATCTAGTGGGATAAAGAGGAAGAGGAAGCCATAAACGAACACGAAGAGAAAGGAGAAGCTAACTTGACAAAGAACAAGATTAAGCACGACTGCAGCAAACGGGTTGATTTTCAAGGCCTAACTTCGGATGCAAAGTCACATACGGATTCATGCATTACTGGAAATACGATTTCCCCCTTTCTGCATTTTATATGGATACGAGTGCATTTCTACCTCTGAGCGACTCCATGTGCTGAGGCCACCAAAGTAACTGTTGGACCCAGAGCCAAGGATAACAAATATTACTACAAATGTTCCAACGAACTTCCCCCCCCTGCGACTCCACAGAATGTACCGCTTCCACAGCAGTATGCACCAGGGGTCTGGCTGCCCACCTCCTACCGAAGACCATTGCATCCATGCCCAAGAAGTTTCCTCTGCCCATCGCAAGGGCTGTGTCGTGGTTTAACCTCAGCCAGCAACTAAGCACCATGCAGCCGCTCACCCGCTCCCCGCCCCCCCCAAGTGGGATGGGGGAGAAAAATCGGGAAAAGAAGTAAAACTCATGGGTTGAGATAAGAACAGTTTAATAGAACAGAAAAGAAGAAACTAATAAT
>JANZLO010000007.1:35946215-35956671 GCA_026937515.1 Polyboroides typus | reverse complement strand
GTTATCAACATTCTTCTCACACTGAACTCAAAACATAGCACTGTACCAGCTACTAGGAAGACAATTAACTCTATCCCAGCTGAAACCAGGACAGGGTGTTAGACTGGTTTTTGGGGGTTTTTTTGGTTGGGTTTTTTTTTTTTCCCTGACAATTCCCGTTATCAGAGATTCCCTTTCAAGTGAGATCACTGGGTAACCGCCAGGCAGGCAGCCTAAATGAAGCTGTACCACTGAAGGTTCGCATGGGCGCTCTTAATCAGTGCAGGTACCCGACCCACGATGGCGACCTGCAGAGCCATGAAGCTTCGCTAGCAGCTTCCTCCTTCGGCACCAAACCTGCAAGGTACCAGAAGTTTTGCTAGAGACAGGAGCCAGCAACAGGTTCTCACATCCTTAGAGAAAGGAGTGGAGAATTCTCTTTCTCCCTAGGCACTACATACCCAAGCTCATGGATATCCAATTCTTTTGAAGCACTTCTGGTGAAAAATTCCAATTTACTATCCCCCAACCTGCAAAGGAATGCAAAACACCTCTACAAGCCGATTATCATTTGATGGCCCAGCAGATCAGTTGAAATGCTTACATCTGCTGTCAAATAGCTAGTATGGATAAAACACAGCTTGCTCAAAGAATGACTCTGAGGAGCTTATTACCACTTGAGGGTCAGCATTACAGCAAGGCTCAGTGATAGCTACTGAAGAGCAGCACAGTGCCATGGTTAATTTAACTCAAGTTAAATGAAACCATTCCTACCGAGAAAGTTGGCACTGCACATCACACACCGCAGCAGCAATAAGCAAGTCAAAAGACACACCTGAAAAATACCTACCTGCAAACAGAACACAATTAGACACACAAACTACCTGCAGCATGGAAAAGGTCTTCCAGACAGCAGGTGTCCTGTTCCTTTATACACCATAAACTCAAGCAATACCTATCTCCCATGTCTGAATAGTTCAGAAGTAAAACTTCACAATTAAAGACTGTCTGCCATAAGCAGCAGCACAGCTGATACATATAACAACAGACACAGGTTAAAAAGCTTGCTAAGCTCACTTTCCTCCCTTACTCCCACAAAGCTGCTTATCCTAAAGCAGCAGTATTTACCCTCTCAGTCTGCCTTCAGGTAGTAACTCCTCCTTTTGTGTTCTACTACAGCCTCTTTCCTCTTCCAGCTCCTTGCTCTCCCTCCCCCCCTCCCACTCAGTCCATGCATAAAAAAAAAAAAAAAAAAAAAAAGTAAAATAATCTCTCCATCCCTCCTGCAAGCATGTGTTTATCTCTTTATTTTTAAATGTTACAGCTTCCCAACATCTGTCTCTGTGTGGTATAATCTTGCTGATGAAATATTTCATGTTTTCCTTGAGCCCTCATCAATATGTCTCTGTGTTATCAGCTTAGCAGATGGAGACACAGAGGAATAACCTCAGCTTACCTGGGTGATTTCTTCTTAAGTACATACTTACTGTACTCCAGGACACGAATCTTAATAATTTTAGCAATGCAACATGATATCTCTCTGGAGCAAACTAAATTCTCTCCCCTTATGTCACATATGCCTACTTCACTGCAATTTTCCCCTTGGATTCTCCAAGTTGTTTTCACTGAACACTTATATTTCCAACCTCATTTCATACATGCTGAACAAACTCAGGGAGACACCAAGGCCACCAGAAAAGCCACTGGCAAAGCCAGGAATTGAACCTCATTTTCCCATACCAAACCACGCTCATACTGTCAGCCTACATAGCCCTTAGCCAGGTGACCACTCTTCCTTAAGGCCTTAAAGAAACGCCACTGAAATGCCTCCGAGAATTCCAACCTGCCAGGAAGCTGTACAATGCACATTCCCAGATGTTTAAAACTCACTCGAACAATCCTAGCACCAGCACTATCAGTAGGTGCTTTGTCACTGACTTTTATCAAACCAGGACTTCCTGCCTTTTGTGTTAACTGTCCAAAAACATGTTAAAAAAAGAAAAAAATCGCTGTGCTCAGGGAAAGAGTCTTGGTTACTTGGAGCTCTACAAATTATCTGAGAAGCAGAAGAAAGTAGAGCCAGTTCCTCCTTAGCCTTGTAAAGGACCCTTACAGTGCTTGGCTATTTAAGCAGGCTTGTACGTCTAACACCCTCGCATGCTTCTGAAGAAACTCTGCTTAAACATTCAGGCAAACTCGGTGCAAGCCATACTAAGACTTCTCCAATTGTTACTAGGAAGCGACTTGGCAAACTCTGAGCCAGACCCTCTCCGACACAACATCACCCTTTACTCTGTCAAAAACCAGAAAGAGTCAATAATAATAATAGTAATTTGGTGATTTTATTTTATTACAGCACCCTCCAATGTCATCAGAGACGCTTGACCGTGACACTACGCAGCAACAGCTCCCCTCTATGTGACTAATAGAAGGAGGCAAGTGTAGATCTCCTTTCTTTACCACTTTGCCTCTCCTACAGCACAGAAACACTGCTCCGCACGTGGAAAAAGCAAGCAAGCAATAGTCCGAGAAACCATTTTGACCATTATTTACTGACCACTACAAAAAGTAAACAGCCCAAGGCAAAGCCCACAGCCATTAAGGTTCTGGCAAAAAAAGCCATTCATTGTATTCAGCTGAATGGAGTTTTTGGCCAGATAACCAAAACCACATCAGCTGATTCTAATTCTTTGTCTTTGAGTTGCACTCAGCAAGGAAATACAATGCAAGTACTAGAAAGCCAAGTAGAAGAGGTACACTTCACAGGAGTAGCCTACCAACATGTGCTAGCCTACCTGTCTGCAACCTCCATTGACATTTACACTGTGTCCTCTTTACACTGTGCCTGCGAGCACAAAGGATCAAAGCACCAACAAATGCAAACAGGAGGGCAGCCCTAATGCTGTTCAGGAGACACACTCCCTTGTCCGAGGGCTCCTGGGCAGTGCTGCCGGGGTGTAACAGCAACTGCAGAGCAAGCAAGAATCGAGCCCAGTGCACTGAATAGCTCAGCCTAACGCATCAGAGGATGATTACTGCACTGAACATTATTTGTTGTATGTTAGGGTATGTTAGGGCAGGGGGGGAGGTTTTTTATTCATTTGGTTTATAATCCTATCTGAATAAAGGTAAACACATAGGGATTATAAATGAAATAAATCTGAAGCAGAATAGAATGGGGGTGGTAGAAAAAAAAAAATCTCAAGAGGGTCAGGAGATAATGAAGATTATACCTCAATATTGGGATTATGATGTTAGTTCTTTATTTCAATAAAACTGGATAGAGATCTTTTATATCAGGGACAGAGCTTAGCTGTAAGGACAAAGTAATCTTCTGGGAATTATGCATACAGGCTCAACATCATTTTTATTGGATGGCTGATGAACTGGAAAACTCCAGGATAGCCTGGTTTTAATTTGTAATCTTAATTTTCATATAAATCGGTACAGTTGGAGGAAGGGGGGCAGATGTAGAGGGACTCTGATGCTGTGCTAATATTGCAGCATTAAGACAGTACATGCATTAAGGCTACAACTGTAACTCATCTAGTATCTGATCCTGTCTTTTTGTCTATCCATCTGTCTCCCATCTTTGCATCTATCTATCATTTCCCCACAAAAAAAAAAAAAAAAAAAAACAAAACCCAAAAAAACCTTAACAATGACCCAAGAGCAGAAGCGACAAAGCAAGCGTAGCATTTCATCCACCAAGAACCATCTACAACACATTTACAAGAGTCTCATTGCTCACCAGGAGGCAGCAGTGTGAAGGAAGCCGATTCAGACGAGTCCCATGTTTTGGGATCAACACCATCCTGACGGTCCGGTCTGAAATAAGCCACCATCAAGAGATGAGAGAGAACATTCTGTTTGTAGTTCTAAGTATTGGGTCACCTAAACACAGGGCTTAAGGTCTACAGGGAGTGCAGCCCTGACCATCAGATAGGCTGAGTATCCGCAACTGCTGCTGCTAGCCTGTTGGGGAGGAATGGTGCAGAGATTCAAGTGCCTTAAACCTACAGTGTTGTACATATTTCTTTTATATGAGATGTACCTTTTTCCTGAGGCCTAGGAAACGTTCCTCCTCAGTCCCAGGAACGTTCTCTATGGCATTGCGCTGCTTCCGAACCCCACCGTACACAGCAACAGAAAATGGCAGGTTCAGCTTGAACTACAGGCCCACATCACAGTATCAAGTATGGCATATGGTATAGAGGCTATTCCTGCCTGTACAACTGACGGTCTTAATAAGCAGGACACGTAAAAGATACCCAAAGAGGCACCAAAGGGGATGGGTCTTGTTTAAGGTCATACAACAGGGTGCTTGCCACTTACACTGCCTGGGCCGGTCTATTAACACCCAGGTCAAACTCCTGTCCTCTGAGACACAGGAACTCCCATCCATGAGGTTCTCAAAGCATTCACTTAATACAACTATGACACCAGAGAAACTGATCATCTGGCCCCCACACATAGCATTTAGTCTCTGCCTTAATTCGCTGGAAATCGTTTGTCAATTCTGCTTTTTGTCCTGCAGACTTTCTTTCAGTTGCTTCTCCTACTTCCACCACCTCCTCCTTCGGCAACAGGAGAGGAAATATGGAATAAAACACAAGCAAGACGGGAACTGAAACAGACCAGCTGCGGTGCCTTCACCGAAAAAAAGTGCACTGGTCTTCTCAACAGTTCGGTCACACAGGGTTCGTACGCACAGAGAGTAAGCATGTATGTAACTAACAGTCCCGAGCTTCGCAGCCATCAGGAATGAGTAACTGCCCTGGAATTGATTTATTTCATCAGTAATACTCAGCTGAACAAGCAATGTAGCCAGGCTATCCCCCCAATCGCCTATATTCCTCTACCTTCTTGATAAGTAACAAAATCCACAGCATTGATAGAACAGCTGCTTTCATAAGGGCAGCAATAACTGAAGAAGCTCCCAGAATTCCATAGCACTTGAGCATCAAAACAAGATTTCCAGGGGGAAAATTGAAATGCCAAGAAGATTTATATTTACTTATGCAGATATTCTGCAATCCTACCTTTAAAACATGGCCCGTTACATCAGTGCTGACGGAGAGAAGAAAGAAGAACCAAACTCATTCCATTTCCCAAATATACAGCTACTGTAAAACGCAGAGAATGGGCAAAGCTGTTTTTTAAAACCTGCCTGATACTGAAATGGCGAGTGAAGGACAAAAGAGAATCTGATCCTACTCGGATATAATCTTAAAGTGTAAATTTCTTTATTTTATCACTGTCAAGAATGCCTTACATCAGTTACCACTTCTGCTTTTATTTCTGAGATGACATCGTGACATGCTGACAAATACTGCACAAGCAAGCTGAAAAAGGGCTCTTACCCTGTTCCTCCTCTTCCCCTGCCACATATTCTTCTCCAAGTTCTTTCCCCATCTCAATCATCCACTCCAGGAAAGCCAACAAGTCACTAAAAGGAGCAAGGGTAACCATCAGCAGCAGTCACAGCAGCCCAATGAATCATCAATAAGCCTGGGTAGACTGTGGAAAATCATGCCAGATAACAGCATTCATCAAAATAGACGATACAGACCTATGTGATGATGTCTTATTTTGGACTTCCAAAAAGCCGTCAAGTGTCCCATAAGACGTTCCAGGAGAGTTAAGCAGTTGTGCATAGAGGACATTTTGGCTGCAAGTTAGACAGAGGGACGAAGGGAGGCGCAGGGGAGAGATTAGGATCAAATGGTCAATTAATATAATGGCTGAAGATTAACAAGGAGGTGCCCCAAGACACTAAGACCAGAGTTATTTACAGTCGTTAGTCATGATTTAGAAAAGAGGCTGAGAAATGAGGTGATGACCTGTGCAGATAATACCAGATCATTTGGATTAGTTAAATCTGGAGAAGACTGCAAGGAACATAGAAGAGATAAGACAGAACAATTGCTGCAGTGAAAAAGAAAGGTGATGAGCATTGGAACAAATAACAGGAACACTCTGTGCCAAATTCTAGGCAGACACTATCGCAAATCTGAAAAGCCAGCCAGGTTTTTTTGGACAGCTGGACAAGTAACTTGTCTCTTGTAGCGGTACAGATAAAGGAGAACAAAAAAGCGTACTGGAAGTATGCAGGTATGGAATCCCTACTATAACGTGGCTCCAGATACAAACACTGCAAATGATCATAGGTTCCCTGTAAAGGACTTGGATTTGTTTTTTTCCTTTAATTGCACATACTCATTTCAGAAAGCAGTAGACAAAAACAAAACCAGGGAAATCTGAACAAACCAATATAACTACTTAGTACAACGAGAAGATTACACTCAATAAGACTGAAAGGCAGCCACAGTAAAATTCAACATCCAAATCCTTTCTTGTGTTTTTGTTTTTTATCCTTCAAACTCATTCTACCCAACTTTATTATTTTTTTAATTAAAACTAGGACAATTACACATTTTTCCATATCAGACAGTTGCCATAAGCAAGACTTCCTACTTACGTTTAAAAATATCCATCTATACCATCATGTATCACACAAGTTCACACTTGTTTTCACTACTCGGCCTCTGTCATTTTGCAACTGCCCATTCTGGAACTATTTTTTGCATTTTTAATTTTCCCCTGGAACATTCGGTCTGCTCATCATCAGCAAGAAGATACAGGATTGCTGTATCATTCAGTGTAATGTTCTTATGTTTCTGCTGCATTACTTCATGACAGCATGAGTATACAGAATGTATGAGACTTACAAGACATTAATTTTATCACCTTGCTACATCCAGGTGTCCACGGATCAGTGGTGATGTTAAATTAACAGGTCAAAAAAGCATGTCTAAACTAAAAAGCAAGCAGTGAAATTCAGGTGGAGAAATAGAATTCCTTCCAAAATGACTATTGGTCTCTATCACCCGGAGAAGCAAGAACTACATAGTGGTGAGAAAAGATCTATTTTCTATTAGTTTCATGCAGTACTTCACAGCCTCCCTGTGTTCCTGTTGCTTCCAACAATTTTTTAACTTCTCTACCAAGTTAAGATACAGCAGAAAAATATCTCCTGGCTACTCTGCCTGCACTTCTCATTGGCCCATCACAGTGTTTGTCATCTGTGACCAGGACCTGAAGTGCATCCTCTGTGACATCCCAGAGCCGAAGAGATCCAGCACATCCTTCAGCAAGGCAACAAAGCAGATGTTGGCACAAAGCCCAGGAGCGTGCCCTGAGTACACTGGGTTGCTGGAGCAGAATACAGACTTCTCCAGGTCACTTGAGCGCCTCTTTGCAACCCAGCTGGGAAATTTGTCTTGGCCTCACCAAACTCTTCAGAAAGGGAGAGAGCTCAAAGAGAAACAATAGACCTTCCATTGGCACAGTTCTAGAAACAGACTGCAGATAAATGGATGCCCCAATACATCTCGTCCGTGATGTAGGATAAAAAAAAAGTCCACGGCCAGTCCTCACTACATCAGCTACCGAGAACTGCATGGTTCCCTCCCGAAGCGCAAGCTTTCGCAGCATGTGTGCACAGTACCCTGCAAAAATGCAAGTCTTCTCCATCACAAATTCTTCCAGAGATTCCAGCCATTCAGGGAACACAAGAACCAAGAGGGCTCAAAGCCAGCAGAATAAGCCACCTAGACAGCCACGACAGTTGAAAGCAAGCAGAAAAGCCATGGTTACACTTCACAAACACTAGTAACAGCTACTTATTTTGTCTGATTCAGCAATGCTCAGGAAGTTTCTGTATGAGGAAACACTACTATCAAGTTACATGCTCAAACCACTTAACAACTGCAACCAGAAAGCCAAGCATGGTGGAGCCCTCTCATAAGTATTTAATATTATTTAAAACATATTTTATTTACTGCCAAGGAACCCCTTCTCCTGTGTTGCGATGTGTCTGCTTTCCATTTCACCCCAAATAATGGAGAAAGCAGTCACATCCTAACTGAAAAAATACACTCATTACACTGACTTCCCAGAAACAATAAAAATCCAAACCAGCTCTCGCTCCCCACAAACTATTTTCTCATTTGTTAGCTACCCAACCGCATCGTTTATAACAATCCGAAATAAACAAACTCTCATTTGAGCTGAAATACTGTTTTTCACAGGTGTTAACAAGACTCATTCCCCATACATCCTTGCAAGCAAGCTATCATTGTAAACAGAAAACAAAATGGGGTATGAACACGGTTGAACAGACACCGTGCTAGCGAGCTACCTCAGTGGGTGTCACAGAGCAGCTCCTAACTATGTACGTGCATATACTTCTCTACATAAAGGACGGATTTTCTGACAATTTCAAACTCAAAGGAGACACAAAGGAGACACATAGGAGCTTAACTTTTTTTATAAGACTCCCAGTGCAACATCAGACAATTTTTGGGGTCCCCATTCTAAAATGGGAATAACATCCTTTTTACGTCTCTCTCAACTCATACTTATGCTTACATTGCCTTTCCTTTTGTGCTTGCACAGAGTCATGCTCACTGTACAGAGGCTTCCCCAGTCTTAGTTAGATCTAGGCAGTGTTTCTATCGAATCAGCAATGACTAAGACAACATTAATGAACATTCCTCTTGCTAAATCTGATATGGGTTGTATGATTTGGTGCCCACAGTTCCCAGCATAGCACAGGTTTGGTTTCGTCTTTCTCTTCCTCTAACCACTAGAGCCTTCTGCCATGGAGGCTTAGTATGCAACATAGTCTCAATTACAAAAGCAGTCAGAATTACGGTGCACTGTCTCTTTCTGGTACTATTTCCTGTTAAGTTCCCATCAATGGGAAGTAGAAGCAACTAAAAGCTGCTTTGGGTTCCAGCTGTCATCTTCCCTCCTTATGCCATCTTTTCTTGCAATTTCAGGCTTGTTCATTCCAAATGCGCTTAGTTAAAAGCTTTTCTTTCAGCTCTCCGGGCAAAGACTTGAGTACTAAGTAGCTTTCCCACTGTTCCTGTCTAATCTTCCTATTTATCAACCTGGAGATTCCTCAGCTTTGCTAATCTTTCCCAAGAGTCCATAATCCTGATAGCGATTTCCTGAGCAAGAGAGAGTTAAACAAACTGCTTGATAATTGCCATTTGGAACTTCTGGTCTTATTTTGCACATTATGCTCCAACTCAGCCAGGACTATATCATTTGATACAACAAAACTGCAGCATGCCTTTAATGCTCATTGTCTCCTCAAATATCTAATGGGACCGTACCTTTTTTTTACCCAGCGTGGAGAATAGCAGATGCTTGCTATTCCCCTTGACTTCAGCATCCGCAACAGGACCGCTTTATCTGTGGTTGGCAGCACTATCCAGACAACAGATTTCGAGGCGGAGGGGAAGGGGTGGGAGGTGGGGGTGTCTAACTGTTTTTCATGGGAAAACTACCCACCACAGCCCTTTTCTCAATGAGCTGATCACCAGGTAAAGCAACTTTTCTTACAGCTGCGCTAAGCAATGGCTTCATCTTGAAGGCAGGACTGCCCTTTGTTCTCTTTACAAACCTACAGAAAAGTTCTCCCTTGTAAAGGCTAGCTGTTCTCCTCTAAAAAGGGAGAGTGAACAAGAAGAAAATCCAGCCCTCACACAGTCCATCATCTCCACCACACTATCACTTTGCAAAAACTCCTACATTAGTCTTAGGCAAAGTAGATCTGTACTATTTCCTCTCCCCCTACTCAAGGAGGGGGGGCAACAGTATCAGTAAAGACTTTTAGATGGATTTAAATTTACATAGAGCGAATTACGTGTATTTATTCCTTATTTATACATAAAATACATATATATCATGGTCCAAATACTTCTGTAGTAGGTTGAAGACAATGCTATCTACAATATAAACATTTAGGCTTTTTTAATACATGTGTACATAAAATATACCTATGCATATAAATAAAATATGTAGATTATTAAATTATTATATTGTGCAGCACACCTGACTTCTGCAAGTACTCCTTCTATCCACGTGCATTCCAAACCACATCTTCAATCACCCCGCTATGGCAGGCAGACATCCTCGTATCCTACCTTCAGTGGCACATCGTCTTGTCCTACATAGCATCTTTCCTCTACCTACGGTTTAAGAACTGCTTTTCCTGCCATTTTGCACCAAGGTAGAACAAAACGGCTTGCAAAAACCCAGCTTTTTTATATTACTTGCTGAACCCGATTCAGTTTAGGCCTTAACAAGGGGATTTCAGTTAGATATTGGAGTCACTAACTCAGAGGATGCTGACCCCATCCTCAGTAGAGCTGCATACGTCAAGTCAACACAGATGCAGCACTGCTAGCTTCTAATGTTCAAGGACTCAGTAAACAAAGGGCTGGTTGCTGCCAACCATTCATATAGGTCACAGGGAAATTCAGAAACATTTAAGTAAAAACATTCTACCTTCCTTATTCCCAAATTTCTCTCCTATGTTAGCATACTGCCTGGGGAATTGCTTCATTTTTGCTTTCTTCCAAGGAAGAAACACACAGCTAGGCAAGAATTTAAACACCGC
>JANZLO010000007.1:35923687-35945573 GCA_026937515.1 Polyboroides typus | reverse complement strand
GAAGTTGTGCCCGGGAAGAAGGGAGGGGTGGAGGGAAGGTGTTTTGAGATTTGGTTTTATTTCTCATTACCCTACTCCGCTTGATTTGTAATACATCAAGTTAATTTTCCCCAAATTGAGTCTGTTTTGCCCATGACGATAATTGGCAAGTGATCTCTCCTGTCCTTATCTTGACCCGCAAGATTTTTCTCTCCCCTGTCCAGCTGAGGAGGGGGGAGTGATAGAACGGCTTTCGTGGGCACCTGGCATTCAGCCAGGGTCAACCCACCACAATCCAGCAGCACATACTTTGCATACAATCATGGTAGCGCTACTTGGGATAGCCACACTGATTCAGACAAGTTGTGCTCTTCCCCCAACATTGCCCATCAGCTTTCCAACTTCTCTAACCCAGCTGAAAGCCAGGTGCCCAGTTAGTGAAAGGTTTCCTCCTCCTCACCCACTTTGCTCTATATGGCACCCACCTGCTCTATCCATTATTAACACACATTGTCGCGCAGTGCCATCATGGCCTGTGGCACTCCATAGCGCCATAATAGAAGAACATTGACAGGTTGCTGCTCAGAGATACCTACCCAAAGGACCAACTCCACCTCCTCCTCTCCCCCTATTTCATGAACTCTTACTTACAAAATTAAGACACATCAAACTGTCATTTTCCTAGCGCCCACCAGAGCCTGAAGGAACACTTGGGAACATGGCATGGATAGGAACTACGCACCCACCCAGCTCTGAGGCACCAAAGGACAACAAAACCTGAGGGTTTCCCTCTTCCTTACAGATGATCCAATACTCCCCAAAGCCAAGAGACCACCTTTTACTCACTTCATCAGGATCTGAAGCATACCCGTGTGGTCAGCGCAGCACTGCGAAACATTACACAGCAACCAAGGGAATTTTACCCTGCTATGTGTGAAGATATATCATGCAGAAGCTGTTTCTCCTGGTTTTCCTCGAACCCCAGAATGCTTACTGGCCAAATTATTTCCCCTCATCACTGCTTCCCCCTGTGGAAGCCCAGAATACATCATTCACAACAATGAGCTGCAGGTCCATAACTGCCCTGAATGTGGCCTCCTACATGCTAACTGCGTTCAGCAGAACTGCTTTTCAAACAAATATGAGCTATAAGAAAAGTCCAGTTAAACATGTTCCTGGCTCCTTCCTGTTACAGTGTAGTCAAAGAATTATTGCAGTGTACTTTTAAAACAAGGGAACAATCCTTGTTCATCTTCCCATTTACTCCTTACAGCTTTGCTGCAGTTTTCTCCCTACTGCACTTTGGGAAGGAGGACAACAACCACTCATGTTCTAGCCAGAATTTAGACTGCCTGCCTGTAGAAACCTCTTCTACAATCATTTCCGAGTGCAGCCTTCCAAGTACTTAAGAGTGCTTAGGAAACAACCACCTCAGCAGCAACCTCAGGAGAGGAGGCACAGACAGGAAAGCAACTGCTGTATCAGTCTAGGCCTAGCTAGCAGCATCAAGGTAAGTGCATGTACCAGTAACATCTGTAAGTGCATTCCTGCAATCATCCACCCCAAACAAAGTGGGTTTAAAAACCAGCTACTGTTTCTGCATTTTGCCAGTATCATGTGTTGCAGCACCATTCTCTCCCTCATAAAGCCACAAAATGCTTCTGACCTCACCTAAGATATCTGGTTTTTTTCTTCTTACAACATATTAATTATTGTTCTGGCACCCTGGCCTTCTCATGAAACCAGTTAAGCATGAAATGCCTCTGCACAGAAGAGTATTTCATATTTTCTGTCTTATGTGTTAATTACTTCCCTGCTTTTCTTCATTTCTGGGGGGTGGGGGGGAAGGATTAAACCCACACAGCCTGTGAGAACAAACTAATATGCCAACAAAAAGAAAAACAGCCTACTGTACTGCTCTGCTGCCCATTTCAAAGACTTCCATCCATACTAATACTTCTTTTCAACTTCTAACCTACAGTTTAAGAACTAATCAGATTCATTCCATTCCAAGAGCAGCCTGTAATTTATTAACCAGAGATGCTACAGCTAGGAAATATACCATTTGTTTCTTTGTTCAAAAACTATGTGGAAACTATAAAATGATGCACTCCTGCCACACTGAAAGGAAAACAATGAAAGAAAACAAATTAAGATTTATACAAGCTCGATCTCATCAGAGAATATAATGCTATGCGATTCCTTCATTCATACTACTGGAAAAATTGAGTTGCTGGTCTTTAACCAAATAAATTCTGTGAGGCAGAGAGATGCACAGAACTCTGAAAATTACATATTTTTAAGAACAGCTGAGAGGAACTGTCAGGAAGTAAAAGATACCTTTGCAGTTAACAAATGGTAAAGTGAAGTAAAATGTTGTCTGATCTACCCTTTTTTTTGTTTTATTTTTAAATAATGGAGACAAAACAAGCAGTGAACTAAAAGTAGAAAAAACACCCATCACAGACTAAACACTGCCAACCTATCCAGCTCGGGCATCACAAATACTTTATGAGTATTGCTAATGATCCTTCCTACTGAAAGAAGATCTTACTCTGAAAGGGTTAAAACAGATACTCTGTCAATAGAGATTCTGGGGCCTTTTTGGCTTCTTATTTTTTCCAGAGCCAACGAAAAATTGTGAAAAAAAATTACACATTACAAAACTGAAAGCTAAGGATTTTATACTAAATTATTCCTACTTTTCATTTTGATAAATACTACTCATTTAGCCCCACCTGGGAAAAATCAAGAGTGACATTTTGTGATTCAGAAGCCACATGAAGCCATGAGTTTTCTGTAATTTACAATGAAGAATAAAGACAACCTAAAAGACTCCAACCCCAGTTTGCTTAAACAATATACCTCAGTGGTCACCAAAGAGCCAAAAAAGCTTCCCTGCACCATATACTTTACTATCATTAGTTCCTGCTTGTTGCCAGGGTCTTCTGAGAATCAGGCATTTCTCTGAGAAGCCTTGCTAGCAACTGCCAGATCCCGAGATCTTTTGCTTCTCTTGGTCTTTCCTCCACTCAGGTGACTCCAAACAAACCAGCTCACCTCAGCTGTCAGCAAGCCCCCCCCATGACCTAGGCATACGCTCTTGGCTGAGGCATCAATGGCCCATGCAGTTTCATCAGTGCATGGTGGAATGGTGCCTCAGTACAGCATTCCATTGTGACTTGATCTTGACCTACAGCTCCAGAAGCCGTAACAGTTCCAGGCTCCTGAATATCAAGTTACCTGAAAAGCGACAGAAAAGTATTAAGCACCTTGCTTCTCTCTGAATAACCAGAACTGCAACTTTGCTCTGCTTTTCCTGACAGGGGAAACAAACACCAAGCAAGCACAGGTACAGGCGCATTCTACTGCGCTTCACCTCTTGTTCTTCACAGCTCAGTACTAATCATCAGTCCATAATGCAGTGTAGAATTGTCAGCCCCATCCTGATGATGTAGTTATTTCCAATTGGCACTTGGGAGCAGTGAAGATGGGAGGCATTACTCATCGCCAAGAGTACAGATGTTTCTAATTGCTTTCCATTACCAAGAATAACAGCTGTTTACATCTATCAGCAAATAATTCACAAGAGCTCCAGACTATTAAGATAACACACCCCACCTGGTCACCATCACAAGTTGTCAAGGCCAAGGTAGTGGCTGCCAGAATCCCCTTCTGCATCTCTGTTCATCAAATGACAGCATGTGTCACCTTCAGATATCCTTATGCTACCCCACAAGCCCTGGCTTCTTGGTGGCCTGACAGATCAAACGGACATATGGATTCTTCATGGCTTCGCAGTAAATGTTTTATGGTTATACTGCAGCCAAGGGCAAATGACAGAGGAGCAAGGGACTTGCAAACAACCCAGTGAAAGTAACAACCACACTTTTAATAAATCAGTTCGCAAAAAAAGTGTGCCTGTTTTGCTCTGCAGCTGTGCACAGAACAGTCTTAAAAAATACACAAAGTAGCTGATGAAATGATCAATCCTTCAGCTTTCTGGTGCACTGCTCAGGGATCAGGTAACAAGTCTGCAGGAAATGGTCAGCAAGGGAACTCCCTTGTTCACTTAACTGAATCAAGTTATCTTTCCTAAGGCTAGTGCAAGTGGATGTCAGTGTAAACAGCCGATGACTCTCATTTTCGTCACATCAACCAGTCCAGATTGTTAGCTCCGCGGCAGGCGGGACTGTCCTTTTTACAGCACTTCCCAGCTTGGGGTCCGGGTTTGTGGCAAGGGCTCCCCACCACTTGTGCAGTACAAATAGATAAGCAGCCAATTAAAACTAATAATGAGGAAACAGGAAGCATAACACCCTACAAGTGACTAGTATCTAATGAGTTCATCAGTATTAACCATTTCCTGATAATTAAAGCTGCATTGCCATTTGCCTTACAGAGGTCTATATATTCACGTGTCTATAAACAAAAAACCTGGCCGCACAAATTCAAGACGACTATTACCACAGATTCTAGGCCAATTGCTATGACTTAATGAGAAACAAAGGAGAAGGAGAAAGAAAAGTAAGGTCTCCATCAAATGTTTTGGTACATGTGTAAATCCTTCCTCCAGCCATTCTCTGGGGAACTTTTTCTCATGTATAAATCCCTTGCTGAACATATTAGCTATCTCTGGTAACAGTACTGGTATATGGGGATCTTTTCTTAACAGTATTTTACCCATTATACTAAACTGTCTCCACTGAGGATAGCTTTCTTGATTATTTTATACCCTAATAACTATATCCTTAAAATACCAACATAAGACTGACCCTACTTCATTTCAGTTCATGCTAAGCAGCTTGTACTGCTTTAATTAGATTAGCATGTATGTGGCACATATTCTTCAAAGTGTTAGCATGCAGTTCCTATGAGTTCACTATACCAAAAAGAAGAGGATTTTGACAAAGCACATAATGTGGAAGCTGCTCGTATTTCAGATGTGTCATCTGTGCCCGCCCAGACCCCCATCATACTCCATGCCCCATCCTTTATGCCTTAAAAACAAGTTCCAAAAGGCTCTTTCCTGAAATGGCAGAGGTAGTACAGGTACATTCCTTTAATCTACTTTGGAAAAGTTTCTTTAGCCCCTCATGCACAGGAATTCATCTCTTCGGTTAGTCCATTGCCTTTTTTTTTTTTTGCCCTGGTAAAGTCAAGACACCCCATTAGCAACTCCTTTGCAAGTTCCTTTAAACACAGCAATCCCAGAAAAGGAATTACTCAAATTCCTCCATAATTTTTTGGTCTCCCAGAGCTGTCTAGCTATTGTTGTTCTCATCATTTCTGCTATTTCAGGGCAGTGTCTCCTGTCCAGGGATCCCTGCCAACAAGAGCAGAATGCCATTACGAGAGGAGGCTGCTGTGAGCTGCCACCATCACAGGGAATTTATCACTGCAAGCCACAATCATAATGGACTCCACCAAATTACTTTGGATGCACAGGGCTTTGGCATCAAGTCTGCCATCTACACACAATTGTTAAACTGAAAACGCATGTAATAGGAGCAGGGGACAGGGACATCACATCAGTGCAGGCAAAAATCTCTCAGAAGCTCTGGACACAGAAGCAGAGGAATTCACTCCAAAAGTCCAGACTGCCCGACAGGCGGACAGGAGGAAAAAAAAAAAAAAAAAAACACCCCCAAAAAAACCACAAAAAAACACAAAACCAAAAACAACTCCAGAGCTTTGCTAAATCCAGCAGCCCGGGAGGGATGTTAATATTGAATGCTTTTGGCTGGAAGAATGAGCTTGGCCAGAAAAATTGAGATGCAGAAGCCGCAGCATGATCTGCAAACCTTTGATGCCCCAACTTTTCATCCTTCCCTATCCTATTCTGAATTATATATCAATACGTGAACTCTATTAAGCACATGGGGACCTTCCCCAATATTCATTTCCCAATCAGGCAACTAATTAAGTAGTTGATTTTCCAAAGCATTCAGCAGCTCAAAACTCTCACTGTCCTCAAAGAACAAGCTTTTCCCTATGTGTGGCCTTGTGATCCTTCTAGACCAGGATGGAAAAGAAAACCTTATACTTGTGAATGCAGAAAGACAGCTGGATGTACAAAATGGAACAGCGGAGCACAACTAGAGAACTCGATGAATAGTGCCGCCTCATGTGCACGCAAGCCATAGGCTTTCACAGTCTGGCTGGAAGCCCCAGTTCTTCTGAAATGGTTACTACCATCTCTTACAATTATGCCACTTCTCTCTCAAGCACACCTCCCTCAGGCTGCCTCACTTATAACTACTCTAGATCCTTTCATTTTCTTTAGGCCTACACAGAATTTCACTGTCTTAAAAAAAAAAAAAACACTATCCAGCTACCAAAGAGACAGGTGCAGAGCCATGAGAACAAGGAATGTATCACTAAACCCACAACAAGGTCTTCTGCTGTCTTACCCCTCCCATTCTCAAGTACCTACAGGCTCTCTCACAGCTGTTCTTCAGTCCCTGTGAAAGAGTTGGATTCTTAAAATGTGTAACTAGGAGCAACAGGCACTGCTAACACTAGCTTCAGCCCCCAGTCACACCACTCTGGCCCTGTGTAGTTTCCCAGAGCCTTACTAACCTGTTAGCTTCTCACACATTCAACAAAGGAGGAGGTAAGATCTGGATTTAGGATTCCTGGCTTCTTATGTTATTTCTGTTGCTGAGGCTCTAAGCAAGCCCAGATCAGTCATCGAATCTGAGCTGCCAAGGTACAAACATCAGGTCAGGGGTTGAAGCTGAAGTCACATGATCACGTGTTTCCCGTTTCAAGTCCCCCTTATTTTTCCCAGTGTTATCACCTTCCTGCTTTGTTTTCTTTTTCTTCCTCTTCACCCCACCTCTGCAAGCCACCGGCCCTTGCTACCAGTTGTCACCTCTCCGAATTCCCTGCCTTTACAAAAATGTACAGTCAGGGTAGAGAAGGCACTGAATGTCTGCGAATACACACACTGCAGCAAGGCTTCTCCTCTGCTCCGATGCACGGCACCAAACACGATAGCAAGCTGCATTTCAAAACATGCGTGCCTCAGAACAGTGGTGTGTAACATTCAGCACTCCCGGTCAGCTTCCCCTCATTCCACAGGCCAGAGTGTCCCAGGAAGGCAGTTGTATACATAAGCAAACACAACCAGCAAGCCTGTCCATACAATTTTGACAGCTAATCGATTTTAAGATATACCTCAGACCACAAGGGATATGGAATACAATGCACTGTCACTTCCTTAATCTCTTCACTCCCCTGGTAATCACCACTGGTTGGTGACCAGATTAGCTTTTTCACTTGCTATTATCCATACAGCATGTTCTGTGTGCCTCACCCTCAGCCTTCTCTCTCCTTTGTCACGTCTTTCTGTAAAAAATATATTCCTATTAGGCACTGGTCCCTTTCACTCTCCATCGTTCACTGTTTCCAGCATACCTCACCACCCTGTTCCAACCCATACCAAAATTCTCCATCTACAGATCTCTTGCTGGAAGGAACTAGCAGAATTCTCAGTGCCTTCAGTCTCTCTGTCTCCCCTCCTCAGTGAGTTTCATGCCATCTACAACTGCACTGTATGCATCAGCTTCTAGAATCATAGGATGGTAAAACAGTTCCCAACATCATCTAAAAATAAAAAAATTAAAAAAAGAAAAAAAAAAAAATCAACAAGCTGCTCATTCTCCTGGTGGTAGCTTCTTAAAAGCTTCAAAAAGCCTGAACATTTAAAAACTCAAGCAGCAAGTGCTGGTTTAGGCCTTTTTTTTTTTTTTTAAAGTCCATCCTATCATGATTTGAAAGCTAGCCTTAGGATTGCTACAGCGCTAGGCTCCTAGTTTTGCATGCTTGAGGCTGCCACCTGCTGTGAGTGTTGGGAAAGCAGAAAGCTGGGAGTATAGAGATAGGAAAAAAACCACAAAACAAAACAGTAACAATAGCCAGGAACGTATCAGAGGCGTTTCTATCCAAGACTAACTCTGTTGTGGGCTCCTTTGCCTTCTGCATTGAAAACCACCATGTTCTGATAACAGGAGCCGCAGAAGTCAGTCAAAGCCTCCATCCATCTGTGAAGAACTGTTTAATTTACCCTTACGTTTTTTCACTTGAGCATACAATGCTATAGTTGATGTGGAAGACGGATAGATAAACCTAAAACATTGAGTCCTGAAAGATGCCGGCACAATCTGAAACAATTAATCTTCCTGAAGTCAATGGGCTCTAATAGGGTGTCCAGGCATAGGCCATTCATCAAACCACATCTATCCATCACACTGCACCAGATACAGAGCTTGGCAGGGCTGCCACAATTGCTGGATGACAGCGCACCTCTGATTCTGCATAAGGTAGTTTCTCTAGGTAATTATTTATCTTTGTCCTGAAAAAGAGGAGCCAAAATCTCTTACAAACACTCCCTATTTCTTACAAAGACATCAAAAGAAAACGTTCTTCAACACAACTTCCCTATTCTGACAAAAATGAGAAGCTCATTTGCAGTACATCTTTAAATCTATTCTTTTTGAGGATAGCACTCCCCAAAGAGATGCCACGGGGACAAACTGTATATAACAGCAATTATTATGCCACCCTGATCAGTGTTCCTACATCTGATGGAAAAGAAGCTCCTGTCACTTTTTTTATTTTTTATTTGCTCTCATAGCACTCAACATAGCCAGCAGAATGTAAGAGATCCTGACAAAGACACAGGTGCCAATACCCCTATAGAGGAGAGGAAGGGGCAAAGGGAAGAAACAAGGCATTGTTTATGCCTATCACAACAGTCCTCTATAAGGAGAAAGGCAAACGCTGTCCTCCAAGAGAGATTTTTCATAGAATAAAGCAAATCATATATTGCAGAGATTAACATGGCCCTTTGCAAGTCTAATAGCAATGATGTATCATAATACATCTCATTTGGCTATCACTTACTAGAGCTCTAAGCAGCGCATCTACTACTGTACGTTCCAACAGGAGCTGGTGGGAGCTCCATGTACAAAGGTAAACACGAAAACAGTAACCATGGTGTTCATCACAGCTGTTACAACGCTCACCGCACAGAGCGGGTCACAACCCATTTTAATAGACAACACCCTCTAGGCTCACTACTGTCGGAGAAACACAGTCTTTGATCTCAAAATGACTACACGATGCTCAGGCCATACTGGACAAGAAATCTTCCCTGTAACATACAGAGAATCACTGAAATGGAACCAACAGCAGTGACTTAAGTTGCATTTCTTGTTCCTCCTGGTTATCTTGCCCTCTACAAGATACCGGGCAAGCTTTTTAGTTTTATACAGCTTCATCTTCTTGACATTTTTTCATAAGTCTTGCTGTAGCCAGGGCACTCATCCACCTGTTTCAGTCCAAAGATTTACCTGAAGTCTTCCTAAGGTATTCAAAACTCAAGTTTTGAGCTGCCTGTTAAAATTTACACACACTACAGGCCCAACAGATGCATGGGCAGACTCAACAAGAATTTCACTTCCAGCAGCTATGTCCATAAGATCTTAGCGTAATTCAAATCACAAACAACAGCAGGAGATCACTACTTCAACCACCTACTCAAAACAAGGCCAGGTATGAGAGCAGACCAGGCTTATCAGGACTGTATCCAGTACATGTCTTAAACTGTCTCCAAAGTTGAAGGCTGCTCAACTTCTTCGGGCAACTCATTCCACTGACCAACCGTCCTTCATCATGACAAGGTTCCTCCTTATATCCAAACTGAGCCTCTTGTTTCAGCTGCCTCCTTGTCTCCCAAGCTCCTGTCACACGTGTCTCTGAAAAGCCATACTCATCTTCTTGACGACATCATTGTAGACACTGGGGTGCTGCTTTTGGGCCCCCTTGCACCCAACCTGTCCAGGCTGAAGAAGCCCAGCTCCTTCAGCCTCTCCTCACAAGCAAGTGCTCCAACCTCCGTATCTTGATGGCTCTCTGCTGAACTCGCTCCAGTTCATTTATGCCTTTTGATGTATTGTGGGGCCCAAAACCAGGCCTACTGCTCTGGATGTGGTCTAAGGAGTGTTGAGTAGAGGGAGGTAACTCCTTCTCTGAATATACTGGCTGTGCTCCTGTTAATACAGCCCCTCAGGCTGTATTGCTGCCAGGGCACAGTGCGGGCACACATTCAGCCTTCTGTCTTACCAAGGCCCTCGCATCCTTTTTGGTAGAGATGCTCCCCACTGCATCTTTTATTCATCGAACTGAGGAGCAACACCTTTTCAAGTTATAGTCCAACATGACTTGTAACTCCTCATCCAGAATACCACTGCCTACCATATGAAAAAACTGGGGCTGATTTTGGCAGAGCACATCTTTCTGCACTGTACAATCTCATGAACATCCCACATCAAAACAAAGCAGATGTCATCTTTTCCAGCAAGGCCTTTCTGAATTCTTTCATCCACCTCAAGTACACTTATATAGACTTTCTGACCATTTTAAATCATAAGAAAGTTATATCAAAGTAACACGTCTATTGTATAAAGGAACCGCATACTCCCGTGTTTTACACGCCATTCAAGCTAATAGGAAAAAAAAAAAAGCCTCACTAAACCTAAAGACTACTGGGGATGGCTGAAACAAACTGAAGTGACAGAAAAGATTCTTTATTAGGAAAGACTAAATGTTTATTCACGCTTTAATTGGAAACCAGGAAATCAAGTGACCCAGTACAGAACTTGAAAAAGATGAAGTTATTCTTAGCTGTTTCACACATACTGGAGCAACCAAAGAGAAAAAGATTAACTACTTCAGCTAAATAAAACAAACTTCTTCACATAATGTTGGGTAGTTAACCTGCAGAGCACACCACTCTTCTCTTTCCCTTTACCCTCAATGCAAAAAGTTTTTGTTTTTTTACAACACTTGACTGGTACATGCAGCAAAAACAGCTTCCCAAAACCACACAGAATTTTCATGCAAACACAACACAGACTGTAGTTCTGATGTTTTCTTTTAACTGACAAAGGGAATTTATTCAGATAGAAAATTATTTTACTCCATGGAACAGGCCTCCCTCATCAAGGTTACAGTAGCCAACTCAGCAACAACTTCCACTTGAGCAGGCAATTCAAAACTAAAGCAGTCCTCTCTCTCTCCTCATGGCGCTGACCCTTGCTAGAACAAACAGGGCTATAGAATACCTTCTTGAAGAAAAAAAGAATAAAGAGTGCAGATACCATTAGGTCCATTTTGAGTTTTAAATGGAGTTGGAGCCTGTTGTTCCTTGTTAAGAATTATCAACTGATGCCTTTTAATTACACTGTTTCCTCAGCCCAAGATGAAATGTGTCTCGTTTCAGACTGAGAAGGACATGCTATCCCCCCACCTTCTGAGGCATGGAAAACAGGGACTGCTAACGAAATTTCCATCTGAACTCTTCTTAACTGCGGCTGCTGCACTAAGACTCCATCAGCTTTCCCGCATGCTTTTCCACGTAAACCTAACAGACAGTCAGTTGGCAAATTTTTACACGGAAACTTAAAAGGGTGTCATTCCCCCGTGCATTCCCAAACAGCGACTCCAACAAGCCTACCCACGTCCCAGTGACTACCATTCTTTGTTCACAGCTATATGAAAACGCAGCCTAGCTAATAGGAGCACAATATGCAAGATGCCAGAGCATCTCTGTGATTTACAGTATAACTAATGAGCAAATCCAATGAAGAGGTTTGTTGTCTACCATAAAACCAGACGGATGTAAGCAGTGATTAGAAGCAATTAACTCCATGCAGCACTAAATAACTTCCCATCATTAATGTACTCTTTTTCCACCCCATTAGAGGTACACAGGAAAATATATGAAATAAGGCACACTCCATCTGAATTTCATATATTCATATGCTCGGGTCAGGTGGAGGATAAGGGGGAGGAAAGAAAAAACAAGAGGATGGAACAAGTTGACGGTTAAAAAAATATATACATGTAGCTGAGTGACTTGGCACTCCAAAGCCATCTCTGCCACATATATTAGCCTTCAGGTGACACAAGCCTTTTCTTTTACTCATCCTGATGTCAAAACTGTCACGTAAAAACTGCAGCAAAAAACCACTGCTTACAGTAACCTTAGACACATCATTTTAGTCATCAGCAAAACAGCCATAAGGCCCTAACAGCAATGGAATACTTGAATACTTTCAGTGAAAACAACACAAGGACATAGCCCAGGGAATTTAGGTTCTGTGTGCTAAGAGAAGATTACCAAGTCATTAGAACACAGTGCTCCTAACTACCACCACACAGCTCTCAAGCCTTTACTTTAGCATCAGCAACCTAGATGCGTCCCTAGCGTCTTTTTCACCGTACATGGACAAGCAGCAGAATCCCCTTCTACAAGGCCCCGCAGATTCCACGAGCATGCAGGGGTTCAAAATGCAATTAGCCATATATAAGAAAATTCATCGTAGCTAGGGCTATTAACAAGAAACATCACCACCAACTCAAAAAGTCATCATGTAGCAGAGGGACAAAACTGGGAATAACGTACCTGAAAGACCACAATCTTTCCCATTTTTATCACATTAACAAGGACAGGAAGCCTCACTAGAGGCATCTCTGGTATTCCCTAGTGCCATCAATCATTCCATCTGGCTTATTCAAGAGATTCGGAAAGAAAAAAAACAATTAATAAGCTAGGGCTACTGGTGAATGTTTAAGGACAAGAGCTCCTAGACATAAACTCTGCGTATAAGCCCATAAGCACTTAAAGCCATCATCATGAGTGTAGACTATGCATCACCCTTGGGCCGCAACAGAAATAAGGCTTACGTAAAGGAGCACCATCACCCCGTTATTCAGAAAGGTCTTGCTAGAATGATAAGCACCTCCGAGAAGTATGCACAAAAAACAGCAAGCGAATTAACTTCCCTATTTGTTGTCTTTCCTACAGAACTTGGGTCCAGAGCAAAATCTACTGATCTGGATCAGAGCCCCGTTCCAGCTGGAACAGAATCCGATCTGCGACAGCAATCCGTACCAGGTAGTTCAGAAGTCAGTATGAGAAGTTTCGCAATGAGCGATAACCAACTAACCAGCTTTTGGAAGCTGTTTTTCCCCACCTCCAAGCTGCTGGTGTAGCTGGTTTGTATTGAAAGTACTGACGTGTGGGATTTGGGGTGTTTGTAACAGAGTTATTTTCCAAAGCGTTCTGCACTGGCATGTATCTGTTTCTGTCCAATTAACTAACAGGAACATTTACCCAAAAGAATTATCTTGAACTACACCTACTGTAATAAAAGCCATGTGTTTCTACAATCATTTAGCTAGACTCTCACTGAAGTTTATACAAGAGAAGTGTTTCATACAAATTTAAGGCTGGTCAGTCATTATTTCCAGTGGAGATGGCAAGGATTAACATTATCTTTTCCCCTATTCCTCCACCGCTTTGCAACAAGCAAAGCTTTCAGACTCAGCAGGTATTCAGTAACCACTCACAGCCAAATACCTACTGTTCTAGTCTTAACTCACAGGTGCAACTAGTTTCACATGCCTGTTTGAGAAAGTCAAGTCATAGACCAAACCCCTCAGTGCTCCTGCTAGAACAGGTCTAGTAAATACCTAGCCTCTGCTACCCCGATGTTCAATAAGCAGGCATCTGCTTTATTGAGGACCAAAGTTCTGCTTGAAAAGCATTATGTAAAACAAACCACCATGACATACGATTGAGTTTTGCTCAGATGGAACAAAAACCTCTTCAGAAAACAGTTGCCCACATGACACAGAAACCGGACCCGCAAATGACTTGGACCCAAATCGCCTAGACTACAGGTGCAAAGAAATTCCGTACTGAATCAGAGCACTACTCCCAGCAGTGATGGCATAGCCAGTCCACCACACACTTGGAGGTCCCTGTAAATAAGGGATCCGTTGCTCAGACTGTCAAAAGAAGCAGTAACTGGTAAAGCAAGAACACGTGTCCTTTTTAGATAAGGTATTATTCATTTAAGTTTTGATCACATCCAGGAACGGAGATCCCAGCAGCACTCTGGGTCCCTGTTCGAATGCCTGACCACCCTCCCAGGGAATTAATTTTTCTCTTCCATCTAGTTGGTATTTCCTGTGTTCCATACCCTATCCCTCTCGCCTGTCACCGTTCACCTCCCAGGAGAGTCTGGCTCTGCCTTCTCTACACTCTCCCGTTAGACAGCTGTAGCCAGCAGCCAGATCTCCCCTGCTCAACATCTCGGTAAGGTCTTAGGTTACCTTAAGGGTACCCATACCCTACCTTAAGAGGTTCCCCTTTTCAGACTGAACAGTTTCAGTTGCCTCAGCCTCTCTTCCTACCCTACACTTTAAAACACTCATATAATATTGTATTAGTACAGCAAACAAAAGCTTCTGGTAGAGGAATGCAGCTGACTGCCTGTCTGCTCCAGTTGCCTAGTCGCATAAAGATGACTTATAGAGCTAGCAGGAAGACTACCTGGAGAGCTTAGTCTTTTTGAAGTGCTGCTCACTCCATGGATTTCTGCAAAGTCCCAGGATTCCCTGCCTTTTCCCTCCTTCCCCTCAGAAAATAAATCCACAGGGAAAAGGCAAGGGAGGGGAGGGAGCAAAAAGCTGGCGTGTGGTGGTTTGAAATGAGCAAGATGTTAACTAATTTTACTTTTAATCTTCCCTTTTGCTGCAAAGTGAGCCATTCAGGCATCACATCTTCTGCATTTTCCTTGCCTCTTTCAGAGAAGCATATTGGGGCAGAACTTGCCAGCTGTCTGCCTCCTTCGCCTTCTGCTACCATTATCCTGAGGTACCACCCCACCTTCTGGCCCTCCAGCTTGTGGGGGGGTGGGGAAGGGAAAAGGAGGAGGGAGGGAGAGAGCAGGAGGGAGGATGGGGAACACACACTTATTCTTACAGTACATCACATGGGGAGGAAAACAGAACGAACCTAGATAAATATTCCAGTAGGACACAGCATAGATGGAGAGCTACAATTTTTTCCAAACAGAGTTTACACCTGCCTTCATCTACATGCACACACCCACGTGTGCATGGCAAGAGCCCTGTACTGCGGGTTTTTACTGTAGCTTGCCTTGCAACTTAATTAAATCTTCACCATTAAGCCCTCCATTCTGAATCAGAGAGCAGCTACCCCTTCCCCCAACGCCTTGGTAGTATTTTCTAATGCTAATGCTCGGCCAAATCAGTTGAGTCAGGTTTGGAATGACTGCAGTTTCACGGCTTGCAGGCTCCAAGTACGTACAGCATCCTGGAAATAAAAGCCCTAATGCCTCATACTGTCTGTGAGTAGGTGTAGCTGTTTGCAAAATACACAGCATATAGAACCCATGTGTGGCAACAGCTCTACATTTACAGATGGATTCAAGTGATGTGGAGCATGAGCGCATCATATAAATGTATAATTTTTCCTATACTTATCTACCATACACAAAAGCGTGAA
Organism: Polyboroides typus; assembly: GCA_026937515.1. Classification (NCBI taxonomy): domain Eukaryota; kingdom Metazoa; phylum Chordata; class Aves; order Accipitriformes; family Accipitridae; genus Polyboroides; species Polyboroides typus. Next base: position 35,930,206 of record JANZLO010000007.1, on the reverse strand, counting down.
AAAGAGCAAACAACAGAGCATTTCTATTTATCCACTTGCTCAAATATTCCCCTCTGGTTTATAACAGCAGTTTTGACCTTTTGTTTTGGTTGGGTTTTTTGTTTTGGTTTTTGTTTTTGTTTTTTTTTTTAAAATCAAACCACTGCAAACCTAGTGTTTCACCTCCAACTACTTTAGCCCCTTAGGAAATAAAAAGAAACTGCATTTGTACCAACAGCACAACATGCAGTGTCTGACTGGTACAAAGGCTTTTTTGTTTAGCAGAACACCACCAAATCAGACTGTCTGAAAGATCAGGCTATTTACCAACAGAGAAACTCGGGATTCTTCATGAACAAGTTTGAAGTTTAGAGACAAGATTTGTGTGTCTTCCCCTAAACTCATTTGCTCATCTGCTTTCTCTTGTCATATATGAGTACTCATTCATAACCAACACAGTAAATGGAGGTTTCTCCATTAATTTCACTTAGTCAAAGATGATATGTAGCCTTTCATCGTTTGATACTGCTAGTCTTCGTACAACCCCTTCTGCCTACATTCTCCTTGCCTAACACAAAATGCCTTATTCCACCCAACCCAGCTTCTGGTCTGCAGTATGTTTTTCTCAGCTGGACACATTCCAAGGCCATGAACAGTCCCACCCAACTCAACAAGCTACTCACAGGTTTAAGGACACCGCATTACTTAAGTGCTCCACAAGTTCCAGAATTGAGCTGGAGTTAGATCTGCCATAACTTACCCACTCAATCTAGCCTAAATCTTACAGAAAAAAAATCATTAACAAGATCAGACAATTGATGACAATATACACTATGGTATAGATAAATAATAATGTAAAATTCTCATCAAAATCATAAAGGTCCTCACACTCCTGTACAATTCTATTCCTTCTAGAAAAAACGGAGGTTTGGATTTAAAGTCCTGAAGACTTCCTTGATAAACAAGCAAGCTCTCTGATATACCACAAAGCATTTAACAAATGTAAAGCAGTATTTCTGCTAGCAAAAACAAGCTTTCCCCCCAGAATTAGCAGCAATCTCTGATACTTCCTTTGGGACAAAAACCGCTCAAAATAGACTGATAAATCTCAGTCAGGGAATTGCAGCTGGAAGGAAGCTCAAGAGGCCTTTGAGCCCGCCCGCCTCCTTCAAAGCCAAATTTTCTGCACTTTAACTCCTTCTGACATGAGATAGTTCCACACATATCAAAAGAATTGCTCTGTTTTCAATATTTTGCACGAGCTTCTGCTGTTAACTTTAGGAAATCTGGGTAGGTGTCAACATCAGCAAAGAGGTCTGTTCTTCCACCTGCTCCATCTATGGGAAGGAGTTTGTATGACAAGAAACTGAGAAACAAACCAACTTGTCAGAATCGGAACCTTCCAAGTTCCAGGCCGCAGCTGCTAGACAAGCTGATGCCGTAATACCAAATCCATCACAGCAGCCATGAAAAGCCCTTTAAGGAGTCCACTACATTTTATCAAACCAAGCCAATACCCTCACTGAATCCATTTTCCTTCTGAAGAAGACATTTGCTAGTTACAGGTAGTGATACATGTCATAAGATACCAGCTGTACTCAGCTGTTACCAGTGGAGTCACAATAATGCTGAAAACTAGAAATCTTGCCAAAAATAACTGCCTGGAAAAATTAGTACCAAAACAGGACATTGGTACAAAAAAAATGTAGTAGTAGTCAGAGAAGCTGAAAGTTAAGAAGGACAAATCAGCAAGAGAGACACGAGGAACTCGCTTGTTATAGTTCCTGTACTACACAGAGTCAGGGGAAAAAAACAAATAAATAAAAGTGGCACCACTACTTTGTAAAGTAGGTACACAAAAAGATAGAGAGATATAAAAATAACACCATGGCAGCGGTTTAGCTCAGCACTAACATCTCTGCACTACACCCAAAACTAGGCAAGAGGCAAAATGGTACACAGGTGGCTCAGAGCCACTACCATATTGAAAGCATTATCTACAGCTAAAGCCATCTTACACAGCTATCAAATACACATGGAGCTGAAAAGTTTCTAAAGCCAACGTATTTTCCTACATGCCTTCCTAGGATGAGAGAGAAGGGCTACGAAACAAGATGCTGAAATCTTCAGGATTAACCCTAATGCAAGTCAGTGCTGGAAAGTAGTCCAAGTATTCTATTTTTTACTGTGTGAGCCACTGTTTGGCAGCCAAATGAAAATCGAGGTTCTTAAACAATTAAGGACTACTGCAATGGCTTCCATTTGCCCATGGTATCACAACACAACACAGTGAGAAGTTTCAAATTTGTCAAGTGTAATAAGAACCCCACAACATAATTTTTTTCCCTGCATTTGCGGTCCGATTTTTAAGTAGCTGTCTCGCAAAAATCTATTGAGGACAACCCTGCTTCCACAGGTTTTCGACTAAAATCTTCCAGATGGTACACAGCCTTCCAAATGAGTAGACCTAAACGCAAGGCTTCTCCATTCCACTTATTTTCACCTCGCCAGCATCTCCTACTAAGCCCATTTAAGTACTCCAGTACCCAACGGTAGCCTGTATGATCTGCCAACAACTTTCACGTCAAGTAAACAACTCTGGTTTGCAAGTCCTATGCACCCTTTATACAGCACAAAGCAGTAGGAACCGTAAAAAGTTACTTCCATAGCTCAGGCTCTTCAAAGCTATTACAGACAGGCACTGCCTGCCAACTTATACGTATGTTTCAAATGTAAGGACGCTGTCTAATTGGTGCCTCTGCAGTAACCGGGAAAAACAACATACTAGTGATAAACTTTACATAACATAGCAAAAAAGCAACGGACCACTGAAATCCTTCTAGTCACATTGACAGTGAAAGTATTTTCCAAAAAAACATTTTACCAGAAGTCAGGCATCTCCCTCAGGTGACATAGCCAAGCTCTCCTGTACAAGCAACTCCAGTGCCATTGCATTCCTGAACACAAGCCTGAAAAACAACCGTAATTTAGTGGCCAGCACTAAACCAGATCAACAAACACCTTACCCATACAGGTTCTTCCAAACATTTCTCAAAAGATGCACCTGCCAAACCTCTTGTCTGAAACTGCAAATCCTGAGTTTTGTGGTCAAAATATCATTTCATTTTCTTTGGGCAATTATGAATCTGCTCCCAAAATAATCACCAGTGGAGCTTGCCATCTACTATAGGGTACCTTTCTCTACCTTTGTTCATATACACCAAGCTACACACATTTCTACAGCACTGAATCAAACGAGCCGCAGTGTAATGGCATGGCTACTAGAACAGGCCAAGGTAGGAAGGCTGACATAGCACACGCCCCTGTGACAGACACGTGTCGTCAGAGGGAAGGTACAACCATTGAGCCATACAGAAAGAGAAACTCATGATAATGACATTATACATGACCCACATTATCTTTTGTTTCCTTTGAGCTGGCAGCTGAGATGAGCTTTCTCCTCAGGTTTTGTATCTAAAGGAACAAAGATGTTATCTACACATGGTCTGATGCTCACAGCACTGGTATGATGATACAAGGCAGTTCTCGGGGGATGGGGCATGCAGGAAAATACTTCCACTCAGATGATACAAACAGGGCACAAAATTTTAACTTCCGAGACCTAAACTGCAGCATCAGGTAAAGCCACTTCTGTCAGACCTGCAGATGTGAGGAAGCCAGACTTCACTGCCTGCCAAGGCCACAGCTGGTCAGTTTGCAGTAAAAGCATTTGTAACTGATATAAAAGCTGAAGTGCCAGGATGAAGTGCTGCAGGCAAAGCAGCCCCCTTGCAGATTCCACATTTGAAACTGGATTAGAACAATGCCTCTGGATTCATTTACAGCAGTGAGTGGAGGACTTAAATCCAGTGACAGCAAGCCAAAATTACAGATCGCAGAAAAAGGTTTAAATGGTTCCACTGAAAGAGTGCATAGGGATACTAACTGCCCTTCCACCTGACTGGCAGACAGAGCCCCAACCCTTTTCATTTGCTCCACTCCGATTTAGAAATCGACTCTTGAAAGAATCTGTAATTGCAAACAAGTTGTGCAGGATAAATAAGCTATTATTCTAACCAGCAGAATTCAGTTTTCACTTTGCTTTGTTTTAAGCTAAATTACAGCCTTGTTTCTTGCCAGCTGAGTATCTTGTAACTTTCTTGTACTTTCAGATATTTTTTGAGCTATTTAGCCATCTGGCCACATACGCATCGGCCTCAAGTCAAACCCTTCCTTAAATATCACTATGTAACAGCAAGAGAGAACTACATGCAACCAAATATAAACACTTCAGTTTTGTTACATGCCTTCCAAGACACCTTCTCTGCTTGTTTTAACAGATGATATGCCACTGAAATCCATGAGGTGGCATCCATTTATACCAACAGATAGTTTGAACTACTATTCAGTACTGGTTTCAGAAGCTGCAGAACATGCTCTTCATATTTCCCTGTGTTAAGTATTTCAGGTATGATTAGGGCACAAGCAGCCAATCCTCCCTGCAATTTTTTCTTTGCTTCGGCACTTCTAAGCAGCCTAAGCATTTGACAGCAGACACACAGGTTCGTGTGGTTCAGCTGATACATGAATCTTCTCAGTAACACGCCAACTTCTGGCAAACACAACATAACCCAACTTGGGCATCTCACATGTGCACAGAGACAGATAATCTTTCCCCACACCCGGCCAACTAGCTTGCCCTTTTCTCACAAGTCCCTGCTCCAGCTGCAGATACAGCTCCGCTCTTCACAAAACAGCTGCTGAACTACCTAAGTTTCTAGCCAAGACTAAGACACTGGCATACCTACCGAGCCTCTAACTAGGCTGCCCCTCTGCAAGGGAGGGCAAGGAAGCAATAACCGCTGCAGCCGCCCTGTACTCACTGCAGCGGCAGCCATGTTAGCAGAAATAACAACAGCAACCTCTACGTTCTGTGTTACGTCAGTGCAAATTAACACAACAAAACAGTCATCCCTCTTTCTTCTACTCTTCTGTGCAGCTTTTGCCTTTCGTATTTTTTATTTTTCAAATATATCTCTTTCTACAGGCCTTTGAGAACAGAAAATCCTTGAACGCTTCACTTAAAGGCCGCCTTATTCTTAACTGCTATTAAGCAAAGCAACCCAGGAGACATTTCACACACACATCTGAGTTCCACAAATAAAAACTGAAGGTTTAGAACTGTCCTGGCTGTGAGGAAAGCACTCCGAAAGCTTTAGCACTGCTGATGCTAAGGGGGAGTGACAACTGTTAGTGTTCCTTTCCAGTTAGTCTGATGACTTACTCTTATAGCACACAACATGAAATCTTCTTTACGCCGTTAAAATTAGGCTCCCACCGATGAGAAAAATAAAGAATCCTTTAGTCCCATTGCAGTCAAAAACTTCTATTTTGAAGCGCCGGCAAAAGATTTAGGAGTTTCACATCCGGACTCTGTAAAAACCTGCCTTATATTCTTCACAGCAAAAAACTATTTATGCATCAACAGAACTCCCGCTGTTCCCTTTTCTCAGCTGTCCCCACCTAAATTCAGTCTTGGCCTTCTTGTAACTCCAGTTTTGGTTTTGAAATAACAGAGCTGTCCATTCGCAACTGCACTAGCACTCACTAGAGGCGTTTGTACAAGTCAACAAATCTCACCGACCTTAGACGCCTAATTTGCACATGGAAACAGATGGGTTTAAGGCAATTCCTGAGAAGATGCCTTAAATGACAGAATCATTTTCTTTTGTGCTTATGAAGAGATTTTCAGAAGTGACCGCCTGTCTCAGGTGCTTTAGTTTCTCCCTTTTTTTCCTCTCTGGATAAATATTTAAGCAGCTTGATTTCAAGGCACTCCATATCACTTAAAATCAGTTCTCCTCACTATGGAATTGCAGCACTGGGCATTTCCGGAAAACCCTGACTACCAAATACAATAAGTCTCAATTCTGTGTCAATTAACAATGCTCTAGAGAAAAATAAGTAACTGTCAAAATTTTAAGCAGGTTTAACCTACCTGGTTCACATGCCAGAAAACATCTAGTGCAACTTGCATAACTAACTCCAATACTTCATATTGCAAGGGAATAAGCTGATCTTCTTAAAAGGCCACCTTCATACTTGGCACAAAGGAAAACAACATAGGGAAGCAGCCTGCAACACACCATCATCCATACCTTTGCCACTGTTAGTGAAAACCCTATCCATTTTACACGGGGCATTACCTGGCTGAACATTAAAAAGTTATGGTGATGGAATAGTACAAAACAGACTTTTCTAAACGCTGCCACGTCTTAATTTCTTATTTGTCTTCAACAAAATAATGTGTTGCATGGCTCCCCTTTAATGCCTGTGCACCGAGTTATTAAATAAATGACTGTGTGCAATGGCAGTGGCCCATGACACGCAGCTATTTCATACTCACAATGCAAATTCAGCTGGATGGATGAAACTGTCATACTGCATCTTTGGTAGGATATTTGTTAGCCTCATTTTGCTGCTGTCACGGACTGTATTTGTTACTCTGGTCTACTCTCATGCCAAGCAAGAGTTCGGAAC
>JANZLO010000007.1:35903586-35923587 GCA_026937515.1 Polyboroides typus | reverse complement strand
AGAGTTCGGAACTCACTGCTGAAAAAACTAAGCGTCAAAAGCAGCACAGAAAATTCGCTCTTTCTCAATGCGGCCTTCAGAAGAAAACAGAAAGAGGCAGGTTTAGAAACACACAAACATGTTCAAGAAGCACAAGTGTCTCACACTAGATTTTGAGGCTGAATTTCAAAACGCTTTTGCGATTCCACAATAGAGTTCTGAACATCACATCCTCTGGTGGATCACCGATATATACTGATAGTGGATATAATTAGTATATGAAGGATACAGGGAACGAATAATTAGCCTCTACCTAACATCAAGAATGGAAGATAAGCTAAGCCAAAGAGAGGCTAATGTGACTGAGCACCTCCATGACACCACCACCAACCAGGCCCCTGCTCTAGTACCAAGAAGCAGAAAGAACCACCTGCTCTTCACCCTCAGTCAGATGCTGGGCTCTCCATCAGTACTATTAATCACAGCCGGGATTTTTGAGGCAGGTACTTGCATATTCATAACAATTGTGACACAACCAAAGCCACTTAAGGAATGCTACCAGAAGTTGGCAGCTTTTAAACAGGATAACAACATGGATAGGACTTGGGCATCTCAGAGAAGCCAGGATTAGTCATTGTATTTCTCCTGGTAATTCAAACCTCACAAGATAACTGCTTTCACGCGTTCAACTTCCTGCAATCTTACCCAGTAAGTAGCGCCCTAATGATCTACATGCAGACACACACAACCACACCACCATGTACACACATACACACACGCATATACAGATTATAAAAGCCAAAATAACTTTGGCACAACACAAAGAGGTGGTTGTCAACAAAAACAGATGGTCAAAGAATTGGGCAAACACTCAGAGTTCCAGAAATGAAGCTTTTGCTTTCATTCTAAATGCCACACTTTCTTAACCAGCTCCAGACAAGAGGATACATGAAGCCAGTCAAAAGCTAGCTTCCTGCCAGGCTTCTCTGTTTTCATGACAAAATTAAGAGTCCACAGATGGAAAAACTCAAAGCTAATTTTTACACAGGTTGGTTTCCCCTCTCTCCCTCCTCCCCATGATTCCAAACAACAAGAATAACATATTGTAGGAAATTAAAGCAACAACTACAAGGGGGTGGAGGGGGGGGAGTAAAGTTGCAGTGTGAGGTCATTTTGTTGCTATGACTTCAGTATGAAGAGAGCTCTATTTAATTCAAGAAATTATTTCTTTCGCACTGTGACCCAGGAAGTCTGCTTTAGCTAAAAGCCTGACAATATTAGGCTCCACTTTTCCCAGTTCTTGTTCTTATTTCCACCGATAGACTGAAGGCAACTCTACCTTATTCTTGCTCTGGCCTGTGATCCAACTCCCACCAACTTAATATAGCCCAAGCTTTCTCCCAGTCGTCTTATTTTCACTGTTCCTTCCCCTCTCCCACACTCCCACTCTTCCATTGAATCAAACACAGCTCAATGGAAAGTGGACAAGGTAAAATCCTGTTGACCAGAAGATGCCTAGCTTGCAGCACAGTAAATCACAAGTACTTGACTCATAAGTCCTGGACACCCCTCTGAAACTGTTGATTCAGGGAACTAAGTTCAAAGAAGGAAAAAAAAAATACAGCATTAAGAAGCAACAATAGTTAGCAGAGAATGTGTTCATCTTTACATCTTAAATAAGTTTAGAAATATTCAAGCAGCATATTGAATTATTTTTCATTTGCCTTCAAATGAGCACTCCCAAGTACTCATCAAGAACAGAGACATTCAAACAGGCAGAGTGGATTAAGAGTTAACACCTCAGAGAGCCGTCATTTGCCAACCATCGCTGCCCTGTCACATTTTACTGAAAAAAGACAAAAAGAACTGGGGTAGAGTGGATTTTAAAACTTCCGTAGAACAAGGAACAAACAGAAAAAAAAGAAATATTTCTAAAGGATGCATAAAAACACCCAAAGCTTTGAGCAGAAACAGAATGTCTTTGGCCAGTTTAATATTATCAGTTTCCCAAAGGTGATTTTGGTATAAATCTACCATCATTTACAGAAGCTCTGCCCAAATGACTATTTTCAGATAGTACAGTAATACTATAGCCCAGTACTAATGCTGAAATAAACCCACTTAAAGGACCAGCACCTGCCATTAATTTTGGCAGAAGTAGTAAGTTATTTGGAACCGATTAATACCAACATGTAAGGCAACTCAAGAACATCAGTCTGTGAGGAGACTTCGCCACCTTCCCTCCAGCTTTTTGTCCACATTGAGTATATAGCATGGGATGCAGCAATAGATTTCCACTTGCCTTTTACAAGGAACTAATGCCATGCTAGTTTAAAACAACCACCCTGTTACATAAGGCTCTGTGTGTTTAACAAGCCTAAGAAGCAGCACTAAGATAGCAAGAATTTTTGCCTGGGGACGGGGGCAGAACTTTCTTTATGAAGATCCTCCTGGCTCTTAACATTGGATTCATGCCCTTTTTTTGTTGATCTTATTGTCAGAAGTGAAATTCCAACTAGCATATCCAAACCTCCAGGCAATTTTTTGTAGTTTTTAAACCAAACATCTTTCCTGTGCATAGCTGCTAACGGAGCCTTACACAATATTAGACTATTACAAAAAAAACCCTTTATTTTTAATTTTTTAAACATAAATGAGTAGTAATAAGCTATTTTGAGCATCACCTACTGGCTAGATATTCCTACCATGATGAAATAATATATGCTTTACATCACTACATCTTACATTCCTGCACTCGGGAGGACAAGCACTGATGTTCCAATGGGTATTAGGGCCTGTGTAACTCTTCATACCTCACATGTAAAAAGCAGCATTCCCAGTTTAACTTACACGGGTTTAGACAGTGGCAAAATCCGACCCCTCTGTTCTGCAGTCTGTATAAAAGCCACCACACCAAAGAACGTGAAATAAGCATGAGTGAATTCTTGCAAAATCACAACTTAAGCACACAAACCGCAGATTAAGTCCTGACGTGCCAATTTTTCCTGACATGAAACGGAACCATCGAGAAATAGAACTACTAACTCTGAGAGACTTCCTAGGTAAAGTAAACCCAGATACCTAGATCTCTTCAGCCTCAGATTGCTACTTCAAAAAGTCAAGATCACCATTCCTCTCAAAGGACTCAAATGATCTAGTCTCTTCTCCAGTTTTTTTCCCCATTAGAATATGCAAACCTTCTGAAAGTTCAGTTCTTAGGGCAGAATAGCAGTTCTGTTTTTCTAGTACGTTACATAGAGTTTTCATACACCGCTTCCCTAGCGCACATCTATAGGGCAAAGCTAGCGTCACCACATACGTACATTAGCAACACAACCGCATTTGGCTTTTCTCTGCATAAAGCACCCATTATGTAACTGAGCTAAGTGCTCATTAGCCACAGTGAACACCACAAATGACCGAGGTTAGCTGACTGAAAGACTGACCTTTCTGAATATCATGCCTCCAAAATAAACTCCACCATCTACAGCGTTTGATGTTCTGGTTAATTGGAACCTCTTTTTCCTACATTTTGTCAAATGCAGTAAATGTCACTGCAAATTTTAAGTGACAAGAACTTGGAAGACACATTTAATTTCCCAGTGGCATGCAACAAACTAAACCACTGTTTGCACTATGCTTGTTAGAGCTGATCTCAAAGGTCCAATACGTAACAAGAATTTGAGCAATGTTCATTTACACATGAGCTCCTGCCCTTTGACCTCAGCTGCAGTTTAATTTATGATGATGCATAATGGGGTGACTGCAAAATTAGCTGCATAGAGCTATAAAGGCAAACGCAGTGAGTTGGAAACTCATGACCAGCAGCAGACTCTGCTCCAGTCTGGTTGCTTTACCTCACCAAAGAGCCCATGTGAAACCTAAGGATGGACCAGGTCAAAACCTTCAGGCCAATGCAGAGTTGCATCTCCCTGTGAGGTACATGGAAACCGATATGCACTCAAGCTTGGGCATATTCAGGTACAGCTCATCATTTAGACCCTCACCTTTTCTTCCCAATCTAAGTAACTTTCAGATACAGAAGGGTTGAATATCCTCCTACAGAAAAATAAGTTCAGATCTTCACATGGATCAGGAGCTTAATTCCCACCCTCAATCTCACATTTTGGGCCTCTAGGAAATACCAGAGCTTCTGAGGTTTTTTTCATATTAAAAATGTCTTGTACTCAAAATTCTCTTTTCTATCTTAGACTGAGAGTTCATTTCCTTTCATACACACTATACTTACCTCAGTCCAGTAAACTGAAATAGTAATTAAAAAACATGCAAATAAAAACACATCTTGGCACAAATGATGATATTTAGGCAACCAATTTTTTGCTAATCCATTAGTTGTTTTCCATACTTTGTTACTTCTGTACAACCTTGGTCAGTTTTCCCCTTTTAGCTTCCCATAATTTGAAACACACCCTCACTTTCAGTATATATCGTTATTTACATAAGCATACACTCACTCAAATGCCAAAACTAAGTTTTATCATTAGCAAATTGCTCTGAACAATGTCTTTAACCCCAGTATACCTTTCTAGCGTAGCCATCTTCAGCAGAAAAAAAAATCCCAAATGTCCTTAAGAGGACTAAACGTGTTTTAAGTAAGGTTTACCACAAGCACCTTTTCACAGTCTCAGATGACAGAAAATTCAACTCCACATCCATGATGAATGTCTCCTTATTGGATTTAATGCCTGTCATTCAAGATACTGTTTTCCTTTGTGTTGGCTGCACGATACAAAATCATCACACACTGTTTTGCTGTTTTGACAGCACCGCGGGGGTGGGGCCCACACAAGGTTTTACAGACAAAAGATAGATCAAGTCCTAACCCAGGTATAGAAGTCTCACATAGACATTATAAAAAATGATGGAAACCAACAATGGCAGCTGTATCTGGATCAACCCAGGACTACCCATTGCTTTTTCATCTTCCCCCACAGCCAGCAATTAATGCAGCCTTCTCCTCAGAGATTTCTAGGGTCTATCAGATCACGCAAATAAGCATTCAGGCAAAAAGGAAAATGCAAAGCCACAACCATTATACACCCATATAATCCACCCAAGAACTATATTATGTATATTATAGACTAAGACTCTGTGGACATACCTGCCCACAGCTACTCTTCTGTAGTTAAGTGGGGCTACAGATGGTCTATTCTGGGAAAAAGAAAAGGCAGCTCATGCAAGAGTAAATATGGGTTTCTAGTTTTGCTTAGTCCTTTCCACAAGAAAAAATGAAAATAGCAATTCACAGTAAAACAGCAACATTCTTGTATTACACCCGAGTCAATTCTCCTTTCTCTACTGATCAGAGAGCTCATTTTGCCACCTATATTCCTGACCTTAGCACTTTGCAGCCAGTGCCATGAAGCCACAGCCTGTCATTAACAATGCATTAGAATTTCACCACTTCAGAAGAAGCCTTACAGTAGAATAATTATATGATGAAAAGCCCCCTTTCATCTTTCCTCCCCCATATGACCACTGCGTCTTCTGTTGCCCTTTTTTCTGCTATACAAGGCCTGAACAGCACGCTCGTGCTGTACATAGCTTTTGCAGGTATATCCCTTACTGTATATCCATGCTTATTTCGACTCAAGATTGCATATAATTAACATGATAGTTCACATACAAACACTGCAACTGTTGCTTCAGCAAGTACTAGATCCTGAGCAACAGCGGCGTTCTACTGACTTGAAGGTCACCCACACCTTCGCCTCTTTTGCAAGAATACACCACTGTCAAGCAAAGTATAGCGGGACCTAATCTTCAGCGAGGCTAGAGACAGCGTAAGAAAGACCTTGCAGACTAGCACGTGAAAGTCACAACACAGCCATTAAAAAGCAACAGTTAAGTATCTCGGGGAACAAGCCACAGTATCATTTACATAACTCTTCCAGCAAAAAGGTGAGAAATGTCAGGTGACTGCAAAGCTGGGGACAAAGCCATAACCAAAACAGAAGAACAAAGTCTTCATTCAAGCCTGCTAGAGTCACTTAGGTAATCAGAACACATGACATTTCATTCATTGTTAGCTCTGCTATCTTTATGAACTTTTGCATACTCAAAGAGTCACCCACTAACTCAAATATCCCACTCTGTCTCGCAGAGGCTATGCCGATTTACCACCGCCGCTGGCCCAGGATCCTTAAGGGTCAGGGGAATAAACTCATCTGCACCCCCCTCTCCACAAGCCCCCCGTTCTCTGCTTTCTTTCAACAGCCAGTAAGTCAGTAAAATTTAGCTAAGTCAGTAAGAAGCCGTGGATGTATTTTGGAAGCATTCAGAGCTCTCTTGGTCTTACACTGTTTCTGCAGTATTGTTTTTTTCAGAAGAGCATCTGCTGTGGCTCACGCCATCTAGCCCAGCATGCTGCGACAGAGGCCAGAAGCGGACACCTTGCAAAGGGTACAAGAATAAAGCAGGCACACGGGGACGCTCATTCAGAACACGCTCTTGGTCCCTAACAACTTGCAGCTCTGGGACTTCTTGAGCTCAGGATGGCTTTTCTGTATTTAACAACTCCCAATGGGTTTCCATTCCAGGCACTTGTCCAGACTCCCCTTGTGTCTGACAAGCCATCACTCACTCAGTCAGACCTATCTGCAAACCTGCACTTTGCTCCCCGGGGACCTCAAGGGCTGCTTCCCACTGCTCAGCCACACCTTCCATCTCTAGCACATAAAGTCATCTGTACATAGCAACGCAGACAGCTCGTCTAAGGATCCTCTGCCGTCAAAACAAAGGTCCCTGTCCCCTCAATACATAAAAGACAGACAGCAGACATCTGACAGAGAAACCCTCGTTCCTCGGCACAGTTCCGTCATACATTTGGAACCCACCGCAGCACGGGAAGATTCTGACGTAACATTCGTAAGGCAACTACCCCACGCTGTTCCCAACTGCACCTTCTCACAGAAATCCAGAGCTCCTCGCCCAGGCTTCTGCCATCCTCACGGTGTTTAAGTTACATGGGGCGATTCAAGGCATCGCTGGTATTCTTTCTGACAAGGCCTGCAGTCCTGTGCTCACAAAGGACACCAAATCACTTAGTCTGGTGAGGATTTGGCTTGTGCCTTAGAAGAGCTGGAAATAAGTTTTCCCCTTTGCTGCTGGCCTACTTAATTCATGTTCTACAACCCTTCTGTCAACCTCTTCTGCAGAGCCGCAGGTCCCTCAGTTGGGAGCATCCCACATGGAACCACTGGTAATAGACATGCGGCTAAGCAAAAGTAGACACAGCATGATCAAGAGAAACAGAAGAGAGCTATTCCTTTCTTTGTTGCATTTATAGCTCCATATAGATCATAAAGAAACCTGAGTTCCAGTCCCATTCCTACTACCTGCTGCAAAGTAGGGAAAGCCCCTCCCCTAATCCAAGGGAGCCTGCAGCCTTCCTTGTCTGTGGAACAGGAACAGAGATGAGTTCTTCATGTCTTTCTGTGCAACATTAGCATCTCTGAGCAGAGATCAATTCTTAATGCGTATAGGTCCCACCACTGTGGGTTCCAAGCACTCTGATGCTCTACGTCGTCCACTGAAACAACAAGCTTATCCTACTGAGGAGACTATTTCTTCCTCCCATCCTGCTCTGATCAGTCCTATAACTATTCCTGACAAACCCGCCTCCCATTCCTATCCTCACAACTTCCTCCATCTCTCTCCATAGAGCAATGGTGCGTCTTAAGAATTCAATTCCCATAGGAGGTCTCTGGAGTCGAGCATCTCTACTGCTCTGCAAGAAAATAAAAAGCAAAAAGCAAAGAAAAAGGAGAGGGGGAAAGTACTTACAAATCCTCGCTGCAAGGTCAGCCACTAATACACTATGAAACTGTTAACAAAGAAACTTAAACTTAACAGGTCCCTTGGGTCAGATCATGTACATTCCCTTATATTCTTTGTCTCCTTTCCCCATCTGTCCCTTCATCTCTGCACTGACTCCTGACAGGACAGACTTAGTGAGACATGTGTGAGAGACTGAAAGAGTTAATGTCTCAAACATTGTGGTGGGGCAAGTTCCGCCTAAAGACAAACCCTGCACAGCAAGGAACCAAGGTGAAAAGCCCATCAGGTCAGACATCAGCAACAGGAGGGGCAGGGAGGGTGTGCAGCTCCCTGTTCTGATAAGCTGTTCTGATACAAAGATCAAACAATGGCCACGTCTGCAGGGAAGGAGAAGTTACTCCACAAAGGACCCCCAAGCCCAAAGGCTCACAAACTGCTCATTAACCTGATGAGTTCGGTTGCCCGCCCAAAGGAGGGGCGAGGATGATAAAAGGACACAAACTGAAGCCCCAGGTGCGCAAGCCCACCGGAACTGGACCTCTCGGCTGACTGAACCAACGCTGGACCCAGAACTGGTGAAATCTTTCTCTCTTCCTTTTTCTCTCTCTGTCTTCTTCTCTCTTTCCTTTTCCACAATCCATACACCTCATCTGTTTCAAGACATAAACCGTTGACCAAGTCTGAGACTAAGAGTGGATCCAGCCGCCCCTAGGCTCTTCTCTGAGGAGGAGTCTAGAAAGCAAGGGGGTCTGCTCTGAACCTCATGACTCAACAGGAGGGATCTCCTCGTTATATGGTCACTCTGTGTTACAGGGTTTACAGAAGCTGTCTTATGCCAATTCCTGTTGTGAGAAACCCTGCCACCTACTATCACGCCACCCCAGTTCCGTTTGCTTCTGTCATAAATAAAATCTTTAACTGATCATTTGGTGTCATTTCACCTTAATTTAGCCTGAGGGAATTTCCAATTAAACACGACTCCCTGGTCTGTCCAGTCTGGGTCGTGACAACATGTCTGACAAAGCCTGACCAACTAGAAACACTACACGGAAATTTGGCAAACATCCGAAGAACACCCCATTGCCCCTCCCCCTTTCTCCTTCACTCGATCTCCGTTGGGATTTGGATTCCATCTTCAACCTACTTAGTAAGTGACCCGCATTCACAGCATCCCTTCTCCAGGCAGCTTCTTAAATAATTCTAGGCGCTTTGTAGCTGGCACATTTCCTTTTGCATCAGAAAAGAGGACCCCACCACATGACCACAAAGGCACTGCTTCCAGTTCTAGAGCCTGCTCAGCTTGCAGCAAGCCCTGGCACCCAGGCCCCAGGATCAATGCATTGCAACTACCAGCAGCTATTAACTCCAATGCTCTTTCAGCACAGCTTAACCCTTTGCAACGGAGTTATTCAAAAGCTGCAGGAGGCAACTACACAGCTTGAAACCTCTGCTCTTACACTTCACTTGGGATGGAGGTTGGCTTTCAGAAGCATGAGGTGAACACATTACCTTGAGGTTCCTGTCCTTCCACACCTTCACCACCTAGCACACACAATTCACACCCACCTACAAGCCACCATCCCCCAAAGCAAGCTTGTCAGCTCCACACTGAGCATATTGCACTGCTGTTTTTCCTAGCACATGTAATACATTACTTAACATACTGCTGCTCAGTAAAAACAGGTAATTGCCTCCTGCAAAGCTAACTACTTAACACCACCAAACATACATTTGAAAGGGTTCAGTGAGAATGAGTACCTGCCTTACACATGACAAACCCATCTTGTATGGGGAGCTGCCTGAGAAGGTTACTCTTGAATTTTTCCACCTTTGACTTGCCATTAAGACTACTGCCTCTCACCCAAACCAGGAACAAACCTGTTCAGACGCGATTTACTCTAGTAGCT
The DNA here is from genome assembly GCA_026937515.1 of Polyboroides typus. NCBI lineage: Eukaryota > Metazoa > Chordata > Aves > Accipitriformes > Accipitridae > Polyboroides > Polyboroides typus. The sequence goes on along the minus strand of JANZLO010000007.1, from coordinate 35,913,901 downwards.
GACCACAAGCAGAAGAAACAGTTCCCGTATCCTGAATGAGCAAGGGCTCTACTTCATCTCCTCCATCACATGACTTCTTCCCCCAGACACCAACAATACCACCAGCTGTAGTGATGTTATTCAGAACAAATCACTTGGAATAATTTCACTTGCTCACACATTCCCAGGTGGCAACTTCTAGGCCCACAGACTGTGCAGCATTACACAAGAAACGATATTAAATTAAAGAGTCTACAAAACGTACAAAATGGACTCAGTTACATTGCCCCAGAGGTTAGAGAGCCTCAGACACTACAGATGAATTAGCTATCTCCAGGAGAATAATTTTTTTTCCATGCTCCCTTTTCAAGTAAACACTAGCTTTTCCACACCACTCTTCGGCTGACACCTATGTAATAGCTGAACAGGATAGCTCTTCTTAGCTCTGCTGGTGATGTCCTTCTGCCTCCCCTTACATTTTTTTCGCCAGCGTTCACCTGCTTCCTTCATTCAGACTGCAGGCACTGCAACACAGCTTGCCTTGCACTCTCACTTCTTCCAACACCTGACACCACGGGGCCTGGACTCTGACTGCTTGCTATACATGCAAGCAGTAACAACAACAGACAGAAAAATACCAAATTCAATACGTACAGACTCCCACTTTCACCTAGAAGTTTGCAACAATCTCTTCAGTCGCAGTATATACCAGCGGTTTGCTGCTAGAGCAGAGAAACTCTTCAGTCTCAGAGCAGCAGCCTTACAGAACAAAATCCTGTTCGTCTCTAGCCATCGCGTTTACTCAGGCATCGTTTATTTTAAGTCTGCTCTTTCTTCATTCTGCCTCAGGCCTAGATCAGGTCAAGTAGACCAACCCTAACCAGAAGCAAGAGCTCTCTAAAGCATCTATTAGTGAAGTGCAGGCTTTTGTACGACTGAAAGAAAGCCTCTCTAATGAGCGCTTTCCTTCCAAGTCTTTGATTAAGCATAGTGGCCAGAACAGCAAAAGTGACAGAAATGTTCACTGTGGGTCTTGAATTTAGCCTGTGTAGCCAGCCAAAACAACTGCAGCTGACTGAATATGTGAACATGCACTACATGATGTGAATAGGAGAGAAAACTCCGAATAGGCAGGCAAAACTCTGCACCATGGTGCTGCTGATTTTTTACAGCAGTTACCCCCGAAAAAGCTGTATGTACAGTCTACTGAGCATTGTGGCCAGAGCTTCTGGCTTCAAGGCCTCCATGTCACAGATGGTTTATCTGAAAAAAAAAACAACCAAAAAACAAACAACAAAAAAACCCAAAAAACCCTAACAGTAGCAGGATAGAACTGCGTAGCTTTCCTTTGTTCATGGGTGCAAAGAAAGGAAGGGAAAAAGGTGATGTACGCAAAGTAATGAAAATCTCACAGCAATGGTAAAAACTCCAAATAAAATACAACTCTCAGTGAAAGCTGAGGTCATTACCATATAATTAATTTTAAGGATTTTTAGGAGTCAGTATGAAGGGCAGCAGGGGAAGGGTTCATACTGTGTGGTTTCCGAGACCAGCAAGTGGGAGTTTCCGTTGCAATAAGACAAATCACAACAGTACTATTCTGGAAGAGAGTAGTAGTAGATGCCTGGGATTCTCTATAGCTCTTGCAATTCCCTTTATACATCCTACCGCCATGGCAAATGCAGCACTTGACACTCCTTTGGAACTAAGACAGTCAGTTGCATATACTGGGTATCTAGATGCCTCTCCTTAAAACAGACATGATCTTAGAGTCACATAGTAGTATTTTGCACATGCCAGGGGAATATCCCCTCCACCTAGCGTACCTAGAAATGAATGCACAATGGACAGTCCTCCTCCCCACCCCTTCACGTGCACACAAAATCGTTTAGAAGCAAGCTCTCCATTTCCTTTATTGGCTTCAGGCATAAAAGGCATTACTTTTCAGTAGCATTAGCTTTCCCTAAAGGTGCTGAATCCTTTGTAGCAGTCCATGGGTTCAAATCCCCTACAGAATTTTGACAGATTCTGTAACTCACCAAGAACTTCGCCAAGTAACAGCAACATTGTTCAAACAAAATGGTATCTTAGGACACGGGAAGGCTCCGCTCTCAAGTCTGTCACCGACTTGTGTGTACCTGCTAGAAGACAGCCCAGTCCCACTCAGTTATTTGCATTTAGCACAACACAGAGCTCACTGTGTGTCCAGGCTCCAGTGCAAACAGTTTTTCCTCTGGACTCCACTGGGGAACAGTGCACACCACTATATGCCAGCTGCCACGCTGAAAGATGCTCTTCTCCATGTTGACCAGTGTCCTCATCACAGTATTTTAGGGTCTGGTTGTTGTGTTTTATGATGGTTTCCTTGGGGTTGGGGGGGAGTTGTCTATTGATCCACATAAAGCACCTAAAGCATAACCACAATTCAGAGTTGTCTACAAGATAACACAATCAAGGAAGCAAGCAAGCCTTGAGAGCACTTCATACCACACAGTTCCTTCCACTGTTGACTGCTACCGACAGGGCTTCTTGCCCCAGCTGGATCCTCTATCTGTCTGCAGTAGCGATTTCTCTCTTTACAAAGAAAGAACAGTTATCAGCTCCCTATTGTTATTGTCCTTATTGTGAAGTAGCTAACAGCATGGATTCACAAACTCCATGATGCTCTTTCATGGTAGTACACCGTGGCTTACTTGGTTTCTATACCTCAGTCAAAAGTGCGCTCCTGCATTTTGGAGCCAGAGGCAGGGAAGAAAAAAGCCTGCTACATTTAATTCCCATTTCTGCACAGTCATCAATGAATTCTCCTGTACTTGGGCAGAGCAAATCCAGTAAACATTACCACTTAGAGGATGTACATCCTACTGAACCCAAACTTGAATACTTCACCCAGCAAAGACATTAAGAATTTAGTTACTCAAGGAAAACACATTTAATAGCTTCCTTTCTGACAAAGCTTCTGGAAGCCAGAGTCCACCAAAATCAATGTAAAGCATTAGATTAATCTGTAATGTTCTGCAGATATGCACCACTACACTTCACTTTGGAAGCTGTGACTGCGTGTAACAGCCAGTGCTAGAATAGAAGTAATTAGACAAGTTGAAACAAGAGCTGAACACTCACTGTGAACAGCCACTTCTGTTTTCTTTATGCCATTGATAGACAGTTCCTATGTACACTCTGCACCTTTAAAAATGGACTTGAGCGTAAGATTTTGCTGCCTTTGTGCTGTCAGCTAGGATAATTTTTTAAGTCATCCCCTGCTGTATGTTACACATAATTGAAAAAATGATTTTGAATAGGTATTACAATGCTCCAGTGACATTTCTTTCACTTGACCAGCATTATCTGTAACAGCATCCATCTTCCTCAAGATTTGGTGCTGTAGATATTGTCCTCCCCAAACAAATTTCCGCAGTGGTAGACAATTTGTCTTGCCTTTATTTTCTCCATCAAACATACCTCAGGGAAGTAAAACTTCTCTCCATGCTAGGCTCTTAAGTCTTTCCTATGGTTAGTTTATGTATGTAAAAAGATATATCAGCTATTTCTTCCACTGAGAGAACAGCCACCTCATGTTTTCCTGAAATTATCATACAGATTGCTTACAGAGTGACTAATATGATTTTCCTTATTTAGAAGTCAACAGATGTTTAATATTGCATGTTCTGTTTAGCCTGATTTGTGTCATGCTTGAGGTGTCAAAGCTGAGAGGCCAGCCACAAAAACAGCTGATGCTGTTGAGCCTGGCCCAGGACTGCTATATTTGTACTGCAGGACACTGAACAGCCAGATCAGAGGAAGTTAAGACACTAACAACTAGGCATACTCTAATTTTCAGCTAGGAATTCTTGTGGGAACCAAGACAACACAGGAGGGCTGAAATCCAAAACTTTGCCTCTCTTTTAAGTGCTAGCTAGCTTGTCTCCCGGAGAAGCCAGGCAAGGCCAGCTAACTGAAAAGCAACCGGACAAGAGGAAGAATGCTGCAAGACCATCAAGGAGCCCCCACAGTTTGTTCCAGAGAAGGCTCAAATCCCAGTGAACTGGCACCTCCTCACATGTCTAAACCAAGGCTGGAGAACAGACATCGGTCAAACATCAATCCTTGAGCGCAGTGCAAGGCTAATGAGATGAGCGACCTGCGTTATTACATGTGAAATCACTTTCCCCAGCCTAAAATCTTATGACTGAAGATACAAAACAAAGTTTTAGCCAAGAGATACCAGAGGCCGTTAACACAAGTCAAAGCCCTTGGGAGAAGATTCCCTGACATGCAGCTACCCGACCAGTCTGGGGCAACACAAAAATCTTTGTGGGTCCGTATGGCCAAGAGCAGCATCTAGGACTGGAAAATAAAGGAGAAACAAATGTTTAGGGAACATTTACTCTCCACCTTGTCTAATGTGGTAACTGTCTAATGCCACATCTCCCAAACAAGAGAGCTGTTCCATTGCCTTTCATTTTTAATCTGTCTCTCTGCTCAGATACCACATTTACAGAGACTTTAGTCAGAAAATTGCCCCTTTGTACCATCATGATTTATCCTGGCCTGAAGCACTTAGGAACTCAGTTAATCAACTGCTCGCAACTAGGCCAGTACCAGAGTCCTTTCTCTCACCACAACTGTTTTCCTTCCTCCTGTCACATTTTCCAGGCCAGCTAAATGAACATGATGAGTCACATCAAAATGGGACCCACACGCCATACAACCTTGCAGACTGAATTCCTGGCATGCTACAAGCTAAAGCCTCCTCTATCGTCCTATCTATTAAAACCTAATAAAAATTATTTACAGTCTCTCTGGGCTATCTGCTTTAAGCCTCTCCAGCTCAAGTATGACACTTTCTGGGACACTATTACGTTTCTTACGGCACTCTGACTAGCAATCACATCTGTACCTGACTGTCAGGGGACACTCTTGGCTGAGCTGGCCACCTTGGTCTATTGCTGAGAGCACTGAAATTTCTCAATTGAAACATTTGAAAGTTAATGAACCCTTCTAATACAAAGCTCCCACAGCTCAAGAGTTCTTTTATGAGCCTGACACATGGCGGATGCATAGGAAAACCTCACTTCAGGCAGGCCTCTCTTTTCAAAACGTGCCAAGGCAGAAGGCCAGACTCTCAGACACCACAACAGGCTGACAGTCAAGAGCAAAAGGCATGACCCACAAGCAGCTCTGGACGGCTCCGCCATACTACGCTATACTCAAGGCCACAGCAAGTGCCTGCAGCTTTGCTAGAGGTAAAGCTATTGCTTTAACTCACGAATTATAACAATCAAGAAAAAAGACATCTCACTGAAGAACTAGTACATCACTAGAAAACAGGTCAAGCTAAGCTGCTTTGAAGGCACATGTACATAGGCTCAGACTTACCAGAAAACCATAAGCATACAAGAGAGCACACGACAGTTTTTTCCCTTTCATTGTAATGAAAAACCCCAGTTGCCCCACTGGTTTTTTCCCACCTCTCGCAGAGAGAAATGCATTGTTTTAAATCGGGCTGGCAATAAATCACAGGCACTCGCTGGATGAATACATGGCTGTTATAAATGGTAAAGCACTCTTAACTCTCTGAAAACACTCACTGAGTCAAAGTCATTACCCAAATGCAAAACAAATATAACACAAAAACACCTTGAGTCAGCTACAAAGAAATGCCATAGGGAAAAAATCTTTTCAAAACAACAATTTCCTTAGGTAAATTTTCATTAGAGCTTTGGTGCATGTTTCAGGGACATCTTTGTTTTGCAGAACTTGAACCTTCAAGTGTGGGGTCTAGAAATAGAGCCTGGCTACTGTACTCTATCCACAGTTCTACCCAATGTACCACGTGACTGAGAACTGTTTGCCCATCCATTTTTTAACCACCAAAACACACCAGTACTCCAGCAGACGGTTTCAGATGCAGAGACCTGCTAGACATTTCGACAGACATTTAACGAGTTCTTCAGCAGAAGGCGAGAGCAGAAGACAGCACAAAGGAAACCCAATGCCTCTGTCCCAGAAGCGCAACCTTCTTCCATGTTCGGCTCATTTCAGTTAACCGTTCCCCTTTCCAGTACTGCACGCCTTGCCGGAGTGACACTGCTAGGCCCAGGGATACCACTGCACTTAACTGAGACCACCGAACAGGATCAGAGTGGTACACCCCTACAAACACACAAAGCACAGGGCAGACTGGGCCATCACTGCAGTGGAAAAGGAAGGGACTGGCTTTTGTCTTTTGGTTTGTGGATTTTCTTTTTGCCCCTCTTTTCTCCCCTCTTTTTTAATTGCTAAGCCTGCAATTGGGGTTGAGAATGGGGAGGGGGGAAGGGAAGAGAATCTGGTGAACAGCTGGGGCCCATCACTTTTCATTGCAGGTCTTGGAGAGATGTGGTTGACAGAGTGATGCACAGAGGCTGTCCCAGTTAATGACTTCACCATTCTCCATCATTATCCCCATCATTAGGAAATTAGGAGGACAGAAGGTATTTACTGTAAACCTGCCACCTCCCAAGGAGAGATAAATAGAAACTGATAAATGGGATCTTCTGGTGCTGTTCGTCTATTAACCTTCTGCTTCCCAGTTTAGGCATATGCATGCTATCCTGCCATTAATATCCAGTAATTGGCATAGCAGTGGGCAACACAATCCTACCTTTAGTGTATGAACATCTCCTGTGCTGCACACCAAGTGCACAACTACACTTACCTCAAAGCTCTGCTAACCAGGCCAGCAAAGAGCTCCTGTGCAGTTGCTTACACTTTAGCTTTCAGGTCAGAATTACCAGTCAGTCCTGGTGGGTCTTAGGATGAGGCACCAATGTGGTCACAGGAGACACAGGGAGAGAGGACTGCGTGTGCATGACCTCCCCTCCACAGAAGCAACAAAACAGCAAGAGATATATTTGCACCTCAAGCTGAGCTGCTATCAGTTCTGTCAGCCTACCTCTAAATACAGCTCACGAACGCCTCCAGGCAAGAGAGTTCCACTTCGCCACAGTCTCTGTACAGGAAGGAAACAATTTTCCTCACCAGCTTGAAGCAAACTGTTAAAAAAAAAAAAAAAAAAAAAAAATCAAAAAAAGCAAGCTTCAGAGGGCTCAGAATTTATGAACTTAATTTCCTAATCAAAGAGTAGCCAACATTTCAGCAACTTGTTTGACTAATGCTTCTGCAATGTTCCTTTGCTGCACGCAAAGAGCTCTTTGCATGCACTGACTTGCTTTACCCCCACAAGACTGAACCTCTCAGAAAGGTCTAAGTCCTCAGTGAAATAAACTGAGCCACCACCTCCTTCCTCAGCAACCAAGCCCTGTGAGGCTGAAGCAAGTCCATATTCAGAGAGACCAGGATTTCACGTGAACCAGCCCCCCCCCGCCCCACCACCACACAGCAAAAGCAGGCCCACTTGCAAGTCAGTCAAAGACCTCTCTTAATCTGTTTCTTCCACCTGTAATATCACACCTCTACTTAGGAAAACCTCACCCCACTACTCCTTTCCTGTGCATATTACTTGACATTATTAATTGCTTTTACTTACCCTACCTCTAGACCTCTAGGCATTTTCCTTTCAACCAGCATTATCGTTTCCAATGCACATGATGTGCAGGTAACTACAATTCAGAGACACCAGCTAAGATCACAGCTGCATTTCCGATGATGAGCAAGTTAAGCCACAAGTTTCCATCAACTCTGACACAAATCTTAAAAGACTCCCACGTGATTATGGTTATTTTTAACAACATCTAACCTTTGTCAGAAGTTCAGGAAAAACAGAGGGCCTGTTTTTGCATGCACTAGCCTAGCATGCAGGTCATCTGCTCTATGTTGGATGGACAGCTCCAGTATCTTGTTATGCAAGTATTTCTCTCTTCTAAGCGCTGGTAACATCTGCAGCTGCACACTCACATCCAGATAACATTTTTCAGGGTCTTATAGTCAATAAGCCTTCTTCACTGAAATAGGAAAAACGGAACATTTGAAAATACTGAAGTTCTGGGGCTTGAAAGAAGTTAAATAGCTTGCTTCTTCAAATAACTCAGTAGAGACATTGCTAAGTCAGGACATGAAAGCAGAAAGTAAAATCAGATGGTCTACCGAATAAACTGCCATGGAACTCAAGGGGTGCACAGGCCTAACACAAACAACAGCTGTATTGCAATAGCTATCACCCTCAAAACAAACCAAACACACACCACACCTGAGAAGGTCACAATCCCTGCTCAAAGAGCCTGGCATACTTTCAGTTGCCTGTATGGCATCACTGAAACAATTCGAAAGCCAAAGAACTTTTTTCTTACTTACGTATAACCTGGGCAGAAATTGACAGGTCTAGTCTCAATTCATTTAAGCATAGAAAAATAAATATTTCTCATTTCAAATATTACATGGACATACAAGAAAAGAGCCAAAGTCTCCATTGCTGCTTCCTGACACAGGCTGTAGGACTTAAGGGAATCTCTGCTTACAATATCGAAAAAATACACAGCCTTTAAATCTTGTGAAAATAGAAGGCCAGCTAAAATACAGAGAAACCACTACCATTATTGAAGAATATTGTGCAGAAACAGCCCATACATGAAGGCCACCTCAGGTACTACCATTGCAGGAAAGCTTCCTTTATTCAGAGTTCATTCCTCCCAGCCTTAAGACATACTGGACCATACTTTGTTTATTTGGTGTCAGAAAGCTCCCCCCCCCGCCCCCCGTGCACATGCCTTCGATGCAAACAGGCACAACAATTCCATCTTGTTCCAGCCATTCCCCTTTCCTGCAAGGCAGAGTGAAGTTTTGGCATCAGCGGGAAAACCCATGCTACTGCTACACTTTTAAGACTTCCCACATCCATCAGATTCAAGACAACATTACTAGAAAACTACTCCAGTCTGAACCCAGTTCGTGTGGGGGACCACTGAGCAGTCATCTCCTCCCCACATCTGTACTGTCCCTCCCGAGGCCAGCCTAGTGACCAGAATAAATCACAAACCTTAAAAAGCACTTGCCCAGCTCTCAGGTGTCTCAACCCATGGCACCTACATGAACACAGAGCTAACGAACTACTTCCTTAACCCAGTCTCACCACCTTTTAACACGGCTTAGAGATACACGACCCTGCACAGCCACACAATGAGCACAGTGCCCCTGGCTGGTCTGCAGGTAGAAGTTGCATTTGCTCCTTCTACACACACGATCTTGTACACATTAATTCAGTGCAGGAGACTAATGAAAACGTGACTGTGATAGTGAGTTCTAATGGTAACACAAGTATTAATTTCCATCTGTCTAAGCAACTGGCAGTGTCCATCAATTACAGTGATAGCCAACTAACAGTTGCAGCTGCAAAATAAAAAAAAGCAGAATTAACATTTCAAGTTACTGTCATTCACCTGAATTTTTTACAGTTGTAATTAGCAAGCTGCAGAAGCTGTCAACAATCAACATCAGCCAATCTGTCTGCACCAGCAACCCGACTGCCTGCCAGAAATTGTCTTCGACAGGTTTTTTTTCTCCCCTTGCTTCCCCCCATTAAAATTTCTCCTTCAAACCTCCCTAACGTTCTCATCTTCTTTACCACCAGTCACTAGAATTGAACGTGTCAAAACAGAGAGAGACAGAATGACTGACACTTAACTGATAAAGTCATAATTATCTCCTTGCTTCACATCTCAGTACAAAAACATGCTGCTGCCTCTTTCCCCATGACTCTGCTTCCCTGTCAGTACAGGAATAATACTACAGCCCCTTCATGGAATTTGACCCTGACCTAACCATAAACACTAATTTCTTAGTATCTCCGAGTAAGAAAAGAAACATTCCTGAAGGCCTACTCTTTGATGAGCATGTGCACCTGCTTCCTATTCTTTAACTTAAGAACTTGTTATCCTCTTTACCATATCCACCTGTGCCATTTACTTCAGGCAGCAGATCCCCCAGGACAGCTCTCTCAGAAACACTCAAACACCCAGTGCTTTAATTTCTTTTTTCTCTTGCACTACACCCCACAAACAGGAAACAAAACAACAAAAAAAACACCAAAACAAAAAAAGCCCAAACATTCACTCTGTTCAGTGTTCACCAGAAACCAATACTTTTTAAACACCTGGAAGTGTGCAAAGCTTACTGTCATAAAGAAACATCCTAGCAGAAAAACAGAGATCTTGAACCAGTGCTGCTCTACTTTCACTGGAAAGCTTTGTTGTTTGTTGGGGGGTTTTGTGCGTTTGGGTTTTTCCTGGTTTTGTTTTTTGCGTTTTGTTTTGGGTTGTTGGTTTTTTTTTTTTTTTTTTTAAATAAAACCCCCATATTTTTGAAGCTATTCATCCTTCTTGAAACCAAGTCGTGGCAC
>JANZLO010000007.1:35884486-35902016 GCA_026937515.1 Polyboroides typus | reverse complement strand
CCGGCGGGAGGGAGGGAGCGCGTGGCCCTCGCCCGCGCCGGCCCGCGTGAGGGGCCCGCCCGCTCCGAATGGCGGGAGGCGGGAAAGGGCTTCTTCCCCTCAGGAGGCTGAGGCGAGGGACTCGCAGCCTTTTTTCCTGCGCTTTAAGGAAAAAACAAATAAACAAACAAAAAAACCCGCTGATGCTCCACTCCTGCCCCAAATCCGCCAGGCCTTTCGATTTAGCTGTCCCCACTGACAGAGCCTACAGCTGTGCTAGGTTTAGGACGGGTTTTTGCCAGGAGCACCGGCCAAAAATGATTCAGGCTGGAGGAAAAGGATTTAACAAGAGAGAAACGCACTAACCGCTTCCAAAACAAAGGTCACTTCAAAAGGGCTTGAGAGGACAAATCAGGCTGACGGCAGCGTGCGGTTTCGGCCAATACAGGCGTCGTTTCAGAGGAGCCGAGGGGCCCTTGGACCAGCCATAGCGGGCGTCGGGGGCTGAGGCCGCCATTCCCTGCCTGGAGCTCCTGGAGCTGCGCGGGGGCTCTGGAGCAGAATGCTATCAGGAGTTTGTGTGGATCCAAAACTTTTCAGAGGAGCAGATGAAGGAGGTCAAAATGTGACTCGGCTGGCCCGGCTCTCCCGTGCAAGCCAAGCTGTCTGATTGACTGCAGGGCGACTGAGCCATCTTGTCGTTCTGGCAGGCAGGAGGCATTGCCACCTTTGATGGAAAATACAGAGACAGAAGCATGCGTGCAGAGGAGGGGGGTGGCGGAGGACTGACAGAGGGAAGCGAGGGGAAGGGATGGATAGGGGAACACCAGGGGTGGTGCAGGGGTTTGTTTTGTGGGGGTTTTTTTGAGGAAAGCTGTGGGCTCCGTCGGTTATTCCCAGTTCTGACCCCCTATTCTGAAACGGACAAGGGGGGCGTTGAGTTCTGGTTTTCAGCTTTCTCATTTAGGGCCAGTGCCCTGAAGTTCACTGATCCTGTCACAGCATCTTAGCTTTTTGGGGTTTTCAACTGCTTTCTCTCTGAAAAGGCTAGCTGACTAAATGCAGACTAGCCGGGGGAAACAGCAGCACAGTGAGTGTCAATCCCACACAGGAGCGAGTCTGAGCCTCCGAGCACATTCCTTAAACCTACTCAAGCAGGATATGCTCTTCCCATCGAGGATGCTAAGCAGAGACAAGCCCTTAATGAAACTGGCCTTTTACGATTAAAAGTACTGGGAGAAGATCCTTCTCTTTCCTCTAAAACAAGAAAAGCCAAGTTTTGCATAAAATATAAAAGCATGCCAACAGCCACAGCCAGGGTGGTTTTCCTTAGCCTTACCCCTGTCTCGCAGGCTGTCAAGAAAGTTTAAAATTCCATAGCTTCCATCAAGTCATACAGAAAATGCAGATTAAGTTTCCTTCGGGACCAGTGGGAAATGCAATGAACAAATCTAAAATAAGAAGATGTTCACATATATGATTTTTTTTTTTTCCCCCTGCTTGTGAGTCCTTTCAATTGCTTTTACACATGAGATCTGTACACTGTCACAGCCATAACACTGCTGCAAACGCACGAGTGCGTTGGGTATGGGAACACACCATTTACATTTGAATGACAATACCCCGGCCTGTTCAAGGACATGGTAATAACTTACGTGAAAAAATAATTTCTGGAAATACCACTCAAAATTTAACAGTTCATAGGAAGTCTAATTCAAAACACTTAACAGCACCCTTTAAACATAAAAAGAAAATTTTTACCCTGAACTACTGTTGTAGGTTTTGGGGTTTTGTTTTGTGGTTGTTTACTTCCTATGTGCTCTTCATTCTTTGTAGTACTTTGTAAAGGAAGAAGTGTGGGGTTAAGTTAAATTGCAGTAGGGGATTGCTGGCGGTTCTTCATCTTCAAAACTATCCAGGATTTTTCTGAAATGACAGAAACAAGATCGTTAATTCCGTTTATTAAAACCACTAGAATTAGGATCGAGACTTGGGCAAGGACTAAGACCATATGATGTAGTTGCATCTGTGCAGTCAAGACATTCAAATGCCCACTGCCTAATCCTGTCCAAATATGAGAAAAAATAATCAAGACGTCAATTTTAGAGGAATTAATATTTAACTTGAACAACAATTTTGTTCTTGGAATATGTATTTAATTGTACTGTTTAAGTAGTTTTTGGAAAATCATTAAAACCTTCAAGTCCTGTGATTCTCTTGACTTAAAATGGATCTTCTCAAGACACCACTCATGTGAGTAGGCCTTTGTGGAACCAGGCACTTGTTTTGTGTAATTAGACAAGAGATTCTTTACAAGATATTTTTCAAAAGGACCCATGAAATTTTTTAATGTAACCCCCACAAAAATCAACACGATCTGCTCTATAAAAATGTCTGCCTTTTTGCAGACCCCTCAACATTTCACTGGAGTAGCCTTTTTTTTTTTCTCTTTTTTTTTTTTTTTAAATACCTTCCACAGGTTGAAGTGTACAGACAAGACAGCAGTACACAGATCCCAGTTTGAAAACCACTACCCTGGGAGCTTCTGACTCTGGCCTACATCAATACAGGGCTATGTTTAAATAGTCACTTACAAGATGTACAATTGTATTAACATAAAAAGGCATGGAGGAGACCATTCACTTCACTTTGGTTTTGCTAGCTGATAATAAGACTTACAGCTACACTTCAATTTTTATTGAAGAAAAGGGGAGCGAGATGGGTAAAGCGTAGACTCCCACTGAACTAAATAGCAAAACTGCTGCTGCCTTAGCTGAGACTAGTATTCGGTCCTAAACATACCCAAAACGTGTTTTCATTGGCATGATGCTAACTGGATCTGCCCTGACTGAGAAGATTCTTAGCCGAGCTTTTAAAATTCTGAGCCCCTGCAGTCAACGGAGACCTGTGATGGAGGCAAAATTCGCAGCTTGCATGTTCACACACTGCTAGAATAAGGGACATCTTCCATGCTGAACTCACATGGTTGCTTTAAGGCTCCTCTGACAGCATGTTTCCTCAGATGACAAAAAGCTGAAAAAGGAGAACGCGATCAGAATGGGACCACACAGGTTCGCCCCACAGGATTTCCCACGGAAGTCTCTCTTCCATGAACAGAGCCTGAAACAGAAATACAAGGCTGTTACCAAGGCACCCACACTCAGCATGTGTTACTCCACAATAAACATCACCACGTTCAGGAGTCTGTTTTCCTGGTGGTGTTTACAGTTACATCTGCTAGAAGAGAGACTGCTCTTTGTCATCAGTAGAACAGTTGGAATGACACACAAGAAAGCCTGAATCAGCAAAACAACGCTCAGCTCCAAGTAAGAGATGTAACAAAAACACAACAGCCTCACGGGACATTTGGATCCCTGAGTCCTCGCGGTTGGCAACTAGACACACAGGGACGATCGAGACTGCAAAGCAGCAGTCCGTAAGTGCCCAGTGGGGCAGGAAGAGGATAGCTTGGGTAATAAATAATGATTCAGTACTGACATTTTGGGGGATCTTGTACCATGGAAAATTACAGCTTTTTCTTTCTGTTCAGACTGAACTTATTTATTTACGAATGGCATCTACCCAGACTCACAGTCGCGTTCTCTGTCTGATTTCAAAAACCAGATTACATTCTGCAGCAGTCTCTTAAGTAGCAGCAAGCTGGCTCCTTGGTACCATTTTGTCATAAACACACCACTCGGCAGTCCCAGCCCTGTGCCTGCTCACACCGGTTTCTTCCTTGCTTGGCTCGGGCGCCATCAGAAAAGCTCAGTGTTTATTTAAGTGAAAGGCCCACTCTCGTGGACTGTTCCCAGCTGTAAGGCCTTTTGCTCTTCAGCTTGCACTGTACAGGGAACCCTCATTTATGTGCATCTCCCACGGAGACTGCACTTGCACTTTGCTATCAAGGGTAACGGCAAGTAAGAGGAAATGTAGACAAAATACGTCCCCTGAGACAACCAAGCTGGCTGGAGTTTGCGGAGAAGACAGTCCACTGAAAGGAAGGGGATGTGATCGCTAGGAAGTACAAAGGACTGCAAAGCTGCGCAGGAGGACAACAAAAACCATTGCTTTTGCCCAAACTGCGATCTTCCTAGACTAAAAACTACGAAAATGCAGTTCTAGAGCAAAAACCCTAAGTAGTGGGAATCAGCGCCCTCGTTACTTCTGGCAATGCCACAAGTGTCCAAGATGCATCTTGAGGCACTGAAATTTGTTAACATCTGGCCACAAACAGAACGGAACTCCTCAGCTCAAACCTAATCTCTCTGCACAAACACAGGCCTCCAGGATGAGCTTGGACAGCCAACTTAATTGAACCTCTGTGACTACAGGAACAGCACCTGTTGTGAAGTCAAATCCGTGAGAGGGATCAGATAATATAAGATGACCAAGTATCTGGTTCTGTACATACTGAGAAGACCAGGTGGATAACAAGTGCAGCTATTGCTTTCCCTAAAAGCATTTACCAGAACTGTTTCTGGGAAACCGTAAGGATTCTTAGATTTTTTTCCACCCCCAAGTGAAATATTGAATGTTTGTCTTTTCCTTCAGTAGAATTAAATTCTTGCCAGGCAAATAGGACACAAGAGCAATCTATAAAAGAACAATCCTTGGAAAGAGGATCTGACTCATACTCGCTCTCTCCTGCATAGCAGCTGGGTTTTAATTGGTTTATTGGGAAGTGAGCATATAAACTAGAGAGAGATCAGATTTCTGATCAAGCATTCAAAATTAATGTAAATAAGACAATAATAAATATTTCATATAAAGCATAAAGCAGTGCCAAGCCATTTTAAGGGGAAAAAAAAAAATGGAAACTGAGCAAACAAGAAAACATTGCTATATACTGCTCTCCTGTCTCATATACAGTTTCAAGGGACGCTGCTCATTATAGTTCCTGACCTCCTAACAGATGTGTTGTCCCTCGCTTTTACTGTTGAATATTATTTCTATTAGGAATGAGAGATTACGAAACTCGTAAGTGATGGAAAAAATTATTTGTGACCCAGCAGGGTATTGCCTGAAAGCGTCCTGCGTAAATAGCACGGTCTGTGTCTAGGTTTTGCATCCGGGCTTTGGCAGATAGAGACATATGCTTCTCACCAAGGGCCTCCCAGATGTCAAGACAGAAAATGGCTCTTGGCCTTAACACAACTGGCCATCTAGTGGGAAAGAGGGAAAACTACTAGGCGGTTTGAGGCATTTTCCCGCTTTTAAACTCTCGACTGAAGTCCAGTTAAGGGAAACCACAGACAAAGCTTTCTTAAACCCTATGAAGTCTGACAAAACAGTTTTATCCTTTTCTAATCTGACCAACAGCCAAACATAGTCTAAGGTGTTCAAGATACACCAGAAACCACACATCAATCATAATTAATTAAAAAAAAATGAAGTTGTGTTTAAAATTTTATTGTGACTCTGGAGTGTCTGGGGAGGCTCGAGTGTGCTAAGCGCTACAGGAACATTGTAGACCCCTTCCTCCACAGAAAATTGCCAAAATAGAGACGGCAAGTAATGCTGGAGCAGGGGTAATTTGCCCAAGGTCAGTCCCCTCACCAATTGCCTTTTCCAAGCAGAAAATACACCACTCCGACCTTCCCTTTGCACGTTTTCAGCCTGTCTTACGAGCTACTGACCAGAAGTTAGAGGATGCACTACAACTTCAATAGCGTCCTCGAAATGTTACAGAACACAACCAAATGTACTAATCGAAAATCAATTTTCCACTGTTGGGACTTCAACATCACAGAAGGAGCCAGAGGAAAGGGCCAAGTTCAGCCATTACCAAATCATCTCGGAACATTTTACAATCCAAAGGGACTAGAAAGGAAAGCAAATGGGCACTGTTATTGCCAGTCATGCTTATTGGCACTAAGCCTCACCAACGGACAAGGTCCATGTGTCATCAAGGCCAGGCCTAAATGAGAAAAATTACATTACTTGCTTAACAACATTTGTGATGGCACCTCTAGTCTAAGCTAATTTAAATATCTCCCACAGAAACATTAGGGAACAGAGCCGTAAGAAACTATGTTTGAAAAATCAACATTATCAGCAAACAATGGTGTCCTGGAGATTGTACTGTTTAGTACAGAGACAAAGTCTTGTCAATATTTGTTATGTTTCCCCTGCAGTAACCGCAGTGCTCAACTGCATAGCGATGCCAACAACCAGCTGTAACAGAATTTGCAATACTCACCTCTGTTCGTTTCCAGTTTCTGCTCTTAGCAGGCCAAGGTGACGCAGGTACTAAGTAGGTGGTCGACTTACAAAGCAGAGAATATTCCAGGGAAGTGCCTGTGTTCTAACACCTGTGAACTGCTGTCCTAATTGCCAATATTTATAACGCTTTGCCCCAAGCTGGCACCCAGGTGCGCTCTTCTAGCACGCCACCGCTTGCAGAGAATGGCATTGCAAAGCCTCAAGATGCCTTCCACCTTGTTTGACAGGGAAAATGAGGCAACGTGCATTTAGAAGCAGTAAAAGGAGTTATTAGTCGGAAACGGAGACCGTAGCCTAAGAAGGGAACATTAGGCACAGCATCCTGTCTTGTGCTACCTGCCGTTGCAGGAATCACCCTCACGGCGAGTGGAATCCAGTCATTTACCCATCTGAGCTTTATCATCTGTTGTTGAAGCTGCCAATAAGCGTTCCAGAGATGGTAGTAGTTTTGGTCAAGATGACTGCAGTCACTGGAAAAACCACCACTTTCACTTTTCCTTTCCAGTTCTGCTGCTTATTAAGATGAAAAAAAGAAAGAAAGAAGAAAAAAAAACCCAAACCAGAATAATTTCAACAATCAAGACCCAGCTCTAAGCTATTGAGATCCCCAAAATGACTTGCACACTACACTATGTTGAGAATCAGCGCCTACAGCCCTAGCAGTGTGGCAGGGGTTTCTCTAAACACCCTCCTTGTCTCTCACAGTAACTGATGAGTTCTTAAGTACTCGATGTCCAAAGGATCAGTGGTCCAGACAGCTACGGTGTTTGCCTTCACCTTTTAAATCAGATGTAACTTTAGCAGGAGAAAGTACCCTGGACTGTGTTTATTTCAGGACAACTCCCTAAGAGCATTTTGCGTAATTAAATACACTTCATTCCCCATAAAGCAGCAGATCTCTTGACGCTAGAGAAATTGTATCATTTCTTTTCAGAGAGACAGTCGTGCTTTTCCAAAAATGTAAATTAATTCTTGCAGGGAAGAAGAGAAAGTGGCCTGGCAAAGAGAGCGATATTTGGCATGATTAGCTCTCCTTGCTGTCTGACGTTCATTTTCTGCAAAAAATCTGATGTGGCAGCTTGTTTAAAACTTGTTTATTGGGAAGAGGTCATAAGCTGAGCACTGTTCAGAATAGGTCAGGCATCTGATTAAAGGTTGAATAAACTGAAATGCTTCACATGAATCTCTGAGACAGAAGCTTGATGAGGAGAGAGAGAGCTTGTCTTAGAAAAATGTTGCCAACTACGTAACATCGCAGGCAGCCAGCAGACTGCAGTACTTGTTAAAGGAGCAGGAAGATTAAATAATTCCGCTTGTCGGCATTTACAAATATTCAGTATTATTCTTCTGTACTTCAGGACGGGCTCTTGCTGGAAGAAAGCCCCTCTGTAAAAGGAACATAATAAGAAATCATGCCAGCCTTGAAGAACTGATAGTCAAAACAGACGGGAGAAAAAAGAACATCTTGAAATGATCTGCAGAACAAAGGAGAAGTTAAAAAAAAAAAACAAAACAAACCACACAACAACAACAACCAACAAATCAGCTGCTTATCCCGGGTCTTGTACCATCCCAGTGGGAAAAAGAGAGCTGAATTCACATCTCCCAAGACCCAGCCCAGTGACTGTTCCCCCAAAGGCCTTCCTTCCGTCTTTTGTGCTTTTCGCAGTATGTGGGGAAAACAAAAAGAAATTCAGGGGGTTTGCTATGTTTTATGTTGCTGCTGCTGCTATTACACATTCCTGTCAGCTCTGATGTGATAAACTGAGCTATGCTTTCCAAAACTTTGGAGGCTGCAGTATAAAGTCTGGTGAAGTTAATAGGGTGATTTCATTATGGTTGAACTAGAGGTGTAATGCACTCCAAAGGTCCAAGCCAAATGGCAACACGCTTCCTTTCCTCCTCCTCTCACTTTCCACTTCTTCCTCAAACTTCATCATGGAACTATGACAGAGAGCAGCCTGAAAACGAGAAATTTCCTGATTCCTGTAGTGCCAATCTAACACAACTTTCCTCTTGCCACCCCCATGTAGTCTCCTGGTCAAGACCTGTAGCATCTCGCTAGGCGAACTCAGAATGTTATTTGCATCTGGGATGAAACAACCAAAATCAATTCACAGCCTCCTTGTAAACTCTGAAGTAACTGCTAGTTGGGTAAAAAAATAACTTGCAGGTTTTACATGAGTAAGAAAATGCTTAGGAAACAGAGCAGGGAGAGAGAAAATAAAACGTGAGAACTGAAAGTTCTCTGATGGGCAGGAAACTCCACTAAAAAAAAGAAAATGGGATTGATTTTTCAAGAATGATTTCCTGCTCAACAGCTGCATAGACAAGGAACAGGCAAATTTACCAAGGGCAAGCGCTTGGTCCTTGCTACATCTCAAACCCTGGGGCTCTGCTGCACTACACAAGATCTCCAGCTCTCGAGCATTCCGGGTCTCCTCGTGAAGTCCTCCCTTGGCAACAGCTGACCTCAGCATTGCAGACCACGTTGCAACACTGGGATAATTATTGAATCGGCAAAGATCTTACAGGAGCTCTGACCCTTAATTTCTCAAGCCTTTCTCATTCGTTAGAGCATTAAGTCCCTCTAACCTATAGAGTGCCAAATAAATCTCTCAAATCGTTAATTCCAGGCAAGCTTTTGCTAAGAGTTCCCTGAAGCATAAGGTGCCTACCTTCCTCAGATAGTACAAAAGCCTCAACTGTGCCATAACCCGACCACCTATCTGGTGAGAGCCGGACAAGAGCGACTTCTCAAGTCCTTCTCCTGCCCTGCACGGATGACTGGAATCAACCACCAAACCTTTTGTGCTCTGGTTTGTCCAGTTATACAACAGGAGCTGGGTAGATACAATCTATGCCACTTAAATTACAACCGTCATTACTCGGGCCTGGCTTCCAGCATGCGAAGCAGTGGGAAGTAGCGTGATTTTTTAGCAGATACTTAAAATTCCTCAGGTGAGGCATTTACTATTAAGAAGCCAGAAAGTCATGAGAAGCCCAACTAAGGCAATAACGATGCTTCTGACACGCACCGTATGTTTTGCCCACAGCCTTCAATACAGTGGTTCTGAAAAAAACCCAACAACTATACCAGCACACCGCACAGCTCCTCACCTCTGACAATGCTACACATAGTCTGTCTTACTTGATAGGAATACAGTTCTGGCCTGAGGAGTACCTCAAACATATCCATTTTAGAGACAATCCAGCCTGCGCAGTTTTTTTGCAGAGTAACGGGACAGTGTTGGCTGCAGTGACTTAAAAGGTCCCAAAGCAGCATCACCTTTTAAAAGAACAAAAAAAGCATTCTGCTACAAAAGAGTGCAAAGCATGGAAAAATGAGAAGGACGCAGAAGAATCGCGCTTCCCCACACCTCTTTCCCTTCTGCTCTTTAGATACACTTGTTGAATTTTCTCCCCCCCCGCCCCCCTCGGTTAGGACATTTCTCCCTCATATACTCTCACACTCTTTCTGCCTCTTCATTGTAGTCTCTGGCAAAATGTCAGAGGAAGGGAAAAGTGACAAGCTTATAAGAAAATGAATATCTCATTCTGTTTGAATATTACATTAACCCCCAAGCTCCGCTGCTTCATTTGTCAGCTTTTTCAGCGCTCTCCATCTCTCCAGCACCCCTGACCTGGTTGGTCTGATTAGGAATGATCAATGTGCACATTTGCGGTGGAGCTCTTTGCACACTGCTAGACCCTCGGCCTTCAGTCACTCAT
This sequence comes from Polyboroides typus, assembly GCA_026937515.1. Lineage (NCBI taxonomy): Eukaryota > Metazoa > Chordata > Aves > Accipitriformes > Accipitridae > Polyboroides > Polyboroides typus. The sequence continues at coordinate 35,892,080 of JANZLO010000007.1, read as the reverse complement.
GCAGATAATAACGGCAGTTCGAGTCACTTGCCCATAACTCCAAGCTTCATTAAACAGGGGGGATGTCACCGAAAGTCCCTTTAACTGTCTTTTCGCTTCTCCGCAAGGGAAAAAATTGACAGTGCTGAGAAATGGGATTTGGGATATAAATAAAATCCTGATTTGGGTATGGCACTGAATGCCTGCAGTTGGCCTGTGCCCGCGTGCAGAAGTCTCCTCATTCGGCGAGGGTGGGAGAAGAGGCAGGCTGGGCTGAGCATCGCCTGACGGGGAGTTTGCACAGAAACACGCCTGAGGTCAGGAGCAGCTTCAAAAGGAATGGCTTCCTCCAAGTGGAGCAGGCGTTAGACAGAGGACCCTGTCAATCACCGCCTCTGCTGCTGGCTGTCACGCTTCTGTACCAAAGGTTTGTTTTCTGGGTACGTTATCGTGTCTGCTTGCAAGCCATGCCGCGCGTTACACAGCGCAGTCATCTTTGCTCAGAAAAAGTCCCTGCTGTGAAGGATGTGGGTCTTCTGAGGGACTTTACTGCTTTACAGGCAGAAATTGTTACTTGCTAAAACTGGCGATCCAGGCGGTGGCTGAACAGAAGCTCCCAGGGCAGTCAACAGGGAGGTGGAAGCACACGAGCGGACTGAGCCCTGTACCCCAGCTGGCTACTGCTGACAGCAGCCACGTGGTTAGGACTCCGTTCTCATTGTAGACATTTATCCTGCAGGCCCTTCCCTGCCCTCCATCTGCATGTATCACCCACGTAACACGTCTTCAAGCCCTTCAGCCATCTCCCTGGTGCCACAGGTAAGAAACACCAAGGTCCTGGTTTGCTGAGCTTCTGCTGCGGGCTGTCAAGGGCCCCTGCAGGAAAACCTCTCCATCAGGATTGAGCTCTGCGCCCCTAATCACCAGAAAACATCAGTGTGAGCTCTGAGAAGAATCAGAAAGGTGCTGAAGCAGCTGGAGGTTTTGAGTCAGCGTGTTTTAAAGCAGGAAGGAACACACAGGCACACACAGGAAAATGTTACTTTAAAGAGGGAAAAAGAAATCTGGACAGGTACGCAGTACTGGCTACAGGACAAAACCCGTTTATCTTCTCTCCCCATTCTAATGTCTGAAGTCAGAAGATGCAATCAAAGAGAGGCTAAGTGAACCAGTGGAAACTGCAGGGACAGAAATTCAACTCGAGCCTCCTGGATTTCAGCCCAGGGCTTTCCCCACAGTTATGGCGCTACTAGCCCATGGATGAAGGAGAGTATTTTAACAGACTAAAAGTGTCTGTACGGCGTCGACCCCACCAGGAAGAGGAATGACTGAAGATAGCGAGTAGTCTGAAAACGCGTGAATAGAATATTGCATCGCTAAAGGGTCATCCGAGCCTGTTGTGGCCTCCCTCTAGCCCCACCTGTGCCATGTATAATAAAGAACAGAAGTTTCTCCCTCTTCCATTTCAGATGGAGGTAAATAAGGGAATAAGCCCCCAGTCTGCAAGATTTTTCCCTCGATTTGAAGAAGGTGGACCATAAGGTCCCTTTTTAAAACATAGGCAAACTCCCAGACTGTGAGCCCAAGAAGCACCAGGACATTTACCAAGAAGCTCTGAGGTAAAAGATTGCCTTGCACTGATCCACTGCTGTCCAACGGGTTCTTGGCCAGAGAACACGTTACATGAACACTTGCTGGAAACAGAAAGATCTGCTAAGATAAGGACCGGTGTCTGACCTAACACTTACACAAAGTAAAGTTATTACAGAGAGGAGTTGATACTAACAGAGGTATGGCAGACTGGACAAGAATTGAGCTCTGTGCTCCCAAGATCCAGCGCAGGTTTGCTCCTAGCTCTTCACAGCTTTCTAGGGTTAGATTTCAAGCAATCCAAATGTTTAGGCACATTTGGATTTCAGTTTTCAATCAAACTCCATCTTCAGCTTAAAACAAATATCACCATTGCCCTAGAAAAGAAGACCATTGCCTTCACCCAGAGAAAAGGTTCAAACACTTGCAAAGATTTAGGGCGCCGCATTTTTTTAAAGCCGTTTTCTTTCTCACTGCAGTTAAACTTCCTGTAGGAAATGCACTGTTTTGACAGATGAACAGCCTATGCTATTTCCCATCTACCCTAAAAATGAAATAGAAGTCCAATGAAGCATCGAAGGAAAAAAAAAGGTCTTTCACTAGATATTTTCCCATAAGAATGGAACCACAAACCCACAACCCAAAAGCAATCCTTTGCATTTCCAAGCCATGCCAGATATTTGCCTGACAACTTGCTCACAGAAGTTTGAACCCTCGCAATTCTATATTCTAAATCAGACTACTTCCTATCTGATCCCCAAGAAGCACACTCCCTACACAGCACTGTACAAATCATCCCTCCACTCATTCAGCAGGTCTAAGCCGGGCAGCGCTTTCCAGCAGAGCCTTAGGACAAGTTCCACATCCTTTTCCTCCCCCTTAAACTCCTCCGAGCAGATCCATCTGTGTACTTCAGCCAAGTGTTGTGCTTGTCCTATTAAGGCGTACTCCATGTACATAGACAGCCTCGCACTAATTTAAATGGACTGCGGAACAGGCTCACGTACTGTCACCTCTGCTACGAGGAGTTATGTATTCAGTGCAAACAGAAGCAGCTTCCTTTGGGAGACTCCTGACCCCAGACAGAATTTCCCTCACCTCCGTACCACAGCCTGCAGAATGAGCCACTGTCTTTAAAACAAACACTCAAATGCTGTGCTTCTCATTAGCCCCAAACTTTTGTCCCCTTATTCATGGGAAGGAGTACTTTGGCCATCAAGCAGTCATTTCAGTGGCGCCTCGCTGAATAGTGCTTTATTTATATGTGCGGTGCCTGCCTGGCCTGCAGCTCTGTTCGGCTGGACTCTGGCAAACTGAAAGAATTATTCTAGCTGCAACAAGACACAGAGAGCATCAGGATCAGGCCACAAAGACTTAAATAAAGACAACAAGCACATAATAAAGCCACATGACAACTGATCATAACAAAAGGCTGTCCCTACAACCAGAGTGATGTATTGCAAGAGTTTTCATCACAGTTCTCCCTGCTTTATCCAAATCCACTCATCCCTGAAGTTCAGACAATTTCTGTGGTTTGCTGTTGTTTTCTCCTTCCCTGCGGTATCAACCACAGGACAAGGAGCAGACTGATAAAGAGTCCAGTCGTGGCGCCCAGCAGCTCCAGCAGGAACACTTTATACTAAACCTGCCTCTCCTCGTCCCGCTTTAAAGTCAGTGAAGATCACAGGTAGAGACCAACATTTGCAGTATCAGATAGTGTGGTAACAGCTCAAAGATCAAAAGCACATTAAACCCCTTGATTAAGCCAGTCATTTTATTCTTTTTCTTTTAAGGACAATCGCAGTCTCAGGTGGGAACCACAGCACTGCACCGCAGCTGAAAACCTAACCCCCCGTCTGTAACCGTATCCCAGACGAGTTCCCAACTTCGTAAGAGCTATCGGGCTGCCCCCAAAGGAGCAACGGCAGGTAACACAGAGAGGAAAGGTGAGACAGGGGTTCCAGCATCTATACCACTGAATTAAGAGAGAAGAAATCCGTATCCAGCAAACAAGGTTAGTTCTGAGAGGACAGCGATATTTACACTAACGTGGTCGGATATTTTATGCAGGCTTGGCATTATTTAACAGACCGTGAGCCAAAAAACAGCCCTGCTGTCCAACAAGTCACAGTCCTCACTCCGATACCGGTCAGGCTGTGTCCCCAGAGTTTATACAGGCACATATTACAGTTTGGCAATCTGAATCCCACCATGTGATTTATGAAAAGGGAGTATTGTTGAGGTTGCCCCCAAGGGCCACTGAACTTCTACGGAAAGGAGGGGCAAGGGGGAGGAAAGGAATGCCGGACACACGGACACACACACACAGAGGAAAAAAAACCAAAAAACAATAAATATGACATGCTTGTGCTGTTTAAGGGAAAGCAGCCTGAATATGCAACGGAAGTGCAGCCTGAACCCCAACACCTGCTGGATGTAATGGACTCTGAAGTGTTGTTTCAGAATTAATCAAGTCATTTAAAATCATAGCTGTAGTCTCCATTCACTACTCCTGTGCATAAACGCGCTGATCCCGATACTAATCCATGTCGGGTGACTTGAGCAATATATCACCATAATTGCCATTTTAGGGCTGCAAATTGGAGCTAAAATAACCAGATGCAAAAGAGATGGCCATATCATACTCTCAAGATGGATCTTCAAAGTTCAAGGAGAGTTCAAGCATGGAAGAGGCAATAGAGAGGGGTCAAGTGTAAGGAGATTGTTCATGTTCAAGAGGAATTAACTTTACAAATATATTGTTTCTGAGGTGGTAATTGTACCATCTTACAGCTATTCATACCTCATTTAATCTTTGCATTCTTCTCAGCCATTATAGTGATTGTTCCTCATTGAAATAAATTTGATTTTGACAAAATATTCTGTTTTAAAACTGCAACTAATTTCCTCAAGATTTTTTTGCTTTAAAATAATTCCCTCTGAAACCACACAGCCCAGAACCATCTACAAGATCTTCAAACTACAGGCTCGGGATCCATGCGCAAGGCAAAAGCACCGAGACTGCCGACTCATTTTATTGTCAGGGAAATAGGAAGTCAGACTGCCTTACGACAATTAACAAATACAGAGCTTGAGATTTCATCAAATAGAGTTTAGAGAGCGCTGTTCTCACTCAAAATTATGCGGTGTGTCTGTGGGCCTGGTCTGGAAGCTTCAAAGTATTCAAGCGCTTCAGCTACCGTGGATTTTAAGGTAACCAACACAGAAATGCCTTTTAGCATTCAAGGATATCATTTCCCATATAACTTGACAAACAGAAGTTCACATGAACAGAAAAGTCAGTTGTTCTCTGAGGAAATGAAGCAACAGACACGGAGCATTCAAGGGAAGGACTGTAACAAATGGTACCGCTTTGTTTTGCGGAGGCTTACAACAAAGTGACTCTTCCATAGTAAAATAAGCATACCTGCCATGAGAAAACAGCAGTCCTAACACACCTCCACAGTCCTGTAAAATCAAAACAAAAGTCATTTTAATAAGCTGTTGGGCAAGTGCATAAGGAAGTTTTAAGCCGCTCATCAGCACAACCACTTCATCAGTTCAAGAAATCTTATCTGATAGGCTTCCCTTCTAAGAAGTCAGATGAGCCCGTTAATTATGAGTTCCTTTTCCCAGCTCTAAATTGCACCATTAAAGTACTATTTCAGCTTATTGTTGAACTACCAGCAGACCTAAGAATTACTGTTGGCATCTAATAAGTCATCTGCACAGCCCAGAGAGAAAACACACCTACCATTGTTTCTATAAGGCGGGGTCGTAAGAGTCTCTACTGCAAAGCTGTGATTTAAACTTCCTCCTGCTACAACTCCAGCAGACTAAGGGACAGCTTTTCAGCCAATGTAAATCAGTGCAGCACCATTGTACTTCGGAGAGCTATGCTAATCCATCCTGGCGAGGATCTGGTGACCTGAGCACGTCCAAACAATGGCATTACAGAAAGCTAATGTGCTATGGGTTACATGATAATTTCTGCAGCATAATCGGCCAACATAGAAACGTTAGAAATGATTGAAGTTCATAACTAATTGCAACCATTACTGAGACAGAATTATTTATGATTAAGTGCATGTAGTAGGCCTGATTCTGATTTCACTCGCATCTCATTCCAGTCAGTTTTTTGACAGGTAGCTGCTGACGTTTCCCGTGTGCCCAGCTTCTGGAAGAGGCCAGCCCTCAGGGCTACAGCTGTGTTTTCAGTGTATGAAGATCTACATCACGCTGAGAGCATCAGGCAAGTAAGGTCTTTGGTGCTTGCACTCCAGACCGAGTGGAAAAAAGTCCGCGTTTAACTCGTTCTTTGATTTCCCTGTCGGCAGAACTCTACTAGCTCACCCGGCGGGTCACTGGCCGCCCCTGGTGCTTCAGGCAGCCTGATGGCTTGTCTCTCTCTTGACTCCCCTATGTACGTGGCTGTAAGGTACGGCGGGACTGCTGCAGGCTCATTTGATGGGTTCAGCACCGGCATTACCTGTGTTTCAAATGCTCACATGCTGCTTTGTACGGAACTGGAACAGAGCAGACAGATTTCTTCAAAAAGCTTACAACGCATTTACAGTCCAAAATAAATAGCTTGAATTCCCAATTTTCTTCCGTAGGTCTGACCATTGAGTCTTGGCAGGAGCTTTTGGGAGCTGGCTTCTCTTGGAAGTCTGCTTTTTAACTATGGGTGCTCAGCTTAGAAACGTGGCTGGCTGGAAGACGGCTCACGGCAGCATTACTCGAGTAACTTTGGGACTTCCTAAACAGAGAGAAAAATCAGCGTGAATTCAACTGGTACTCCGCTGAACACAGACATATACACAGACACACAAATATAAGTATAATGTATGAAAATCAAGTCTCCCAAAAAGTCCCCTGGTTGGAAACACTCACTACATTTGACGCAGCCAAGTCAGAGCCTGGAATCTCTTGCGCAGAATGAACAGTTCAATATCTTTATTTTCCTGAGAGCCCTTGTCTAAAAACAATCATCTGCAAATTGTAATTTTTCTCCACCTTTCATAAATATCAGCAATAGTGCAGCCCTCTCTCCCCCTCTCTTTTTCTTATTCAGGATATCAGGCAGATAAGAGTTATCAGTAAAGGTCATCCTCAATTTCTGTACAGAAATGATCTGTCTCCGGTATGTAATAAACATTTATCCATGCCTTTATTAGCTATATTGGATCTGACAGTTCCGTTAAACCATTTTCTTTCATTTTGCTAGGTCATGACGGTTAATGCTGCTAAAAAATCTCATCACTGCTTTTGATCACTGTATTGTCTTCTCAGTATTATCAGGATTTTGTAAAGGTAAGCACTGGCTGGAATGACCTATTAAAGTTACAGCCCGTTGAGTTCCTGGCTTTTTTCTCACCACAATAAAAAAGCGAAGGAGTGCAAAGCATAAATTCTACTTTCGGGGTTATATTTAGTTGTGCAGTTGACATTTAGTAGAGCAGTCACTTTAAGCCCACTTTGCATTGGTTTCGCTCCATCTTTTTCACATCCTTGAGTTTCTGAAATGGTGTTGGAAGCCACACCATGGCAAATGAGCCCAATTAGCGGGACCAGGAGGTGATGTCCCAGTTAACCCCTACCATGCCAGCAGCGCATTAGGCATCTGCTCAGGATTTTTAAACAATTCCCATGATTTACGAAGCAGACTCCATCTGCAGATTGAGAAGCGTTTAAAGCATTTTCATTCACTCTCACATGCTCGTGGCAGAGCGGCACGTATTCCAAACCCCAGAGATACTCAGCAAAGCACTGGAAGATATTTCCTAAGTTAGGCACCCTTGTCAGACTTGTTGCAGTTCTCGTCTCCCTCCACCCAGGTCTACATTTCAACCACTAGGACAGACTTTCTTTCAGCTTAATGTGAGTCAGCTGCATCTAAAGCCCAGGGTGCCTTTCTCCACCCTCTCCCCATTGTTCTCCACTGATGCTTATACCAAATTCATCACTATAGTGTCTAAGTGCATGAAATACTTTTCAAACTAGCTGTTGTCTAGCATTACTTTGC
>JANZLO010000007.1:35865731-35884477 GCA_026937515.1 Polyboroides typus | reverse complement strand
GGGCATACATCAAACAGAAAGCCCTTAGTAAGCCTTCTTGGGTTCCTCTTGCCATGTACCATAAGGCCAGTACTCTACAGTGAGCTCAACCATCATAATTTTCACCGCTACGGGATTAACCCATCGGTCCCCTGACCCAACATACCAAACCGCTCCCCGATTTGCATCCTGCGATCGGTACGAAGTACTACAGTTAACATGGTCTTGTGCCCTTTATCAGTATACAGTCATTGCACCTCGGAGGTCCGGTCAGTAACGTACCATCGTGCCATGACACTGTGCTGCTTATTTGAAGTGGACCCACGTTCTCCTTCCTGTGGAGCAACACACAGAGATCTCGCCCGAGCCTTGAACCAGAAGCCACTCACCCCATAGGCCAACCATGGGGCAATTCCAACCCACGGACCAAATCCAACCTTTGTCCACCCAGCGAGTCTTCCCCTCGGAAGTCAGGAAAGGCTGCTCACCCAGCAAATGCAAGAGCACTTTCCCCAAAATATTCTCAGCGAGCTCCAGGGAGCAAGCAGAGACAACGTCCCTTCAGCAGCAAACCAGCTCCCTGCGGTGGGTCTCATGGACATGCTACAGGGCAAGTAATAAAACTACTTCCTCTAGCTGAGGGGACGCTGGTGGCATGTTGCTGTCAGGGGAGAGAGCAACAACGATCCCCCCAGTCTCTGTTGCCAAGACTGCTTTGATTCCGAGTTGGGAAATAACATTTCTACAACAAATAAACAAAAACGTGTTTGAGTCCCTGCGGATGGGCTGCTCTGTGAATGCCTCCCGCTGATTCCCCGGGCTCCTCAGGAGCTCTACAGCCCTCTTTCAAAGCTTTCTCTTTTCAAGGTGAAGGTAGTATTTCCCCACTCTGTGGTTCTCCCTAGCCTGCTTTGTTACTGGCAATGCCAGTACACACTGAATTGAAGACAGCGCCTGGGCCCAGCATTACCCCTCCAAGCGCTCCACAGACCTTGGGCCATGCATCCTCAGACAAGGTATGAAAATGAGGCAAAACCAGAGTGAGGAGACAGTATAACTCCCTTGGGAGTGGATAAACATACGTATGATTTCAGTTTTAACTAAGACGTCACGGCAGCCATTTGCAGAAGTTGGTATCTTAAAGTTATCCCAGGATACTGGTGCTCTTGGAGACGCCTCTGTCCATAAGGTTAAAAAGAATAAAGACACTAGCAACTCTGTAAGTATTCAAATAAGAGATCCTATAAGGACCTACACCCTCTTACAGGGACTCTGCCAGTGGTATTTAGGTGTCTCTTGCAATGGGTATTCACCAACGCAAGGTCTTCCTGTTCTCGTGGGTGACTTCCAACATCGGCCTAGAGAAATCACTGGCTGAGCGTAAAGCCACGGCGAGTATCAGAGTATGCCCTGTTCACAGCTGCTAAGCCTTCACAGAACTAGGATCTGCAAAGGCAGTAATGGGAATGCAGCTAATCTCCAACATACCTGGGCAAGTCTCATTTTGAATGCAACTCTGACAGTCTCCATGGGAAGTTTAATATGCGTTTAACCTGCTGTTCCACGCTGTGGGGATTTGGGAATTGGCAAGCTCGTGCTGAGCAGAGGTACTTTCGGCCTGCTGTCCTGCCAACAACAGGAGCCAGAAGCAACAGGTTCAGAAGGTACAGTTATCCCTTGTGATGGTTTGCAAGAGAAACCTGTCCCCAGAAGGAATGCCTTCGTTATCCCCACTGAGTCGTGAACAGCTTACACACAGGGGAAAAAAACAAACAAGCAAAAAAAAGCCCTGCAGAACTGGGCAATACGGGGATACTGCAGACGGTCACAGTGACTTCACTAGAGCTATGTTAAATGTCCATAGCTGAAAATCTCCTTGTTACCTGAAGCCCTGTTTTCAGTTACAGACTGTAACAAGGGGCTTGAGGTCAGCAGCATAAAAGGGCATATTATCTCTTCCTGTAAGCCTTATGTTGCTTTTCAGTTTCCTCAAGCGTCCCCTTATTCGGCAGCAACAACCCATGCTCTTCTTTTCTCCAGTTGTACCTAGCTGTAGCTTCACTGGCTTCCGAAGGCAAATGGGGATGGAGGAATGCAGCAACTCACACAAACAACAAGCAAAATGTTTTCCTAGTCTCCGCGACAACAGGCGTATCAAAAAGACAAATCTCTCCAAGGGCTTCTCCATATGCTCTCCACCTCCCTGCATCCTGCAAGTCCGCGTTCACCACGGTCTGTGTGATACATACCTGCCGCAGGAGAAGTCTTACCTTCTCGATAAAAATGAATGGCAACCTTGTACGCACACAGGCTTGCCTTTCTGCTGCCAGGACACTGGTAAACCCCAGGGAAATGCAGGAATTCCCTACCCTGGCTTTCTGCGTGCCAAAAATCCCACAACTTTCAACAAAGGAAGATCAAGGGTGTTAACCCCAATGCCCCAGCTAACTTAACCCAAACCTTGTTCCCGGTACCCACATTTGGAGAAAGAGGCCTCTCTGCCTTGTGTCTAAATGGCCACCCAGCATAAGCATCTCCCCATAATAATTCATGAACAGGCTTCAAATGGTGCAGGCTTGGAAGCGGAGGTTGGCTCAGACATGATTATCCTTTTCACCACCCTAAGTTAGAAGTGCAGACAATAGACACACAGACCAATAGATGCACTCTGACCTTGATGTTTCAGACCACCAGGCTGTTAAACAAGAGGCAGGACCCCTGTGGTCATGGGAATCTCCAGCATGTGTTTAAAACTGTAACACTATATTTATTGGTGAACTTTGCCTAAGCTATCTTTAACTCTTATTTTTCAGGTGCGTATCTACTTGCAAAATTTTATGTGCTCTGTATGCGCGCAGACATACACATAAGCATAAGGTGAGGAAGAGAAAGAGATAACTCCTCGTAACGGCTTTTAAATGACCAGTTAGCGGCAGTTACTGCCTGCAATTTTTCACGTATCGCCCCTGCTCCTTTAGTTTGGTTGATAAATAAGAATTTACTACTGAGCCTTCTTATACGATGAACAGGTAAACCTATGCCCTATTGAGGACAACAGTCCTGGCCCAGGGCTGTGTTTCCTAGGTATTCTACTTAAAAACAACAAAGTGGTTTCTGATGGCTGGAAGCGACTGAACTGTTGATTCGCGTGCTACAGAGAATTCATCTTAAGTAGCCAGTTTTGCCAGGCTTCGCTCACTCTCTGTACAGTTCCTCCTCTACGCATCAGAACAGGACTAAAAGTGGATATGGAACAAATTGGTTTTGAAGGGCCAGTCTTCCAGGAAGATGGAAGTCCTGATGTTTGACTTCTATACGAGCTAGCAGATTTGTGCAAAGAAGCGAGAACATCCATTAAAATCACCTAATTGACCAATTTGCCAAGTTATTTGTCTTTAATATGAGACATTTAACATGTCCTGCTATATGCTGATGAATTTTAGTAGCGGAGAATAAACACAGTCCTAAAAAATAAAACCCATATCCAGATAATGCAGCTGGTAGTTAATGATAACAATATGTGACACTTCAAAGACACCAAGGCGATGACATTTAGCTGATTTGTCTTCCCTATTTTTTGCTAAGCAGGTTGGCAAAAGAAGAAAAACTACAAGTTTACTAACAAGTTTAACACAACCTTGAAATAAATTACATTCAAAAGCTAGAGACCTGACTCAGTTTAATAGTTAAATCATTTATTCCTAGGCTAAAAAAATAAAAAGTAAAAAATTTTAAAAAATCCTGCCCTGAAGTCATTATCAGCATGATCCTCTATTTGAAGTCTTGCAAAATGTTCAAGGAACGGCCCTTGTGATTTGGCCAAAAGGAAACAACGCCCTCAGCGGCTCTATGCACGCCAAAGAAAATGGAGACTCCCAGTATGAGAATATTAAATTATTACGGCTTTTGCAACAGGGGGCACAATTGCTAGTGGCCCCCTTCCTCTGATGGCCAAGCTATGTTCCTCCCTGCCGTGAGCATTCATTGTCATACCTAATATTTGCAGGCTTTGATAATAATAAGATTGTCAAGATAATAGCAGGGAAGTTTCAGTAGAAACTCATTTTCAAAAGCCAGCTGTGCACAGCCCCAGTCAGTTTTTCTAAGAAGATGCCTTCAAAAAGCAAAATTAAGCCTTGCTCATGAGAAAAAAAGAAATTATTCCCCTCCCCAAAAGAAGAAGAAGAAAGGAAAGAAGGGTTATTGGACAAGAGAAGGATGAAAACTACTTCCTGGAGAAATTATTTTTACATGAGTTTAAACTTCTTCTTGTTCCCAAAAGCATTTTGGTCAGTGCAAGCAAATAATACTGCAAACAGAAAAGCAGGTCTTAAATCAGAGAATAATTACCTTTGTGAGCTTTATTGATTGCACTGATCTAGCTGAAAGAGTTTGGGGGCTTTTCTCTCGCATCCACCTTTTTGCATGACATAACCATTCAACAGCTCAAATGAGGTGGGACATAATGTGATTTTTGGAAAGAATGGTACTATTGTTGAAGTCCACAAAATCTGTATTTCTTAGGGTTTTGGCAAACTTGCTCCTTTGTCCGCACAAAATAATGGCTTAAAAAAAGAAAGGAAAGAGAAAAGTCTGCTCCCTCTTCCCTTTTGCCCTTTATCCCTATTTCAGACTATGTCATCCTGAGTTATCAAGGCTGAGGGACTTTGAAACACTCGTGCAAAAGCTCTGCAAGAGTAAACATCGGGGGCCGAGCCCTCGACGGACAAGAAGCCAAACCTCTTTCCTGTACGTCAGGAGGACTACCCAGCAACCTACGGCAGCTGAAGGACTGTGCTGTGGCTAGCGTTAGGCAGACTTCATGCATCTCTTCAGTGCTTTTGCTCACCTTGGCTTCGTCTTACACTTTAAATAGCTTTCTTTTTAAAGTCATCTGAATTAAAGTATTTTTACCAGTGCCATACACGCCTCTCCAATTCAGTTGAGAAACAGAAATTAGATATTTGCTTCCGGGTTCAGGAACTTTCTTTCTGTGAACGGATTGCACTGAGTTGCGCTGTCTGTAGTAACCTCAGCCCCGAAGCCCTTTTCACCCAACAGAGGAAGAGTGACGATCAGAGTCAAAAACAGCCTTCCGCTAGGACACTGAGCAATGACAAACCACCTCAAGTCAAGCCAACCATCACCCTCTCCTGTTGACCGTGCCACCATTTCTGCAATTCAAACAGATCCATACAGTTCTTTAGCATAACTAAATTCACAGCGCATACTTCATACAGTCCGAAACGCAGGTGATTGAATCCCACATTTTAGGTCATTTGTACCGAGCAGGGAGTGCTCATGATGAGATCTGTGTTCTGACCCTTTGTAAGGAAGAGGAGAAGACCAACTTCAACTCTTGGGCCTGCCAGCAGAGATCCATTCACAGAGCCCCCTCCGATTTTTTTCTTCTGTATAACAGAAAGCAGACTTTACAGGACAAGTGTCCACAGTCTGCTCCATTCTTTGCACATGTTTCAACGTTCAAGCAGCTGATAGCGTGACTTACCCAGGAGGTTTTGGACACCACACGGCTTTATATGTTTCTGGCCTTTGTAGGCTGCCAGAGCAGCTAGAATGCAAGCACAGAAACCTGTTTTTCAAATGACAATGGGGATGCGTCTTTTCACTGGCTTGTGCCCTGTACAGTTATTTATACAACAAGAGTAAAATAAGCATAAACTACCAACAGGTGAAGTGCCTTCACTGACTCACGTTTGCAGTGTGTTGCTGTCTGAGCAGGAATCATAACAGAAAATGCAGCGCAGACCAAGAGCAAAAGCATACAGGATTGCCTAGGCGGAGCTGGAGCCTCAGGCAAGACCCTCTGGAAAGACATTTCCTCAAAGGTAACAGTCTCCCACAGCTGCCAGGAAGCTGCTGAGGGAGTGGCAGCCTGTAAAAGCAATCAACAACAATGAGCAGAGATGTTAGCTAACTTGATACTCCTAAGATAAATAAATACTAAAATAGGAATGGCAAGTCATACCCTCACTTCTGCCAGTACTACCTTCTTCAGCGAGGTTCGAAGAGCAGATCACAGTGCTAATAATCCATCATTTCCTCCCACCGACCAATCCGGACAATGGTATCTCACCACCATCTCCCCTGTTAGAAGACAGCAAAAAGACAATGAAAATATTTTTAAAATGCTTTCAAATACACCCTATAATTCCAGCAGGGTAGAGACAGGCATATATTTATGCGAGCATCGTCTCAGTAACACAGCCTCGCTACTCCAAAAACCGCTAATCCCAGGCAATCCATGCGCTGCAAACTCACCTGTTTCTGCCTTTGTCACTTCCACGCTTCGGCCAGCAAGTGAATTTTGGTATGCCATACGCAAAGCTATTCCTTTGTTTCATCTTGTGCTAAATTACCCATTTGCAGCAAAAGAAATCCGAAGCGTGTCCAAAGAATACATATTTGCAATAGCAACTGCCCCACTGCAGCAATAGCCTCTTTCCTCAAGTCAAACTGAGGTACAGCTCCAAAGGCCTTGGATTAAGGAGCCTGCAGAAAGCAAATGTATCGCACGTATTTATAAACACGCACACACACACATACAAACATGTATACATGCTGTGAAAGAAAATAAATGTTCCAGAATAGTAAGCTGACTTGCAATGGGCCATTAAGCATCCAACGGCACACACGGATTAAAGGGAGATCTTTGTGGCCTGAAATTGTTATTATTTCTGTATTATACCTTCTCCCATTGTGTGGATTCTCTGGAGTTCCATCAGTGTAAAAAAAAAGGCAGAAAAAGCAGGTGTCCAATTCACTGCACTGAAGTCCGTATTTAAAACAGCGAAACTTGTCAAAATTTAACTTCCTTACACACTTTGCGTGAACAGGGCTACTTGATTTGCTGTTTTCCTTGCAGGTGAGAAAGCACTCAACACATATTCATTACCATGGTACCAGCTCTTGCGGGGGGCACGGGGATGGCGGGGGGAAGAATCAGAAGCATCTTCACTGTCAGCTGGGATCCCGGCCTCCCATAGGAGGCAAAGGGAAAAGCTGCATCAACCATCAGTACCGGGGGCAGCACTCTCAGCTGAAGTCAGGAGAGTGCAAACAGCTTGAACTCCCTGACAACTTTATTTCTCTCCCTCTCTCGCTGGGCCTGAGCTCCTGCGCTTTAGCTTTGAATTCCTGACGTGTCACTCACTTGCCCTTTAGGAGCTAACAAGTCGACATCATTGCGCCTTTCAGAAGGAAATCTGTCAGTAAAAGAAATCAAAAGAGTAGAAAGCAAGGAACAAACCCCAATTTTTAGTCCAAAACCTAGGACTTGCACAGCATATAGGATAGGAGGGTTTTCCTGGCTTTTTTCCCCCCTTGGACAAGCAAGGGAGCACGCATTTTGCTGGGAGCTGCTCAGTCTGAAAGGCCAATGTTACGACTCCTGCCCGCAACATGAGTTTATCCTCAAGCTAGCTGATCTGTTCCTTTGAGAGGGGCAGCATGGGACAGAGAGGGAGACGGGGAAGGGGGGGAAGCTTTTCTTTACACTTGTGCTGTTCTGAATGTGGACCATCTGTGCCCCCAGCTGGAGTGCTGGAGATGGTCTGGCACTTGAACCACACCATATTTACAGATCTAAACACAAATGGCTACTGCCTGATTGTTTCATGATTCATTAGTCAGACAAGCTCTCCTCTCCCGCCAGCACAGCTGTTACAGAGTAAACCTTTGTCACTTAATAGGCCTGATTATTACTTTCCATCAAAGGTATTGATCTGTGTCATCTCTACTTAAGGGAAAAGGGGAGAAGCGAAAAGGGGACCAAAATGTGCCGGGAAAACAAGAAGGGGGGGGGCGGGAGGAGGGAGAATTAAAAAACAATGACATTTGTATGGTGACTAGAGGCACCGGTCAATACGTTTAATCTCTCCTGGATGTACTGTATTCATGTATTCATTTACCACAGTGACTAGGTTACTTATGGAGATGAAACGTCTCACATGATGTGGCATTCCTTGCACTGCACCAGACTGCTGCAGTCACACAATATGGCCATGCATATAATTGGTCGCCCAAATACACAATGTGAATTAACAAATAGTATTTAAAAAAAAAATAGAAATCAATTAAGTCATGCAGCAGAAGGTAAAAATACAGGTTCCTCTCCAATGGCATGAGATTAGATGAAAAGATTGATAGCGAGACTTCAGACAATCATCCCAGGGTTAAGTCCTTGTCCACCCAAGTCAGCGGTGCTACCCCAATTTACACCAGTGGAGGAGCTGGCCCTTTTTGTTTAGCAAACGAGCTCAGGACAGGACATGGTCTGTTACATAATTGCGATGCAGAGTGTATTTACCACAGCTTGAGAGCTTCTCGTTGCTCCAGTAGCCGCCTGACAAGCTGCCACTGCAGCAAGTGCAGCGATACTGCAAATTCACTCACTCTATTGGCGGGATGAGGTTTGCAACATCCAGATTGAGAGTTTCATTGCCTCTCTGACTCACAACATTGTTATTAGTAGCATTATTGCTTCCCTGCTGCATTTGAGGTGATACCTGGTACCCACCGTTCAAGTGACCAGGTGGACAATTCAGAGCCACGGATGTGGCTCTGGTGGCAGGCTCGGCTGTGGCAGTGGGGAGCGAGCCCTCGAGGAAAGATGGTTTCATTCTTTCCATTTTCCTTGCATTTAAGGGATCATCTCTCCTGAAGCCTAATCCCAAAGCCCTTGTCCAGTCCTCTTTCAGACTAAACATCATCAGTGAAGGTCTCGGAACTACAGGACAGAAAAGGAGCCACAGCAGACACCGCTTGGCTTGCGCCCATAGCAGCACAACAGTGTCGCTACTCAGGCTACTGGAACCAAAGAGGAATAAAAGCCGTTAAGTGTGTCTTCAGTGCTGAACAGGACGTATAAAACTAGCGTGAATGTTTTGAGTGCTGCGTTCCGTTCTCTCTCCCAGTTCGGGAACGGTTTCAGGCACAGACCCCAAATTACTGCTGCTCAGCTATCCCAGAACACGTTCTTTCTGGGTGAAATCCACTCCCCTTGTTCCAAGTCTCAATAGCTTTAGGACAGGGCAAGGAATCATCTTTTTAGCCCTTTTGGACCAGAGAAGTCCAGAACCCAAACTGATTCCTACGCAGTATAGTAAGTCCTTGGTTATATCAGCACACACACCTGCAATATATTCCAAGTAGAGAGCAAGGTCTAACACCAAACAAGCTATTACAGGATGGGACATATTTTCCACATGAGAACAGAACAATGAACAAATGCATAGGCCACAGGTAAATACTCAACAAAGGGGATCTTCTGGTTTTCCTCGTGCACCTTGTTTGCTGTGCAGTCTCGCAAGGAATGCCTCAATTTTCCCCACATGCCAACGAACTGCTTTTCCCTCCACCAACACATCTCAAGAGCAATCTATAAATACAAGGAGCTTTTCCTCAAACCAAGAATAGTGTTTTCAAAACAAAGAAGCCAGTAAGATGTTACACAGGGAATATCAGTCGTTTAAGGTAAAGCACTGTTGAGAGAATGAAGGAGGAAGAGCGAGAACCTAGATCAGCAGTGTGGAAGACCTGCTCAAAGCACTTTGTTTTCACCTCAGATTAGCCTGCCTCCGGGGCCACACCGGCCGCGTCTAGCCAAGGTTCGTAGAGTACAACGACAGATGCCGGCCCAGCGTGTCAGTGGAGAGGGAAGCGATCGATGCTGTCATGAGAGAGGCATACAGGCATGTGTGCAGCTATGCCATGGAATATTCTTTCACAGTCCAGCTTCCACCCAAAGCTCTGAAACAGACCAAAATACGCATGCTTTTCTGACTAAATCTGTGCCCGTAAGGAAACCTGGCCCCTCCACCCTAGTATTTCCCCCAGCCCGCTAAGATCCCATTCCTACCCACTCACTCCCCCATCCCGAGGCATACGCATTTTCGCCGGATGGAAAGAAAAATCAGAAGACTGCAGCACATGACACCAAGCAAGAGTTGTGGCACACACAATCCATGGGAAAGTGTTGCTTGGCAATACTGTGTGTGCTCAGCTTCCCGCCAAGGGACCAGCGTTGTCTCTGTGCCAGGAAATCAGCCATTCAGCTAACAGGCAAAGCAGCGGCCACAGAAGACAGAGAAGCAGAAGGGAGCCGTCAAACCCAAGAGACATGCTTGCTCTCTTCTCCTCATGCGCTACAACAAATAGCAGGGGGGTAGGGGTGGGTGTGGGGAGCGTGGAGCCGGAGAGATGCTGTAAATTTTAGCTTAACCCATTTATCTTTCTAATCCATCAAGGAAGAAAACTGGTTAGTCAGTGGTTATGGAGGGACCAAAACCAACATACTGAGACGGTATCTTAGAGCTTAGGTTATGAGCAAAAACCTTCCCATTTACGAGCTGTCTTGGAACGGAAAAGGGTGACGTTTTGTCGCTCAATCATTTAGAAGCAGGCTGAGTAAAACAGTCAGGAACAGGCTGTTAGGAACAATCCTGCAGTAGGCAGGTCTTTGCCATTGTCGATGCTTCATTTTCTTCCCTTGGAGACAGTGTTTGATTCTGGTAGTTGGTGACAAGACTACAGCAAGAAGGCAGCTAGGGAGAGGAAAGACACACGACAAAAAAAAGAAAAAAACCCACTCAAGTAGTTCTCAAGTAAAACTTTAGCTTTCCAAGATCTGTCCTTGCTGGGAACTTGCTGAGGGTAGGGTGGTTCATAGAAATGGGTCATCCTTGGGATGAAAAAGCTGCTCATCAGCTTCACTAACCTTTTTAACAAGGTGCTGCTGAGACACGCCAGACTTATTTTTCTTCCTATTCTCACTGACCCAGATCAGGAGCAATTGCACATAAGCCCAGTATGACACCTGCTATCATTTTAGCCCAGTAAGACCCTGGATAGATAGCATTACCAACAACAACTCTTCAACTTCACAGCAAAAGTCAGACAGAAAACTTTTCCCTGTAATACATAACAGAACCTGCCCCAACACCCAGAGTTATGTACCCTTCTTCATAAGTCAACAGGCACTAATGGCCCGGGTGGATTTCCCACCTATTTCCAACACTGAGTTCCTCCCTGCCCCTCTTGTTAAAAATAAACCCCTCTGACAGCCTTGACAGGCACAGGAGGCCTAAGGCACTGATGACATCATCTACCTACATGCCAAAAGCAGGGCTCTGACTTTCCTGAGAGAAAGACACTCAATTGCATTATTTTTCTCACACTTGTGCCTCTGTCGCTGTGCTCAAAACAAAGCCGAATTAATTCACACCTACATAAAGCAGAGGTTTAACAGGTCAGATCCAATGGCGTCAACTGACAGAGCTCCACTGAATCCGAAGGACCTACTTTGCCCGAGTATTTCCTGGTGGGAAGACCTTCCCTTTGAGAAACAGTACAATGCTTGCAGCAACGCTGAACACCTACGAACTATCACCTGCAGTTTTCAAAGGACCTGGTGGACACCCCAACAGAGCTCTCCGGAGGGCAGCTTTACTAACCAGAGAGTACCTCTGACCAGCTGCGCTGAAAGGCAGGGGCAGACACAGGCTGTCTCTCACACAGGCAGGGAAGGCAGCTGCCTGGGGCAGCAAAAGTGTTTCTCGACCCGGATTGCAGGAGCGGCTGCAGCCTGAAGAAAGGGGCCAACCATTCTCAACTTGCCTTGGGCCACAGATGTCTTCACGGTGGATCTGAATAGGACCGATTGCCATAAAACTCCTTGCGGCTAGTGATGAGAGAGTAAAGCAGGAGCAAAGAAGTCTCATTTCACCTTCCGATCTTGGCTGTGGCAGAAGGATGGCGAGGCTGTAGCAACATCTGACCGAGTCCATCCCCAGATTTTCTATATAAATATACATGTTGCAGCTGTTATAGATGGCAGCAGACCTGTCTCAGGTTCCTTCCGCGAGCCTCATCAAGTACTGCGCCTTGCAACTGAACCACGTCGTCAGCCGAAGACATGTTCCCTGGTAGGGGAGGCAGGGAAAGGAAAAAAGAAAAAAAGGGAAAGCTTCAGGTCAAACGATTGATTACGGTTTTGAATTACAGGGGGCTATTGATTTTTCATTAAACACCATGTACTGCTGTAAAGCGGAAAAAAAGTAATTCATTGATCAGAGCTGTGGGCCATGTTCACTTATTGGCTTCCTGCCACATCCCATTATTCCCAGTTCTAAATGTATATTGAAGTCAGTTCATTCTAATCATTGCCTCCTGTCACCAGAAATGTCTCTCAGTAACTATTAGTTTAATCACCCCTTCCTTACAATGGTAATGAGTGATAATATCAAGCATTATGGCAGATTCATGAATATTATTCATTGTATTACAGCATTGCATTTCACAATGCTACAGTTAAGGGTCTGTCAGCATTTCCATTACAAAGCCCCCAGGTCCGGGACTTTATAAATCACTCCTAAAAATTTGCTGCTGGCAGAAGGAGCGGAAGGTGTCTCAGTTCTGGAGAGAATATTGTTGGAACTGCTCTCTGCAAAATCTTTCTGGCCACAGTTTAGCTGCACTGAATGAGTGCTGGAAAAGGGAGGAAAAAAAGGGGGAGAAAGAAGAGGAACTTTGCCAGCTCAAGCTGCTTTTTCCAATTGATTAAAATGCCATCATTTCAAAAACAGGATGATCTTGCTGTTACGTTGGACAGCAATTCAGGAGACAGGCATTCTCTTCCTAAAGCTGACACGCACAGACAGCACTACCATACTCTCTTGCTGGTAGTGACACTTTAAATTTAAGAATGTCTTATCTGAAACCTTTTGACTTCCGCAGTATGCTTTTCTCCGCACTGGCTGCTGGCTTCTATGTTTAATAACCTGCATTTTGAGAAAGCTGCTTGCTGTCAGGCCAAGCGTTGAAACCCTCAGATTTCGCGTAGCACCCGCTTCGGTAAAATCTTGGCCTGGGGACAACGGCACGTACAGTTTTACTAAAAAGTTTGTATCCGATTCCAGAATCCAGCCTGGAAGTTTAGAGGGAAACTTGTCAAATTTGGAATTTACACCCACACCTCTTTGAAATCTTTCTGTTTCCAGTCACAAGCAAGCCATAAAGTTGTCCTTGGAACTATATGCCCTAAAACTGACAGCAGGCTCTGACCCATTACTTTCAAAACTTGGAGCTGATTAAGATTTGCCGAGGTGCACAGTTGCTTTTACACTATCATCAAGCAGGAGGAGGAAAAGCAGATATTGCAAGATCCAAAACTCTGCTATGATGATAGAAGATAAACAAACAAAGCAAACTGAAATTGACTCCGAACTGGTTCCACCAGCACAGAACCAGGGCTGCAATATATAACGGTGACTATAAAGACTATTTTTATAAAAACGTCCAGGGGGTCATCTGTTTTAAATGCTACCTTCTGCACTGAAAAAAACCCAAAACAAAACAAAAGTTGCGAGGCAGAAGGAGTCAAAGGGAACAAGAAGCAACAAGGAATATCAAGAGGCTGTGCTTTCTTAGGCTACTTGAAGACTTTTTACACTTGTTGACTTTGTCCTAGCTTTCCAGATGCCAAAAGCATCACTGATACTCAAGAGCACGTACTTTAACTTTGCACTGGCTGTTTGAAATCACTTCCCTCGAAGGACAGAGTAAACTTACCGTGTTCTGTAGTGAGCCCAAAATACGTAACAGAACAAACAATACACATGCATATGCGCCCAGGGTAATAAATATAAGACAAATTTATTTACTCCAGTAAGTGAAAGTGTTTCAAAAAGAAAGATCCATGGTAGGAGAACATGCAGAAACAAAGCAGATAAGTACCAAACTGTAATGTAGCCTTACGCTAATTAGGTAGAATTAATATCACATAGACCCTCTTCCAGGATCCACACACCGACGGTGATGTCAATAATGAGTTTTACGTGCCACTACGTAGGTATGCTCCAAGCCGTTGAGTCCAGTCTCAAACACATACAGTGCCGGAAGACTTTACAGACAACTCAGCTCAACTCCCTGCACGAGAGTCTGCTGTTACACACAGGCCAAGTTTTGCCTTTACTGCTAAAACCATAGCTGCTTGCTTTCATCATTTAGTCCAGAGGTGCAAGTGCTACCCATTCCGTCAGCATTTCATCACCACCATGTCCATCACCGCCATTCACTGTTGGCGTGAACCGAAGAGTCACGACAAGTGCTATCCACTGTTCCACTTACCCCAGGTAAGGGGCTCTCAGGGACAGACTCAAAAGGGGCAGGCAGGGCAGAGTGGAAGGGACTGAAGAGTGCTACCTCGCCCACTCAAGGAGAAAGGGACCCCGGTGAAGGAAAACATTTGCATGAGACACCCGAGGGAGTTCTCTTTTTCAGCAGTGGTCTTCAGGCCCTCCAAGCTTGCTGGAAAGCAAGTTCCAGCTACAGGCAGAAAAACAGTAATTCATTTACTTACCCATGTTTTCTTGCATGAAGTGTCTTTTGCAATGTGTTCCGATACATTGCCTCTCCCTGAAGCCAACCTCCTGCTGAAGCTCTTCACAGTTTGTTGCGAAGGAGAAGATGAAGTCTGCTAATTCCTGCTTTTGAGTCCAGAGCCTGTACTTGAGAGGTCAAGTGGGGCTCAGAGTGACCATCTGTACAGAAAAGAAACAGAAAATTCCAGCCATAAACTTGCTTTTGTGCACTAGGGCTCTGCAGAGATAGAAAGAAGGGTACTACACATGATGCAGCAGAGGAGGTGGTGGCCACTGTAAATAAATTCTAGTGAGGAAAAGAGATAACGGGTGGGTTATTGTGTGGGGGAATAAGGTAAGGGATGACTGCAGGGCTGGCAGTAATCAGCCTAAAGGCATCAGGTGAAGCCCAGAGGGAGCTCTCGATTCTCCGAGGATGCTTCAAGGATAAATAACACTTTTCCTTACCAGACACATGCACAAAAGAGCAGCTTATCCATGTCAGGTAGTTATATGGCTCCTATTATCAAGTAAGCACTTTGCAATCTTTGCTGTGTTTATCGTCACAACACCCTGATGAGGGAGGAAAACAGCATTCTCGCAGACGGGAGCCGGTTCGCCTGGGTACATTTCAAGTATGGCAGGGAAAATAGCATCGGTGAAGCCAGAAAGAGTAGGACCCAGACTGACAAAGACGCTTCAGCCTCTATCTTCCACAGAAAATCACTTGGAAGTCAACGTGCAAATACATCTGAGGATTTTGACCTAAGTGACTAACCCAAGCTCATACAAGGAGTCTGCAGCAGAGCAGGAGATTTACCTCCAATGTTCTCAGGGAAATCTTAATTTCATTCTGGCTAAGAGAAATACACCCACCATGGAGAGGAGCATCCTGCATTTGCATGGCATTCACCTAGCCTTACAAAAAGTTAGAGAGAGAGAGATCAAAGCTGTTATTTTGGCTGCCTGAGCATTCCTCGCCTCCCAGAAAACCCTGTGCCTGCAGCAGCCAGGTCATTTAAAATGGATTGGCTGATGCTATTAAATCTACACCCTAGGAATGAAGCCCTTACTGGCAAAACCTGTTTTTTCCTCTAACGTCCTTACCTTGTGCCAAATGAACAGCGTTGATGTCACATCATTTGCAAAGGACAGAAATCCTCTGCAGAGCTGCAACAAACAACCCTTCTCCCATGCCAGTACGTAGCACACATCTTGGGGTAATAAAGCCTTCATTTCATGCTTCAGCACACCTGATCTAAGGCTCGGATTCAGCAACATACTCAACTACAGCTCGGATTCAACATCAGCTCCCACCTAGCTTCGCTATGAATGCCCCCATATTTTATTCGCACTTCTAACTTTTAATCTGGTTTCCCATGGGAAAAAGAAAACAAAAAACCTTCAGACTTTGAACCTTCAACTTCTCCGATAACTTTTGCACATACTTGTCTACTGTAACGAAATCTGAAAGAGCACTGACATTCTTTAGGACAGTTAAGCTCCTGCAAGTGTCATGAAAATAGGTGGCTGGTTGGAGAGAACAAACATTTTACTTCAACAGCAATTTATACCACATCTTCAGAGTTGACCCCTTCTCTGACTATCTCAAGCTACCTGCTTCTTGCCAAGTGTCTCGTCATCAGTCCGTGAGATTGGTCTATCGGAGTCCAAGAGGATGCAGAGCACCATGAAATATGGGTATGCTTGTCGGAAGCATAGCCTAAACACTTACAGTGCTGTAAATATAAAGTAAACAGCTGCTGTGCCTTACAGTTCAAGGTAAGACAGAATAGCTGACGTAAATTGTACCAGCGCGCTATCAACATAAAACAAAAGGGCACAATATATTACTGCGAGCCCCAAGCACTTCACATCTGTCTTGACATCATCATAAGTTTGACACCCGTCAGTTCAAAAGATAAAATACAACTTGCAAAGGGAATCGTTTTGGCCCTGCATCAGAGAGCTCGTCCCTACAACGGGGCAGGAAGACAGTACTCTCTGATCAGGCAGCATTAAAAGATTCAGGCAACGAAGCACGAGGCAAATATGCTGATCTGCTCTACAGGAAAATACCTGCCAAGATAAGTCTCAGTCCAGCTGGGTGCTTATGCTGGCATATAACCTCAAGCACCAATTTGAAGAGAGCTGCTTGCAATCTTAAAAGTTATGCACATACTTATGCTGTATCCGTATACTAGGGCATGCTAAAACAGGATCTACCAGATGCTACCTCGCCACAGCATTTCAAACAGAGTAAGTGATATTCCTTGCTTGAGCCAGCTTGGGACCCAGTCTTCACCACAGATTTCACCATGCCCATTACCAGCTCCACTGATTTAAAAACATCACCTCGCCACTCCCAATGGGAAGGCTGCTTACTTCTGAACAACAGAAGGCCTCATGAGATTATATATTACTTTAAAGCCAGCAAATATGTGCAGCCATCAAATAGGGCGTAATAGTGAAGGCTCACGTGACAATCGGACACTGGAAATGAGCGATACAAGCCATAGTCAACACTCCTTACATAAAGTCCTCATGTTTTTATGGGGCTTTGACCTAGCAGAAACCCTTGCCTTTCAGCTATTCCTCGCTTTAGAACCCCAAAACTTCTCCCCCGTCCTGCTGTGAGAAAATCCTTCTGCTCAGGTTTAACTCAAGGTACCTGCGTGATTCTGTCGAGGTCATTGGTGGCATCTCCACGCTGAGCGAGAGATGTTGCTGGAAAAACAGGGCGGGAGACAAACGTACGTTCAGCTCCCCTTCTGACACGTACCTGGGCAGAGCGCTTGCCTGCATCTGGGAGCCAGGAAGGACTTCGGGATCCCCGGGTTCGGAAGGACCCGACAAGACTGCATGCTGCCTTCAAGTTAAAGCTACAGGACTTTGTGGGATGTCAGTCTAAACTGGTTTAAAGAGTTCAGGTTGTACATTAGCAGAGTACATCATCACAGGCCCAGCCTCGAGCACGCTGGCCATCACGCTAAAGCCTGGCACGCACCTAAGCAACTGGCTCAATCATGACCCGAGATCACAAGAGCTGGAGAACGAGTTGTGACTACGGTCACAACTTCGCCATATTCATTCTGCAATGGCACCATCTATTCTGGACACCATTAGGAAGGTTATTGATTTTCACAGATAATCCCAGTTGCTTTACTCAGATTCAAACCTTCAGACACAGACTTAGCCCTAGGGAACGAATGGAGTAGAAGCAGAGCAGAGCCGAGCCAGGCACAGCAGGCATTTGTGACTGTTAGTGAGCACTGAATATTGCCAACCATTATAAAACACAGGAAAATAGCAAGCGAGGCTTTAGCCAGTTTATATAATCCTGCAGGGAATACTACCAATAGAAACTAATACATATGCAAGCAATAGCAAGCTGCCTGGGAAACTGAGCATTTTGCCTTTGGTGTCAGATAAAATGCAACACACAAATTGCCTTTGGTCCAGCATTAAGTGTATTATTTAATATATACATGCATCCCCAAAAGATTGTTCCTGAATATCTACACAGATCTTATCCTCTCCCGTTCAAAGTTTTAGCACAGAAGGGCAACATTTTCTTTGCGGTCTCAATTAAAAGCGACTGGTTTTGCTTTTTGGAAACAGTCCAGATTTCTCCCTAAGTACGTGGGAGCAGAATTTGCCCGCGGGAAGACATCTCCCAGCCCGGATGGTGACGGCAGTCACTTGTGATTTCTTTGGAATACTGCAAGTTTCTCTATTTAACCGCCCTGTGTGGTACCGTTGTACTTGCTTTGTCCTAGACCTACTCCCTCGCCCGCTCTTGCTGTTGGTGTAAACTCAATTTGTCTCTCTTTCCTCAATCCTTTTCTCCTCTTCTAGGAGGGCTGTATTGCTCTCCATTGTGCAATCCTGCTGCATATGTTTGTAAAACTCTAATGTCCCAGAGAAAGGGAAAGGGCGAGGGCTCACACGCGACATAATAGCACTGCTATGCCAAGAACAAAGCATCCTCAAATGGGGGTGGTCAGCAGTACAAGTGGCTATCAGAAAGTGAGTGCAAAATTCAAGAGGCTGAGCACTTTCAATTACGATTCAAATCTGCCATTTAGTTCATCATGTTTATTTAGGCATTAAAAGCAATTTTCCAAGCACATGCCTGTCACATTTAGACACAATGGGCTAGCCTGTAATTAGGAAGTATATGACCTCACTGGCTTTAATTGGGAGAAGCCTGCATCCAATCCGTTTACCAGATGATAGAAGGCAACTGGCATTAGAAGGGAAGTTTGGTGTCAGCTGGTAGAATGCGCACAATACCTGCTATAATGGCCCCCAATTCATCATCAGCCCCTCTACCATCAGGAGTTTGTCAATGGTTTGCTCATCAATTTGCTTGTGTACCAACAC
>JANZLO010000007.1:35855006-35865658 GCA_026937515.1 Polyboroides typus | reverse complement strand
GGGGTGCAGGGGGGGCCGAGATAAAAAACCAGGAATGGCCATTTCTGCTTTGGCAAGGGAGCAGGGCAGGCACAGGGCCAAAGTCAGGTTTAGCCTAAGTGGCTATAACTCTGCTAACTTTACACCTGCTTATGTTAGGCCAAAAATCAGCCCATACTACCCAGCATGGTACGCTGTAGCTTCATGCACAAGAAAAAAAAATATTTAAGATTGAAACACCCCAGCAAAAGGCAATAATAAGGAAAAGTCCATTTGTTGTAGGAAAATGCAGCAAAGATCTCCAAATTCTGCTATATGTATCCTACTGTACAGAAAGTACAATTCTGTCCTGGCTAAGAGCCGACAGACACATCTCTCTACCTCCACTGCACTGCTCCTGACTGCTGTACAGGCCACAAAACTATGACCCATGCCAGGCACTGGTTCTCAGACACAAATACAATTGTTGTCAGTAGTTCCAAACAGATCGTCACCCTCCAAAGGGATCCATGCCTAGGCCCAACAAGTCCTGCCAATGGATTTTTTCAAAACAGGGAGGAAAGAAAGGAAAAGCTACTCTGTATAAACTACACATAAAATTATTACTTTCTTTTTTTTTTTTACTGTGATAGCAACAGAACCTGCAGCTCTGCTACATTAAGACCAGGACAAGTTCAAGAGACAGAGGCAAAGAACGTGGAAAACAAGCATTATTGAGAAGAGAGGCTCACGGTCACTTCATCACCAAGAATCTCTGTTCGTTAAAATCACATCCTCTGTGTTCTAGGACTGACTCATCAGCTCCATTTGCTGGTAGAAGGATACAAAGATTTCCACACTTTTAAAAACAGGTCCTAGGTCAGTCACCGCATTTATTTCTGTTGGCTATACTGCCTTACCTTGATGGAAAACTCAGCTCTGCTCCCTCCACTATAAGCAGCCTCTCTCTTCAGCTAATAATATCATATCACCAGGAAAGAAGCAGAAAAAGTGAAAATTCAGAATTTTCATGCCTCACGAATTTCCAATATTAAAATATATATATATATAAAAAAAAATAGTCAGATAGATAGATAGACAGATAGATTGCTCGTTTTTTACCTTGATTTGGGATAAAAAGCTAAGATCTCAGAACATTTTCCAGAACGAAATACTTGATTCAATTTTTTATCAAAAAGTAACGTGTCGTAAACCATGGAATAAATTAACAAACCAAACCCATTTCAGTTGCTCCCTACAGAAGGTGGACGACTCAGGTAGAGACTCCTTCCATCGTTAAGAATGTGACTTTACGCCAGCCCTAACAAGCCCATGCGCACATCTAAACAACCTTAAAAATCCACAATGGCTCTGCTGTGTGAGCTGGGACGTTCCTCCACAAGAATGACCTGCGGGAAGCAGAAGACGTAAGAATGGGAGATAGAGCCAGCTACCACAAAACTTGCTTAGATATTCCTCTGCATTAAGTGAATTATGTAAATGTCTGACAGTCACATATGGGGTTTTTCAGCCTCAGACATGGAGCGTGGAAACCCTGCGAGATGTAAATGACACGATAGAAGTCCTGTGGCATTCCCAGCCCAGCTCCCATTTCTGTTGAGCATCCTCCAGAGGGCTAGGACATTTTAAACCATACACCAGCCAAAACGTTCTCACCTGTAAAACCAGCCAAAGGCCAAACACATCCTCCTTCCTTTTACACGTCTTGCTGGTACGGCCTCAGTAATTCCACCTCTAACTCAGAGCTCACACAGAGTAAGCACTCTCTCACCATTATTCTGGAGGAGGGGCATCAGCCTCCCGCCCCCTGCAAACTGCAAGGAAACCTTCGGGTGCCAAGAAAAGCCTAACCTGTGAAGCTGGAAGTCAAGGGGAGAGGTGAGCTCAGGAGGGGAAGACGCTCCAAAGTGGGAGATATCGTCAGCTCCCGGTGAATGCTGCTGTTTCACAGGAAAGCTGAGTAAGCGGCTCGTCCCGAGGGACTCAGTAGCCCCATAATTTGGCTACGCTTGCTGCACCTCCTGGGCATTGGGGAAGTAATCCAAAGACTGTTCAAAACCAGGGTGGCTGGAAATGGAGCGCCTCTGTGTACAAGCTTTGCCTTTTGCTCTTTTCTTGGGTTCAGACCCTGTGTCCTGGCCAGACCTTTGTTTTGAAGAAACTGTCATAACGCCACGGACCATACCTGTACAGGATTTGCTTTGGAGAAGGAATACTTCTGAGATGCTGGTCAGGTGTTATCAGGCCAGGGGAAACGTTAAGTGCCTCATGTAGTTATTCTGGCACTTCAGTCTCTTGCTCTGCATGGTTTGGGTAGCCCTTCAGCACAATGGCAAGACCCAGCCTGCAGCAGAGATTTTGCAAGGGAGGGCAGAATATTTACAAAGATATTTTTGCTTCTGCTCAGTCAGGCATAAAAAAAAAGGCTGACATATATGAACCGTTAGCACTGTTTTTAAAAAATAAAATAAATAAAATAAAAATTGCCCTAAGTGATACACATCTGTTGCTGATTACTAAGTGACCCACTAGAAGCTGCTTGTGGTGAACTCAAGCACAATGACAGAATAGGTTCACAGAGATACGGGATAATCGTGCTTTGTCATTACTTGGGAGTACAGTGTGCAAATGGGTGAGCTGGTGGAAAGAAATTGCTAGCTTCTAATAGGAACATCCTCTAAAAGATCAACTGCATTCCCAGCAGATTTCAACCTTTTTTTTTTTTTATCTCTGTCAAACCTGCTAACTGCTTGGTCTTTCGTGGCTGATATATTGTACTGGGGCAACAGAGAACGTAAGTGAAGTGAGACAAATACTCAGGCACAAGGAAACGCACCAGGTAGGTAGAAATAAAGGACAAAGCCTCTGGGGTCTCCCACGTAACTAGTTCAACTTCTGTTCTTAGCACAATTAATGAGCTCTAACACCAAGAAATTGGCCTCCCAGGAGACAGCCAAAGCATGCACTAGCTGTAGCAAGGTCTCTTGCTTCCTTCCATTCGCAGTTCCCTCCTTTGTGCCTACGCTAAAATAACCTACTTCTCCACATGGTTTCTGTTGATTTCTGCCTGCTCTTGGCCTGCTTCAGTTTTCCTCTGGCACCCCAGCTCATCGGGTTCATCCCACGCTCCTGTCCCAGTCACCCATAGGGTCCGTTTGAAAGACCTGACAAAGAGGGAGAGCCGAAGTGGTTACTACGGTGTGTCTGATCTGTATTCAGAGCACAAACGGGGGACAGACCCCAGCCTCCAGCCACAGCTTTAGGATATAAAGCTGGGCCAATGAGGGAGAAAGAAGCTGCCTGCTTACTGTTTCCAGCAGACGTAAAACGTGATTCCCAATGTGTCCTCCCAATAAAGAGGGGCTGGAGGGGGGGGTGGCGTGTGTGTGGAATTAATAGCCAACCAGCATATCGTGTACTAGATTGATGGGTTAAATAAGTAACCCAAGCAGAGCAAACATACAGGGGGAGGCTTATTACGTTACTTGCGTAAGAGAAAGGGAGCGGGCAATGGGCCTTGAGGGCCTTGAGAGCCATCAAGGCCCCTCGCTGTTTTCGGATAGGCAGGGCTGGCCGCGGCTGTGACTTGTGTGCAAGCCCGCGGACATGGAAAGCTCCTCTCCGGAAGCTGCTTGCCGCTGCTGCCGCTGCTCTGACTCCGAGGCATCGCGCGCAAAAGCTGTCAGCGCGAGAGCCAGTTGTTTGAAAGCGGAGGCTGGTGCTGGTGGAGGGGAGGGATGGCCGTGGATGGGCCGTGTGGTGCACGAACGCGTGCCTGTGGGCTGGGGGAGCCCCCAGGAGCGTGGGGAGGGGGTGTCAATTGCAGGAAACGCACTGCCTGGCATTGCACATGGCTAAAGAGTGGAAGAGAACATCATTTCTTTAAACTCATCTTGCATTCAGCCAGCTGCATATAAATTTCCCTCTATCTCATCAAGCTCTCACTGTTTGGCCTCCTCTGACTGATATTGGCTCATCATACTTAATCTAGGGTGAAATTTCCTCGTCTGAGCTAAATTACTCGCAGCCATCAAGGGAAACGATATTTATTTTTCGTGGGGCTAATGACCTGTCCCCCGGACCCACCCACTGATGGTTATTTACTAGGGCCCAGATGCTTGGGCTCAAAATGAGTGCTAATGTCAGCGGGGGCCATTTCTCATTCAGGTCTCTGATTGAATTGGAGCGATCCCATTGACATTGACTCTGTGACTTTTAAGGCCATTACCCTCAGCAAGAGATGAACCTCTCATCATTGCTCCAACACTGACAGCTGATTAGCGACAAATTACAAGCAGGAAGAACTTAAGACTTTGTTGGGTGAGGGAGGGGTGGAGGGAGGAAGAGGAGGAGGGATTCGGAGGAAGCAGGGGGAAAGCGCAGAGTCAGGGAAGGTGGAGTGAGTAGCAAAGAAGGAGAAAAGAGTGGGAGGGGAGAGCAATACCCAGAGGCCGATGCAGCCTGTTGGCACTGCTACTGCTCTACAGCCTTTCACCAAACGCAGAACAGGGCCCAAAGCCAGAGGTTGGAGGGAGCGGTGAAGACGCATACTGACCGCAGGGAGCTTGAAACACAGCAAGGCTGGGAGGAAGAACCGCCACTTGAAGTCAGCGGGTGAAGAACAGACAGCAGGGCCAAACCACAGCTGGGCAGTCAAAGTGCCAGGCAAGACGGCTTGGTGGCTGCACCAGCTCTCTTGGGAATCGCGGGTCCCGTGAAGACAGAAAAATGTCCAGGAAAGCAAAAAGCTCCTGCCGTGAACTGGCAGCCCCAAGGGTCGAGTACGGCTCTGCCAGCACCAGCCCTCACTGGGCACCCTTCATCAGTCCCCCTCACCTCGCTGCCTCCGTTTCCCTACTAGGAGGCTGGGTGATCAGGAGTGACACTGATCCAGACAGTACCTCCCCATGGCTATCAGCCCCTGATATCCGACAGGCAAAACGCTTGCTAAGCTGAGGTGAAAGCTTAGCTTTTGTAACCCCGCTACACGTTTCAGTCACAGCCCTTGCATTTTCAGTGCGCTTAGTTAACAGACAAGAAGTAACAGTAACATAACCAAACCCACTGTCATTGTGACATACTTCACCAAGCACAGTGGTACCCGAGTTACTCTTTTCACTGCTATTATACTACTTAAGGATAAAGCTTTGACTGACTCTAGGCCACCATCAGAGTTTTGTTTCTAATCACAGAAACACAGCCACTTCTGCTGTCAAACACGGGAGCCAGACAGTAACATGCACCAGCTTTCTGTACCAGCTCCTGGCAAGAGAGTGAAGAGTGGGTGTTATTTTAAAGCTGCCAGAGAAAAATTTCATACCTTAAAGAAAATGCTACCTGCTATGGATACAGTTCTTCTTATCTGTATGATTTGTGAGGCAGACTATGCTCCCCTAAGTAAAAGGGAATATTTTTAGTGACACAATTAATATAAATGGAGCCATCCTGAAAGGCATTACAAGGAGGCTTGTTGCTCTGCAGTCCTGCATAAGCAGGCTCGGAGACTCTTTACAGCTCACAAAACACCAGGGCCATTTAAAAGAAAAAGTGGCATGAAATACAAACGGAGAAAATGCTTGCAAGGCTGAACTGCCACGGTCACAACTGCCCTCTCTGAAATAAAAACTGGCTTTGGATACTTGGGCAAACAAATGCAGTATGCCTAAGTACAGTCTCGGCACGCCATGCAGGCACCTGAGCAGTGATTTCTGTTAGTTGAGATCTAAAAATTCAAATGGACCTTTTCAGTAGCAGTCACGGGTGTTTGAATCTCAACCCCCATCTGAAGAAAAGTTGTTCTGAGGGAACCCCAGCCTGTGGCCAAACCTCCCCTTGCTGCTGCTTCACAGCTGCATTTGCCAAGTGCCTGCCCACCGTTCCTGACGAAAACCAGCAAAAGCGGACCGCAGCTCTCCCCTCGCCTGCCCTTCCACCCTCCTCTCCACACCATTTCTTTTACTGATCTCCGGAGTTTGCTAGGAAAGATATCACATACTCAGACACCCTAAAAACCTCTCGGGGACTTGGCAACGAACAATGTATTGGACTAGCTGTACAACTCGCTGCGTTTTATGGCCTGCTTAGAAAAACTGCGATCTCATTTATGCTGATGTAAGTCTACAGCTAATCCATTCAAATAGATTTAAATACCCCACGGCAGAGCTTACGGGTCTGCGCTCAGGTTTGGCTATAGTTGACAAACTGAAACATACGTTGACACAGTGACAGACTAACAGTACTGGACAGAGCTCTTCACATGTTACAAGCCTTGTGCCACCTTCTCTCCTGGGTGTTTAACACTTGATGGCTTCCAAAGATTATCCGACGAGTGAACGCAGGTTGTCTTTTTTTACATGAGTATAAGCCATTGCAAGCAAGATATGCTAAGGGATGAATGTCCATCCTCTTGCAAGCCCAGGTCTGATCCTCACGGGAAGTTCCCTGGAGTACTGCCCAGGTCTTAAAAGATCCTGGTAGCAAAATTTCCACCTGAGAGACCACTCCATGAGCTCATCACCCTCACTGAGGTTCTCCTCATATAGGGAACTCGTACTCCAGCAGTTAACTCTTCCTCTTACCCAATTTCTGTCTACCCATACTAGCCCATCAGTG
The DNA here is from genome assembly GCA_026937515.1 of Polyboroides typus. Classification (NCBI taxonomy): domain Eukaryota; kingdom Metazoa; phylum Chordata; class Aves; order Accipitriformes; family Accipitridae; genus Polyboroides; species Polyboroides typus. Next base: position 35,859,067 of record JANZLO010000007.1, on the reverse strand, counting down.
CGCAGGAAAGCGACCTGCCCCTTCAGCACTGGTTGAACGTGTTTTGAGAGAAAGCATTGCCAAACCATCGCCTCCCAGCACTGCATAGTCGCGCAAGGCTCTTCCATCTCATCAAGCAGGACAGCATGTACCTGGAACGCTCAAGAGAAATAAAAACTTTCTATGGAAAACAGACTGGGTGTGATGACCTCTTGTTGAAGTGAAAGCAAAAAAACGTTAACTGGCATCCAATAAGGTCAGAATATTCAACTGATTTGGTATACAGGAAAACTTACATCTTCCAACTTAAGAGTGTCTTTCCCCAAGAATAGGACAGAAACAGGCTATCTCTTCCCCTCAGAATTAATTTCCCCAACAAATACAGGGTTGTGGGGTTTTCGTCACCTTTTAGAACAGAGAAGCAGTCTAAGTAATTGAAGAAAATCTAGCTGTCCCCTGGCCAAACAAAACACAATCCATTCAGTAACTGCAGCATCACAACACTTGGTAATCAAACTACATCTCAAAGCAGACAAATATTGTAAAAGATCTAGCATCATCCCTTAAAAAAACCAACACAAATAAAAAGGAAAAGAAGAGATTTCTTGCAACACGTTCTGAAAAAGCAAAATGAAGCTTGCTAATCTTAGGAGGCTTGAGCTAAGCTGACAGGTAAAAGCAGCTCTGATTTCCGGCTGCTGAGCAGCAGCGGGAAAGAAAAGCTGATGGAGTGCCTGACTGCCTGCGCAAGCTGCACAGTTGCTGGGGTGGGCCTGTAAGACCATGCATCCAAACAGGCTAATGTTCCCCTTACCAGCCTGATTGGTCAATTTGGATGACATATTTTGGGCATCTCTGCTTACTCAGTGACTGCAACTTGTACACCGTCCACAAATCCCCATCTGCATCTACAGATGGTCCACTTTTTTTTTCCTTCCTTTCTCCATCGTGTGTAACAGCTCTTTGAGGTTGCACAGAGAGAGGCAGAGATGCGAGTTTACTGTGTTCTGCTGCAGAAGCCAGGTAAATATTAAATTCAACAGAAGTAAGGAAACCCCAAATTCTGAGTCTGCAGTACTGCCCACTCTGCGCTGTCAAAAACCTGTTTCTCCAGCTCAAGCTCTAACTCACAGCAGCATTTAAACACTGACATACATTTGTTGCCGGACAAAGAAAAAAAATCCTGCGGAGGTTTTAACTATATGATCTTTATTTTTACTTTAGTGTTTAATATACTTTATTCCAGACTTGGTAAAATATTATCTTTTTCTGCACCTTACCAGGAATGATAAGGTTTACCCAAACCTGGGAATACTTTACAAAACCTGGAAGATCTGATGAAATGCCACAAGAAAATCGAGCTCCAGTTTTATCTGTGGGGCAAAATATCTACCTGACTTCTCACATTTCCCCATTCCTCACTCTCTATTTTCTTCTTCACTGTTAAACAGTGACACACACAAGACGTAACAGACCTGTTTCACCACTCATCCAGTTCCATTTTGCTTAAGCTCTAGTGAAACCGGACCAAAACCAGGAGAAACAAGTTAAATAGAGAAGATTAAAGAAACATTTTCTGCATACACATATACTCACACATACACTGCTTCTTTCAAACTGCTTCTTCTGGAAGAAATTAATTTATCTGTATGTTAGGATTGAATGCTGGGCTGCTAGTGTTGTCAACCAAACTGTTCTCAAGACCCAGGGCTTTTGCCTAGGAATTTATTTGTTATTTTTCATTGTTAGGATTATTGTTAAATTCAAAGAAAACACATAAGGCTTCAAAGCCTAACCATGCTCCAGTTCTGCAACAACTAGACATGCGTTTACATTTTAATAGAGGCAAAGGAAAGTCTTGTCCTCCCTCAACTTTGAGCCTGGCTCCTGTATTAGCTTTAAATGCTCCACCCTGCACAAAGCCAAGCATGTGAGCAAATATACAGAGGAACCTGACCTCTGGACTTGTTAAGTTTTTTCTACAATGTCTGGGACTGCAGTATCTAAACGCTTCAGTGTCAGGGAAGTAGCACCAGGCATGGCATAGGTGATTTTTTTTTTTTTTTTTCTTTACAAACTAATTCCACACCCTGTGTCTCTGCTCAGAGGCACCGAGCCCTGTGGATAGTCACGCTTCAAGGAAAAAGTACCCCCCGCAGTCCTGACCCCACCTCACCATGGGGGTCCACAACAGCTTTTGTAAGACCTTCCGAGTTACACAGACTCCCCGATCACTTCCGAGCTTAGCAGGTAAGGCTATGCCATGGGTGTTGTTTCCCGGCAGTTTGATTCGGACAGCGCATTTTCCAGGACCAGCCCTGCCTTGCTACACACTTGCCCTCCTTTCACACTCGAGGAGGCTGATTTGCAATGATCTCTCTGCATGCTTCTTAGTACACGGTGCCACCATCATTATTGAGCTATGTTTTTCAAGTGGCTTCCGCATATTACATTCCTTTATACTACAAATATATCTTTTCCTTTTTTTTTTTTTTCGAATGTGTATACTGGGAAGACCTGCACTTTTAAAGGCCCACCTTGAGCACCCTTATTGAGATTTAATTTACATTAGTCCAACTCTGAAAACACATTTCATATGGTATTTTGCCAGCTGGGCCCAAAACTATTAATCCATTTTTAAAATGCAGACCATTTTGTTTTTAATCACACACTTCTATTTTGAGTTGGGTGCACTGTAATCCATGGAGTTCTGTAATTTTCCACTTCATTTATTTTGGATTTAATGAGCTGGTAATAATGTATATTTCCAGCTGAAATGACTGCCTGAAATGTGGAGCAGAAAGTCACAAAAGTAAAGAACTTGGGGAGGGAACATCGCTGCCTGAAGTTTTATGGAAATAAAATTAAGCCACATTAAGACACGGAAGATTCAAGAGAAATCTGCCAGATAGCACAGAGTGAAAGCCATGGTTAAAGTGCTGACTTTCCTTTTTTAATACTTTTTTTTTCCCCATTATTTTTAGTACTAATTGCCATGCTCGGCTGGACAATTGAAGAAGTCTTGATGCACCTCAGTACGTCATCAATTACACCTATGATTTCTAATAGCAGAGGGGAAATGCCCTCTTCATTAAAGCCTTTGGCCCAGCTGCCATTGAAATCAGCCTAGGAAGACTCAGATGATGAGTCTCCAAAGTTAGGCTCCTATCTTTCACTTGGGCAGCTAGATGAGGGGGTTGATCTCTGAAGGCTCTGAGCAACCAGCAGCTCTGAAAGACGCTTGAAAACTAGGCCACTTAATTAGGTGTAAAAATACGGGGCACTATTTTATACCTTGACGTGTACTCCGAAGTACGTGTCATTTCTTTCATGGCTTGAAGATACAAACTGCTTTTCCTCTGCTCCAGGAAAGCAGCAATTTGGTTGTAAGCGATAGCAACCAGAAGTTTCCCACGTTAAATGCATGTTTATGTCTAGCGTGTGTTCTTCTGCTCCCTCTGGGCATGTACAATTGACACTAACATGTCATTGTACCATCAAAATCCTTTTTGGTTTGCCAAAGATAGCAAGGATTAGATATCTACAAAGTAGCTTTGCTTCATGTGAAAATACATGGGGGTTTGATCTCATTTAATTTTAAATAACCAAAAAAGTTACATCTTCTTGTGTAGTGCCTTTTTTAATACAATAAAACGTACAAAATCAACTCAGCTCTCTATTCTTTGCGAGTCCCACTGAGTGTCAGAAAAGAGGGAGTATTTACAGCAGCTGTGTTAGACAACCGTGTTCACTGCTAGCACGCACAAGCCAAATGTTGCGTTTCGCAAAGGCTACTCCAGCAAGGATCTAGCCTGGTCGGTTCTGTGTCATCTAGATCTCAAGAGGAAATTTGGCAGAAAACCCAATCTGTCTCTTTAACAGTGAAACTGCTTTTAAAGATGATGTTTAAAATATTAGTTTAAATGCTACATTCACAGTCCTGCTCTGCAAACTGTAAACAAAAGCTGATTAGCCAGAGACATTTTCCCCTGTAATTAGATTCACTCCTCGGTTTTTAAAAAAAAAAAAAAAAAAAAAAAAAAAAAAAAAAAACAAAAAAAAAAAAAAAAAAAAAAAAAAAT
>JANZLO010000007.1:35841563-35854906 GCA_026937515.1 Polyboroides typus | reverse complement strand
AAAAAAAAAAAAAAAAAAAAAAAAAAAAAAACACCAAAACAACAAACAAAAACCAAACAACTTGTAAGGAAAAAAAGTCATGCGGTATATTTTCACTGCTCTACACAGACGGCTACGAATAATGTGGCTGTGCTAATTGGTACCCATTAGGGCACTGAATCAGAATCCCGCTGCCCCAAACAGGCTGCCTTTTCCTGATAATTATAACGCTAGGAAGCGACCCCCCAACAATTTCGGGGCTAATCACAGAGAATCCTGTATATAGTGTAACGTTGCATTATTCAAAAAGGTAATGAAATTCCAAGAAACATCAGATGCAGCAGGTACATGAAGATAATTTTGTTTTTATAACCAATTTCAGTCAGATAAATACTAGAATCCTTTCCAATTTTCCCCCCATGAAACTAAAGTGTCACTGAGATTTACAGCCCCCTCAAGTTCTCTTTTCAGAGGAACATTCATTTACATAAACAGATAATCCCAGATAAAATTTTCCATTAGACAAAGGTGAAATGGATCAATTTTCTCTGCCAAGACAAATCTTAAATCTTGAACAGATAGGGTCATTATTACACCAGGCCCATTTCAGAAATAATGTATTAAAAAAAAAAATCAGCCGATAGCAGCCATTTCCAGCTTTCCAATTATCTTTAAGAAAAGCTTATTCTGTGGACAATAAAGCACATTACTGCACAATATGATACAGTCCATAAAGATCACAATGTTTTATGAAAGGTTAAAGAAAGCTCAGCACATTTAGGGGAATGTCATAACCCACAAAGTCTTTCAAGACTTAACTGAATCCATGCGCAGGCTGTGCAAATATTGTGCTACGCTTTGCAGTGCTCCCCTCCTGGTATCAAAACAGTGCACTAGGAAGCATATGCCACCCCGCTTTCATCCTGCAACTCGGGTATTCACGTGCCGTAAAACGGAAGGTCGAAGAGGCGCTTGCACAGCCCTTCTTCCTCCGGGGAGGAAGTGAATTCACCCATCCCTGCTTTATGTGCTAGGGAGGAAGAGAGGGTCGCTTACGAACACTTACCAAACCACGGGGTCCCTCTGCCCTTGTCTTCAAGACCAAATGGCTCTCCTCAACCCATAGGGATGTTTGACCGCACAAAGAAACACGTGGGGAGGTCACCGTCCGTCTCGACCGGCACGTTGCCCCTTCCCTCTCCGCCTCCACCACCGAGCTGGTTTCGGCATTAACGCGGCAGAAGCAAAACCGCAGCCTCTCCTCTCCATCGCTGCCCGCTCGCTCCCCACCGCTGGGATGCCGTGCTCCCCCACCAGCCGCTGTAGCCCTCCATGCGATGCCAGGGCAGAGCAACCAGCTCTTCAGCTCTTCCCCGGGCCCGAAGCTCCAGAGGGGGAACGCAGCGAGGCCAGGCAGCCGGGGCAGGAATACCCTCCTGCGGCAGAGAGGCCACACTGCTCTCGAGTGCCATGCAAGTTTGTCAGGCCCCTGGGAATAGAGTTTATGAGGGGTGACAGCAGCAAGAAGAAAGTGCTAGAAATCACTGCCTAATAGACACAGCCATCAAAGCAAAAACAAGTGGCAACTTACCGGACTCGATTTTTCATCTAAAAGGAATCAGATTTATTTCCCATTTAACTAACTATTCCTTACAGACATTGCACGAGGAACGGGGAGAGCAGTGGTATGGGACTGAGTGAAACCTGGCAAGTGGCAAGAAATATGATCCCATCGTAAGAGAGAACCTGCAGGAAGGCTTTATGCTGGTCAGTACCAAATCCAGTCCTATAAAGCACTAAGCTGTCTCACGATTTCAGGTGATAAGGCCGCGTGAATCCCCAGGAGAGCTTTTGAGACCACACTACTTGAGGTCTGTAGAGGTGCTGTCACTAGCTCTGAAATACGAGAAATAATAATTACCTGAAAAAGAAATTGAAACCAACAGGCACATGCCAACATGCTTTTCCAAAGTCTTCCCCTGTACCACAGCGTAAGGCAAAGTTATTTTCACACCTTTGTTAAGGGCAGCACGAGACCGTCGGGTGAAATGAACGGTCTTCTGAGCGGGGACCCAATTCACTGACTTTGTCTCTCACGTCTTTTAACGGGGCTCTGTGAATGCTCTTGTTATGGTTCGTCTTTTGGACTCAAAGCCCAATGGAACAGAGGCTGCTGTTTGCTATTTGGCCTTACAGAAGCTAGCACTCAGGATCCCTGGTCTCTTTTCTGTCTGGTCATCACTACAATAGAAAATGCCAAAACTATGGAGTAACAGCAAGTCATTCACCTCCGGAAGGGAGGCCACGATCTCTCTAAATGCAATAAAGAAGTGAATCTGCACAACACATTTTTAAACTTCTCTTCAAGGCTCTTCCAGTTTAGCTTATTTCAGAATTGTTTTGAGACACTGACCGAAAGGTATGTTTCTTCACGTGACCGTGACTGTATCAAGCAACTGCTGTAACAGAGACTGGTCACCGTGTTCCCTCTAGGAGCCCATTCCCCAAAGCTGTTATTCAGCACTTGTATATTTGAACCCCTCAGATAGAAAGCGATATGTCGTTAGAAGTTGCCCCGTTCGTAGGGGGAAAGATGGAGCAGTGTGAGTCTTCATGACGGCTAACTTGTTCTGTAAGAACTGATAGTCACAGAGCAAACATTCCTACTTGTGAAACTAAGATCTCTTTATTCAGTCTAGTCACCAAAAATAGAGACATAACAAACTTGAAAAGAAAAATCTAACTATCTGGAATACCTAATTGCCGGTAAAACAAATCACTGTGTGACCAGTAATGAAAAGTTTCTTCCTGCATAGCTGGAAATGCAAGTACCTTTTACTGACACCAGAACTAAAAACTGGCATTATGCAACTAAACAATTATACTGTTCAATATACCTATATATCCACTTCATTAGTTAGCTGACAGCGCTGATGTTGAATGAAACCATGCACTCTGTAAAAGATGAACAGTGCTCTGAAATTAATTCTGGTCAGATTTTTCAAGCAACGACTGTGCTTCTCTTTCTGTCCTACAGAAGCAGGATGGAAAGCCTGTTGCCGCCTTCTGCAACTTGAGAATAATTGTAAACTATTAAAAGAATCGCTTTGTGGACAATTTCTGAATTACTACTGGAATTGTAACAGAATGCCTTCTGTTTGAAAAAAAGGTGATCTTCTGTGAAGTAAAAGAATGCCCCAGCAGTGAACTTAAAGAATTAAAAATAATCGCAGAAAATACATCTGTTCCATCGCACTACAAAGAGCAAAAAGCTAAGAAACAACAACAATTCAACTTTTTTAACTCTTAGCCCATGTGTAAAGGATCATTACAGTTCACAGAGGATGCAAGAAAGTACAAGATAAAGCAGAACTTCAGCTCTACCAACTCTGTCTTTCAGACACGAAGCCACTGTGATTTCACTCTCTGCGGTTCAGCAACATGTAAGACGTGGTAAGAGGTATGCCTTTTTTCAGAGAGATGTGTTCAACTCGATAGTAGGTGTAGGCTGAGGAGAACAGGTCTCAAAACGGCTACATGATTTACTGACCACTGCACAGCAGTCATTTCAGAGGAGGGACTTGGGTTGCCCAAAGAGGGGTCTCGGGATCATCTTCCAACTCGAGACTTGGTCCCACACGCTTCTAAATAAAACAAGATAACTGTTGTAACCCAGAAACAAAAGACCAAGCAGGCTTTTCCAATGAACCAGTACAACTGTGGTAGATCAAGCTAGGGTCTGATCAGCCTCACTGTGCAACATTTCAGCTGAATTTCAATTGGCCGAACATGCAGATATCACACAAAAAGAAAAAAAATTTTGATTTTCAAAAGTGCCAGGCAATGTGATGAAAGCTGTCAGGTGCAAAAATCGGCATGGCTTGAATAAACAGATACTTGCAGTTCACTAGAAGACAATACGTGCCTGTCTCCATAATTTTCGAAAATGGCTTTATTTTTGAGCCGAGAAAATCCTCCAAGTAGAGCCATACTTCCTTTAACTGTTATCGGAAACTTTTTTCATGTGTGGAAGTACTTACTATTGCAATTGCTGGTGTATCAGTCATAACATCTAATGATGTGGAGATTGTTGCCTTATAAAATTCACAGCTGGGTAGCTACATGGCTCAAGGCTAAAACCTATTTTAAAATCCACTGTTTTAGGAAGGAGAATGTTTATTAAAACATTTTGCCCATTAAAAATATATGACATATCATTGGTCATTCCATGTGATGCAGTGCCAGCCCTTTTTTAGGCAGTCCACTTGGGATGACTGCTGAAAAGCTGGCAAGCCTGTTTGACAAGTCCACATCGTAATAATTAACTAGTCCGTCAGGACAAAAAAAAAAAAAACAACAAACAAACCAAAAAAAATTTCAGCAGCCTGAAAGAAACTCACCAGTGCCCCTCACATAGCGTGCCCAGAAACTTGCTCTCACATACAGCCCCAGTTGGTCTCTTCATGCTGACAGTCAGAGATTGACATTCAAAAAGGAGGTAATTGCTTGATCTCCTCATGTCAGAAGTTACACTGAAATAATAATGAGGCTGCAGGTCTTTTTTTTTTTTTTTTTTTTTTGGAAAGACTGTGTGGAGAGAAACGCTGATAAATATTCTTTCAGCAATTCCACGGGTATTTGGCGTCCACTTCCACGAGTTGATGCATGTCTTCACATGGAGGACACAAGGATGAACACTCTGATGCTACACAAAAAAATCAAAATCGCTGTCTCTTCTCCCATTCACCCATCTGCACTGTGTAAGGACCACCTTTGGTACTCCACAGGAAGGATCCCAGTTTTCATGAGTTAAACTCTCTCTCTCAAACAAGTACTCCCACTGAAGTCAGTGGGATTGCCAAGGGAATGACTGATCACTACTGCCAGTGATGGAGTACACCATCTGATCCCACCTTAGAAACAGCTAGCACGTCTGCGATCATTATTTGAGAAAATTACCTGAAAAACTCTGACATAAAGACACAGTCAAAGTCATCTATTCTGCCAGGTTACTTGCTGCTCGTCCTGCAACTCCCTCTCACCCCAACTGGAAGCGGCAGGTCTCTCCATCAGCTGAGAAACAACACAGCCATTCACGGCTGCGTGCAGGCAACGTTTCAGCTGAGCTTTTCCCTTCTGCAGCAGCACAGCCAACGAGGCCAGGCAGGAACTAAGAGGTCTCGCTCCCTGAACCGCTGACATGGCTTCTGGGTATCAAAGGGCAGCTCGGGGGTGTTAGAATGAGCGCAGACTGGACTACCGGAATACAAGCGGTCTGGCGGGTCCCCAGATCAGAGGTGGCAACCGTTTTCTGTTTGGTCTTTGCCCTGTAATGCCAAGCCAGGCTTCTTACGGTTGGTAGAGTTACCTGTTCTTCCTAGTTGATATGCAGAAGAGAGGCCCAAGCAGAGAATAGACAGAACTCACTCAACAGCTGTTAAAATGGCTCTCCTACAGCAGCAGAGGATTCCTCTGGGAAGTTCAAGACAAATACATCCTGGGGACCCAAGAAAGCACAGACCATCCAGCAGGTCTTGGTTTTAAAAGACCCCAGGTGAGCCTTTGCTTTGGACTAACTTTTCAGCAAAAAGGACACCACGTTTTATACTTGAAACAAAAATGTCACCATTGCTAACAATCAGGAAAACAACCCTGACCTAATTGCGCATCCCCTTGTATGACAAAGCATGGATACTGTTATTCATACTTACACTGTACAAATGTTCCCAAAATGTCAGCCTTTCCTAATGATACTAAAGTGATTGAAAATTAAAGTGCATTTCTGGGCAGGGAAGCGACTCTATTAAAAAGAGAGAGACAGAGAGAGACCGTGGCCATTGCCCATAGCTGTTCCTAGCTGTCTTCCAAGTTCTATATATTAACTAAGCTTATGTACAAAAGCCATTTTTTTAACTACTGTCAGCACTGCAGAGTCAATACAGCAGCAATAGAGCAAGCTGTTCTGCCTCATGCCTCATCAACATTTCCCACACTCTGTATCAAAGCACGAACATTAGCAAATTCAGCTGCCCTTCAAACTTCCAGCTCTAGTCAGGAGAAAGCATCTGTGGCTGTTCAACTCCTTGCAAGGCTGCCGAAAAAAATCCTAGCTTGCCAGAAACACCCATAATAGCCAAGCCTGACTGTTCTCCATGACACATGGCCGTAGGACAAGCAAGAGAGCTGTTGAGCTCTGCTCACTTCCTATCGCTCCACAATATCCATCCATGCTACACTCCAATGACCACTCAAAATCCCTCCCCGGCAGCACAGATCAGCTGGTTAGCTGTAAGCTTTCATAACTCATATCATTCAGCACGTCTACGACAATCAAAAGATGTTAGAAGGGGAAGAGGCACACTTCAAATGTTTGTACCATCACTTCCTAGTGACACAGCAGAAGCTGACAAAATAGTAGCAAAATAGCGATACTTCTGTAGCGGAGCAAAAAGCTTTCAATCCACCAGTCACTCCAAAGGCAGGAATACCATCAGAAGGCATCCATCAGTTTTGCAGGCTGTAGGAAAACATGAAGCAGAATAAAGACGGGCTTTGGGCAAGAGTAACAGAACTCTAACTCCTTATGGCTTAATGTGTACAGCACAAATAGGGAGTCCAATCACTGCCTCATTTTACCCTCGTATGGCATCACAAGAAGAAACTGTATTATTTTTATTCCAAGGTTACAGAAAAAGGGGCAGAAGCATAACAGAATTCTCAAGGTTGGTCAAATTCAAGTGCTCTGCAGCCGCTTTTGGGATATGCTGATGAGTCTCGTATGACCGACAAGATACGGTACAAAGCATGCTTTGTGAACCAAAGGAAATAGCAAGGAAGATGCAACTGGGGAACAGAGAAAAATTCTAACCAATGCTTCTAAGATTGTGAAATGATCTTGTATGGACCTTGCTTAATGCTTGATAGCTAAAAAAAAAAAATTAAAAAAAAAATCAACACATTAGCTTAAATATGTAGAATTAACTGAGGAAACAGGCAAACAATTTGACTAAAAAAAGGGGAAAAATAGGAAGAAAAGCAGGCTACCAAACTCCATGGAGAATTTTTAGCCCAAATAATTGCTGACAAGAAGCATTCTATGGCTCCCAGCCTCACATCAATATGGGACTGGGGCATCTGCTAGCATAAAAAGTAGACAAACAAAAGACATTACAAAATAATACATTGAAAAAAATGGCAGCATTTTGCTAGTTATACTGTACTTCATTCTTCACTGACTTCCCAGCGCTTCCTAATACGTTGCCTTCTCCATACATCTTTGCACTTTGAGGTGTCAATGACTTAAAGAAGCTAGACAGACAACGAGGACGAGAGAGGGAAGGAGAACTGTGTACCTTTGGAAGATCACGGGATTCCAATTTTAGTAATCAATTTAACTGAGGAAAACCTAAAATCCCCTAAGACAAACTAACTAGCAAGGGGAAAAACCCAATCCTGGCATATAGGTGACAATATCCACAGTGCAGTCAGCGAAACGAGACAATTGTTTCCTCCCTGTTTCCCAGATCCTTCCATCCCAAAGCCTTTTTGGAGGCAAGGCAAACCTTTATTTTCACACCTCCAATTCTCAAACTATACTGCTGCTAGTTAGCAGAGATTTTGGCATTTAGCAACACACTCAGGAAAAAAATCATGATTTGCATGCGCTCGCTCACCTTGGCAGATGAAGAAAAGACAAGACAAAAGTAAGTACAGCGAGATGATCCCAAATGCCAAGGACCCAGGCCTTGTTTGAGATGAAAGCAGCACTTCACAGATCAAATTTAAGAACACGTTAAAAGTTTCGAAAGGATTTTGAAAAAGGTCAAATCAATTGAGGCATACAAATCCTCATCAGAACCAAATGAGAACATGTGCCTCTTGTCACACTTACAACGACATTCAAATACCTACCGAGGTCAGTCAGCAACAGTATGGATTTACAACAAAAGTCTTGGAAAGGGCACCTCATCCCCCTGACACCGAGAAATCATTCTGAGTGTCAGCACAGCTCAAAACATGCTTAAACATAACTGAAAGTCCAGCCTCTCTTCTCTCTCATGCTCTATTGAGAAACCACTCAAGAAATTACAATCATGTAAACCACAACTGGAGAACTACTTTACAGAAAGGCTATTTTGACATTTAACAGTGCCTTAGAAACCTGATCTCCCTTTTGGGAAATTGGCTGTCAGACTTTGACCAGGCAAGGGGGGACTCAGACTTCCACAGGCATGGTCTGGTTCTTACTTCAGCAAAGTCAGAAACCGACACAGTTGTCCAAGAGTGAAATTACCGTATCGATCAAAGCTGTCCACAATTCCTAGAGTTCCACTCTCATTACAAATAAATCAACTAAACTCACCACAACTAGAGAAACAAAACCTCTGTGGTCAAAATAGTGTGTCTCGAAATGCCTTCTGTCATGGCATGAATTCCAGCTGTGATAAAATTTTATAGGCAAGCTGGAGTTAGAGAGACCTTCAAATATGAAAAAAACCCCAACAAACGTAAACCCTATGCTCGTAAAACTCAAGAATCCACAGAAAGGAGTTCATTTTTTTCCCTACCAATTCCACTGGGAGCAGGTTGTTGTGCTAGGAAACACCATCCCACATGATTAAACAGCTTTCCAGATGCTTTTTTCTTTTCCTGAAAATTCCCTAGTTTCTCAAAAAAAAGCCTTTTTTGTGTCCTCACCACTTTCACCTTCAGAACCTTCCCAGAAAAAAGCCATTTGCCAATTAATTCCAGTTCTTTAGGTTCAGGACTCTATTATGCTGCACAATTGTTCATGTGCATCTGCTTAATATGGAAGGAAAAGATGCTGCTAAATTGGAAAAAAAAATAGTAGGCTGGGCAGAAGAGGTGCCTTCTTCCATTGTGCGCACAGTGCATTTTTGCTGACTGTAAGCTCTCGCATGGCAGGAAAAAGCCCAAATGCCATCCTTGCTCTTGCTATTGGCAGCTGTTCTCTTATCACCAAAGAGAATTTATCGCACCACTGACAGATGCTGAGATTCAGAAGCCGGAGCTGAAAGCCAAAGGGATTGAATCAGAAAACAAAACCGCCAAAAAAAAAAAAAAAAAAAAAAAGAACGAAGAGCCCTACCAAACCAAGTCACTTCACTGCACACATCGCACATGCACCTCTCCACAGGGAGAGGAAAGAGAGCCTGAACCCTCCGTGGCAGATGTCAGGCGTTCTGTTTCGGGTGCTCCTGGAAGCCGCTCAGGCTCTACGCTGAGCAGTGCGCTACAGGAAACCTCGAAGAACTTCACCGCAAAAATCCTAGCGCGGACAGTGAGAGGAAGAAAGATGTATCTTCAGGGAAGAGGGCCTTGAAATCAAGCTTTCTTAGTATTAAGGTCACTCTAATTATCAAACACAAGGTACTAGTGTTCCTAATGCTCTCTCATGAAGGGAGTTTGTGGATCGGGGGTGTCCTGGGATTTTTATTCTTACACACACACACCCTCTTCCAAAGACTCTTTGACTTGCACAAAGCTATGAACCTTATTTTCTTACATGTAACTCCACTGCATATCAACACAGAGTAGTTAATCTCACAGATGCTTTGGCTGCTTCCAAGAAAGGATGAGACAGGGTCTCTCTGTTTCACATGACAGGGGGCTTTAAATATCTGTATCTCCTGATGTAACTGTCAGTAAACAGCTATTCTATACAGGGCCCTTTGCAAGCTTTTTTTCCACAGTGATACAGAACCAAAAGTGCTTCATGCACATAAATAAATACATGGTCTCTATGGTCATAAACCAGTGCCTGTATGTTATTCACATGCTTTGCATTGAAACACACTCCTGAATACAGCATTCTGAAATAGACCTCCTTTTTCCCGTCCCCAGGGAAAACACAATTGTTTTTAATCACAAGCAAAGAAAAACCAAGCTATACACCAACACAGCTGTAAGCACAATGCAGAGGAAGATACGCAATACCTTCGACCAACATTCCCAAATATACGTTCTCAATTAAGGTCAGACTAGTAACAGATTTCATTCCTGGGCACTAAACTGCCTTTTCTGGAAGACTCAGAGCAAACCAGATTCTCCCACGGCAGCAGATTCCAAAAGCGGGAAAAGGAGTCCCAGGGCACCTCCCACGTCTTTGCTTGCAACAAACATGTGAAAAGCCAGTTCCCCGCGAACAAAAACTGTCAGGAGGAGGTGTTTTGCCAGGCCCTTCAGAAGAAAGAGGCCAAACACTGCACCACAGCTGCTTCAGGAATACCAGCACTGACCTGACGGGCACTGCTACAGGTCTGCAAGGAACGGCAGTGCCGGGATGAGATCCCAAGCGCCGGTATCAGTTCTTTGTTAATTAGGAAGCCGATGAAGAGGCAGCTCCCGGGGCTGGCGAGGACACCCGACCGCTGGCCGGATAGCACAGTGCCAGACTGACACCTGGAGGGAGAGCCAAGCATGAGCTCGGGGAAAGGATGCTCGCACGGGAGACGGATGCCCCTGCCTTTTGGGAAATCTTCGGGTCCTCTGACCACCCACCTGCTGTGAGGACCCTTCTCTTGGCCAGCCGGAGTACTTCTGGGATGGGCTTCCTACAAACAGAAAAAGTAGGGGGGGGGACACGACGTTTCAGTGCCTCAAAAGTCAGCAGCAAGAATATTTTTACCCTTTCAGTTACAAAATTGAACAACTTTTTTTGCTCCCATTTTGTCAGGAGCATTTGAGATATTTTTTTTGCATAATTCTTCTTCCAAGTGATTTGCCCCCTGTTGCTCCCAGAAAAAAACATAGCAGATCGAAGCAGGGCATAAAAAGACCCTATAGATATTAGAGAGGCCATACCACTTAGTTCAAATAAACTTGCTGTTCTTTTCTAGGTTTTCCTCAAACAGCAGAAGCTAAACAGTGGTTAGGGGTTATACCTCATGCCTCCGAACAGGGCATCGTACAGGTACACCACTGATAATAGGAGAATGGAACTCAGCAGGGCACAGTTAGGGTTAACAAGACACTGTTTAGCTCATTTGTGACCTCCTCAGCCATCTTTTGGAAAGCCTTCCCTACCTTTGTCTGCACAGGTGACTTTAGTTTCAACAGGAAAGTACGGAACCTCTCAGGCAGGTACATCTTTGCTTCCAAATAAGCTTATCTGCCAGTAGAATTAGGCATACAGCATAGGAATTAGGGCAAGCTACTTTCTTACCCAAGAAGGTCAATTTAGGTCAAATCTATCTTGCACAGATGGCTAATTTCAATCCCTTACGCATTCAACGCAATTGTTCAATAGGCTCAAAATAAATAGTGTAAGTAATTAATTTAAAACTGCCCTAATTGTTTCTCAATTTTCCCTATTAATTTAACCTATAACACTTCTCCTATCAAAGCTTCAACTGAACAGCCAATTAAAGCTTCTTAAAAAAAAAAAAAAAAAAGCTCTGTCAGCTCCCATTCCTTCTGACTGAACTCTTTGAAGCACTTGGGATTTCATTTAAATTGTACAGGCTTTAGAAACAAAGTGAACAAAGTGTTTTTTCCAGGTATAATGTTCTCAGTGAGCTAATGATTCAATGGACAGTTAAGACTAATTAAGGTTTTAACTTGATAGCAACTTTCTAAGCAGTATTCGGCTTGACGGAAGTGAGCCACCACTCTAGCAAACAATCCGTTTCTTCATTTGTCAGCGGGAGCTGGCAGGAACATGATTTCCCCAGCTCAGTTTCACCGTGGCAGTGAGAGGCTACTTGCAAAGTTCAGAGTTCGCTCACCTGAATGAATTAACAAGGCAGCTACATTCTCATTCCTTTAAATGCATGTGTCTGCATAAACATGTATTATCTCTCTCATTCTCTAAGTGAGCATTGCAAAGAGGAAAGCCAGCGGGACACTTGTGAGGAAAAAAGACTGCCACCATGTAGATTTCATTCTTCTTGGCTTAGTCCCACTAGTCTGGTTCAGAGATTTTATCTTCCAAGTACACTAGGTTGACCAAAACAGGACACTTTCCTATTTTCAGCACAGCTGATACAGGTCAGCCGGAAATTGCACTGTTCTTCCACCACAGAACAGAAACATTGACAGCCTATAAATTATTTCCCTTCTGAGCAAGCTACCACATATCCCCTTTGATGTCTCTTTTGTTTCGGGGAAACTCTACTATCTGAATTCTTGGTCCCCCTGTGACGCTGTTATGTGTGAGACTCACCAAGCCATCTCCCGAGTATCGGCCAGCCAAGCTCTTCTCAGCACAGCACCACTCCACAAGGTGTTTTATTACACCGCGTTTCCCCGTGTACCTAATGCGACCCTGCTGTCTGCTGAAGGGATATCCTCTGCTCAATCCTCAATATAGCCAGCAGTACAATCCGAGTCGTGCCCCTCCTGTCAAAAGAACTATGTCTAAGGATCTTTTTTTGGAATGTGTTTTCTCTGCGCGTCTTTCCTAAGTTATTAATTTCATTAATAGCACGCTTGGATAAAGAGGAAAAAAAGGAAGCAGAGAAGCCATATGGAAAGGAAGACAGAAACTAAGTAAAAAAGGAATGAACCATTCAGAGACATGTTTCAGATACATCCTGGAAAGGTGAGAACACGAGGAAGTTTCTTAAAGCTAGGCCTACTGAGTTCTTACTATGAACACGATTACTCTAGGTAGCTGTCCAAAGCCCTGCGGTACATGCAGGAGAAGAACGTACCCAGCCTGCCAAACAGCTGAGAAGGATGGAGAAGGTGTGAGGAACTGTCAGCAGGTCTGCAGAGACAGAAAGAATGCACTTTTCAGAGCACCGAGATTAAGAAATCTTGGTGAACAGTGGATTACTAGAAACACTCGAGAGCTGCTGTTGACCAAAACCAACTTAATTTGGGTAACCAGGTGGTGTAACACAGCGATTTTGGGGGTGATGCGGCACAGCCGGTTGTATCAAACCCCTGGTCTTTACTGTCATTTTTGATTTTAAACGCCCATCACCCTGAATCTTTCAGTTGACAATACAAGTCCCTCTGCCATGGGAAAATCTTTCATACTTGTCACACCATCTTGGAGACAAGCGCTCACATTTTGTTCAGCGAGACAAAAGACCTTTGAAGAAACCCGCAGGGCACATTACCGGCGGGGAGGGGCAGGTGAAGGAGGATTACCGTTCGGCACACTGGTTTTCAACTTTGAGAACAAGAGCCAGATGACACCTAGGGAATTATTTTTTTCTCCCCCCTTTAATTTAAATTGGGGGAGGGGATTAAAAGCAAGCGGCAAACGACCCACAGCTTTTCCTATTTAGGCAAAGCGACTCGTTTGGAAGAGCCGCCTTCGCTACTAGGATTAGTTGGGGGGGTGGGGTACATACTATAGTACCCAGAAAATCCCGCGAACAATCATTACCCCA
>JANZLO010000007.1:35795519-35840720 GCA_026937515.1 Polyboroides typus | reverse complement strand
ACGAGACCGTCAACATCTGGAGCCACCTGCTCGGCTTCCTCCTCTTCTTCACGCTGGGCATCTACGACCTGACGGCCGTCCTGCCGGCCGCCGGCGCTTCCCGGGAGGACTTTGTCATCTGCTCCGTCTGCCTCTTCTGCTTCCAGGTAGGGGCTGGCTGGGTGCCTTTAAAGGTGACTGACGAGCTCGGTGCTTGGGGTGACTTTGACCCGTACAATATATGGAGTAAAGCAGGGAGGACTGAACAGAGCTGGCCTAGGAGAGAGTCTGTGAAAAACAACTCAGCTGTCCAAGGCCATATCTCACAGCTTCAGCTGGGCGTCAGGGCCCCAGGCAGCATCAGATGCTGCTGGAAAGGGGGCACCCGCCAGAACACGGAAATTAGCCAGGGCCTGATGCTGGTTCGGAACGGCAGTAGAGCTCGTATTCTAACTTTTTACCTTTTCTAAGCAAGAGCTTCTGCGTCAGATGAAATCTGTTCTCAGCAGCAGACTTCAACTCTGTCGTCAATTGAGCACTGAAGCTCCTGTAAAGTACACTGTGCCTAAAAAAGCATGAAGAGCTGAAGAGTGCTGTTCATATTCCCTGAAGAGTACAGGATGCCTTTGCGTAGCTAGAAGCGGGGAAAACTCCCTTGCAGGCTTGGAGAGCACTGCTGTTGTGCTCCTCCTTACTCTTGTGGAGGGTTGCAAGAAAACACACCCACTTCTCAGGGAAAAAAATCTGATGCCAGGCTAGAAGCGGCCTGTGTGTAAGAGCTAAATTTCTCATGTGTTCCCTCAATAAAGTAACTTGGGTGCTAGGCAGTCAGGGCAGATTTGGGCTTTGGTTTCCGCTTGTGGTAGTTTGGCCAAGCAGAATTCATCGTCCCACTGTACTGATGCAGACACGGCCCTGCTCCCTTGCGTAGTGGCTCCTCGCTTGGCCTCAGTAGCCCAGGTTTCTTAGCTGTGCCACTTGGGGTTGTCACGTCTTGTAAAGTTTTCTGTTTCTTCTTCCATCTGCCAGAGAAGCTTATGTTAGTTTCTGTTGATTTCTGGCAGGAATCACAGTTGCCTACACGGAAGTTGCACTGCAAAACATGTAACAGGTCAATCGCATGTGCTAAGTTTCAGAGTTTAAGTTTGCTATACTCCTGTTAATTTTTAAGAAATTAATGCATCCTTGTTTGAACATTTGTATAGGTCTGTATGCTTTGCTCAGTAGGATACCATCTTTTCTGTTGTCACCGCTCAGAGAAGACCAGCCGACGATGGATGGCGTTAGATTATGCGGGAATTTCCATTGGTATCCTGGGCTGCTATGTGTCAGGCGTGTTTTATGCATTTTATTGCAATAACGTAAGTTTGAAGCACTTGTTCATGTAACGTTTAGTTCCTGTGGTCTTGTCATCGTAGTTTCCATGCCGTAGGAAGGGGGTTCATTGCAGGGTGTTTAAATAGAACGTTAGTCGGGAGACAGAAATGGAAACTGAAACAAGTTCCTTCTGACACCAGCAAAAGTCCGCTTGCTGAAGTGATGGGCAAATTGAGGTAGTCCTTTCAAGCTGTTGATCACACAAGCCTCAACAAAATATGTAAATTTATATGAAGGCAGGGTAAACTTTACAGGTCCTACGTTTGTCAAATGCATGAGGATGATTATGGGATGTGTCCCCATCACAAGTCATTCAAACATCATTTCCCACTAGGTAGCTTACCTGAGGCAGAAACAAGCTTATTTTCTCTTCTTCTAGTAGAGGACAAGTAAAATCAGTTCCCTTCAAAGGCCCAGATTACATCCACACCGGCAGTGGGTGTGGGTAGTTGGAATCCGGCAATCGGGTAGTTGAACCAGTCTGCTGAGGCAGAGGTATATTTAAAATGTTTTGGTGAACGAACTGCTTGGAATAAATGATGTTCTACCACGTGTACTGGAGCAAAAGAGTCCCTTCCCCTTGCTTTCAGTTGATAAACACAAGTCCGGTCATTCAAACCCCGTCGTTCGTGCTTGCAGCAGTGACAGGGATTTGATATATTATTACATTTAGCATTGTAAACTGTCTACCCAGAAATTACTTTTATACGTGATGAGAAAGCCCACAAACTTGCTTTTGTTTCTTTTTTTCTCAGTACTGGCGTCAGGTATATTTAATCACTGTGCTGGCAATGATCTTGGCAGTATTTTTTGCTCAGATTCATCCCAGTTACCTCACGCAACAGTGGCACAGACTGCGCTCCATCATCTTTTGCTCAGTGTCTGGATATGGAGTTATTCCCACCATCCACTGGGTTTGGCTCAATGGCGGCATTGGTGCATCTATTGTACAGGTAAAAGAAAAAGAGGAAATAAGATACCCTTTTGCTTTTCACTTGCTATCTTCCTTCAGTCCTCTTGACGCTTCAGGAAATGAAGGGGAATTAAAATTGCTTTAAGCACAGAATTCTTTCAGATGAGACGATCCAATTGCAAACACTTAGAAATCTATTGAGAAGCAGTAAACAGGTTGAGTAGCTTAAATCTACTTTACTGATTTACAGCTGCACCATGAGAAGGAAAACTGGATAAAAGTGTGACTGAGCCTATCTGCCTGAGGGACAGGGCAGCCTGTGTAGGTGGACTGCACCCTCGCTAACCCGAGGGCGAGGGACAGGAGCGAAGAGCCGAGTCGGCTGCAGAGCGGGAAGCAGTCTGTCAGGCTGTGCCAGTGCTCTGGGCTGTCTGCCTCCACAGCTCCAGAAGGGAGAGGGGAACCAGAAGACACTGACGAGATGATTATTTGCTTCCTCTTCTCTTCCCTGGGTTGGCAGCAAAAACCAGTATTTGCCTACTCCAGTCCTCTGTCTCTTACGCAGCCCTCATCTAACGTCACTGTGAAGTTACCGAACTATTTTCCTGTTCTTGTTTTACTTGTGCTCTGAAAAACAAGCAGCACAGTACAACTGAGGACAGTAAAGTATGCCCCAATATGAAAACCCCAGAAGTCATTGCAATTACCAGGGACCTAACTGCTGAAGAAAACGTTTCCTTTTCGTAGTGAGCAGTAACTGTGCATGTTCTTAGACTGGCCCTGCTGGAGGACTGTCACCTGGGGTGATGGTTTAGCCCAGTCCAGAGCTGCTGTTGAATGCGTAAGAGCAACATTTATGAATATATGTAGTAGTTAGACTGGGCACTTAACACTGTCCTTCTAAAAATCAGATGAACAGTAGTTGTCCTCCCACCTCTTCCCCCATTTGGTTTCTCCTGGTAAAGCAGAAAGGTATTCCTGCATTTTGTTTCGATACTTCCGAAAAATGCTCTGCTTCTGTTAACAAAACTTCCTGTTAAGAAAAACAAAAAGCAGCTCATTAACGGGTTGCTTGATTATTTACCATCCAGTATGTAGTACTCCTGTGGCCTTGTGTTCTAGGGACTGCAATCCCAACCGGTAGATGAGATTTTGCACTGAAGTCATCCTCCTCACTTATGCTGGCCTTTCTGCATAAGATCAGTGTATTGGAAGATGTGCTTTTACTGGAAAATTTCATGTCTGCTGCAGACTGCACAGAAACACTTAAGTAGCTTGTGTATTGAAGCAGAGAAGTTGTGATAAAACAAGTTTCTTCCCATTCAGATTTTCCCAAACTTCAGCATTTGCTTCCCCGTTGGATTTTGTCCGTAGGTAACATAGGCAGTGAAGTAAGATTCAGTTTTGTCATGCCTTTTTCTTTTTTATCTGTAGGGACTTTTTTTTATTGTTTTTCTATTTTTACCTCCTAACAGAATAGGAGAGCTTCCTTTTCTTTTGCAGGAGTTTGCTCCGCGTGTAGTTGTCATGTACTTCATCGCTGCTGTAGCTTTTCTCTTCTATATTTCCAAAGTTCCAGAAAGATACTTCCCAGGTAGGAAATTCTTTTCTGGGTGTTTTTTCTGCAGCTAAGCTTCCTGCAGTGTCACAGTCCTTGCTGTGAATCCTGAACTTCCTGTGAGAGAACAGGTTGACCATGTTCCCCGTGAAGTATTCTCATATAGAGTAAAATGTTGCGTATATTTGCAGCAAAAGAAGGCAGTCGACTTCTGATCAAGTTCGTTAAAGAACTTCCACTGCCTCCCAGCCAGTGGAGTGTATAGTTGAGCTTTGGAGGAGACCGATTGCTATTTGCATTGCACGAGTTATTGCCGAATTTAACAACTTAAGCGCTTGCCCTCTTTTTTCCCCACAGGACAGTTGAACTACCTCGGTTCGAGTCACCAAGTGTGGCATATCCTGGCAGTGGTGATGCTGTATTGGTGGCATCAGTCCACAGTGTACATCATGCAATATCGACACAGCAAGCCCTGTCCCGAGTATAGCGCAGACTTGTGAATGAAGGTATAGCACTTTTCATACTTGTGGGAATATGATATTCTAACAAGTATAGGGTTAAATAATCCTGGTTTTAACTTGTCACAAGTTTCAGTCAGCCTCCCTCACTAGCTTACCCAAAGAAAAAGGTGATTGGTGTAATACTTGCTCGTAAGTAAAAAACAGTAGTGATCTTGATGCCAGGCACTCTGCTCATTTGTACTGCTGTGTTGCATGAGGCTCCGTGCAGCTGCGATGCCCTTGAGCAGAGTTTTAGAACAGGCTGGACAGAGGTCTGCCAGATCCCTTTCAGCTCTCTTTCCTAATTTTAATAGCCTCAAGCTGTCATTGATATTTGTTCCTAAGTAGCCTTTTCCTTGCTTTTGTCAGGTTTTCAGCTTATTAAGCATTGATCTGGATTTTTCGGAAATCACGTAAGAGTTGCTAATTTTGTGCGCATAGTAAGCTACTAAACTTGTTTCCCCACTGTATTTCAGAGACACTGCAATGAAATTTCTGACTTTGAGGGTCTGGGCCTTACCTAATGAGCTGAGCTATGAAGTTAAGCACTGAGGCAGTTCATTTTCTGACTTCTGGACTGTTGCCCACTTGCTGGGACAGTATATTATTATGAGTTTTGATAAAACCAACAGCCTTGCCCGGGATCTGAGATGCATTTTCTTCTCAGTCATTTCCTGTTCTGCAATCAAGTACAAAACAGGTCTTCCTGGAGTGGGACAATGGAAAGCTGAGCTGTAACAGACAGCATTCAGCTCACAGCAGTATTTTTTTTTGCTCGATAAACACGAACAACAAACACAAGTGAATTGCCCTTGCGGAGCTGACAGACCGACACACCTGGTTTTCAGGTTTTATTCAAGTGCATAATTAAGAAACCGCTCCTGACCGTGTGTGTGTAAAACGACGGTAGCTGCGGGACCCCGTCTTGGATCTAAATCACAGCTGTATGGTGCGTCACATCCTTCAGAGTCCTTGCCTGAATGACATGCTTGCGCTTCAGCATCGGTATGGTAACATGTAAAATGGAATTCAGTGGCCTCTCATACTTTTCTGGACAAGCTCTTTTCCTTTTTCTGAAAGGTAAGATCACATGTCATCCACCATAGGTATATCTTCGTTTCAGATCTTAAAATTTGTCTCCCACTGTGGGTTAGTGCCATTACTTCAAAGAATTTCTCTTGGTCCCTTCGGTAATTTGGAATTACTATTCATCCATATTTCAGGAGTAGCGCTAAGCCTGTGTGTTCATGTTAGTTAATATCTTGCAATCAGAGGTGCTAGGGATTTTTTTAAGTTACACTTGTTTAACAGGATGAAGTAACACACCCTGAGTAGTGAACCTGCTGGGATTCAAAATCACTCAACTTCGGCCTTTTAAGGTGTGATGTATTATACTGTACTTGCAGACTTTGCTACTGAAAATGAGTTAGTGCCAAAAGCTTTCCACAGTAAAAAGGTCGCCTTGGGTTTTAGAATTGTTCATGAAACCATCTCTTAGAAACTTGACAGTGGAGAGAGATGAAATTGGCAGGTTAGTAAATAGCTGTAGCTCAGCATGATGAAGCTCAATGGGTGCCAGTTTTTCAAACAGGATTGGAATTACTTGCATTTTTGGGTTAGAATCAACATTTTCAAGTGGCTTTTGTATAGCAGCTGTGCTTGTGTTTACAGTTCAGCTAAGCAGTGGTAGCAAATGCTGCTGCTTCACATGATCAAGTGTTAGTCAGCATTAGCCACTGGGAGATTTCTGTAATTGCCTCAAGATGCTGTCATGACTTAATCCCAAGTGGTTAAAGTTTGGGAGCAGAGCTGTTGAAGGACACAATTGCATTGGCAGGGCTAGAGTTAGAAAGCAGGAGATACCCTGGCTGTTTCTGCTTTGACTACGGGCAGAAACGTTCTCTTCAGGGATTACAAACTGTCCCAGCCGACCTTGCTACAACTCCCCTTGTTACCTGCGGCATGGCCTTCCACAGTGTCCCAGCATATTCCCTTGTATTTTGTGATCATCTGGCAAGAGCCAGCTTAATCCACGCTGACCGGGGCCTTTTAAGGTTTCAAGCAGCTTGTCTTACACCTGAGGCCAAGGAAGTGAGAGCAGTGCCTAGCAGTGGGAAGGAAAACCTCAGGCAACCACGCTAAAAGCTGCATTAACAACACAAGAAGCCCTCAATGAACTGTCAGCCTTGCCAGTGCTATGCTGTGATGCCATTGCCTCTTGCCTCTCGGGGAAGGTCCTGCCTTCATGGATTCTAGCTTACTCAGAGGCAGAGAGGCTGCTTTTTTGCAGTGCCCTCCTTGGGGCAGGCAGCCCAAAGCTGCCTCCTCCCCAGGCTAAACAAGCCCAGGGCCTCAGCCTTTCTTATCAGGGGTGTGCCAAGAACATGCTGAATATCAGTGGAAATGTACTGTCATGCACTTGAACACTCACTGAGGATGGAAAAGGGTGGGATACTAACTTCTCTACTGGTATGCTGGACAGTAATGCTAACCATCTGTTAAGTTCAGTGGATTGATTGTGGTTTTGGTTTTGTTTTTTTTTTTTTTCCAACGTCAGTAACAAATAGTGGCAAGAACTGACTTTGCATTTAAGATTCAAGTCTCAGACCTTTGAGCCTTTCAGTGTAAACACTGGGTTTTTTATTTTTATTTTTTAAACTTGACAGCCAAGTAAGTTTCAAGTGCACTAATTACTATTACTGAAGCCTGACAACGAACCTGCAAGTATAAAAGCCTGTTTCCAGTGTTATGTGAACAATAATATTTGAAGAATGTGTGTTTGTGTATTGATAGCATACTGACTTTACAGTTTGCTAATGTATTTTTTTTAGGTAAACTCTTAACTACTACAGCAGTTGTCACTGGATCAGGCAACTGACTGCAAAGCTGTACATTTTTATCATCCTGACAAATTTTATCTAGCTGCATGATGGTCTTTTATGTACATACAGAATCTGTAAATAAATTTCAGTCATTGGATGTTTACTTGGCGTAACATCATTCTTACATCTCACCCAGTGGAAGGACAGATGTGAATTGCTCAACCATGCAACTTCTGTCACCTCCCATGGGTTTGAAATATACAGGGAGACCGTCTCTTGAATTATCAAGGCACAGCACAGACAGGCATGGCAGGTGTTCAAATTGCACTATTCCAGTATTGCATGTAGTATATTCCACTAACAGTACTTAGTGCTCTGTATGTCTTTTTGGAGAAGCATCTCTAGGTGAATCTGCTTAAGAACTCAGCTTTGCAACTGACTGCCTTTAGATGGAGATAGTTTCCAAGCAGGGCCTTGTTCATATCTTAAGAGCTCTGGCCATTTCTGTTGCTGTAGCCTAAACAAAGCAAGGGAAGGGTTATCCTGACTCTGCCTCACCTGAAACAACAGTACCCTTTCCCAACTCAGTGTTGTAAACTTGCTTTTGCCCTAACAGAAGTAGTTCAACGGCATGCAAAAACCAGTGATGAGAAATGAAGCGCTAGCAGCTATGCTGCAAAAACAAAACAAAGAAACATAGCCAGAATATTTTTTAAACTCCTTTTGTAACTGCAGAGGCTGAAAACAAACCAAACCTCTAGCAGGGATGGCATGGGCAGAAAAGCTTTCACCGTACGTGTATCCTGCCTGTGCATACAGCCTGGAGCAGGCAGCTGCACCAGCCAGCAGGGACGACTTTGCGCCCTCCATTACAAGCGCCCGTTCTCATCCTGTCCTGCAGCACATGGCAGGCGCTCACACAACACTTATTACCAGTAACCGTCAGGATTGCCCCAAGTACTCCTCGGCTTGCACTCGACCAAGCTTTTAAACCACAGGCAACGTGCAGATTGAGAGACCTCGTTGTCCATGAGAAAGTAACTCTAAAGCAAGAATTTAACAGCCGTGGTTGTTCATTTTCGTTGAAGCTGAAGCCTCCACTTAAACTGTATTTCCTGGTCAAATTGCGTGCAACAGAATTAGACTGAAACGAGCAATAGGCAGAAGACGCAACAGCCACCAGGACACGAGCTACTATTTAGTAACTGAGTCCTGCTGCCGCTCCATCTCTTCTTGACCATTTTCATTCTTCTTTCAGCTTACCTAAGAGTAAAATCAGTACAAGCAGCATTCAAAAAAAACTGCTCTGGTAAACAATTGCCAGAAGGGGGTCAAATAACTTAAAATTATGTCTAGAGGATCAGGTGCAGAACCAAGTCCACGGAGGTAGTGTTGAGAACGGTATTTAACATTAAATTAAAGCCTAAATGTGAATACTTAATAATGCAATGTTTAAGGACATCTGCAAAGTCACTGTTATCACGTTTGTTTATTTATCAACTGCAAGTATTTTTTGACGTACATCAGTTTCACAGAAAAGTTAAAAGTTCTCTGTTTAGTGGTACACAAAAAAGCTTTAGAAACTTGAAGTCTAACAAGAAATGGAAGTGTAGTTCAGGAAAGTGCACTTAAAAGCTGAATGCCAGCAATTTCAAAATAGTTTTTATGCTCTTTAATATTAGGTGATGCCTTAGTCACAAATTTAGCTATACACACAACTTCCTTGGTTTTCCTTTCAAAGTAAGCTCTATAGAGAAGTAACCCAGCAGCCACCCTTTGCACTTTTTTTTCTTCTGCAGCTTTCACTCATACTCACTCCCTCTAGTGAAACAAAAGTGATTGTGGCTGCTGTGTTACTAAAAACACAGCAACTCCAAGAGATACATGATGTGTGCGAGCATGTGTATGTTTTATATATACTTTTCATATATAAAAATACACGATATAGTATAAAAAAAACTCCAGATAAACTCTTATTCTCACAGTAGCAAATATATCAACTTATTTTCACAGTACTTGGTTTTACTAACTGGGACACCCAGAATGATTAAAAGTTATTTTCTCCAAAGCTGGTACTCACAGGTCCCACACTACGCAGGTCAGCCAAAGCAATTGCGTGCACCTCAAGGCCATTTGAGAGTCTGCAGAGAAACACGGCGATCTTATTTTTCTTTCAATGACCACAACCATTATGGGCTTCTTAGTACCTTTTGACATAATCTCTCTCTCGAACAGCTAATTTTAAAAGGCCTGTGGTTCAGTCATTCAACATGCTGAAAGACAAGCTGTAAAAGTCGATCGGTATTTTCAGTTGAAAGGGAAGTATCAGCTCCTTACCTTGCCATTATTGTCTTCACAGACAGTATGCTGCATGTCTAGCTCAGCAAGGTGTTTTCCTTATTTCAGGTAAGGTCACGATACACTCCATGGCAAGCAAGCACATGAGCACGCACACACACCACATAAAGGCAAAATGGTATCACGTTCCCTGACAGTACCACGTTTCATCTCTGTTGACTAGTGGATCTTAGCTGAAATTAAACCCAAACTTGGGTTTAGTTGTGTATAAACAATATGTTCCACGCAAAGTCAACTTAGTGAGGCATACTAATCTCTTTTCAGTCACAAGAAAGGATAAAATAATTTTAACTCTATAAACAAAAATGTTGTATTTATGCAAAAACCTGTTCCGTATCTAGAATACAAAGAACAAGGTTGATTAAGGCCATTAGAAAGCAAATATCATCGGCCATAACTCATATGCAGCCAGAGGCATTATGCCAGTTTTAGAGTAACTTGGGTTTACAGTTTGCTTTTATCTCCCCTCTCAGTTTCTGTGTACAACCTCACTTCAGCTTTCTGTACTGTAATACAACCACTTACGACCCTCTGCCAAAAAACCAAACCAACCCGCCACCCAAGGAAAACCTGTAGCACTCCTCAGCCTGAAGTCTCAGGGTAAACAGTCAAAAACCAAACACGCTTCCTTCTATTCTTAATTTACCTGAATATTTCGGCCCGCACCAAGTCTGCCGACGCACAGATGCACAGCCTTTTCCCTCCGTGTCCAACAGCGAACCCCCTCTCCTTTTTCCCCCAGTCCCACGCGCGTGGTTAACCCTTTCCTCTGGCACCAAACAGCCGAGCAAGCCCTCAAGTTGCTTTTCCACCAGGGAAAGCAGCGGCTGCGTTGCTTTGGCGAGGACGAGCCGCATTTAAGACAACAGGTCACTGCCTGTTGTTTTAGTCTCGTTTTGTTTCCACCCACCTGCCCCATTTGTCATATCCTTCTGTTGCAACAGCTCTTTAGGCAGGTAAGTAACAGTTCAGAAGGAAACCAAAGGAAGGCAGCTCATAAGCACGCGCAGAGAAGAGAAAAAAAAACCTCAAGAAACAAAAGAGACAGTTAACCTGAGTATCAGAAAATGCTACAAAACTTGGCGTGCGCTTCTGACAGCCTTTGGCACAAAAAAACCCAGGTGAGAACAGTAGTAATAAAGCCTAAGAAACTCCTGTGCAAATAGAGTTGAAACATTTCTACTCATAACCTCCTAAGAGCTTAATTTCTAAGCCTGAAAAAGGCATACTTAACCAAGCACAGCTGTGATATTTCACTTCCACCCTGTAAGAAAAATGAAAATGAGGAAGATAAAGGTAACAAAGGGGTACAGATACATATGAGCTGCTTTCAAATTCCAGGACTAGGGGAAGCAATCTCATATATATCCGAGGGAGTGTTTTATCAAACCAACCCCTGAAGGAGTCAAGTGACTGCTTTTTAATGTGGTGTTTTCATCAAATAGCGTAAGGGATCCACCCCCACCCTCACAGATCTCAGGACGACTGTATAAGGGCCAGAAGAGTTTGGGGGGAAAAAAAAAAAAAAAAAAAAAAAGTACAGCCCTAAATATTTCACTTTACCTCCTGTAAAAGGGGGGGGACACCGGGACACACAACCACAAATGCTTATGTCCTCCATATATAAACATACAATTATCTACCCATCAGCAATCCGTAGAGCAGGATATAAAGTTGAGACAAGCAGAGGAACTACCTCCTTCCCCTTCCTCTTGAGGACTTCTGCCACAGAAAAAAGGCAAATCGGACCGTGCCGAGTTATACTCGCTCCGCAGACGACATACATGGCTTGGCACAGGTTGCAAGGCAGCGGAGAAGCGATCCTGCCTACACACGGCACGTACTTGTACAACACGGTAACAAAATCTTGTCTTCAGCGAGTCTGTTCACATCACCTTCCCATCTCCTACTGGCACCGCACGCTCCCGAGCCTTTAGCCACGTCTCGTGCACCTAACGTCTCAGAGGTACTGTGCAACAGGACAGGAGTCCTGCCTGTAAGGCTTCGCGGTGTGAAATGCAGTTTACTGGTACAGTAGTGATCAGCTTCTGCAAGCTACCTGCTGCTTACTGCTTCTGTTCTGAAACAAATCCGGGTTCAGGGAAGTTTCTTCTAAGCTCAGTGCATTTAGCAAAACTTTCTTATAAAATACACTTAAGTACAATAACAGATTCATCAGAACTTAAAAGAACATTAGGTTACAGTCATTTCATAAAATTATTATTGTTTTAAAAAACAACAGCTTTGAAAGAATACACATTTTCTTTGCAATAAAAATCCAAGAGGAAAAGAAAAGGTACTTTCAGACACAAATCCCAATTTGTAATCAAATAAATCTGATGGTTGTATCTCACAGTCAATTGTACAAGTCATCTGGAATACTCCACATGTGCCAAATGATTTCCTCATGTAAACCAGTCTCTCTTCCCAGCCTACTGAGTAGTCTTCAAAGTGCTGCAAACACTGGCTGCATCCCTGCTGGTTTACTCCCCTACATTCAGGCTTTTTATCTCGCAAATCGTTATGTTCTCTGTATCTTTAGTTTTAACTCTAAGCTTCCAGTTTGCTATTTTACATTAATGGCACTTACTTAAAAAAAAAAAAAAAAAAAAAAAAAAAAAAAGGAACTTTTAGGCACACAAAAAAAGTAATCTGCCTTTCACCTCTGCAGCTGCATAGATGTCTACTAGGTGCCAAGCCATAGCTGTGCTCTGGAATTCTGGGCCACAGCCCCTTGAAGACTTGGCTTATTCATTTTTATGATTAATAAAGGTAGTTTTCACCTCGGAAGCATAGACTTGACTATTCCCAGCAGATCAATCTGGATATTAGTACATTTTGGTTCTTAGGTCTACTGCGACTGAGACATGAAGAATCACCACAGTTCCATTAGCCTACCTGTATGTATGGAAAATGTTTTTCATGTGACCTCTGCCTGTCCCCCTCCCTCCATCTCAGCACATCACAGAGGACTGAAAAGGCAACGCAAAAGTGCAGAATGACAATATGTCCCAGGGCCCAGAGTCAGTGACAGAGAATGATTCAAATCTGATTTCTCTTTTCATTCTGGGAGCCATTTATCATAACAAAATGGTGCTCCTGGTTTGTTTTTTCTATTTTTCTCAAAAAAACCCCAAAAACAAACCCAGTAAGAATTTGCCAGGTCCCTGTCAATTCAACCAGATAAATTACTCCACTAGTTAAAACCTCTATTAAGTAACTCAGAGAGGTGGAAGGGGTAACCCGTTGGAAGCATTTACTGTTTGGAAGGAAACGGAGCTGCTCCAAAGGGATCTAACTCTAGCGCCTGTTGCTGTTGGCTCTGCGCACTCTGCACAACCAGTTCTGTGAAGGGTACTGCACCAAAATCATCTGTTTTCAGCCCGTCACCACCGTGAATGGCTCCGTGCAAGGAGTTCTGCCTAGGTCTACCAGCCACTACTACCGTGCCATGATCCCCGCGGTTGTCACCAAACCCTTGGTGCTGGGGATGCCGCATCAAGTCCGGTGGGTGGAAGGGTTTGGCTCCGAAAGGATCCAACAGACTCTCGTCTGTCTGCAGAGGGTTGGTTCGATCTTTGCTGTCAGTCAACGCAAGGCTTATGTTCTCTTTGGAGTCCGAGATAGTCAGGAACTCGTTGCTGCTCTGCGAGTCCCTGCGGCCTGCTTTCTTGTGCCTGCGGGCTCTCTCGGGGGTGCGGTAGCTCGGTTTCAGTGCCTTCTTCGTGGTGGTTGGGGTGCCGTGGTGACGCTTTCCGTTGTTCTTCGAGACCTCCTGTTTCATGCGCCTTTGGCGGGAAGAGAGTTTCTGCAGGTTACGCTGCTGCTTCACCTTCTGCTGCTGCTGACTCCCCGTGATCTCTTCAAAAGGAACCAGCCCGAACAGGTCCTCCTTACTCCCACCGGTCTTAGGGAGAAGGCAAGGCTGAAATGGGGTGCAGCCAAAAATATCGACGCTCCGTGGAGAGGTAGGGGAGAGCAGGGGCTCAGTTCCCGCCACCTGGCCATCTTGGTGAGATACCTTTTTGCTGAAGGGGGCTTTTGTGAAAACATCAAAGTCATCCTGCTCTTGGTTCAGGCCCGGAAAAGCCGTCCGAGAAGAGGCATCTTTGTCCGTCTTCTCTCTTGCCTGAGGCTGCAGAGTAAAAAAGGGCACTGCCCCGAACACATCAAACTCTTGGCCAGGGTTCACCTTGATTACAGCACTTGGCACCTCAGACAAGGATGTATGCATCGAACTGGGTTCTTTGATTTCACCGCTGCCGACACCATCTCTGAACCTACTGCTCAGCAGCCCTTCCACAGATTTTTGCTTCGTACGATCAGAATCAGAGTCAGAACTTTGCTTCTCCTCCTCCTCTTCCTCCACCTCTTCCTCAGAGTCCATGAGGAGAGGTCGGTGGCCTAAATTCTCCGGTTCTGTATCATTGTCATCATTGAAGTCTCCATTCTCTCCTTGCAAGACTTCTTCATCCTCCTGTTCTTCTTCTTCCTCGCTGCTCTTGGGAGAAGGAGGATCAGATTCAAAATCACTCTCTGACTCATCGCCACCTTTTGTCACCTGTCCCTCTGCAGTTTTCCTCCCTGGTCGGGGATCTCTAAAAGCATGGCTCAGTTTTCCAGCCTTGTTTGGGGTCCCTAAGTTATTTCCTTGATTGCTGGCTGAGTTATCCGCTTGTTTTCCAGGGGAACCTGCAGGTCCGAAGAAAAATGCAAAACAAAACTTGAAATACACTTTTAAAGTGAACGCTTATTCCACACACGCCATAGCCACACATACCAAGAGCAGATGCACACATACGTTCTGTACTTACTGAGGGACAGGAGCTAAAACCATACCTAATATTTCAAACAACACTTATAAAACTGATTACTCATAAAATTGATTTACTCCTCAAGCACAAGATGTCTGGAAAAACAATACCAGTATTTTAGGGGCACAGAGGAGTGACCGATGGACACAGGTGATCTCTACAGCCAGCTTTTCAAACACACTCATTACACAGCTGCTCCTCCCCAGGGAAACAGGAGCCAGCGAGTTTGAAAGACTTTAATGTTTGTTTTCATTTTTTTTTTCTTTAAAAGCAGATTACCTATTTCTTGAAGTGCTTCAGCTTTGATAGTCTGCTCTGATAAACTTACTGCTCTAGTCATGAAAACAGTCAGCATAGGTAAAAGAAAAGTATTTGACAATTGCAGATAATTCACTTCGGATCTCGGGTACCATTTTACAGCTACAACACATCTCCGAGGGCTCTGCTGGCCCACCAACCAGTCTGCTGCGCAGTTTCTGTATACCAGAAAGCAAACGCACCTTGTTGACAAACACATCCCTTCAGGTGCCTCTTCAAGAGGTTCTCCACGACCAACCTGCTGTATTAAGGCTTTTACCACTCAGTCAGATTCATGTGGCAATACTGACATAGTGAATGCTGTTTCAGAAGGGAAACGAGTGTATGACACCCCGTTAGTACCCAGCCTTTCCTCTCCCAAGCTTTCGTAGCGCAAGACAATCCTTCACAACATCTCCAAGATAATTAGCTTCCTCTACGGTCTATAAAAACTCAGGGACTGGGCGAGAGAGAAGTTTGTTCCTTGTCCAAGCCGCAGGGAAGACTGCATGAGGTCACGATCTCGCTGTCCTGCCCTCGAGGGCACCAACTCCTTACACGAGCTGAGGAAGTGGACTTGGAGCCTGCCAAGAGCCACAACAGGGACACGGGGCTTGGGGGGTTTTGCCTCACAAGTGTGTTTTGAGGCATACAAAGGGAAACGGCCAAGACAACAGTCTCTACGGGGAGATCGCAAGGGAACCGGCTAATATAACCATATGGAAATAGAGATGCAAGGACAAGGATGTTTTCCAACACGTGTCTTGGTTTGAAATACTCCCTCCCTTCCTCCAGTCAGGACCAAAACCGTAATTTGGACTCATAAATGCCAGTAAGAATTAAGCCTAATGATCACTGCCATTTGGGCATTTAAAAAGGTCTCCCCTTGGTTTCGGCTGAAACAACCTCTCCGTCAGGGCCTTCACCCCCAATAATGCCAGCAAAGCACACACTGCAATAGCTACACAGGAGAGATCTTACTTTTTTTTTTTTTTTTTTTAACAATACTTGCCTTGGCTTGTCAAACCTATGCTTAGAGAATGTCTTTTTTTCTAGTGACACCCAAGCTCCACACTCAGCCCCTTCTAACTTCTAGAGTAGTAATTCAGGCAAAGAAAAGGTATTGATTTAACTTGAGAGAAGTGTTTTCTTGTTTGGTTCTAAATAGGATCTGTCAGCTAAGGTTCTCCATCGTAAAGAAATTAATCTATTCATTTTACTCTGACACCTTCATCCCTGCTATTTACTATCTGACAACTAGAGCTAAGAGAACAATTCACTGCTGACTCTATTGTGGGGTGGTTGGCTTAAAAATGCTAGGAGCAGTAAAAACTTCGCATCAGTAAACAAAACAGATGGCAAGAGCACGCAGACCAGAGAAGCCTGCATAGTGCCATTGCTATGGCACTCATCAGACACAGGCAAAACAAGTTTCTCCCGGTGTCGAAGCCCCGCTGCTGCACTGAGGTGTTTTCAGGAACATAACCGACTGCCAAATTTCTATTTGAAGAGAATGAGTGGGAGGAAAAGCAAAACACTTGGTCTCAGCTGGGGAAAGCGTACTCGCTCTTGAGATGTCCTTTCCTCTAGGACACAGATCACACAGCAGCCACGCCGCTTTAAGAATGTATAATTGAACACGTAACGCTAACAGCGGCAATGATAATTCACCTCTTGGCGGACACACTGAAAATTTGTGTGCAATGCTTGGAAGTGAGACCATATTACAGTCACCCCCAACTGAACACTAGGTGGGTACCAACCTTCAGAGGGGGACCAGAACAATGGCAAAACCAACTGCGTTTACGCTTGTGCCAGTGAAACCTCGGCCTGACAAGCAATTTATGCTTGCCTAACGGCCCCACTGAGTTCACTTTTACCGGGTGAGGAACCTCCAGATATCTGTCTGCACTACTGAGATGCTGTACAACAAACAGAGCACAGCCTGAGCGCTGGGTACGAGTTTCTGACATCTCTAGTATCTGACACAAACCTGGGGGCACGGGTTGGTCCTCATTAAAGCAGTTATTAACAAGCTCTAGTCATAGCACCTTGCTAGATTGCTGACCCTCTCACCTAACCAAAGCTAATGCCTTCCATTTACGGTTTTCTTAAACAGTTACTGAAATTTAATGGACTCGGTGTGTTCACAAGATTGAAAAAGCTTGGGATAGATGTGCACCAGTTACTTCTCTGAAAAAAAATCTTCAGCCAGAATACAGCTCATGACTCTCTTGTTCTTATAATATACAAAATAATTTCTCAGGTAGTTTCTTCTTTCATAAGGAAATTAGCATGCAAATTCCAGGCCAAATCAGATTTTTTTCTTCCTATGCTCCAGTTTAGACCAGAATATTAAGTTTCACGAGAACATTTTCTTTTTTTTCTGAAAGGAATTCACAGCCGATTTCTTCATCCAGTAGCTATTTTGCTCTGTTGCAGTTACACTTAAAAGAACAATAAAAATTCTGCAGCAATGTATTTTATGTATGGGTTTAAAACCAAGATGACTAGAATGACCAAAAACATCAGGTGATTAGGGCTTTGAGCTGTTTCTTCTTTGCTTCTAGTGTCAGATTGCTTCTTATCTACTGTAATTTTACATACTACATATTTGCTTTACCCACTAAATTAGAATCTGGATTATTTGGCAGCTTACTTTAGATTTCCCTAAGGTACAGCCTTCACATTGCACTATATAACCCCCTATCTTCCAAATCCTGCTGCTTCCAGTATTTACTGAAACACTAACGTTAACATAAATGCAATTACACTTAAAAGGAGAAGAAAGAAAAAGTGTTTCTAGGTTATATGTTAACACCACTTACACAACAAAAAACCCAAACCTTTTACGTACGTCAACATCCACATAAGTTAACGCTCCCAAGGAATGATTGTACCTTAGTACGTAATTTCCATATGCAGAAAACAATTTATAAAGTAATTTTTTTTAAAGACAGGAACTAAACCACAATATATTCAATATACCTGAATTCCCCAAAGGTTTAAATATTATTTGCAAATTGCTGCCACAGTCACTCCCTGGAAAACAAACTGCGAAGGACACCGACAAGACAAAAAAAACCCAACCTCTACCAACAGCTGCTGACTTGCTGAACAAGTAATTTGAGCCACACGACGTTTAGCTCTCAGTAACAGACCTCACTGGACAGAACATACATCAACCGAACTTGACAACACACAGCAAAACACTTAAAAGCAGCTTCCCAAACCACACTCAATGTATTAGTGCTCGCACACCAGCCATTCCAACATCTCTTCATACACCCACCTAGACATGTTATTCCTGCTGACAAAACGCAGCAGCTGTTTTTGGGAATCCAGACAACCTCGTTTTAATGAATCTCTATTAGCATTCTAAATTTCCTTTCTCAAGTCTAACAACTACCATCTCTAGGAAGACTGGGATGAAGGCAGGAACAATTCATGGAGCAGTCCCACTTGCTGGAGATTCGTGTTCTGTAGCAAACACGGGGACTGCCTGCTTGCTATGTATGAAGCTATGTGTTTTGTTCACATACTTGGAGCTCTGAATCAGTCTTCAAGGAAACACTGAGGACATCACTTACTGACAAAGAGATGGAAGGTGCTTGAATAACTAGCAAGAGTATTAAAAATTTGAAGTACGTATTCATTTTCTCAGTACTTGCCACACAGCAATCTGTCTTGGCACCAGTCGGTTTTGCAGCCTCTTGTTCTACTCGGGGCAACGGGGCTAAGCCATCGCACACTGAACACAGCACACAACACCCTTTTTAAACAATGGCTAGAATGAAGCAGCACACCGGAAAAGGAAGCTTGAGCCTGTGGATTTGTAAAGGTCTGTCCCTGCATGCGAGAAAACATTTTCTGAAACACCTCCATTCTGAGGCCACCCAAAGATTAAGCAAGCATATTTATTTTTCCAGCCATAACATCATCACAGCATCAGGCAATTAACTGCCTATTAGCTCATCAGCTTCAAACCCCTCCTTCCACTACAAATGATTTCTGAACAGCATTTCTGAATTTCTAGCTCTTCAGCTCTGAGATTGCTCCTTACGCACCATCTCCTTGCCAGAGCTATAAATATTACTTCTTTAACACAGCAGGAAATTTAGGTTCCTGTATTTTGTACAGACTCAAAATTATTGAAGAGATGATTCATGCAGTGATTAGAAACTCACAAGCTACAGTAACAGCTCAATATTACTCAAATTGCAGACCCAGCATGTAAGACCCTACATGCACAACTTGAACAGGAAAGCAAGCAGTACACATCAGATGATGCTGGGAACAGCAACTGCTCCTGCTATATAGTTTTGAAGAAAGCACTTCAGTTTCTAAAGTATTTTAAGAGTGGTGACCTCACTGCTCCCACATTTGTATTTTTCAGGAAAGAGCACATATCTTGCTTTATTCTTCAGCTTGTGTTGAGGTGGTGTAAACAAACAGAGCCATCTGCTCCAAGCAGACATTAGTCTAAAGATACTAGTCATAAATATTTTGCAGTTCAACATAGCTAAACTTCATGGAAGTAACCATTTCTGCACGCACCTTCTCATCTGCAGTGTCTTCGGCTTAGTCCCAGTAACAGGGAGAAAATGGCAGGAAACTGGTGTCAAAACCAAACCAAAGAAACAAAAATATCCTCCACAGAACTATCAGTTTTAAACCCATGAGAGCAAAATTTTTTTTGTTTTTCTACCCTACAGTTCCCCTTCTTTCACTTTTAAATAAGTTAGCAAACTAAATAAGTACAAAGAGCACTACAAATAGAAACTTAATGCCCCAAAAGGGAAAAATTCCCTCATTAATGACAATTTAATGCTCTGGCCAAACAGATTGCAAAAACGAAGTGTTCTGTCATGTTGATTTCATGCAATCTTCTCAACCTAAACTGCTGCAGAGACTGTTCAGATATATATTTATAAGAAAATGCCGCAAAATGTTGAGTAACATCTGTTTGTAATGTACTGTTCAGATTACTACACTTCTAATCAGGTTTGCATCATGTAGGAGACAATTGTTCTTCGCTCAGATGCAAGGCAGGTGGAACATCTTTAATCGTATAAGAAGATCCCAATCTTCAAGGAAATTTTCTGTTCTGATGTTCTTTTTCAAGACATCCGATTATAAGAGGATGAATTCCCTCTAACAACTGCAGTAATTACATGCCTTCTGCTGGTTCATCATTTTAGGGTATTGCGGGGGTGGCGAAAGAGCAGGGCATAAGGGCTTTAAGCTTTCTTTGAATTGGTAACATACTGCCACCATCATTTCAGAACAATTTGCCACATGTCAGGCCCAAGGATTACCGGCATGCTGCAACTAAATCTGCACTATTTCTTTGACAACAGCCAGAGCAGCAGCTGCTGAATATTGTAATGGGGATTTATACCACTTACCACCTTTATTTTCAAGGACAATAAAAATGGGACAACAAAACACTTCTGCCTAGTATCTATTGCTTAGATATTCTTTCAAGTAATTAGTCTACAGGTTGAAGTGTGTCATTTAAAAAACAAAAGAAAAA
This sequence comes from Polyboroides typus, assembly GCA_026937515.1. Classification (NCBI taxonomy): domain Eukaryota; kingdom Metazoa; phylum Chordata; class Aves; order Accipitriformes; family Accipitridae; genus Polyboroides; species Polyboroides typus. Next base: position 35,820,566 of record JANZLO010000007.1, on the reverse strand, counting down.
AAAAAGTTAAAGGTGTCCGTGAATACTCCAAGATTTGACCAAAAAAAAAAACCCCCAAACCCAACACATCAGTGCATCATTTTGGAGAGAGAAAACACACTGGTACAGCCCACACATATAATTTATTCTTGTGATGTGTGAGTAAGTTCCAAGTTACTTTGGAAGTGTTATCGAGAACAGCTAAAGATTATCTTGATATAGGGAAAGATCCTGAGCCTGCATTCAGCAATACCTGAAACCATAGCCAAGGAAATGTTATGGACTAACGTAAGCGGTATTTTCAGTGAATACAAACATTGAGATGAACTTATTTTAATTGTCAAGTTAGCTAAATCTGGAACACAGTACAACAGCCATATCAAGTTGTGGGTCTGGGCGTCTCTTAACAAACAACTCAAGAATATCAATTGCGGAAGAAACGTAAACTGATGGCATGAACTGTTCCAATGTTGTAGAGAAAGTTGGCTCAAATCTTTTTGCTGCTTCTCTTCTCATGTTTGTAATTTCTTCCTTAATTGTGGTGAGTTGCATTTCACTTAAAGTTCCAGACTGCACAATAGTTCAAGGGCTCCAAAGCTGTGGGACAGAAACTTTTAGTACTTTTAAACCCTGGTAGAAGTAGTATACAAAAAAAGTAACCAAATGAATAGTTGTCCCCCACATTACTTCATGCCAGATGAACGCACTTCTCTACTGCAACACGGTGAATGCTAATTATCAGCTATTGCAGCAGAGTCCTTTCAGGGACATATCGAGTCCAAGTCGCCAGACGATTTCCATTGTACTGCTATCTGGCTGCAGCTGGCTGGTGTTCTGCCAGATCCACACAGCTGTGACTAGCGAGTTAAATACCACACCACAAAATTGTTCTTATTCCCAGACAGACACCTATAATGATCATTTAAAGACACTACCAAGTCCTTGAGTGCAGGAAGTCCGGAAGTCAAAAGGAAGCCACTACAGAACTAAAGTTGCTTTTATCCCTGCTCTCTGCACAGGGAACATGCATGCAGTGACCAGGAAGGGGTTACCTGCGTATGTTAGAAAAAACAACAGTGACTTGATCAAGAAGTACCATGTCTACAGTATAGAAAATGAGCTTTACAAACATTCAGTAGAACACTTAAATAGATGACCTGAACTAGAACCTTATCTCAATAAGACAAGCCAGAAAACAGCTCACTGACATTCTGCACAGGAGCAAAACACCTAGCAGACAGCTTCAGGTCAGCACTTGCGAGGAAATTCCAGTCAAGGTTTCCCAACATCTCCACTTCGCACACAGTCCATCCATGTCATTTTGAGAGTCATCTTAAATCTTCTATTACTTCTCTGAATTCCTGTATTAAGCTGAAGGAAGCAAAAGCCAATCTAGCCCAATTTAATCCCAGAAAGAATTAGTGTCAATGAACATAAGATGGCAAAAGGCCACAGAGTACAACTCAACAGCAAACTGTACTATATTTGTGACATTTCCTTCTTACAATTTGAAGAAAGCAGAAAATGTGTGTCTGAGTTTCTGAAACACTCAAGTTGATGTTAACAAAGGACGTTACAACACAAGCTGGTTGACACACACACTTGAATCAAAAGCTTCCATTCTGAAATGCCGACCACAGAAGCTAGTTTTTCCACTGTTACCATCCAGTGTTTCAGGCATTCAAGAACCAGAATCTGTTTTCCACATGTTAGGCACCTGTCCTAAATGCCCCAGGGCTGGCTAGTCAACTGTGCTTTCTTTTCTCTTTTTCACAAGAAGTTTGCAATGTGAGTTTTGTTTCTATCAGATTGAGCATCGGAATTCTTTCCCAAGCTAATTTTCTTTTCCAGCCGTCTCAAGTTCTAAGCCATCGCTATCTTCCACAAACATTTAGGCATAAAACAGTGTGTATAGCAAGTTTACACGTGGTACTTGTGAAAACACTTTTAATAGGATATACACTAAGTGTGGGCAACATTAAGTGCTTCTACGGTGTTTTCCCATCAACTACAATAAGAACCACCCAATAATGTGTTAGTTCATTTAACACTGCCATTTGCCCTCTGTCAAGTGACATATACATTGTTGCTGGCTCTCCATTCCCACCTGAGAAGAACAAGCACGGAAGCTCTGACGGATAAGCTGCCTTAGTCCATCCAGTTCCAGGTTCTCCTTCCTGGTGATCCTTGCAGCAGCAGCAGCCTGAAATGCACTCAGCTCCGCAGGGAAAATCCCAAGGGCTCAGAGCTCTCAGCAACCCATGGCCCTTTCCAGCGATGATAACAGGTTTGAAATTTCAACCTCTGCATCTCCCTTGCCCCTGCATCACCTTCCCGGACACATGTAAATGTACCTGCCAGCACTTTTTTTGCCAGACTACCAGCACTTCACGTTATGTTGTTAGGTCAAAAGATGATACAAGATCTTCAGTTTCTTGCCGCTACCTCACATCAGATGATAGAAAGTAGCTAAGTATTTAGGCAAGTGCTGCTTTCAGCAGAGAACCCTTAAGCCTCCGAAACAAAACAAATACTCTGGGTGACTCTACTCAGCTACAGTCCATATACAACAACATTTATGAACCTGAGACCTATGTCACACAGCAAAAAAAAACAAAGCAGAAGACGACAATTCCAACTCAAAGGTTGTGAATACCGTAGAAGACATCTTCAGTAGGAACTGTCACTTTCTAAGAAAGTAAAATTTTCTTTTTTTTATTTTAAACAGTCTGTATTGGTAACATCAACATTTCATCTCACCATAATTCAAAAAGTCAAATTCAGTAGTCAGAAACGTGGGTGAATAGTGATAACACTCCATATTTGCACTGTAGACACATTACAATAAGGAAGTGAAACTTCTGCTCTAACTACATCAAGACAGACTCGCACCCAAATGCTGGAATTGCACTCAAGGTATTAAACCTCTGTTCCACTTTCTATTCACTCACGTTCTCTTCGATGCCCTGATTAAGGTAGGCATGTGGTTTACTTCTCAGTTAAATGTTTTACAATCACAAGGAACAAACCAGAAAGATCATATTATACAGAAATTTTCAGCACGAGAGGAAATCAAAATATTAGGGACATTTGTCAAGTTCATCCTAGAAAGCCCTCAACTAGAAATAAAACATGTCTACATCAACACCATTCTCCATTTCTTAGTTGTCTTATAATACCTCATTTCAAGACATTTCCAATTCCGTGGGGAAAACAAACCAGCTTTTTAAAGGTGTATCTTCAGATTTAAAGATTTATCATAGCAGATTTGTTTGCTAAGTGTAATTCACTGTTAACACAGAATTAAGAACACCTTCCTTGAAATCAAGCCATTATGTACATTTCTTCACATTGCAGTTATGAGTCAGTAGAAAAAAGGCTACTGAGAAACATAATTTTTTTTTTTCCTTGTGAAACAGTTAACAGCTTACAACCGACTCAACATTTCTCAAACAGTCTGTTTTTTCAGCCATGACGGAGTTCGATTTTTTTTTTTTTTTTTTCCTTAGAAGAAGGCATCTCCCCTTGTTTTTTAGTATGTCAAGAATGAAAGCTTGGATTCTAGTTAACAAAAATAAAACATTTGACATAATACAGCAAGACCATTCACGACAACCAAAGCTATATTGTAACTATCTGAAAAACAATAATGAGCAAATACATTTCTAAGACCTAAGGCAAGGAAAGAAAAAAAAAATATCCTTAGACACATGCATATGAATACTCAAGACAGGAGACTAATCACCTGATAGTCACCATCTCAGATGAAGTATAACTATTACTGTTCATTTTGCATGTGAATTTAGGCTCACCTTTAAAACAAAGCAACCTCTTTAATGAAGACTCTAGGGCAAATCCTTCTAAACTACCACCTATAGACTGCACCTACAGAGCAAACACACCTTCACTTAAGAATTGCTTTCACATTGTATGGAACAACTGAATATTAACAGGATGATAGAACGTAAACTTGTCCTTTCTGAATGATCAGAACAAAAAGAGAAACTAAGAACACAGTAACACACCAAGCAGAATAAATTCAAGTCTTCCTAACAACAGGAGCAGACACGGATGCAGAGGTATTTTTATAAACTGCCTTGCAGAATACCACAGCATTATCCTGGTCGCTCTTCACCACGTATTGTACGAGAGCTCTTGCGAGCATTAAGCAGCCCTAGTTACCCGTCTTCAGGAATGCAAGGTGAAAGTGAAAGGAAACACAGAGGCTAACTTAGGTTGACCCCAAGTGATTTATTTTAAGGCATTTATCTGAGCTTTTGAACTTCTGTAAGTATTTTAAGAGTCATATTAAGGCACCTTTATCACACAAGCACTCTCAAGAAAATGTAGACAGGCGCCTAAGTGGCTCCATCAGTCACTAAAGCTCTTTTTAGCACTTAACAGTCAACGTAGGCTTTACTTTGGCATAGGTACCAAAAAAATTATTAAAGTGCTGATCAAGCAAATGTTAAAACTGGCAATTAAGTTGCAGGATGATGCAGTTCCACATTCACAGTCAGTGTTCATATACAATGTTATTTTTACTTCCATCCAAGGTAAAAATAGCCAAAGCTGAACTGAAACACCATAATGAATCCCCCCTGCCCTCAAACGTACAGATAAAAATATTTTGTTTGTTTTGACACAATTTGCACCGAAACAATGCATTAAATGCAGCAGAAGCTTACAGTCTTAACATCGCTGGAGAACTGAACTAAAGGAACAGCACGAGTTGGAAGCAGACTACAGGGAAGTAGCAAAATTTAGTTTTAGCAAGTAATATGCCTCTAGCAAGAGCACTTCTGGTTCTAAGCAAGTGATTCACACTGCACTGGTCCAATATATTTGCACTGTGAAGACTACATAGTCCGTACACTGTACAAGTACCAGGAATTGGATGCGGAAGTATTTTTTAATTGGAGGTAATCAACATACTAAAAAAATCTCTTCAACACCCGTCTACGGTCATGAAGCATCCAATACCTTTATCATTCTTTGGTCATTTAACCGGATGTACATACTTCAACAGATACATAGAGAGAGATATACCTATGTATGTATACATATATATATATATATATATTTATATATGAGGTAGCGATGTTACAGATGTAACTTGCCTGGGTGAGAAATGAAAGGAACAGAACCAAAGGGATCTTCAGGAGGATTTTTCTGTGGAGCAGAATGTGGCTCCACATTCTTATCTGAAGATGCTCTCCTGTCCACCAGCCTGTCTGTAAAAAACAAAATGAAACAGAACAAAAAATAAAATAAAATAAAAATGGCAGGTCTTATACCTACGCAAAGATATCTACTGTACAGGGCGAGGGAGGAACATGCTCTCGATTAGGGGTTTTTTCCGATGTTTTGAAAATATCCTACATACTGAATTCTTACTTGTTAATCATACAGGAAAATACACCTGCACAAACCTATTGTTAATCCCCTTGTCCCACCAAGAGCAGCATGTATTTGGTGATGGAATGCTTTAAATGAGGATCTCTCTTACATGTTAGATGTAGCCTACGCACTCTGTAATAGAAACTACTAGTCCTCTGTGCTCTTGATGTTGTGAAGTCAGAATCACTATGCTTATCTAAAACACGAAATCATCCATTTTATCTAATTTTTGGCCAGCCTTTGACACAAAAAGAGAAAAGTGGACAATCCCAGCAAAATAGCTGGGAGTACTTTTTATTAAACATGTAACACCTGTTAGTAGTTAAAAACAATTTGAGTGCCATATAATGTAGAAAAGTGTAGTATCTGTTTTATGTGGTCCCTTAGGAGACTGATTTTTTTTTTTCTTTTTAGAAGAGACATACAAAAACCTTTCAACACAGTCAAAAATTCAAAGCACTAGGAATGGTAAATACAAGGGGGTTTTGTCAAAGCTCTTATTCTAACATTGCTGCCAACTTCAGATCCAGACCATCTAGCCCACCCCCCACAGGGCAACTCAGGAGGGTCCGGCAAGGCCCATCAGCCACTTAACAATACTAGTGTGACAAGGTGTTCCACCTTCAACTAATATCCTACAACTTCTATGCAGAAAACACAGCATTTTGCTTTCCTCCTTTTTCATAGCAAGCAGCTGCTCTTCCAAACAATTGGCAGCACAACCTTCCTGACAATTTGCCACTGTAGAGATGCAGCTGAACTGTGCCCTAACTATGGATCAGGCTACCTGCACATTTTCTATTCAGTCCTTCAAGGCAGCAACCAGGAAGCTTTACTGAGACAACCACCAGGGACTAGACAGCAAGCTGATCTACTTCAGACAGATGCGTATTAACCCTGTGTACAAAGCTCAGGAGTTTTGAAATTATATGCCAGTTTTCGCAGACAAGCATTCTGTTCATATTCTAGCATCTCTAATGTGCATTGTCTTATTCTTACCCACTGTTAGACTGTCCAAAAAATACAAGTCAGTTCTTCCATTACAGGCAACTCCTATTTAAAATATCATGCCAGCTGGGGGCTCCTGGTGCATGAGATAAAGTACTTGCTCTGATCTCAAGATATACATATAGAAATAGGCAGAAACTAACCCACCCGAACAGAATTATCCTACAGTGACACAGCCATGCAGAAGAAAATGCTATCCAAGAAGCACAGAAGATTAGCAGCTGTATGTTTCATACCATCGGCTTTGAGCCTTGAAGACAAACAACTGCCAAGCATCACATCCAACAGCAGTACTTTTTCCTGATTCTGAACAGTCATACCCACATTGCTTTCTCTCCTCAGGTAGGAAGGGTTCGGAGTTTGGGGTTTTTTTTGAGGGGTTGGGTTGAGTGTGTTTGTTTGAGGGCAGGGAAGCTTGGCTTCTGTTTGTTTGTTTGTTTGGGGGAGGGGTTGAGTTTTGTCTTCAAAGAAATGCATGCGACCTTCAACCTGCATCTTTACAGATGCAGACTGAGCAAGGGATGCTTTTGTTCTATTATCCATAGTGTCTTGCCTCCAGAGGAAAAGCAGTTGACTGCTGCACACTTCGCAGGCAATCAAACTCTGGAGTAACTTCTATAAGGGTGCAACAACTCGAACTACCCTTTGGAGAGTCCCTGCAAATGCCAGCATGCAAGACTATGTAATTTCAAAGCCCCCAGATGATGATCAGATCTACGAGCTTCAGCAGCAGTGCTAGGGATAGCAGAAAACAAAATGTATTGATATGCTAAGCATGCAAGAAAAATTAGGTAAAGGGAGCAAATACAAGGTTTCAGGTCCTGCGTGGCACCTAGGCATATACGTAGTGGGATATATTTCCCTGTAAAGTAAAGTTTAAAATTTGTCAATTCATCAAATCTAAGGCTACTGGAAAAGGACGAGCCATTTCTCCAGTCTTCCGAGGCAAAATGTCATTTGTCTACCTCGTAACAAGATCCCCTTCTTCAACAGAGAGTGTTTGAGAGAAAAGAGACAGTAATGCTTTCTCCAGCTTTACGCAATCAGAAATAGATTCAGTGGGACCATCAGTATAAGAACTTATTGTGCTTCAGATGCAACTTCCTTGAAATAAATATCCAAGGTTTTTTTCCTCTCAGTGAATAGCCATACGAACGCAGCCCAGACTGCTGCCAGAGACACGATGACGTGCCACATGGCACAGTGGACCCTTACACAGAAAAGTGCAGTTATTTAAAACTACAAACAAGGAATCTGGCTGTTTCCATGCAACTGACAGGTCCAAGATTCCTCAGGAGACAGCTCTCGGGACACTGAAAAGTACAAGATGCACTTGCACACAAAGAAAGCCTGTAAGAACCACAGCTCTCTCCTGCACGGATGGCCTAAGTAGCTCCTTCGTACCGTACATACCGCAAAGGAGATGGGCGGAGAGCTTTGTAGGCTTTGCACCACCCCCAGGTGTCTCAGTTGCAGCACCCAGATGATTCTGCGCCTAACAAGAAGCTTTGAGCAATTCAGTCTGAAGGCTACACTGGTATTTTTTCCCGGTGAGAAAGCCAACTCATTTTCTCAGCTCACATTCTGTACAGATTATTAATTATGTGGTTACAGGAGCTCTTTGTAAGAAATCCATTCCTTCACAACGTTCTCAGAATCTCAGCATCACATGTTGCTTCTGGACCATCATTCATATCAATGATGATAACAGTAACAGAGAAACAGCAGTGTACACAAGAATCAGGAACTCCATCCTGTAACTCCACACCAAAGTTCTACACAAAGGTGCTCAATTTACAAATCTTCATTCAATTGCACATTATGTTTTATGCAGCTGTCATGTATCTTGTCACTATGAAAACTTTCACAAAGTGTAACCAAGGTTTTCTGTTCTATGAGTTAGCTCCCTTTTCTTTTAAAAAGGGATTAGTCATCACAGCCATACTCATCGCTATACACGCTATGACATTAAGCTACTAAATGCATTAAATCGAATGGTAATGTTAGCCTGACAAATTATGATGACATCCTGATCCTCTAACAAAGGCTGTGTATATTTAATTACTGATGTATTACTGTCATGAACACAACAGCTTCAAAAATATTTGACAGATTTAAAAATATTTTTAATTTATGTATAAAGCATCAGCTCAACAATACAAATCAGGCTTTTGGAAGTGGAAAGAAAGGATGTTTTGAATGCTACGTAGCACCGCGTAATATTGCAAAAAGACAAACTTACATAACACTGTACATGAGTTATGAAATACAGGACAGCAACTAGGTTTAGTAACAGAAAATATAACAATTTATCAAACCTGCATCTCCAATTCTCTTTCCTTTACATGGCAAAATGATTCATAGTGAACTCAAAAATTGAGCAAAAGCAATTACTTCATAGTAAACAGCAGTTTTCTCTTAAGAGATAAGTTACATCTTAAGAGAATTAAGCCTTGATCCTTAAGATATATCTGAGGAAATTCCAGGAAGTTTTATACATTTGAAGACAATTTTATACATGTAAGCCTTAACTTTACAATAAATTTCCCAATTTCTCATTAATCCACCTAAGTTTGAGAAAGTGCCAGTAGACAAAATTAAGTATAAACATTTCTTCTTAGACTGCAGTGAAGGCATTAACACTGCGAGCCAAGTTCATACGATCTTTGGCACAACATCCTTAATATCAAAAAAGGAAGTTAAAAGGTCTCTAAAGTCTTTCATGTATGTACCTATGTGTGAACACAAACACACATACACTGAGATTAAAACCAGTAATGCTCCCCTCCACGAGGCTTCTAAGAGAAATCAAGCCAAAAGGCCTAAGAAAAGATTTAACTGCATCTCATGTTATGTATAAACAAGCCTGCCATCTAGTGTACTATCGGTCAAGCTAGTAGTTTTTTTTTATTTTTACGTTTTCTGTATTCAGGTAACTAAAACCCTAATGCTAGTTATTACTAAGCAAAACTACGCTGTTATGTTTACTTTTCTGATACAGCACAAAGTTCATTATCACATCCAGCTCTTCTGTGCATTGAATTATCTTTACTAAGATACGCCTGAGTAGACTTAGTCTTCAAGAACTTCAGACCATTTTAACACACGTATACAAAATATGGATAATGGAATTCTACCAGTAGTCAACTGTTCTTTCTGCTGGACATGTGGAGACAGCGGTAAGTGGCATTCAGCTCCAAGTTACTCTAGCCTTTGCTAAGTCTATCTGCATGCAAGTCAGCATTTTCACCGAAAGGGTTGGATTATCAAATGCTGGAACAGGCTACCCAGGGAAGTGGCTGAGTCACCGTGGCACTTAGGGACATCATTTAGTGGGGGCACTCCGTAATGATAGGTTAACAGTTGGACTCTATGATCATAAGGGTCTTTTCCAACCTAAATGATTCTATGATTTTCTATTTCCCCAGCTTACTATAACCAGCCTATTGAGCTACTCCAGGCAAGCGTATTTCTTGTACAGCATTTTCCATCTTCTTCATAAAGCCACTTGAAACATGTCTTTGGTTACTATCTTCTTCTGTACTTATATTTGTTCAAAACATGTGGCTTAACCAAATCAATCTCATGAAACTTACCATAACTACAGTCAGCAGTCCAACAGTCAGTTAAAGATTCTAGAAACAGGCAATGTTGTGCTGACCTTTTGGTTCAAGTTAACCTTCTCCACATTCAAGAGTGTATTATTTCAAAAGACTTCTGCGACTTCAGTTGGAAGCAGCATGCCTAAAGATATTCAATTCTGGTACTAAATAATTTCCAACTGTAAACTTGGGTTTGGAAAGAAAGCTTATTTTTCAGCTGGTACATCATCCATCTCCCCCAGCTATCACTAAGTCATTTCACTGTAAAATGTGTGCATGCTACGTCCTCATCTAAAAACCAGAAGTCTTACTTGATCAACGCAGGATACAAGTGAAAAAAATCAACTAGAGTTTCACAAAAAAAAATTACCAGTCACTTTCCTTAACTATTAAGAGGCAACACGCCCGTCCTGTTCAGCTACATTTAAGGACAGAGAAGCCAAAAAGAAAGACTCAATTGAAGGCATAGTTGGTTTTTTTTCCAATTACTTGAAATTCAACTTTACTGCATTTTTAATTGCAAGGAACTTGCTGATAGTCAGCCAAAGTATATACAATCTTGTTTCTGACATTGTCACATCTTACAAGTCTCACTAATAAATCTTATCTTGACAAAACCAGTTTCAGGAAGACCATCTAATGGGTATGTGTTAAGCAATTAAGAAAAGTAAGTAATTCCAAGTAAAAACCATTGAGATAACTGACTTCAAGACAAAAGTTTATTTAACTATTGCCATATCAGAACAATAAAGCAGCCCTTACATGTAGCCATTCATCAAAAAGGACATTACAAAACATTAACATAATGTAATAGACCAATTTTCTTTCAGGCATTTTCAAAGGACTTATCAGACCCACAGAATCTTCTGCTCTGGTGTGCAAGAAAAAAAAGCTGGAAAGGCATGAAGCAAGCAGCCAAAGTTATCATCCTATCTGACAACATACCTCTGCTGTTCAGAGCTTCTTGACAATCAAGGTGACACAAGCAGTATTTGAGAGCTAAGGTATTACCACTTCTGCAGTATTTGAGCCAGTAACTACCAATTTTAGACAGTGAGTTCCTACTGCACACATTTTCAAAAAGAGAAAAGAAAGAAAGAAGACAGGCCCAACTCTGCCCTCAAATGCTCAGAAAGAATTTTCCGCACGCAGACTGCACGGCCCTTTGACAAGACAGGCGTTGGAACTGCTGAGCAACTACAGAGCCCTTATTTACTGTGAAGCAAAATAAGCCTTCAAGCGTCCCTTACTTGATCTTAGCAGGTCAAATTCTCTGTCCAGCAGCTCCTCCTCTGTCAACTTGGAAAAATTGTCCTCTCCAAATGGGTTCCAGCCTGACATATCAGGTGGGTTATTGATGCTCTGCTTTGGGTAACTGGCAATTGCTTCAGCATCAGGAATACCTGACCTGTAAAGTCAGTTCATGGAAACAAATGAAGAGAAACATTACAGGATTGTTTATCAGGGTGAAATTCTACAACATGTTTCATTATGCCAAAATACTACCTACGAGTAACACACGTGCATTAACAGTTTAGCCCAAAAGCATTTGAAAACTAATTTAACGGAAAACAAATCACTTGAAATATGTGGTTTGCTTGCATATATGCAATCCTCAGACTTTCATTTCCAATTTATGCATTGTAGCCAAAGCACAGAATCCTTCATCAAGGTGACATGCAAGGGCAAAAACTCTTATTTCACCTGTGGTCATTTTTGTATTGTCATAGGAGACTACCTTGTTTTCCTAAAAAAAAAAAAAAAAAAAAAAAAAAAAGCCGCCTAAAAATTATGTTTGAAGTTTTCATCCATTCTCTCTGTTTTCAAATTATTTTTTTGTGGCAGACACATTAAGTCTTTGAATCGTACATCCACCCAACTAATACAATTAACTTAACCACTTGACATAACAGCTTCTGTTTGTTTTACTCGGATAAGGAAACCTTTGACCAGATGCCTTTTTCCTTTCATAGAGGTTTTCCCATATTATGCCTACCACTTCTCTGTTTGTCTGAAGCACCTTAGAAAAGGGGCAATTAGCCAGTTACTGCATGCTAAGTGGTCCTCTCTTTATGTCTAGCCAGGCTCTGCGGGCCACACCTGCAGCCCAGCTCCATGTGGAACCATCTCTTCAAGGCAATAAAAAGAGGAAGGGGCTCCTTCCTGTCAGCTCAGGTACTGCCATCCCACAAGACTACTGGTTCTTTGTACTGAGAGAAGGACAACATGCAATACAATACTACGCATTTAGTGTGTCAAGGGAAAAGAAACTCAACACCCCTTCCTTTAATACAAGAAGTAATTTTTTTTTTTTTTTACCAGATCAACCTTATGCATCCAACCACTGCTAACCTGTGGTCACTGACTTTAAACAGCAAGATCAAAATCTTCAGCCAAATACACAGAAGAGAAACTGGAAATATACATATTTACTTCCAGACTGCAATGATTCCTTTCGGAAATTATTTGTGACAATAGTACTCTAGCAGTAGACCTAACCAAAGTACACCTGGTAGTTCTCAGACAGGGGCACGGAAATGCAGGACAACACTCTCTGCTAGGGATTAGACTACCTAATTGGCAAGATGAAGCCACAGTGGTCACAGCGATATATCATATTATATCAATCCAGCCTACAGCAGGAAAATATTTTGCCTTTTACTCTTTCAGCACACTGTAGCCTAGAAGAGACTAAGAATGGCAGCAGCACCTGAAACACGTAAGTCATGCTATTAACTGAAAGCCTGTGTCAAGACTGACTGCACTGTTCCCACAATTGCAAAGGACTTCTCTTCCAATATAGTATAGTAGAAACCTATATAAATATATAACCTAGTTCAAAACATTTGTGAAACTGGACAAATCCGTGATTTTTTTTTTTTTTTTTTGAATTAGAACAGGAAGGGATTTTTTATTTCACACACTCTTTTCCTAAGAATTCCCAGGGAAGTCATTATTTATTATACTTCATTAAGCAAGGGTAAGTCCGCAGGCCCCTACCAAGGGGACAAATTGCTCATGAGGTGTACTCCATCATATAACACACTTAAATCAGACCACTGATCAATAGACACAAGAGTTAGAAGCCCTAGCAAATAAATGCCAACTGTAAAGCCTCTCTTAAAAAGAGTGTTTGAGGTAACTTTCACACGCCCATAACCTCATTCTACCTAGGCTACTGACCATCCTAAGCAAAGTGGTTAGCAGTCAGTTCTTGGAAAAAGTCCACGAACAAGAAAAAGTGGAAGACAGGTCCTTGAAGAACTTGTACCATGCTCATCTGTTAACAGATTAAGTGTCCCACCGTCCTCCCCAAATACCCTTTATGCTAAACAGCAACTATCCAACTGCTTTAAGTAATACATTACTATTGAAGCAAGTAATTTCTGAGGAAAATACTCAGCAGCACTCATCACAACTAGGAATGTAAGCAGTAAGTAACCCTTGGGTATACCTGTGTCAGAATACTTGCCTGCTTGCAGGGTACGGAGAATCTGCCACTGTTCCAGCATGCACTGGAAGCGACCCAGGGTAGGATATTAAGGCTGGTGAGAAGTCTTGTGGAGAGGTGATATATTCAGGAGACCGCGCCTGTTGCGACCGCTGTTGCTGCTGAGCAAGCATCTGCTGCTGTAGGAGAGCCTGCTGATATTGCTGCACCTAAGTAAGATAATGATCATGTTACTACAACTTACATGGGCCAGTGAGAATCTCTTCTGCTAAGCAACAATACCAGCCTTACAGCCAAATACACTAACCAGCACCACCACACTCCAGAAAAGCTTGGTACCTTCAGCAAAAGCAAGAGCCAGACCCGTTCATAGTACGGGTGAGAATAAACTGCCCTAACAGGTCAGTGATACCGTTTTTCTCTTCCAACATATTATCACTTAACTTTTTGTAATTATTGCATCCTAAGTATATGCTACTGCAGCACTATGAAGTTAGTTTTCTTCATACCCCATTTTTAAATATTAATAATCAAAATTTCAGGACAATTTCTCGTGACTTTTGAAAAATAGATTCTGCCAGTTACCCTTCTTTGCTTTTTAAGTCAGAATTCGATGCCACCGTGTCTTCTATCACTTTGTAGCATAATATACATGTGTTGCTGTGGTCACTACTGGAAACCTTAAGCACCAAGAATATTTCAAATTAGTACATACCCACTTAATGAAGTTTAGGATATATCCCATCTGATTAATACAGAAGTGCAACTCCAGATAATCTTTCGCAACCAAGTTGGGGTTAACTTTTTTTCCCAACTAAGTATCATTTTAGATGCTGAACTTCACACCATTTACCACATCCACAGCTCATTACAACTACTCACAAACTTCTCTTACTGCATCTTCACAACAGACTTACAACCGCAGCACACATTTTAATACAGTACCATCTACCGTCCATTCCTGACATACCATAGCAGGATACTGAGATTGGGAAGGTTGCTGCTGGTACACAGACTGCATCAACAGCTGCTGTTGGACCATCTGCTGGTGCATTGCTTGTTGATACTATAGTTGAAAAGAAGACGACAGCTTTAAGAAGTCATGATCCCTCCTTTAGAAATATCCAGGTATTTAGAAGAAGCATCAATTAAAGTATCACTTTTGTGAATTAACAGCATTTTTCAGTTAAGACATTACATAACCAAGAAGCAGCTCGCAATTCAGTCACTGCATTTTAATGACTCTGTGTTTGGAAGCTTGGTTTTCCCCCCCCAATTAATAACATTCCATTTCACAAAAAATTAGACTACATATGCAGCACTGCCTTTTCTAGTGCAGGCCAGTTAACATCCCAACTTTTGCCATTTTCACCAGTGCTGAGCCCCTTTGGAAAATATTTCAGCTGTGCTTTAAAGAATAACATGTCTCAACATAGGAAAGAAAGAGTAATAGCAATAGGTGTCTTGGACAGGATCTCAAAGTTCTTCTCTGACCTAGCTAGCCTTCTGTTATTTTTACAGTTATTTATGCTACACAACCTAAGCAATTATACTGGACAGCGTTAGACTAGATGGTATGCAAGAATAATATGGGCAAACACAACAACAACAAAAAGGAAGCTCTTCACTGACCAAGGAAAATTCAAGGAAACAAAAACTGCAAAAATCCTACTCAGATGGTGTATGTACAACCATCTACTGCAAGCTTAGCATCATCACCCAGATGACTTCCAGCATTTCTGTCAAGCACATTTACACATACACAAAACCTTTATTTGGGCCACACAGTGACGATTCAAAGCAAGCTGGGATTCAAGGTCAAACTGCAAAAACAAGACAACACAAAGCAGCTTTCTAGGAGAAGCATTACAGTGCCTGTGATGAGACAAATCAAAGGTAAAAGGAAGCGGCAGGAGCCACGATCCCTTTCTCTCTCCAAGCAGGAAAAAAGCAGGCCACAACAGCAGAAATGTTAGCACATGGTTCAAAGTGTTATTAACAAGCATAACGTGCCACTTATTAACTTGTCTAACAGATTTGACTCATACCTGCTGAATGTAAGCATCCTGTATGGTAGGTTGCTGCTGCTGGTGACGTAAATGGTGTAGCTGCTGTAGCCTCCAGTCGCCCTGCTGCAGCTGCTGCAGAACTCTGTTCTGCTGCGGGGGGTGCTGGTTGGTCCCTTGGGACTGTAAGATTTCTTGTCCGTTCCCTGGCCGCATGGTTCCTATGATATTCAGGCAACACTACTGACACACTGATCTCTGAAGTTTAGCTAGAGAGCTCCCCGGCAGTTAGCCTCTTTAACACTTCAAGGTGAAACAGTTTATAAACTTCCCTCCCCCATCTGACAACTGGTAGATACTAACTTCACTTCTCCGAAAAGACTTCCAGGCCTCTCAATGCGCGATTTCTACTTACAAGATGTGGGAAGCTTCCTTTGGTCTCACGACAGAGGAAGGTGGGTTCAAGACTTGTGCTTTACTGATACTTAAATTGTACCTTCTAGTGTCTCAAACCCTAACCCTCAAACCATACAATTTTGTATGCATACTTTTTTTTTTTTTTTCTTTTAACGGAACTATTGGCTCACTGGTCAAATTCCCTTAAACAGAACACCTGATTAATTTTGCCTTTCAAGTCTTTTTCTAGCCTTTTAAGTAAGCAGTTTCTAACATAAATCAATCTCTCATGCATGCTGTATTTATATTTTGAAGTGCCCAGGAATGATCTGTTACTTATCATAACAGGTGAAGCTTTCCAAGTTGGATATTATTTGGATCCTGTCTAGTAAAAGTTGTTTACACCTGGGACACAAACATTCTCACTGGCCTTTTAATTGGAGGCTTTCCCAATATCGTCCCTGAAGCTACTCTTCCTGACTGTAATAGACTCATAACATCAAAATGCAACTAGGAAAGCATTCAAGATAGAAATGAAAACTATTTAAGTGAAATATTTATCAGAGCCGTAACTCTTTTTGAATGAGGTAACAAAAAAAACTCACAAAGGATTTATTGAAAACCCGTTTGACTCGATTGAGTCTCCCTCAATTACTCCTCTGTTGCCCTCTATAACACCCACAGTGCAATGTGAAATGCATCGGTCAACCATTAGAGAAGGGAAGTTTTTACATGGTTCCAGCCAACAAATAATACCAACATATTGTTGATATCTCTTGACTTACTGAGACAGAGGGAAAAATATTTTTCCTACTACAATGAAAGCAGTTTGTTACAAAAGAGCTCAATGCTTTCCATGACTTATTTCAAAGTAAAAACTGAGCATGAACTTCTTTCAAACAGTCCACAGTGGGGAAGTTAGTTCAAAATCAGTGTTAAGCACAATGAAAAAAATACCTTCACATCTCAACTATTCGCATTTAGTTTTTGTGGCACCTGCTCAAACCTTTTACTTGCACATTTAGAGTCTTTGGGAAAGGATGAAGATTTGGTTTTTGGCATATCAAAAGGAAACAGATGAATTGGAGTTTTAAATGTTATCCCTAGTAGAGCAAAAAAATAATTAAAAAAAAAATCCAAATTCATTTGTAATTTATTTTGGTCCATCCTTAGACTCTGTTAAGTTACCTTTTTGCCCACGATTACCAAATTCACCAGGAACTTGTACTTTGACTGGAGTTGCTGAGCTCTGGATCGTCAGCACACTAGAAGGGGCAGTGCTTGAATTGGCCTTTGGTCTTTGTCGCGGTGCAATTGAGGTTTCTGTTGGTCCAACAGTATCTGTTATTCTGAAACGGCAAGTGTTCCCATAGAAGAGACTTGATCGAAAAAGACTGTTTCTTCTTCAAATTAGACACAGTATTATCTCTTAACAACTCTATTACGTCTTACCCATGTGCTGCTCTACTTCTGAATCTGATTTTCATACCTTAAAATTAGCTTCCCAAAATTCTACTTGCCACCCGTTGCAGCCATAGGATACACGACTGCTACAGAACACCATTAAGAAGGAGCTATGCAACAGACTTATTCCCAAGGAGACCATTTCTCTGTATAACCTTTCCTCAGTTCACAGTAGCGAGTGAAAGTTATGTCCAGCGCTTCAGACGGCAATCCTATGACTAGAGATATGACTACTGTTCATACATACAGGAAATAAGGTTAAGAAAAATCTTTTCTGTTAAGTTCCCTCATTTCTACCTTTTGTTCAGAGATTTAGCCTCCAGCAGTTATAATACCCATAAACTGCTCAAAATATTGGCATCTTCCCTGAAGCACTTCAGAGCTGTGTAATAGGCTGCCAGGGTAATAAAGATGTTCAAAACCAAAGTACTTTTGAGCTTTAATCCCATTATCAGGTTATAGTATATGCATTTTTTAAAACTGTCCAACTGCTTAAAAACACTAATTCACCACCTGAGCTCCAGTACCTAACACCCCATATTAGCCCCTACCACATTTCAAGACATCATCTGCATTAACCTGCTGTAACTTAGGGCCATCAGGAAAACATTATTTACGAAGAACTATAAATCTTCCCACTATCATCTAGCAGATTTAGTTGGAGTTTAAAACATTATTCCATAGATACTCTACGCTTGCCCTCCATTGTGCGTTACCAACTGACAGCAGAGCCAGCAAAACCAACCACATCCAGACCATGACATTACCTTAAAATGACAGAGACATCTACAAAGCTCAAACACAGCTAAGGTGAAAAAGTACTTGAGTCATACATGTTGGTACATTCAAAACCCAAACAACTTCCATTAACAATGAATGGAAGTATAAACGATTCTTCCAGCATTAGCATTCAGCATACACCATATACCATGGCAGAAGTAAAAAGCATTAGTAGGAATTCCTGAGGTTTTAGTCTTGTTCTTATTAACAAGTACAAAAAAAGGACTATTTTGGTATAAAAATTGGAATTTTTGGAAGAACAAAATCCATTTACCTTCAATCAATCAGACTTGATTTGCACATTTAAATAAAACTAACAGTTTAACTGTACCATATTATCCTCACCTGCCACTGAAATCTTTTATTACAAAATTCACTTAACACACTAAGAGAAAATAAAGCAGACCAGAAACAGACTCTTAATTATTCCACCACAAAACACGCTCTCAGTTTCTCTCCATGGATTCTCAATACAATAAAAAAAAGCAATGGAGTGGAATGCAAAGAGAGAGTTGAAGCTCTTAGAATTGCAGTTTTTCTATTGTAATGACCTCTGCTACTAAAATAATTTTTAATTTATTAACAGGCACATGAAAACAGGCTTCACACAAACATGTAGCCTAACAATATTAGAGGGGAAAAAAAATTAAGTAGAACCACATACACTGCTCACCTTGCTTTTATTTGGCTTTTTCTAGCAGCTGCCTCACTAGCTGTCATGGGTTCAGGAAGAGTTGAAGGGACAGGAGAATTCTTGGGAAAAATAAATTTGAATAAATTAAAAAAAGAAATCCTGAAAGAAAAAAATCATTACATATTGAAGAAGAATACTTGGGTTCAAGTTTTTTCATGTTACATGCAGAACTCACTCACACAGCTGTAGATTAAAGGTGTTTTAATTTAACAGTATCTCTATGTTCTCTTATCTGCTGCAAACGTAAAACAAAAACATTACCGGTCCGACTGTTTTGTCAGCTACTTCACTTCTTTTATGCACTACCAGCTATCAACAATAAAACATGCCCAAATGTTTTCTTGTAACTACACAAAACAAAGACTTATTTTAGTCTCAAGTGTAAGAGCTAAAACAAAGCCTAACATTTAGGTTAAACAACAGTAGTTTTTTAGCTCCCTCAGCTCTTCCACCTCAACACAAATTCCAGAAAACCATGCAGCATCTAAGCTTCTATGGTCCTTTAACTCATCCCCTTCTCAATCAAATTCCTGAATTAATTACTTTTCACCGAAACCACCTTTAACCAAGGAAAACAACAATTTTGGGGGAAGGAGGAGGAATATTATCTCTAATTATGCACACACTACCTCCTTAGGTAAAGAACGCAAATCTAAATCTGGTCACAAATAGTAGAGACAGAGTTAATTATCAAATACTGCTTCTGAAGAGTACCATCAGTACTGGAATTAGTCAAGAGTCTAGTAAAGAGACAGGCAGGCGTACTTCTGACTTTCCCTTGAGAAAATAAGCTGCTGTTTAAGACAGGATACCGCGCTCAGCCAGCCTCTCTTCTAACCTGTAATGGTCATTCTTACATTCTCAGGAAACTTTGGCGGGGGGGGGGGTGTCAGGGGTGTCCATGTGCACATTTCTGTGCTGCTGCTCTTTTAAGGCAGCCATGAGTGCTAGAGGGGCAAGCACTAACAGTGGAAATCAGCAGAAACCAGGGCATAGATTGCTGCTCTTAGAGCTGTTTTAACACCCCAGTGGAAAAAACACACCAGATAGATTGCTTCACTTTGCAAGAATACTCCAGGCACTTTCACTTTCCTATGTCTGTCACACAGCAAAGGGCCAAATAAGCAGGGAATTCCTATGTGCAGGGGAAAAATAAAAAAAGTCCAAGGAACAGACATATACTCAAGTTACTTGAGTGAAGTGTTACTACTCCTCAAATGAGTAACATAGTAAATTCCCAAATTATGTTACATCAAGACAGGCTCATATTTAAGGATAAATTATTTGAGGGAAAGTACAGTTACCGCACCTCCTATTCACATGCTGCAACAGCATAATGCAAAACCATTCAAACCACTTAATGTTTGTAGGTAAAAGCTAAATTTCAAGTAATTAAATGTTTCCGGGTTTTTAAATTAAGTTTCCAAAAAGCAACCCTTACATTTACCGAGCACCTTCTTCTACAAGAATCAATGATAAAGGAATTCAAAGTGATCTCCACAAGTTCACTTTTCTGCCTCTGAAGGCAGAGCTTACTACAGTTGACATATGTTCCAAAAATAATTGAGATGGATTTTTCCTGATGCCTCTTGAGAATCATTTTACAATACTGAACATGATTGATGTGCCCTCAAATTCCATTGCACAGTAATTAGATCTGTGAATGAGACGATCTTTGAGAGAAAGCTCAGACTTTCACACAAAGTTCAAACTCACATGGAAAGTAAGGGTAGGAATACAGGCTAACCAAGGCACTATTCTGTTTGCCTTCCAGTTCACTGTAGTCCTTCCAATGGATTAACATAACAGCTAAGGATGATGAAGAACAAGAGTTTATCCAGAACAAACAAAAATGCTCTTGACACTACAGTTACAACATTAAACCTTCTTTCGCCAACAAGTTTAAGTTCTGTAGTACATTTCGTATTAATTGTATTAGACACAAGAGATTAGTAATGGTTAAAACATTGTCAGGCATTGGTGCAGTATCAATATAATTCATGAAGCGACGCTCTCAAAATTTAAAGATATTTTGTTTAGGTAGGTAATATTGCATGTACACAACAGCAGCTCAAAGCATACTCTGCTCTATGTTTTATAATCTAGGAACAAGGTTTATGATGGAATTGAAATACTATTTCTCGGCTGATTTGATAGACTTCTCTCAATGCCACCTACAAAACACACTAAAGAAGGAGAGAAAAAAATTAAAGATTACTTACATTAATGTTAGACACTGGACAATCCTTTTTGGCAAATTTAAAGGCAAAGTAAGATACTTGAAAGATATCAGGTCTCTGTTCTTGATCTGGTTCAAGCATATATCCTGCAAAAATTGTTAAGATCAAATTATCACTGTTGGAGATCAAAAAGCCTGTTGAGATAGCATGCTACCAGCAAGAAGAAATTCAGCAGCTCTGCCAAATTAAGTTACTCCAGAGTAATTTTTATTGTTATATTGGTTTTGGGGTGGGGTTTTTTAGTACTTTTTGTCAATTCAAATAGTTTCTAGTATCAAATACAATTGAGAATACGTATGCCGTTTGTTTGATATTTTGGCACTCAGTTGTGGAAAAGGTAGCTAAACTGAAGTAGTTATTAATAGCTTCAGAAAGAAACAACATAAAACCAACTAATAGTCCTAGAATTTTCTAGGGTTAATACAAAATTCAATGTAGCTAACAGAAAATCCACAAGTATATCTAACTGTATCAGCCTGAAGTTCTACATCATCTTTTGTCTTGCAGGTTTAGTTGGCTATGTATGCTTTTGTATATTTAAAAAAAAATATATATATATAGTTCCATGGATAAAAGGACTTTTCTTGACAAGACACGGAATTTCTCATGTCCCCCCCGAACATAAGCTTCCCAAATTACGAGGTGTGGTGTTTTTCAAGCAAATCGAAGTTACTTTATGTTGTTTACTATACGATACAGAGTACACAATCAGGTAATCTTGCATAAATGACCCGAGAACCTAAATAAACAGTGAAGGATATTTTCTAAAGAAGTTCACCCTCTAAAAATATGTTGAGCTCCAAAGAAAATGAACAACCTACAAAAACTTAACTTCTCGGTTTTGATGAGAAAAATTGAGCTACATTTCCAAAACTGTTCAGTAGTACAAGCAACCTTAAGCAAGGTTTTGTAAAAAAAAATCTTTAAGTAATGAAAAAAAAAAATTAATATGATTTTAGACAGATATTATAATTTTACTCAAAATCATCATTTGATGGCCAATACAATTCACAGCAAGTTTTATTTTTAATGGGTTTTACAAAATAAGGCCAATTTAAACTTGCTGTGACAGCACCATTAAGTGGAAACAGAACACTTATCACGAAGTGAGTCCTGCCACTTGATTCTGAAATCTTACATTTATGAAGCGGAGCATGTTCAGCTTGTCGCTCCCCACTCCCCACCTTGTAAAAAAGCTGAGATGAAACCAGAAGTCCCTCACATACTTTCTATGACCAACTGCAGCTTTTTTTGGCTTCCATTCCAAATTGAAAGAAGGAAAGTTTACATTATGAGATTCTTCCCCACCCACATATATTCCATGCCAGTAATGCTCATCTTGGCACAGCACTTCATGAACTTCAATAAATCACCGTTCATACTTACAAGATAACAGGATTAAAACCTGTACTCTTCTAAAAGTAACATTGTGACACAGAGAAAAGTATTTAAACTCTTGAAAATTCATCTCATTTTGTCAGTTATTAAGTATTTGTAGAAGGTAAATGATTACCATGGTAACCACTATTTCTTAATTATGAATGTGCTCAAAAAAGTGGTTTGGATTTCGTATTTCCTACTATACAAAAGCACAAACTATGTGGTCAACACATTCATTACTCAGAAATAAATTTCAAGAGCTCCTATACAAACTTTCTCAATTTTTCATATTCTGTCAGTTGCAGTCTTTCAAGTTAGCCTGCTCGAAGTTGAAAATAAAGACAACTGAAAATACTCACTAATACTGTAAATATTAGAACCTGTATCTCTCTACATGGTTAACAGATTGAGCTGCTTGTTGTCCTAAATTTTCTTTCACACTCTTCGTGCTTTCAAGCTTTTGCCAGAGTTCACGTCCAACACTTCGGGTTGCACAAACTTCATCAGATTTTTGTTCTGTTATAAACCATGAAACTACAATAAAAGTATCCCCAGTGCAATTCATCTCAGTACATTTATGTTTCTACACTAAACTCGCACATCAAGTTCATCTAAGCACAACTGTCCAACTTGGACAGATAATACTATTAACGGTCTGATGTTCCATAGAAAATACACACTTGAGAGCAAAAAGGAACTATGAGTAAATTAAGAGCTTCTCTTAATTCCCCTTATCCCTTTGTGGTTTCCCACTACCTAACGAAAAAAAAAAAAAACAACCCAAAAAAACAAAACAAAACTCATCCATGCCTCCCAAAGAAACCAAGAAATACTTTCAGTTTCAGCAAAGCTCTTCTGAGTTGAGAAGGGCAATTTAATCTGGCAGGTCTTTGCACCATTTTATTCTGTTTCAACTCTGAAGTTATCAATTCATCCATTAAATGCCCAGAATAGAGTAGCTGATTTTAACATGTCAGCTGTGCAGGAGAAAGACTTGTTCGTTCTTCATTCATGTGGCACACTTTTAGCGCCATTTCAAAGAAGTTTCCTCTAGGTTTCTGAAATTCCTCTCTAGGCTGGCACCTCCATTCTGTACCCGGTGGCACAGTCCCCCATTGAGCAAATGAATAAGCAAGCCTCCTTTCAAGGGCAAGTACAGGAGTTACAAGACAGATGGTAGCCAAGAGCAACTCCCACTGTTCTCTGAAGAATCCAGCCAGTCTGCACCAACCATCCAAGCCACTCGCCTCCATTAGCAGGATCTTCTGTGTTTTATTTGATTTATGAAGCAAAAGAATTGTCAAGCTGCCCAGATACTTACTTATCAAACAGTGTATACTATGAGAGTATCGGGAATTGTCCGGAATGGTAAAGCTTCCATCGCAAATAGCAACTTGACTTTCTCCAAAGGGAAGTGAGAAAAAACAAAGTTTATACAGCAAGCAGCCAAGTGCCTGTAAAAAACAAATACAGGCACTATAAAGGGTTGAGAGTAAGCCTTTTACACAATAAAGCAGCACCAACAAGAAACAAATTGCATCCTAGCTACAACTGAAGCTTACACTGTTATGTAGAAGCTACATTATGAAACACTTTGTTGATGTGACAAGCTGATATATAAAGCAGCTCTAAAAAGACTCTTTCCCACTGAATCCTATGTTCGACAACTAACTACCAGAAATAGAGCATACCCCAAGAGGTGCATTAACATTGTCATTTCACCCAGAGATACTGGTGGCATTTCTGCTGAATTTAGTCTCTGTTTAGTTCACTGCACATCACCTAATAAAAACACCTTTCCTTATCATGCTGCCAACAGGTTCCCACAAGAAATCACTGGTGACTATGAAGCAGCAACCTGAGCTGACAAGGAAGAAAACAATTCTAAATCATGTCCCCCTTAACTCAAAAAGATCATCAGACACAGCATTCCTTTTATTTACAGAAGACGTAACTACCAAAGATACCTCTACTATATTCTGCATTGTATAGCTACCTGATATATTTTGCTTCCAGATAATTAGTTTTTCAACTAGCCAATGCTGTTTTTAACTTCCCCCCACATCTCTTAATTAGTACCTGATTTTTTGCTTACCCAGATATCTGCCTTGGTAGTAATTGGTTTTCCGCCATAAAGATTGATCATTTCAGGAGCTCTGTATGATAGTGTCGTATACCTAGCAATATATAGTTTTATAAGGACATCAATGAAAATTGTGCCTCAGAACCAGAAGAGTGTTTTCCTACATCTGCCATGTGCACATGATTCACACCCAAGTTTCAGATAAGCACCTGCTACTGTCTTACACAATCCAAGTCATTTATTGCATTTACAGCATCACAGAGAATATTTGGAGTAGCAACATAAAATTATCATACGCAAAAATAAATATTTAAGTCAGCTAAACCCGCTTTTAATGGTATTTCCCCAGCACATGTACTTTTGGTAGAGTCACTTTGCTTCAATACTGCCATAATCAGTCATTTGAAAGATGTAGTGGAAGAGTATTACCTATCACATATTGAAACATACAGAATGCAGACTTCAAAAAACTAACATCTCAAAGTAATTACTAAACTGGTAGTCAATGCATTTTTCAGAGCTGGGGGGAAAAAAAAAAAAAAAAAAAAAAAAAAAAAAAAAAAA
>JANZLO010000007.1:35781142-35793891 GCA_026937515.1 Polyboroides typus | reverse complement strand
TTTAAAAAAAAAAAAAAAAAAAAAAAAAAAAAAAGCACCCAAATCCACCCTTTCAGAAAGGCCTCACTTAACTTCTTCACAGGTTTCTTTCTAAGATCAGGAATCGTTATTTCCCTATTTCTTCAAGTGATTTTACCAGATAATACTAGCTCTTCCTACCACAATGCTCACTTAACACTAAGAGATGAAGCAAGACTCATCTGCAGGGCCTTGGTGAGCATTCCATCAAAACAAGGGCACTTTGCAAAAGAAAACTCTAACACTGTCAAGTCATCTAACAGTTGACTTCCACGTGGCTATTTCCCATTATAATTAAGGAGTGCTACCAACAGGGAGTCAGAAGTGAACTCCCACAAGGGTACAGAAATTCACCCATACAGCAGGGCAGAGGGCCAAAAATGCAGCCATTAGTTTTCAAGTTCTCCTTATTCCCTTTCCTAAAACATACATCAACACTGTCTTTGGCTCCTTATGGTACAGATTGCGCAAGTTCTATCGTTTACCGCTTCTACTGCAAGTAAAACCAATGTAAACCTCAACTTAAAGTTTTCTTCAAGCAGTACAATGGGGTGGGTTTTCTTTCTAGTGTAGAAAAACTTACTTTGCTCTTGTAGCACTCATTCTAATATCACCACCTATTTGGGTTAACCACCATGTCGTATTATTAGGTTGGTGTCTAGTTAGCCTAAATTTTTTATAAACTTCAGAAATTAAACTCAATAGTGAGTTTATTCCAATGCATTTGTGCATGGGGAAAAAGAATAATCTAGAAACTACCTGTTTTTATATATTATTTGAAACAAATTTACATTATAAAGCAGGACCACAGGACTTTTTTTTTTTTTTTGGCCAGCATCATATGCTCATTTATAACCAGTCACCTGTCATATAACAATATTAAAGATGCTCTACTCTTATCTTAAACAAAAATAGCAGAGGGAGAACAGCAGCAAAAAGCTTGCCAATCTTTACTACCCAATTATGTTCTAGCTACAGTCGATTGGCACAAACAGAACAGAAAAATTTCACTTTATACTTATGCAAATAATTTCCCTGTTTCTGATAGTGCTTAATTACAAAGCCACATGAAACTGACTTCTACATTTTCTCAGTGTTCAACAGCTCAGTGCCTAAGTAACAACACAAACAGAAAAGCATAAAGAACTGGAGTCAAGCTGTGAAATATATATGTTAACCTTTTATCTTAAGGGAACAACTCTAAGTAAAAATCCCAGGTGATCAATACAAACATTTTCCATGCATATACTCTGAAAACCTAAGAGTTTTCTTCTTACCTCGACAGTACTCCATGAGAATGAGTACCTCCCAAACATTATCACTTATGGAATTAACAGCACAATCCAAATAGCTCACAATATTCTTGTGCCCAGATAACTCTTTCTGGGGAAAGAAAAAAAAAAAAAAAAATTCACATTACACTTCAGCACAGAAAAATTGAAACAAATAAAAGACAGTACAAGTTTCAGACAACCATTTAGGATTTCAAGTAAAGTCATCCCCTGCCCCATATCCCCTACTCTTGAGAAAGTACCACCAACGCAAAGCATAAGCTCATCACTGCCAGCAATGTCAGTGACTGCTACATATCAAACACAAAGCAATTACCATTCAGAAAAGAACATTCACGTGCTTCTTACTGGGCAGTGCAAACACATCCAAACTGCTGCATTCTAAAACAACATTGTGAACTAGTAATAACTAGAGCCTCAATATGCACGAGATATAGAAGAACCAAGCTACTCGTGCCCATGCTAAGTTAAATTGAGAAACAGTCATTCAGTTATTAGAAAAGATAGCTGGAAAAAAGCCACAACTATTGTTGTCTGAACTATTACAAAGTTTTACAAAGTTATTACACACAAGCAACTGAAGGTGTCCCCAAGGAAAAACACAAACAACTTGTAAGAGCCACTTAAAATGTGGAATTAAGCAATGCTTATTTCCTATCTGACTATACAAGTGTTATCATTTCTACTACAGAGTTTCTGCCTATAAGGTAACTTAAGGTTAACATAAAAGTACCTCTTATATAATTAAATAGGTGCTGCTATGATTAGAACACGTGTAAGCTAGAAGTGTATGGAGATAGAGGTAAATAGTCTTCATAGTATCTGCTGGAAGGCAATATAACTGATTTTCTCTTGCCCGGTCAGCAACTAATTTTATTTTTTTATTAATTTTTTTTTTAATTGGTCAAGTAGTCATATACCCAAGAGTGCCTGACTAAAATTTCTGGTTTCTCCTTATTTGCTAGTCATCTGCTGAAAAACAATAGAAACTCTTATGACGTAGGGCAGTTAAGGTACACGCATAAGTTACCCCAACACTGGACTGCAGCTTCGAGAACATGCTCACGGCTGCTCAGGACAACAATACTTCTGGAAGCCACCAGCAGCATCATTCAGCTAACAGAGCTGTGGCACACGGAGGCCTTGAGAATTTAAGTTACCGCTGCAGACCTGGAAGAAATTATTTGTGCTTGGCAACCAGATGTACTGACCAAATCGACTGTCCTACCAACCCTAAACTCGGCATTAGTTGCTGAAACTAACAGTACAAAATCAGGACTGCAATGTCAAAAGAAAAGGTGGACTAGAAACAATTGTCATTTAAGAGGCATTTGGTGTACGTATATTACTAATGAATACATTCTGCAGTTACAAATAATGAGCTTCTTACCATTATAGTAATTTCTCTCTTGCACACATTGAGATCCGGCACATTATTAACATACATTCGTTTCAGTGCACAACGTATCCCACCATGGGTACGTACTAGAAACACAGTTGAGAAGCCACCTGGAAAAAACAATTACAAGCAAATGAAGCTACTTGAGCTTTTGTATTCCTCTAGCCAACATCACTACACACTAAGAAATGCATAAGAAAGTCTATGGCAGCCATTGAGTGAAGAGTAACGAACACTTAGAAAGTTACGAAGATTTGCTACCTCAACCCATTTCACATAGGTGAAGTATTCTTGACAAAAACATAAGGATGTTACTATTCTGTTACAACATTAAATGAAAATATTCGAAAAGCATTTTGACATTCAAATATATCTATAAAGCCTAATACGAAGTCTGTGTATTCAGTTATCAGCCCTGAAGTACTTTCAGAGTCATCCAGAAACCTGAACAAAGCAAATGTATTCTCCAGATCTTTACAAATTTCTAAATCCCCCAATACTAGATAAAGGTTAATACTAATTCCCTAAGCCTACGTTTTATAACAGAGAAATTAAAATTCTAAAAAAGAGAGTCTTGAGAGATACTGAAGAAGTCATGCAACTTTTCAGCACAGCCTAAAAGACAGGTGGAACCTCCCTGCAATCACAGACAGTGCAAACAATCAACTCAAGCAGTGTTTTTGTTTGAACCCATACTAACTAACCAGTTAAGAACTAAACATATTCCCACAACTGGTCCCCTCAGGAGCATTCTTAGTCCCAACAGCAGCATGAACTACAAGGCATACACACTCAAGCCCACATCCCAGCTTCCCAGGATGAAGTTTTTCTTTTTCTCTTCACTGGTAGAAAAGAATCATGTAGACAGGAATTACACACAGAAGCAAGTGGAACAGCCTACACTTCCAAACATTCAGGCAAACCCAAGGGAAAAACAACACTCTGCTGTTTTATCTGTCTGTTAGCTTTAAGTACTGCTCAAGGCCTCAAGCAGATTACATCAGCATCCCTCAAGGTTCACACACACAGCTTTCCCACAGTTTTAGGCAATCTGCCTCATAGAAGAGCTCACGTAAATCCGTACTTTACTTAATTGACTGCTGTCTGATGGTAAGCCAACTATTACAATGCGAACTTTGAACTAGTGCAAAAACTCAGGTATACAATCAGGACAGAAATATGTAAATTAAAATGATTAACTGCTCTGATATTCAGGCAGGCAATTGAAATGCACGCATTTCACATTCCCTGATACAATCTGCAAGCAGCATTTCACATTTCCTGATATAATCTGCAAGCAGCATTTATTAAGTATAATGCACCTCATTTGATACAAGTCTCATGTGCTTGAGTAAACGTGCACATAGTAATTCACAACTGAAGCAGCTAAGTTTTATTAGGAAATTTTCCTGATGATTAAGTATCTACTATTTTTTAACTTAATTGCTTTTAGCCAAATTAAATGCTACACTGTCAAAACAGAACTACTGCCAATTTTAATACAACAGCCTAAATTCTGCAGAATTATTATACTTAACCTAGTTTACATAATAGGACCTTCCCAAAACATGAACAGGACGCCCACTCTGAAAGTTACTCAAGTTCTAATGCCAAACTCCAGCTGGGGCTGAAATGATCCTATAGGGCTCCCCTAATACCAGCCTGGGGAATTACATTCAGATCAATGTGCAGACCTTCGGTAATGGAAGATTTTTTGGACTACCCTCTCAAGAAAAAGAAGCTTCTTTTTTAAGCACCAATACTTGACCAAAAATATAAAGCAGTACTCAGGTAAAGCACAAACGTCTAACAATTAGATGACAAAAATAACTTCTTGGGTTTTTAACTAGTTTCATAGCCTTAAAATTCTCCATGACTAGCAGGAAGACAAGAACAAAATGTCGGATTTCAAGTTTCCCTGACAAGGGGTTTTATGTAACCAGAGCAGACATGACTGGATAAAAACAATCGGTAGAAAGTAGTAAAAAAACCCTGAATTCTCAGACAACTGCTCTTCTTGCCATTAGGTGGCAACATTAACCAAACTTGAACCCTCAAAAAGCCCTAAAAGCAGACCTATTCCCCGTTTCTCCAAGAAGTAGGTATGTGACCTTAAATTGTTTTCCATTAGTAAATATCACCACTATGAAAATCGTTTCATCAAAGAGCTAAGTGGCATAACTCTGAACAAAATTTTAGTAAGTATATTACTATTTACAGAAAAATTATTAGTCACCAATGTTCTGGGAATCTTTACCCAGCACAATCCTGAACCATTAAACTTTAAACCTTTTCAGTCATTTCTGATGTTCAACTTCTCACTGAAAGCACCAAAGCAAGCAATAATCAGTGCTTTAAACATTCATGACAACTCTTATTAAACATTGCTAAAGGTCAGGGTGGAGAAGGAGGCAAGTACATACATGGCCTTGTCCTATACAGAAACACTACCGAAAATAATGAGTAGTTGCTTTGCCCAAAGACTCGAGATGGCAAACTGAACAGAACTACACTTCCACATGTCCATCAACCTAGGAGCTGGCATTTCACCAACATTTTCAGAAGCTGAAACTTTTTTCTCTCATAGCAGTGAAGACGAAATACACTCTTTTCCATAACACAGTGCACCCAAAAAAACCTTCAAACAAAACTGTTATATGCTATGGCCTATAAAAAGATGACAAAGAAGTTCCAGATGTTAAGCCACCCCCTTCTCTACACACTTTTGTTCTTGACCACCCATCACTACAATTCTGCTTGCCGCCTTAAATTGCTGATGTAGTCAAGTCACAGCTCCCCACAGCATCCCACAGGTACCTCCCCACCTTCCCACAGACAAGAAATGCCACAACATGCTGCAGCTGGGCCCAAGACAGGTATGCAGGCACTAATTGACTAGCACATGATCTTCACATACTGGGCAAAGAGCAACAGCTTTGCCAACTCTGAGGCCTTTCCATCAAAAAGCAACATAACTTTGGGTGGTCTTATTTATCAGAGCACCAAAGCTTACAGTACCTCTGTTGAAAAATTGACAGAAAGGGCACAGTGACCAAATGTAATAACCTAGCAAATTCCACATGCACTCAGCCTGTCAACAGGGTTGGCAATACAATTATATGAACCTCACTGCCCATACCCATTTCAGTACAGCAAACCCTTTAGCTTACTTGTCAGTAAATAATTTCAGATACCATCTAAAAATTGCCACCAACATGTTCAAGACAACAATACATAAGGCTACCGGTCGTAGGCAGAGAGCACAATGTCACAATCCCATTTTTTCTCCCTTGTTCTGCATCCTCAAGAGCAAACTCAAATGCAAATTGAGAGGCCGCAAAAAAGCAACTAAGGAAACCATAGGGCCGGTGACACACTCAGCACTCGAGGCGTGAATACCGGACTGACTGCAGTTCTGAAGAGACTTGTATGCCAAGCAAAAGCAAAAAAATACATCGTTTTGCACAATCAGTGCAGCACTGCATTTAGCCAGTCCGTATGGGCCCACATTAACTTTGCAAGAACATCCCACAGCTTTGCTGTCAAGTGCGAATGCATGAGGCACCGCATCTGGGGGCCTCACAACCAAGGCTCATGTCTGTTACTCTCAGACCTTGCCACAAAGAGCTAACAGGATGCTATTTTCCCCTCAGAACACACGTGTCCTTTTCACTGTGTGCTGTACCATTAGAATCAAATTCTCTACCCCCTTTCCCAGATTTGAGACTTTGTACTGGTTTTGGCTGGGATAGCGTTGAATGTCTTCATAGCAGCTAGTATGGGGCTATTTTTTGGATTTGTGCTGGAATTAGTGTTCATAACACAGGGATGTTTTAGTTACTGCTGAGCAGTGCTCACACAGCACCAAGGCCTTCTCTGCTTCTCACACCACCCCGCCAGCGAGTAGGTTGGAGGTGCACAAAAAGTGGGAAGGGGACACGGCTGGGACAGCTGTCCCCAACTGACCAAAGAGATGCTCCAGACCATACGACATCGTGCTCAGCATAGAAGTTGGGGGAAGAGGGAGCAAGGAGGGACATTCGGAGTTACAGCGTTTGTCTTTCCAAGTAACCATTCCACATGACAGAACCCTGTTTTCCTGAAGATGGCTGAACACCCGTCAATGGGAAGTAACGAATTAATTCCCTATTTTGTCTTGCTTGCGCGCACGGCTTTTGCTTTACCTATTAAATTGCCTTTATCTCAACCCACAAGTTTTCTCACTTTCGCCCCTTTCCGTTCTCTCTCCCATCCCAGTGGAAGTCAATGACCGAGGGGCTGTGTGGGGCTTAGTTGCTGTCGGGGGTTAAGCCACAGAAGACTTGTAGGAGCTGAATCTCTTACAGTCTTTTATTTCCATCAGACTCATCCGAGACTTAAATACTCAGAAGTTACACAGGACAGTATATCACACAAGTCACTTTTCCTTGAAATACTTGCTAAAAAGCCTTTCTATAGCATCTACAGTCATATAAGTCAGTAGATACTTAGCAGAATAAAACCCTGAAGCTTTGATAGATAAACTCATTACAAAGCTCAGCAAGTTGAAATTCACACCTCTCTTACCTTGAACAGTCATTTCTTTCATCTTTACCATCCACTTTTGGGATCTTATTAACAAGCAAACTAGCAATGTTCTGGTTTTTTGTGGCTTTTTTGGTGGTTTTTTTAAAAAAAAAAAAACAAAACTAAATTCTACCTCAGCCATATTTTCTAGTCTGTTTTTTTCCTATGCATATTTAAGGTCAACCTTGAAAAATTTCAGGGGCCTCAACATTCTATTTAGGCTTTACCACGTTACATTCCTGAAACTCCAAGCAGGAAACAGTGTAGCTGTCACAACTCAAAATATCCTATTTGCTTACTAAGAAAATACAAAAAAAGACTGAAGAATCTTCCAGTACCTTTACCATCTTTCAGACTGCTGTTCTGTGAAGACAGACTAGAAGAGTATCAACAAAGATATTCTGAACAAAGTTATGCATATTTTAGATATAGAGACAAGAAGATTTTTTTAATGTACCATTAAAACATACAAAAGCACCAAATGTTGTTCCTCCAACTGGTGAACTACTTGACTATATACTCAAGTCTCAGACAAACAGAGCAGAACTTTATGACCAAAAGGATTTTATCTGTACAGTAATAAGCAATAACCACTACCCACATCTGTAATTGCTGAACCAGGAATGGTAGCTACTACAGTCACTCTCACAAAACCAGCAAGGTATAAAAGCTTCCCTACAAATACATTAAAACCCGGGTGTTAGGTAGAGGTGGCCGAGTTCTAACATCTATTTCCATTTTGACACAAATAAATACTCAAAAATAAGTTTTTATAAAGCTAATAATTATACTAAAGTCTACCTTCAGATACAGTATTTACATCCAGTTTTCCTGTACATTTCAGAAAGCTGAAATGAATGAAGAAATAGATGTGGTAAGCAACAGATCCTCTTAGTTCTTATGCACCTACACAATCTGGACAGTTACATATTAAGTAACTTCCTCAACAACTAAATATAATCTTGAGTTTAAGAAAAACGGTTTGTGAATAAACTAACCCTTAGAAATGTGAGCCCAAAGAGGGGCTGTCAGGCCAACATGACTGCCTCCACTACAGCACAGTTCCAGAACTGGCTTTACAGTCATTATGTAAAGGTGTTGCTAATAAAGCTCCATAACCTAAAAGATAGTTAGTTTATTTCTCATTTGAAGCCAGTTTGCAAGTTCTGCTCTGTTTCGTATGACCTTGGCCAGTGAGATGGCCTTGTGTCCCTCTCTGCCAAGCTGGATCAACAGGTTGAAGTGCAAATTATTTTCCAGTGATCCATCTACTCACACATACGCTGCTAATCTTCCCCCCCCTTTGCAACAAGATGGCTATCCATCCACACACTGATATTTTTTAAAATATCAGATCTGGCTTTTTTGCCTTTCAGATAATCTAACATACAACAATCATTTAGGCTCTGAATAAACTTCGGCCTTTACCAATACTTACACTGCTATCTTACTCTGCATCCCTCGATGCGTGGATCACTCTGTACACACGTATACCTGCTCTCTGTTAGCTCTAAAGCCAGAAGTCATCCAGACGTCTCAATTATCTTCCAAAATCAGGCTGACCTGCAGCCAGAGACCCCCTCCTTCAGAAGATACACACCTCCTGAAATTGCATAGCCTTCTGAGCCCTATAGTTTGCCAGCCCAGTACACAAGCGTGAACCCTTTTACAGACTACGAATCCACTCCAACAGAATAAGACCAGTCCCTCTCAAAGTCGTAGCATGAATGCCCTGCACATAGGCTCCAAACAATATGAAGAAATAAAAACCTTCTTGCAAGTCCATAATGAAGGACAGCAGAAAGGCCTCATTAAATGTTTCAAGTACATGCTCTGTGCCAGAAAAAACAAACAAACAAACAAAAAAAACCTCCACCACAAACAACTCTGACCTCTATAGCTTTATGGGGTGCCAAGACACCAAAGAAGCCAGCGTCCAGAAGAACAGGACACTTACAAAGAAAAATCAGGAAAGAAGTAGTCCTTCTCCACGAGAAAAGCATGACCTCATGAAAAAAAACAGCTCTTAATACCCACATGCGCTTCCATATAGAGCACTGGGAAAGGCCATTTTTCAATAAGCGTTAAGCACCACATCGATGTGCTATTTTACCAGGAATTTTGAGTAAACTCCTTTCTGCCACAGTTGCAGATGAACCCATGTCAAAAGCAATTTCTTGCAGCTCAGTTTTGATCACATCTTCACATAGTATATAACAAACACAGATCATTCTTGGAGCTCGGAGTGTACTTCTCTGATCCTGATACACTGCTAACATGCCACACAGGCCCCTCTTCCATTCTGCTGCTCAATTTCTTCTCTCATGATGTACTGCTACAATGCCGGTAACTTGGTAAGTTCATTGGCATCCCATAAGGAAAATTACAGGGCATTTCCACAAATTATCAGAAACTCCCTCCTTTCCGCAACAAAGGAAGTCCTCCCTCCACAGAGGCACTGTCT
This sequence comes from Polyboroides typus, assembly GCA_026937515.1. NCBI lineage: Eukaryota > Metazoa > Chordata > Aves > Accipitriformes > Accipitridae > Polyboroides > Polyboroides typus. Next base: position 35,784,152 of record JANZLO010000007.1, on the reverse strand, counting down.
TCTGTTAGTCAGTACAGATGTTGTATTGCAGGCATATTTATGGGAGCAATAGACTAAGAGCGTACACAAGAAATATTAGAGAGTTTTGCATAGAGAACACTATTTAGTTCTTCAAGCTAATAAAATTTTTCTCTATCAGTGACAGCAAAACCTTTAAAAACACACAGAATTTAAACATTTGAAAATTTTTAATCAGACTCCAAACACCGCACAATTGTTGAGAAGCTACATGTTAACGGAAACTTACAATGCAGTTTGCAAGCTTTACGAAGAGTTTTTGCTCAAGCACTCCATTTTTGTCAAAACCTCCACAGGGCAAGGAAGCCACTGACCACGGTTCTCCATTTCCATTCCTGAAGCACCTCTGCACGAGAAGATGATGGGACATCCCATTAAGGAAGGTATCAGTTCCCCAGCAATGTGACAAGAATTCCTGCAACAGCTAGTATATACCTCCTGTTGTACACTAGGCTTCCAGAGCATGGGTTGAAGGTCACACAGTTCTCATCAGCCCAGTACGCTGCCACAACTTTATATGCTCCTATACTGCTGCCTCATTGCACCAGTCATTGCTAGCCCCGAGCTCGTCAAGAGCACTCCAGCTACCAGGAAGGGGCCATACACGGGCTGTCCCACCACCCTGGCTGTATAGCTGCCAACCGAAGCCATAAGACCTGTGCTTGCGGAAAGCACTGTAAAGTTGCCTTCCTGCTGAATAAAGGCAGTATTACATGACACTAATCATATATATATATGCACATTTACATTTTTATATATTCCTATATATGCTCTTGTGTGTGTATTTTTAGTAAAGCTTACTGCACAAGTCTCAGTCATGAACACAAGGCTCTGAGACACGGCTCCATCCGGAAGAGCAGTTGACAGATGTTGCCTGCAAGCTGAAGAGCTCGGCATTCCCACAACCAGAAGCAGAAATAGCTCTCTACTTTTAGAATAATCCATTTCTACACATACACACACACACACACATTTTGGAGCTCTATATTTCTCCACTTTATTTTAAACATGCAGACAACGCGTTCCAAGGGACATACCACTGTTCCTTTTCCCACTGCCCACACAAATTCCCACTGTGTAACAATCTGAATATCAGGGCTAGTTTAAACAAGAAGCACTGCTTTCTTTAAACCAGCATCTGCTCTTAAAGCAGCGCTGTGAAAATAGCAACTGTGAAACACATACCAACAGGACATTACAGTACACCCCATAAAAAGCAGGTCTGCTATGCATACCTCTATCTGCTACTTGGACTGTTACCCCTGCCGATGAGCAGGCACTCTCACATTTTATTTCTTCTAGCACCAAGTGCAGTCCAACTTGGCAAAAACCTTTGACATAAGCACCTGAGACTACTGGGGGCATCCAAGACACTTCAACTTACTGAGGTGCTCTGGGAAAGATGAATTAAGGTCTGCTATAGATTTTTGTGAAAAGTTTTCTTATTTAATAACACCTATGCACCAGACATGCCCAGGTGCCAAACTGGAGAAAAAAAAAAAAATTTTTAAAAATTATCTGGTGTTCTTACTGGGACAGGGATAAGCAGTTATGTTGCAAAGGAGAGCATACAAATGCCAAATGCACAAATCACTTCATTTTTTAGCCATTTAAAAATAATCAGATCACCTCATACAGTGTGCAATCATAAACAAAACCCACAGAAGCCAGTGATGCAAACATGTACTAGTATTTTTATCACAAAGCAGTAGTAAAGCTTTAAACCCAGCGAAGTTCACATACTTACAGACTTCAACTTGCCAACTATACTTTCTCTTAACACGAAAGACCCTAAAAGCTCGCTACAGTGCAAAAAATTAACTCTATGCAAATTTAAGTGCTACACAGCATGCTACAGGGAGCCGCCCAGAAATCACAGGAAAACCCCTCACATCAAGAGAGGCAACAGCTAAGACAGACAGGGGGGTTGAATATAGAGGAACATTAAAAATATCAGTCCGAAACTGGCATCTTTTTCTTCTTTTAAATCCCAAGAAGTATTCCTATCGCATTGACCTCGACATTTTTTCCTCAGCCGTGAAGTTAGTATTTATCAAAAAGCCTTAACAGGAATTTTTAGCCATCACCTCTGACAACACTGTCATTCCCTCCTAGCCTGTAAGGACTAGCAAGGAAGCCTGAAGTAGTCAATGGATACACAATGCAGCTTGTTTAGATGAAGTTCTCTAAATTTTGAAAATCCCATCCTTTGTAAAGCCTCTGCTCTGCTCCCTTCCATCAGGCAACATCCCTCTCTCTCAAGGAAAAAATATCTTAAGAGAACAAGCCTAAGGCAAGCACATGTGCATGTGTGAGAGCAACAAAGATACCATTAACTGGCCTACCTATTCTGTCAACCCAGTATTAAGTGCATTTTAAAAATAGTCATTTAATGAGGTCATACAGACTTCGGAACTTTCTTTTTCTGTATGGTGCAAACCTGTTCTAGTCAGCTAGAGTCCTACAGCGCTACGCTGGATTGTCAACTCAAACTACTACAGACAACTTAAAAGTTTAAGTGCTAACATTATAGTTCTAGATTTAAGAAAGTTTTGTCTGACAGCTAGCCAATCAAGATGCTCAAGCTTTGATCTAGCCAACAGCAAAAGGAACAAAGCTCAGCATCCTGCATTAAAGACAACCAAGCTACATGGTCCTCAGAGCATCCACGTGACTTGCTATCCATAGTTGACTACTATAATGACAACACTGCTTCCATGCCATCTTATGTCTGCCTCAGCTATTTGGACTACCATAATGACAACACTGCTTCCATGCCATCTTATGTCTGCCTCAGCTATTTTGCTTCTAGAGAAATAAAAATAAAACCCTATTTTCTAATGGAGATAAATTTGCAAAATATTTGAATTTAACACAACTACTGAAATAGACAGACTTGCAATTCCTGCAATATTCTGTTAAGCTTACAGAAGATGAAACCACACTGAATAGCTGATTTAATGCATGCTCAAAAAAAAAAAAAAAGGGGGGG
>JANZLO010000007.1:35769791-35781042 GCA_026937515.1 Polyboroides typus | reverse complement strand
AAAAAGGGGGGGGGCAGGGGGCAAACTGTAATACATCTTACACATCCAAGACAAAACATTATATTTCTTAGGGTAAAACTGATCCCTTCTTTACCCCACACTTTTGTTAGAAGAAATACGAAAAACCTATCTACTTTTCAATTTTGATTCAAGCTACCTGAGAATGTCACAACCACTGTACTACTTTCATTTATTATCACCTCTTCATGCTATTCCCTGTTTAAAAAAAAAAAAAAAAATCTAAACACAATTACCTCTACAACTGTATTTAACAGATTCTTGTATTTAAGTGAACTAATATTTTATCTTCTCTCATAAGGAAAAGAGCACAGAACGCGACTAGAAGAGCACCAGTAGTTAAATTAATTGATAGTGAATATCAAAACATTAACCTCTTTTCACCTCCGGATTCTGCAATCATGTTGTAACAGAAATTACTTCAGAGTATTGAACAGGTCCATTATCTGTACTAACAGAAAGCGAAAGTAGGAAATTATGGTAAAATTTGGCAACAAGTCACAATCTGCTGGGCTTCATTCACGAAGTCAGCTGTTTAGAGTTCTAGTGCTACACTGTCATGCAGAGAGGGAAGGCTACTGTAGTTTTTTCTAACAAAAAGAACGAGAGCTTTCTTCTCACAGAAACAGAACAAGTATTTATGTTCTAAGAGATTAATCCAGCCTGCTCCCACCATTGGTGGGGACAAGGAAACACTTCAGCACAACGCAGAGTTGTCAGAGATACCTTATGCAGTTTACTGTACAAAGAGAGTACAACAGTTGGTTTACAGGCACATCAGTAACAAAAGCAAAACGGCATTCAGTTCGGCATCTTCTAGTTCAGTGCTCACTGAAGCTCATTTTCCAGCCTGGAAACAACTCTATCTTCCAACAGTGCAAGGATTTTCAGGTGACTTAGACTTTTGAGATGTACAGTAATGCAACCAATCCATTTATTTTCTTCAAATTCTTTCCTCCTTTGCAAATGCACTTCTTGCCCATCCCAGTACACTTAAACAAACATGCTTTTTCTTTATAGGGCAGGTCAGCGTTTTTAAAGCAAGTCACCTTTGTACAGGCCTACAAAGTTCTGTCAACTATTGCTGTTGATTCTCCCATCCACAGTGCATTACAATACTCATAACTGCATCCCTAACTTGGCATTTTTATAATCTCCCTAGCTGGCATAAACCAGTTCTGGAATTAAAAAAAAAAAAAAAATAAAAGATAGAAGGTCAAAACACACAATCCACATTTCTGAAGCCAAGAAACACTTGTCAAGAGTGACAGCTGTTTGCAGGAGTAAGCAAGATTTTCCCCAAGAGACAGAGCTTCATGTCACTGATGCTTCCTTTTCCAAACAGTAAGATTCAAGAACAAACAGAACTCACACAACAGAACCCTACCAAGCAACCCGAACATTGTATTTTTTTTTGGTCAAGGTCAAGACTGTTGACTCAATATTTACATAAGGGATTATGCTATGTAATCTAGGCCAGAACATTTAATTCAATTCGATTTCACTGTGCCATTAAACCTGTAGTCTCTCAAACTTTAGTACACTAGACAGATCATGTTACTCAAGATGTAACCAAGGTGATGCCTTTAGGCAGGATGTGCTTCCTGCCCAACTTTTCATGAGATAGGTTGTCAACTTGTTCAAGACATTGGTAAGGTACCTGTAACAAGCACTGCTAGCACAGTTAAAAAAAACAAACAAACAAAAAACCCCAACTTTGAACAGCAGTTGTCTCTTCAACATGTGGAAAGGTTTTTTCAGCATCCCTCCCAACTTCGTTTGCTCACTGAATTCAACTCCATTTGTAGTTTACTCTGAACTGAAAACAAAGGGAGTTTGAAAAGCAGGACGACGACATTATCTGTGAATATACACTAGAGAGAAAAATGAAGTTACTCATTGTACAACACTGATGCTATGATTAATAGAACCCATTAATTCAATTTATTTTGTAGATTGATTTCAATGTCTTTTGCTAAGCATTTTTAATGCACACAACAGATTATTTTCTTAAAAAACCCTTGATTTTAACTCCAATATAATAAACAAGTGTTGAAATAAAATACGGTCACGGAATGGTTAAATCGGTGGGTACAGATACATTATATACCTATTATGCAACCACTGCAACTTTTTTGGAACTAAACTCCTTTGTCATACTGAATGGTTACCACTCAGTGAAAAAAAAACAACACACACACACACCCCTTTTCTTTAACTAACTCTTATTTGCTCTGTAGTTTGTCTTGCATTTCCCTTGAAATCACTATTTTAATTGTAATTTAAACATGCAAGCGTAAGAAGCCAAAGCAGAGAAAGTCAGAGAATGGATCTATAACCTCACCCATGAATAACTCACCCACTGAATACCACTAAGCTACCATGGCACGGAAACAAGGCAAAGCATAAGGTGCCCAGCTTCAGCAAAACAGCTAGTTCTACAGCATCTTGGAGAAGTGCCATCTTTCATTGCGAAAGAAACAAGAGAGTCACCAGGCCATGGAGAGATTAACCAAGCAATTCATAATGCTAGAAGCATTTCAGACTAAGGCAGATGTCATAGGAAGATTCTCTGGTTTACTATTTTCCTGAGGCATCATACACATACTAAATTAGCAAGATGAAACACATATCTCTTCACCACTAGAAAGAGTCTACATAGTCTCACTCAATTCTTCACATCCGAGTGTAATCAGCAGTGAACTCATTGACCATTTTTCATCCATGAGCGTGATCAAAACTGGATTAACTGGCTGGAATTAGTTGTTAAGAATATCCAATATGAATATTTGAGGCAATCAGTATAAGGATTTTGATTATCTCACCTAATCTTCTGTAGCTTTCTGCAAATGCTTGTATATGTTTAAACTCTGAGCGTACCGAAGGAACAGATATAGACCTATCTGGCGGATGAACAACAGGGAACCAATAAACTTTAAGAACAAAGTATCTGAGACTTAACCTGCTTATACCAATGAATAGAAATAAAAAATATTTTAGGTAATAATATTTCCTTGGCACCTGCCTGGGGGCAGGCACTTATTAAAGCTCCATCTGATACATGTTGAATGGATTTGAATACTCCAATTCACATACAAAATATCTCTTTATTAAGACTGCTATCTGAATTATTTTACATCTGTGACATCTGACAATTTAAAAAGAGACACTGAAACTTCTAAACAGTGTAAGCAGCTTGATCATTTTATAGAAACAAGCTATGCTGCAATGGCAACAGGATTCTGAGTATCAGAGTCAAGATTATCAATATCATTTAATACCTCTCACATCTACTGTGTTTCAAGGCAGAGTCACTCAACAACAGCGATAACTCTGAACTAGGTAGTTAGTCATTAAACGGACCTGTCTGGAAGCCGATGTGGTTTTGGGTTCGTCTCAAAAAATGAAAGCATTGGGACCCATCTACCACCTAAACCCAAAGATGTCCTTCAACAAAAACTTTCTCTCAGAAATGCACCTATATAATTCAACATCAGCTTAACAGAACAAGAAGTCAAAAGGAAGAAGTAAAACAGTCCATATGATGGAGACAATCAAAAATTTCAAGAAAGCACAAAGCTGGGAAGGCAATACTGTAAATTCAAACCAAGATCGGAGGAACTTGAAGACGCCTACATAACTAAACCAAATTAGATGCAACACACGGTGTTTTCTTTTGATGAGCTTCTGTATGGTTACACTGCTTTTAGAACTTCCATAATATAAGTTCTCTTTTTTGTCTTCAGAGTGCCTAAAGAATCTCTAGATAACTCATTCTGAGAATAAATAATCCTCCTGCTGCTCTCATGACTTCTCATTAAGTGAAAGCCAAGTGATACTACATAAGTGATAACTCATCTAAACTGAACTCAAGGTGAAGGTCTTAACTCTGCAGACACAGACCATGCTACTGAGCTCTATGGAAAGACAGCAGGGCTCTGAAGAATGCAATTACTTAATTTCCTTTTTTTCGAAATGTTTGTTTTCCTGCACATCATGCACAAAACAGAACCGATCCCATGTCTAACACTGATACAACAAATTTCATTCACATTTCCTATTCTTTAATATAGCATGCGTTCCATGAGACAAGTCAGGTCCTTAAACATGTGTGTCAGCAGAGTAATTAAGTGCCTTATATTCTTTAATGATCTATTTGCTCAGGATCTGAGACATCAAGTTCAAAACCAAAATACTAAGAGGAATCACCTCCTCCTGTGTTTACACTGCTGCAATCCAAAAGAGCACTTGGCTCTGTCAGAGTTCTTAAACAACACAGACTAAGTCCATGCACATTTAGCAGTTGGATGAACTGCTCCAAGTTTTGCTCCTCCATAGCTTGTCTAAAGTTTTGCTCCTCCACAGCTTGTCTCTCTAAAGAAACACTGCTTTCATATAGTTTCATGCAAGAAATTTGGTAACTATCCAGAATTCAACCTACAGGAATTGCAGAAAATCTTAAGAACATGTCATAATAACCACTGACTTCTAAAACTATTTTTTGTTTTGTAAGGGAAGTCGCAAAATGCTGCAATAACTTGTTAGAACTGCTACTGAAAGACAGAATGCACAGACAGAAATTACAATCCAAATAAAAAATTTTTAAAAAATGAGCAGTAAAAAAAGTCAGTACAACAGAACAGGAATTAAACCACGAATTGGACAATTCCTAAGTATTAGTACATAACTCTTAGAGACTTGTGCCTTAAAGTTACAAGGTGCCACGGGAAGAAAGTCATCCATTAAAATAACGTGCAAGTTTGGAAGGAAGCCCAACGTATACATTATACCGAATAAAATCTCATCAAGTGCTGGAATATCAGAATTCCTTTCATAGTTTTGTATATGGCAATCAAGGCACAGCCTATTACAGAAGCCATGAGGAAGAAACCGTCACAGAGCCAGGACGTTCCAAACTCTACCCATATCTCTTGTACAGACTTGTATGACTTGGGGCAAATCCCTTCATCTTCCTTCGTTTCTCCATCTGTGAAATAATGACTCTCCCTAAGGCAATGCTATGTTCTTCAGATCAATACCAGCTTTGAAACCTCTTGAAGAGCAAGACAAAAAAATGTAAGAGGTATTCATCTCACACGAGTCTACATAATCATTTCTGCAGTATTTTTACCATTTGCATCAGAAGTAGCGAGGCACACGTAACAAGAATCAAGGCTAAGAAAAGCCCATCATACCTTCACAAGGAGAACACTGCAGGTTAGCTAGTTTTCAGTTCCACAATGCAGACTTAATGTTTTCTAACACCTGTGTTCACGTTGCTCAAGAACTGAGTAGCATGTCTTTTGCTACTCAAACCAAAAGATAGTCCCCAATTAATTAAAAGACCCCTAGGATCTAGTAAATTTTTTTTTCCAGTTGTTAACCTGTTCTTTTCTGTGCATTTTCCTCCACCTTGCTTCTGTTCAGAGAGCCAGTTTCACAACTGATGCAACCCACATGCGAGACATCCCACTTCCGCTAGTAAGAAGTAACTAACCTAGACAAGCGGGAGCAAGGAACGCATAAATCAGAGGTGAGGAAGGGAAAGGTTCCTACCTTCTTAACCAGTAGACAAACACCCAAGAGACTGGAATCCATTCCAAGACAGCCAAGAAAGCGGAAGAGGAATTCATCTTCCTTCCATGTTAGCAGCTAGACAGCGATGAAGAGAAAAAACAACCTAGCCCTTCAAGAGAACAGGGGTTTCACATTCACTGTCTAAGTTCTTAAGCTGGAGAGAAAAATACAGGACAAGCCATCTCAACCACAGCAGAATGACAGACTAGAGACGATATGACCTGTGTCAGTGTACTGCTGCTTAGCATCACTGCAGTCTGCAAACTAGCCTCAGACTTTCAGCTTAAGGTATTACCAATAGGCAAGTATTCCCAACATTTCGGGAAGCAGCTGTTCACCCAGTATATTAACAGCCTTTAAGCTAAACCTGCAAAAACACATGAGGGAAAAGCTTCCATTCCAAAACAGATGCCTGCAAATCTTACGATTTCTTCGGAAAAGGACTGCATCTCAAGTCACTAAGTTACAATTAGGTGACCGACCATGTCCATGTTCCTGGTTAGTCCCAAATGCAGAATAAAATGTGTTTACTAGAACCACCTGTTATCTGACACCATTACACTCCACATTTTGGCAGGCATAGAGCATTCATAGTGTCAGTTAACACAGCTCTGCTTACAAACAGCAACTCATTTGACTGTGGTAACCCACTTATCTAGACTATTACGGAGGCAAAAAATAGCCACAACCAGTAAAATACAGCCCAAGGTTAAGAAATTAAACAGTTTCAAGAATGAAGACCTAAAAAGAACGCTGCAAACCAAAACCATGCCAGAGACAAGAAGCATAACCTAACTCATTACCTCAAACGCTTTTCCTCTCTGAACCCAAGATGAAACCAATTTAGCAAGAAATGAGACATTGACCAGACAGCATGTGTGCACATATATAAACCTAAAACAAACAAACATCTACAGCTAGAAAGATGTCTAAGTTCACACAGTTAACACATGTGTACATTAAAGCATGCTCATTATTGCCGGGTGTCAAAGGGAAGTAGGCCTGTAATTACACTGCTCCGTAGAGACCGAGTCCCATCTCTGGCATTAAGTTCAGTTCTCCATGCACAGAAGAACTGTACAAATACTTGCATATGGGTAACATACTAGTTAATGACTGACAGCTCTGATATTACACTAACAAAAGCCTACAGAAATCAACACACTCTTCCCAGAATCATTGGTTTCTAGTTAACACTTGTCTGAAAATGAATTCTACTTTTATTAGCTAACAAAGTTTTTCTTTTCTATGTTGACATGCAAAATACTGACATGTAATAAAAAAAAGAAAAAAAAAAAACAACTTTCAGTTGAACCAACAAAACACAGACACCAAAAATAAAATACTGTGCAGCTTCTTTTAAAGCCAGGCCAAGTTTCTCACAGACAAAGCTAATTTATCCTCTATTACCACAGGCTGCCTTACCCTTTGAGGGTGTCCAGGAGTTTCACAGTAAGAACACCTGCATGCGTACTCCCCCTTTCACCACTACTGTGACATTAGCATATTTTATCAAAACACATCTGCAAGAAAAACAGCAAGTAGATGGCATATACATTTGTTACATCTGTCTTCCGTCAAAATTTGGCAAAGGAAAGATGGCTTGAGTTTGTGCATCATATTAACATGATACTGCTACAAATCAAGTTGATTCTCCTACATAACCATCTGACTCTTGGCCACTATCCCAAAAACTTAGCTCAGAATTACTAGATTCCAAAATAGTTGCTCAGTATTTAACTACTTCTGGGCACACAAAAGTTAATTTGATAACTTTCTTGAATAATTACGTGTAGTTAACAGAGGCCTAATATTACATGTTCATGTACATGGCAATGCAGAAAGTCACGTCCTCCAGGGATGCAAAGACTAACCACTTGACAATCGAAGAGCATTAGACCACGTGTCTGTAAGAGCTGCACTTGGACTTAGCTATACAATAGATACTTTCGTCAGCCTACAGATATTTCCTAACCTGTTAATTCCTCCATCTGCGTAGAAGAGGCACACGACAGCTCAGGAGAGTACAGTGAGAATGACTGTTCTCCCAAAGTACCACCGAAGTTCAGTCACCACACTAGTTATCTGACTAACAAAACTGAAGTTAAAGCATTCCTTTTGTGCCCTACGTTACACAAAAAGACGTTTCTACCTGCATATTGATGTAAGACTAGGACCACATTTCAAATATCCAAACTGCTTCCTGGTTTGTTTTCTTTTTCATTACACAAAATACAGCTACCTCCTGTAACAGGCAGTATAATGCTCTTGTTTCAAGTTGTTAGATGCCTTCATCAGGCTTGAAAAGCTTGAAGATAAATCCCAAGCACTACAGCATAGGCTCCCTATCTTTCATTACCCAGAGATCAAAACTTGGTGCAGCATCTCACCACCTGCCGTGCTCAAGCTACACTTCAAGTAAGGCAGCCATGCCTATTATTGGGATTGTGCAAGAGCTTCACGTGTGTTATATTATACTTTTAGCCAAAACAAAAATCAGACAGTTTCGAGTACTCGCCCCACTTGTTTTCTCCCTTTATCTTTTCAACTCAAACAAACCATTTCTGCTCCTCAAATATTAGCAAAGCAAAAGTGGTCGAGACAGAGTAACGGGCTTGACTTTTACACTCACATGTGAACATAGATTCAGTGATGTTACGCTCTGAAAAAAATCGACATAACCAATCCCAACCCTAATTCCACAATTGAACTTTCCAGACAACTTTGCAGCTCAAAATCCACCTGAACAACAACTAAACTAGATTCCAACTGAAAATAAAACAGTAGCTACTGCAAAGAGCTGCAAGTCACATGCTACATAACCACTAAACTAACAAAGAAAACCAATAACGAACATGTCAGCTTGCCACATACGAGAAGACTGCCATGCCACATATTCATGGCAGAAGTGACCCTGCACCAGCTATATACATAACACCTGCCACAATCAGCTCTCCTACTGTGCAATCAGAATTTCAGAGTTAGAACATCGGTCCACAGCACACTTAAACGCTTTGAAGTACTAAAGTTAACAGATCCTTTACAACGGCACTTCTCTCCATTTGCCTCTTCAGAACAAGGCACAACACACGAGCCACATCTTAACATGAGAAAAAGCAGTTAGGCTGTACAGCAGCACGGTTAGGAATTTATAGCAGCTGCCGGAGTTGCAAATCCCTGAGATAACTTAAAGACCTAAAATTCAGGGTATTAAAGGTTAATTGAAATGGGGCTTAAAGCATCCTAGAAAGGCAAGAAAAACCTTATGCACATCAGAAAGTTCATCTATTTGTATTACTAATTGAACTGCTATTGCTAAGACACATGAAGTAGAAAAAAAACCACCCACAACAAAACTTTCAAGACTATCCTAATTTTAGGATTGATATTTGAAAAACTTACTAAGCTTCCTTCCTGGACAATAAGCAATTCTACCTTTACTACAGCTGTGATGTTGATCAGATCTTAAGACTCTCCTCCTTCCCTTAGACAATTAATTGAAGAAAAGCCTCCAGGAAAAGACACTTATGCTAAATATTAAACAGTGTGACAATCTACAAATGCACAGCACAAGATCTCACAAAACAGGACTTGGATTCCTCTGTTAAGGTGCTAGTCTTCTTAGTCCTCAACTAGAACAGTATTAAAGTAAGAGACCAACTGAATAATAAGTGTCATCAAGTACTTGCAAAGACTGCACGCTCAACTTAAGTAGGACAGCAGAGCTTCTAAGAGGCTCCTTCCTTCTCTAGTTTGTCAGTAATGACTTCAAGAGGGTGCAGTATGAGATGAATTATAAAAGAAAGGAGAATGAATTTTCAATTTTACAAAGGGAAGATACAAGGTTTTCACTTGTCTTCCCTATTGAGAGGGACCTCTTCACAGAAAACTAAGCTTTAAAAACCATATTAAATAAATGAAGCAAACTTTCTGTGTTACACAAATATTAACTAATTAACTTAAAAGCAATTCCCACTTGAGTGGCTTTTTCCCTGCCTCTAGTCCTAGATACAAGGTCACTTAGAAAAACAACAGCTTCCTAAGATATAGCACCGGAAGGCTCAACACCACACAGCTCCAAACTCACCATTTTAACAGCTAGAACGATTAAAAAACCCAGTGTAATCACTATCACACAACTTTTTTCCACATATACTAGGGCAAAGGAAATAAAGAAAGTTACAGCACAAGACCACTAATGAGTCACGTTCAACCCCTCATGTCCAAAGCTGCAAGACACAGAAAGGCTAACAAACAGCCTACTGCCTTTTCTAAACACAGCAACACTGCCTACCACAACTTTACACCCAGTTTGGGTACTTCTGGAAGCAAATTGCACAGGGTATTACCCAGTTTCTTCCGTGTAAGTCTCTGGCATCTCACCCCCGCTTTCATAAACAATGCACTTGCTATTGGGAAGGTTAAAATGGAAAAAACTGTACAGAATTCATGACAAGAGTTTTGCTTCCTCCCAATAACGTCAGCCTAGTTCTTCCCAAAAAACAAGGTTTTCAGGGGCAAGATCATCACCTTCGTGTGCTATATTCACAGCACTCTAGGACATTCCTCATCTATAACCAGGGTTAACATCTGTATCAGAGGGAAACAATAATTATTGGATAATCCTGTGAAATCCAGTTCAGTAAAGCTCACCCACAGCCAGATTAGCATTCCCAGTATGTGACAAGAAAACCAAAACTAAGTAACAAAAAAAAAAAAAAAAAACCCTCATGCTTGTTTCTAAGACACTACTTCTTTTACTTCAAGGTTCTTTGCTGAAGATAACTCCAAGTCCAGAAGCACTGGCCCAGTATGTAAATTTACAACTACCTGCTAGCCACATAAAGCTTTTATCGGGAAATAAAGGAGTAGCCCTTCAGAACATGCAAGCGCCAACCCTCTTAGCTTCCCTGAAAAGTATAAACCCCAGATGGTCTAAGCTTTATGTTCAGTCATCTCCCTTCTTTTAGGAGGGGACCAACCAAGTACCAGCTCGTTTTTTGGAAGTACTTCGAGCTTAATTAACCAGGACAGGTATGGATTTCTGCCTCTTTGATGGAATCCTTCCAACAGGACAAATGCTTAATGCCTCTACAGGCTGTTCCCTTAAAGGGAGGTGGGGGGTCGGGAGAGGGACAAGCAACAAGGGACTACTGCCTGACATGGAGTTACCCCATTTCGCTGTTGGGACTAAAAATAGTCTAATTAAGAAATCAAGAAGCATCCAGTTATGGTACTAATGGTCCTGGACAACAGGAGAACAACCAGCCTGAAGAATCCCTTGAAACTGTGCTACTTTTAAACACCAGATCAAGACATGCAGGACACTAGATGACAGTTTATTAGCTGTACCACAGGGGGGAAAAAACACTATGCAGTACTATTTTTATTTTAAATAAGATGCAACAGCTTATGCTCCATGATTCCATTAATCAATTCTGAATAGGAAACAATGAAAGCAGTGTGATGATCGTCTTCCCCATGTCCGCAAATTAGCTTCCAAAACAATCCAGGCATGCTTGAGAGTGAAGCTTGGGAGTCCACTGCACATTTCACAGAACCATAGAATGGTTTGGGTTGGAAGGGACCATCAAGATCATCTAGTTCCACCCCCCCTGCCATAGGCAGGGACATCTTCCACTAGAACCAGATGGCT
>JANZLO010000007.1:35738450-35756569 GCA_026937515.1 Polyboroides typus | reverse complement strand
ACAGGAGAGAAAATTTCAACTAGACAGGGGGAAAACCTTCCTGATAAATAGGGTAAGGAAGCAACAGAAGAAAACTCATTAAATGCAGTACTCCTGTCAAATAGGTTGTAGAAGCTTTAAACTTTTCAACATTTCATTTGTGTTTTTTTTAAAGGGTAAATAGACAAGTATCAGTTCAGCAAAGATTAAAGTTGAGTTGCAGATACACGTGATGTGCCTTAGTGCATGGTGGCAGAGGAGCTGAGTAGGTTCTTCTCAACTCTGTATTTCTACATATGCATTGAGGACAAGGAAACACAAACTCAATCCAATTTAATGTGACATGTAACAAACATGTCACAGAACTTAAGAATCAATGGTTCCAGCCTGCAATGTGCTAGCTGCTTTCATTTGCTCGCATGTTCCTCTATGCTGGGTTGGAATGGGCCTTCAAACTGCTGTAAGGTTGACTTTACTGAGCAAATTGTTCCAATTTTTATTGAAAAGTCAGTAAAGTAGTATAGGTTAGCTTTTGAAACACATGAAAACTAGTTTTAACAGTAGAAGGAAAAACGACTCGTGTGGCTGAAATACCAGCACAGGGCCATAAATGAATATTTGTGACAGGATATGTTTGGAAGGAGGGACTGTGAGCTAAACCCAGCAAAAGCATAAAATGTTTTTCAAGTTCATTTTTTAAGCTGGCTAGGGTATTGAAATTTGATTGAAACAGTCTGACAGGCTTTCAGGACATACATTCTTTTCAGAGCATGCATTGGCTTTCCAATGCCAATGAAATTGTGTAATCCGTTAAAAAAATCCTTTCCGCATTTTTTTCCCTTGTTTTTTCTCAGCTCACAATTGCAATAGCAATTTCTCTGCAAGATCTTGGCCCATCACTTCCTTCCAGCCTTTTATTAGTCTCTAGAGAATGCCTGCACCTAGTCATTATTGTTTAATTAGAGTGTCACCAAACAATAGTAACGCTCTTAATCTTTACGAAGGGTGATGAATTAAGACTTGCAGTGTCCTTGAGAGAAGATGAGTAAAAGCAATCCAACCAGCCGTGAACAAAACCTGGGCACTGCCCACATAAACACGGTTAGTGCTGACTAGAGCAGAAAGAAACAAAAGGGCATGAGCACTTTAGACTGCAACCACCAGAGCCTGGCTCTCTGGCAGCGAGTGATTCATCATTCATGAGCAATTCCTACTCACCTCTAGACCTTCAAACAGACCAGGCACAGGTTCTTAGCATTTAAATTCTACTTTTTTTTTTTTTTTTTTGTCCCCTAAATCTTACAGGCAGAATTATCAAAAACTGCTTAGCATTATGACCGGTTTTGTGATATCACTATTCCAGACCTCCTGCCTCATGAAGATGCTGCATCATCTCTAGTTCATTTTGTCCACAGTTAAAAGCTGTCAACTTTTGACCACTCATGAAAACACAGGATCAGACAAGAAGATGCCAGCTAGCCCACGATGTTAGTCATGATCATCATCTGTAATTTTGTTACACATTAGCTGATATTTCAAACATTTGCCACTGCCTATAGTGATTGAATTGTGGAAGCTCACATTTGCCCCAATGTAGCAGCACTGGTTTAGATGTGAGCTTAATTAAATCCCTGCAGTGCGCACACTGCTCAAGCAGTTTCTAAACTGATTTAATTAAATCAATCGAGGCAAAGTCTTTATTCAAACTCTTGCTCAAGTACTTCATCTGTGATCAAAGAGATCATTTCCCCCTGTTCCCTGGGAGCAGTGGATATACCTGGAGAGTAGCATGGCATTCATGTTTATTTGTTGCTATCCTGCCCTATATCAAACTCAAATGTCTAGAAAATCAATCAGCAAAGTGCTACATCCAAATGTAAGGCAACTATGTCCATAGCTAGTATCTGTTAGCGTTACTGTTGAAAACCCCAGGAAAAAACTATGTGAGGAAAGTTCGTAAAGATTGGTCTGGGCAATGTTGATGAGGCTATGACCCTGGTATTGATATATAAAACAATGAATAATATAACAGTATTTATTTAGCACGCTCAGTATTTGTATTCCAAAAATAAGGTAGCCAATTGAACCCAGAGGCAGATAGTTTAAACTGCTTCTGGAAAAAGATATGAATATACAACAGCAGATACACACAAATATACATAGAAATAATATTACATGTATGTATATAACACTGGACTAACCTGTAGAACTCTTTGCCACTAAGGTTATGGAGATTAAGAGCTTAGGTACATGCAAAGGAGATGTCTATTTTGATAATGAGAAGAGTCACAATTACCTCAAGCAGCTCGATAAATTATTCAGTCATTAATGAGCATTATTAACTTTAGTGCTTCCTTCCAGGTAATGGGAAAAGCGCCTTCATTATTTCCATATATATTGTTTACTTTGTCCTTTTTAGCACCTGGTGTGGTTCACTTTCAAAGTCTAGATGAATCAGTGTCAGTCACCAAATTATACTTCATGCAACAATATATTCTAATATTCTTGTATAAATATTCTAGTTTACCTAAACAGCTCATGTATCTTCAGAACACATATCTGTGTGTGCTAGAATTTTTAAACAGTATTAAGATGTAAACATTTTTCGAAAAAATGGTCCATTTATTTAAAAGCAAAACCTGTTGGGGGGATTTGTCTTCTATTAAGGGAAACAGTGTTACTGTTTTCTTAGCTTTCTTACATGAGATGCAGTCTGAGAAAGGAGAAAAAATGTCACAGTTGTGCTTCATTAGTTTGGATTCATTGATTCAGTAAGTGGCATTTCCAAAAGCATTTCCAAGCCTCACTGTCCTTATGAAGCCAGACACTTTTCAGTTAATAACTCTGAGTTATGTGGGAATGAAAAACATGGGCTGTGACCTAGGAAAGCAGAACCTTCCTACATATCCTCCTGCTTTCCTCCATCACCAAGAGGTGCTTACCGATAGTTGCATCTATGCTTAAATATCTGTGGTGAAATAGCATTACAAAAGAAGGCAACAGCAGCCTTGCGCATGACCAAATCTGGACTTACTTACAATGTGGGCTGTGAGAAGCTTATGGTTACAGTGCCTGTTACGGTCTACATCTACCAAACAGCTCGGGAAACTGCACCGGTCTCTAAGAAATTAGAAGCTGGGAAGTTTAGTAGTTAAAGATCGTAAGGGAGAAGTTGCTAAAGCACAAAGGGTGGTTGAGCACATTTTCCCCTCTTGTGCCTTTGACACTTCTTTTATTAAAATGGACAACTGTCCAGAGCTAAGATATGAACAACCTTTCAGCCTTAATTACGGTTCTCTTGGAGTCTGCTAAAGTGCTTCAGCTATAATGGTCTTTCTGCGTGGAACATATGCAGTCACATGGCTTGTAAGTGCAGGCAACAGTATAGGGATTCACTATTGCTACAGTCATCTTCACTTCTTCAATTACTTGTTTGGATCAGGAGTAACATTGGACACTCAAATGTAGCATTTGGTACATTGCATTGCGAAAGTTCCCTTTTTGTAATATATATTAAGCTGGGAATATATTATGCCTTAGATAAGGTACAGAAAGTTGGGCTTCTGTCAGCCTTAGCTGCTGATGAGATGATGACTTCAGTTTCCATTTGTGAACACTATGCTTTCACACATAAAATGCTTTAGGACATGGAAGAATACACAACCTAGATTGCCTTAGCATAGGCTTGCTACTGAAGGTACCTATGTCTACTAGAAAAGCACACTAGGATGCACTCTTTTTAACAACCGTGTGGCCAAATTCACAGCTTCGTGATATGACTTCTGAGTAGGCTACAAAAATGGGATCCAGGCCTTTATTCCTGCAGAACCCATTCATGAAGGCTAAATGAATAAAATGGGATGTTTTTTACATTTTAGGTTTTGATACAAAGATTTGCAAGTTGCCTCTTTGTCCAGAGAAGAAGAAATAAATTCTTTCTTTCAGTGCTGTGTAACTCTTGTATAATAGAAAATAAGGTGTGAGGAGCTAATTTGCTGTTTGTGCAATGATATGAACTCAGCTTTTTGAGAAAGGGGAGAACATAATACAAGTAATCAACTTAAACATTTCCATATCCGTGGTGAAACGTGTACGTGTTTGGGACAGAAGTCGATACCAGTACGCACTAAAAACCTGCATGACAGAAAACAATTGGGGCCCCAGTTAACTGCGGCACAGGTTTTCTTCCTTTTCTCTGCAACTATGTCTGAGGTTCAAAGCTACATTCTATTATCAAATGAAATCATTGTTCATCTGAAATGAGGTAAGTTGCGTAACTCGGAGACCAATGAACCCGTAAGCGTGGTTTTGCTATTCAGAAACACTAATGCTGCTAACCAATCACAGAAGACCGAGAGGGGTTGCGCTGTTTCCTGCAAAAGCGCAGAAAGAAGCGTTTGCCCACAGGTTTCATCGTAGGCTCTTACCATAGCACCAGACTGGTGTTTCTATTCACCAGCATCATTTAGGCACAAAAAGCAGAGCGAGCGTATCCTTCAGCTTCAGCTTATACCCCTTCTGGTGTGCAGCTTCCCCCCGCTTCTGGTGTGCAGCTTACCATCACATCAGCTCTGATGATCACATACCTCTGCAGGTATTGAAATATTCCGATACATAAATGCTAAGCCTGGGCGTTCTGAAAGGCACCAGAGGAGATAGAACCACGGTGAAGACTGAGAAACAAATGCAACGGTGGGGGCCCTCCTCACCCCGAGGGCCAAAGCACATACTACGCCCATCCATCCCAACGAGGCTGATGGTGCACGGTCATCACACCCTTCCTGTGTCCCTGGGACAGAAGACAGAGACGTCAGCATCTAACACTGAGTTAGCAGCAAGTGGTCTTCGTGTTAGCGTCCTACAGCTAAAGCCTATGAGAAGGTAAAAGTCATGCTACAAAGAGTACCGGCCTGATAAACACCCACCACAATACCCTAATCTGATGGTAGCATGAAAATTCTGCTGAGCTCTGCTCTGCAGTTCTTTCCCGAACATGCCTTGTCTCTGGAAAAATGCATGTGCGGCATCATTAAAAGCAGGATACAAACTTGCCTGTCATTGATGAAGTAGATAAAGTATGGCTTGATGTTCTTTGAAGTACAGAACGCACAGCATATCTAAGACTGTAGAATAAATTGCTCAATATATTCTAGATGAGAAACAATATGTCACATTATTAAAGACACACTAATGCACAAAAGAACAGGCTTAAGGTGGCAGACTCAACTTGGCATTATCATTTCTTAGGCTTTCCCTCTCCAGGTGGCATATATAATTATATTATTGCTGCGGGACACAGTGGGAATTTCACTGTTGACTATCGTATTTCCCAGAGTAAGCGTCTGTAATGAATCAGTTCTCTTTCTTTGGTTTTTCAGGAGAGGTTGAGCTTGAGCCACCCTTACCCTAAGTGTCTGCTTTTAATTGATAGAATGTTAAAAGAAGGTTTCAAGTCTGCATAAGGCAGGCAAATGTGCAGCATTATTTTCAGACAGAAATTACTACTTAACCTCCTGTGAACCATTTATACTCTGAACAACGAAGACTGATGTCTCTGGTGTCTCTCTCGGCTAGTATCAATGCACAAGCTAGCTTCTGTTACACTGGTTTTTGTTTCCATGATTGCTATCCTAGTAACAAGCAAAGCTCCCTTTGCCCAGCCAACCTTACAATGATTAAACCAGGCAGAGCATCTCAAACCTCTTCTCTTCTTCCACTGCCTGCTCATCTGGAGAATTAAGCCATGTTCACAAATATAATTCCAGCCATTTGTTTTGTATCCTCATACACCAGCCAATGTTAGGCAACTACAGAAAAAAATGCACAAACAATAAAACAAAAGTACAAAGAACAGCTTAATACTACAGTAAGCAATTTAAACAACTGTCTTGGTTTATACTTCCCACAGCACAGTGTATTCTTCATTCCCCAGCAAGCATCTCTTCCAAAAAGAAAAGTAAACCTTTGTTAGTGCCTACCAGTTGGGCAGAGCTGGATAAAGTTGGCAAAGATTTTCTTCATTTGTTTCCCATTTAAAATATAAGGCTTTATTTGCCTTCTACGCTACTGTGAGGTTTGTGTTTATTTAAGTTCATTCTTTCAATGTGCAGAAATTAATTTTGTACAGACACTATATATATGGTGACTCACTACTATTTGCAGACTTCAGGATTCTTAGTATCTTCAAAAGCAATTTTTCCCCACACCATAAATGGCAAAGAAAATATCAGACTCCATAAGGGAAACATTGAGGTTGAAAAAATTAGATGCCCTGTGTCTCCTCATTCCCTGAATACAGGAAATGCAAAATGCTCAGGTTTGCACAAATATTACATTAGCTCAAAGTCATTCAAATAGGAGGAGTTCCTTTAACAAATAAAGGGGGATGAAATATGCTATATGTGCATGTAAGATCCATACACTTTCCGTATTCAAATCAGTCTTAGAGGCAGAGTGCCGTTTGCTGTTAACTTGACCAACATCCTCTGTTTAGTTTTCCCTCTCCTCCAACTTCCATCTTGCAACGTTTGCCCTTGTTCGGTGAACTCTTTTGAAGAAGAAGCATAATTTCTCATACTGGGAAAGCACATAGCTCCTCGAGTAATTCTGTAAATGAATGTATGAAGACAGGAGTCCTGCAGTTGAAAGTAAAGAAGATCATGGGGTTATCAGAACTAATGATTCCACAATTTACTTAATCTCAGTTCTTCTAAGAATACAGTCCAAGTTACTTGCACTAAAAATGTGGGATAAAACAAGGATACAAGAGGGAAAGGGTGCTCACGCGGCACTGTCTCGGAGGGACGATGCGGCTGCTGTCTGGCTTTGCAGTACTTTGAGGAGACCAGCGCTCAGGGGAAGATAGGGAAGAGCGGTCCCTATGCATTTGAGGGTGCTGGAAGTGACGAAGGCAGACAGAGGAGCCGCCTCCCAGCCAAAGCATGCTGCCGTGTAAGCCTGAGGCCTAGATTCTACTTCAGGGTTGATACTGCTTTTTGACACAAGCAACAAATCCAGTTGACCTCCTCCTGGGAGAACAGTTTTAAGATAGCCAGAGATAAAGCCTGAGAACCTTCCCTGCGGCAAGTCTCTTTCATCCCAATGATGGCAAACTGTTACTGCAGACCTCAAAACACCACTGGCATGGGTTTTACAGGCATTTCTCACCTATCTCTAATGAAGCTAGTTAAATCCATACAGTGCCATAGACCAGCATGAGGCTGTAGAATACAGCTATGTATGTTTGCACCAGCAGTGTGTCTACCTGGTTATTTCCAAACTTGATATTAACATACAAACCCTACTTCCAGTTGTGGGTCTTGAGGCACATCTTTCACCCTGACTTGCCGATGAACTCCGTCTGGGAAAGCAGTACTGTAGTTGTACTTCTGAGACACCCTGCACGCTGATGCAAGCCTGAACACGATTCCCTAGACTCAGGTTGGGTGGAGAGGGAGCAACCACGTTAGAAAACATGCCGGCAGATAAATTCTTGATGTATGTTGATTTTCATGTAACACAGTTCTCTCAAAAAAAGTTGACAGTAGTGCAATAGCAGGTTTCAAACTAACTGCCCTCGAGCCTGGGTCTACCCACTGTGCCCAAAAGCACGCTGCTACAGTTGTCTCTGGAACACCCCACAGCACTGAAATGCAGCAGGCTTTCAGCAGGGCACATAAAAAAGGCACAGAGCCGATAACTGGCTCATGCCCTATACAGACGAGGTACTCCGATTGGCCATAATGCAAGCCGAGAGGAGACATAAGACCAAATGTCTAGTTTAATCTGTAATTTCCAGTGAGTTATGTTACCCCACTGTGTTACTGGCCTAAACAAGGGAGGGTCAGTAACACCACTGTTTCTTTAGAAACTTACCATGAGGAAGGCCTGTATTTTGCACCACAAGATCGAGTCCCAGTGAAGCTACTACAAAATTATTAAGAAGTGAGCTTACTTAGCGTACACAGATCTCTCAAAATAGATACTTCCCAAAATAACCTGATTTCAAAGGCTTTAAGAAAAAAGCACACATAGAAATTGTTTATTCCCAAAGAGCTGAACCAAACCGTTCTCTGCTCTCTAAACTCCTTTCCAGAACTGGATGCCTTCCATGCCGCCTTTTCATCTAAACATATTTGTTTTATTTTAAGTAAGTGGTGTGTTTTAATGTGTATGTCTCTCGAACCTCACCTACCTCAGACTCGGCAAGAGTATCACTGTCCCTTATGGGATAGCATTGTGGAATATTTTATACACTATGACAAGCAATCTCTTCTGTAATATTTTGGTCCAACATTTCCTGGGCTATTTAATCTCAGCTTTTTAAAAATGGAGTGTCCTGTAAAAGGAAACTGCATTAGAGGGAAAGCAATAAATGCTTCATTCAGTGTGCTTGGCCAAAATAGCTCACTGAGTCTTGGAATGAAAAGACCCTTGTCCATAACAACACAGACACAATTACAAGCACAGACAGGATTGTTTTGCCTAGAAGAGGGAAATGCCTTGTAGCGTTAAGGAGGAGGGGTGAAATCTCTCAATGGGCAGGGCAATCAGTTTGATAATAGTTAGGACACTTATAATGGGGGGTGGGGAAGAGATGGGAGGTCAGAAGTACGTAAAGGGGACAGCAAAATGAACCTCCCATCTTCCTAAGGAAACCACTTCCTCTTGTTCCCTTCCTGTCTCCCTTAAGAGAATATTTAGGATAACTCATCAGAGAAGCATTCCAAGGGAAAAAACCCATCGGTTATCACTCCTTCCTCCTCTATTGTTCTTTCTCAACTGTACCTTCTTGAATGTTATAACACTCTATCCAACCCTTTTCTCTGTCATGCTTCTCTTCAGCTGTTTGCACGTTACTCTTCTTCCTTAGCACTCTCATAGATTTTGCACTTTGCCTTCTGCTTCCACCCCTTCATCTTGGCTCTCCCTTTTGCCTCTCTGGTCTTAATTGGCACTTCCCCTTTAACTCCTCATAACTCCTCTCTCCCGAGGGATTCATGTTGTAGATGGCGGCAGCAAAAGCAAATTGAGGTGCACCTTAGAAGCCAAAGCCACAGGACTTGGACAGTGATTTGCCACAGTATCGGATCTGACAGCAGTGCTAAGAGGGATCCTACAAGGACTTCATCTGTTAGAGGGATTCAGTCAAGCACGGTGCCTTTTTTTATTTGCCATCAGTTAAAGACTCCCCAGGCCAATTACAATTATCCCACAAGGTTCAAATCAGCTTGAACACTATCTTGCAGAACTACAGCAGCACTACAAACCTCAGAAAGGAAGCTTGACTGAGGCTCAGCACTCCATCATGTTCACTATTTGCTTCACTGAAAGTAACTCAGAATTTGGTCTCAGCAAGAAGGACCAAAGAAGCAGCAGTCATGCCTAAAACAAACATTTTATTCTGATAATGAAGTTACAAATAAAAGTTAGTCTTTTGTACGGCTATAATACAGAGCAGCTGTCAAACATAGGGAATGCTGCTCTGCACGTCTACAATGCGGTAACTGCTCCTGAAACGATCTTTCAGATGTCACAGCGTTTGTGTCCCTTCAGGGAGTGCTGTTTTCAGTTCCTCCCTTGATCACAAGTTCTCTGACAGGACTGCATTGGAAAAAAAAATTGTTGTTTGCAAGCTCTTTTCAGGCTATACTCTTTTCGTGCTCACGATCACGAGACTTCTATTCCGTGAAAAATACAGGCTGCAGAGACAAGACTTATATATTCAACCCACTTTGCAGTACACAGGAAATTTAAGGTAGAGAAGTGCATAGTGTAGCGAACCGTGCATGGGACTCACAGTGAGGAGACCCAGGCGCTCTTCCTGCATCTGCAGACAACCTGCAGTGACATGAGACGTTATAACAAGTCCGTGATCTGGCTGCCTATGCTGAAAAAAAAAATATTTTATGCATCAGTTTACTTGACCACCATGAAATCTGCAAATGCAAAGAAGAATCATGTGTTTTTAGGAGGAGGAGATGATCTCCCATCTCTTGCCACAGGAACAGAATCTCTGAAGACAATTTGCTCTCATAGTCTTCTGCTTTTTGAGAGCAATAGGATGTGATTTGTTCCAAGGCAAAGCGCCTTCTGAAGAGGCTGTTGCATGCTTTCCAGATGGGCTTTGCATTATCTCTCCATACTGTTAGGGTACACTTGAACAGCACTGCCAGCAACAGGAAGTCACTGATGTGCTCGCTCGTGTGTTTTAAGATGGCTTAAGGTGAGCTGCCAGATTTTCAAACAGAGGTTTTTCTGTTTTGCGTGCCAAATATTTCTTAAAGAAAACATACGCTATTTTCTCTTGTCTGTGATACCACTCTTTTGCCCTACTGGCATGGAAATGATGTCCTAGTCACATTGCAGAGTAAGAGAAAACAATTTTTGCTTTTTTCCCTGGAAGGGTTACCAAGTAAAACAAATAAATAGCTGGTTAAATTACATCTTCATATTGAATGCACTTCATATAAAAATTTTTGTCTGTTGATACTGCTATCAACTTTCAGATAGATAATGATCTGTAGCAATGCCAGAAGCACTCACTGACCTTGTTTTCAAATGGAAGGTTGTCATGGCACATGCCAACATTATGTCTTACACCACTGTCTAGACATGGCCAAAATTACTCTCAGCCTTTACTGACACTGTTATGGGAACAGAGATAAAGCTTTTCAACCCACCCAACACAGTGCAAAGGAATTTCTTTAACCTAAACTAAAAATGAACCCAGACAACAGAAGCATATTACCATCTTGGCCTAGTAATGCAAAGCACAATTATTTTTGCCTTCACATGTCAAAATGAAAAATGTGCAGCTTGGTTATTATTTTTATATTGTAAATAAGAAATGTGTTCAATACTGAAAAATGCAAAAAGCCACAGACAGTTCCTCAGGGAAACAGCGTCCCCTCCTCCCCTCCTCAAAAGCCAAAACCAGTAGAAATTTACTCAAGTAAATATACATCAACTCATATACATCTGCTTAGTCTGAAATGTAAGGTCTAAAGCACGTGATCTTCTTTCTTGTCCCTTTTTTAATTTTCACCATGTGTATTGTCTGATCTCAGAACCGCAAGGCACAGAGTATAAATAGAGAGTACCAAGCTCTGATCTCCCAGCTCAGTCTGTGCTTAAAGCTACAGGGTCAAGTAGGCATTTCCAAACTAAGACTTAAGCTTAACACTACAAAAATTGCCAAAAGCAGTACCGTTTTAAGGTATAGCTGTCTCTGGCTTTCCCATCCTGGATTTAATTCTCATACTGTGAAATACCATCCTTTACCTAGGCTAGTTGAACTATCCAGGTAATTGCACTGTGAGCTGAGCTGCTGAACATATCTGACAGCCATTCCTAACCCAGGAACCTCCACGTGAGAAGCTGTGGCGGCTTAACTGCCTCCACAATAGGCGTATGCACGTGCCTGCCACATAGACACGACAAAGCAAAGCTCCTCTTTTCTTTGGTAGGACCAGGTTTTTCTCCCAGGGAACCACACAGCTCCTAATTTGGTAGACAAGCCACATTTTCTTTAAAATTATACTGGAAATGCTGTGAAAGAACAAATTCATCTTCAAAATTTTTTTTTAAATAACCCATTTCTCTTATCCCCTAATGTAAATAATCTAATAGTGATGCACAACATAATCCACATCTGTCTTCTCCTCTGCCTTTTTCATCTTACATGCTTCTCTTCAGCTTACATTACTTTTCTTCCCCTGTAGCAGAGCCTCTTCTTGACCAAGCCATCTCCCACCTGACTGTGAAGTTAAAGAAAACTTAACTAGGACATAACAAAAATGGTGTTGCCGCTACCTTCCTGGCTTTATTTGTGTTTTAAAAACCCTGCTTCTCCCTGTGCCCACCTTGCAGTGTTTTTTCAGGCAAAAGCTCTCAACTTCTTTGTATATCACTTAGCACAGGGCCCGTTTTGTAGTTGCTGTAGCTGCTTTTTTGTAAAATAGGCAATTAAAAGGAGGAAAAAAAATCACAGTTTCTTCACCCTGGAGATGAGCAAAACAATTATCCACTGGAAAGAATAGTTTGCCTGTTAGTGGTTGGTCTTTGTGTCATATCGGTTCCCATCTACTTGACAAAGCAACCCTGCTGAAAATGATGATACAGTTATACAGCCCAGGCTTTAGCACAGTTCACAGCACCTAGGAACAAGCTATAAACATGGCTCAGTTGCCTACAAGGCACAAAAAAATAAAAAAAAAAGGGAAGATTTTTATGTTCTTCTGTTTTTAGATATGACATACAACGTTATCACCAGAGTTCTATCAGCCGTATCACTTAGCTCTAGCTGGAAAAATGACATTAAAGCCCCCCAAAAGTCAAGACTTGCTTTAAGACTGTTCATTAATATTTGATATATTTAATCTAACATACATGGCATATTTGAACTAAAAACTTGGTTATGCTTTAATTTGTCTTGAATTGCCTTTGGGGTTTTTCCTTTCCTCTGGTACTCAGTTTACTTGGGTGTGTATATAAACACACACATGTATATCAACAACCAGAGAAAAGTTACATTTCTTACATAACAAGGTGACCACAAAAGCTGAAGCAAACTAATACTGCAAACCACACAACATCATGTGCTCGGACTTAGGCTATAAATCTGCAAGCAGCGTATGCTGTACTCAGATTACTGAGACACAGGACTAAGTTTACCTGGTCTCTGCTGCTAATTCACCGGATGACGCTGGAAAAAGTCCCTTTGTTGTACAAAGACACTGACTGCCTCTTTGTAAAATGAAAGTGATACATATCTCTCAAGTCCCATTTACTGACTTCAGAAAGGAATTGTGCTTGATAACGAATTGAATATAGGATCCATGCCTGTATTAGCCTGTATTAGACAACTTGTCTATCACCGGTGTTATTCTGAGTCATCAGCTGCTCAAAACAGCTCTTTTGAAACCTTGGAGTTTCCCTTTAAGATCTGATGAGTTCTGTGTCATTCACCAGCTCATTTTACTTCCTCAGCATTTTCTCACTTCCGCATTGTACGTACTGGCAGTCACGATCAGATTGTTTCAAAATAGCACCCTTCTGAACACAGGAAAGTTTTAAGCACCAGGTCTGATCTCACACCAGCACCGAGCCAGCAAAACATCGCTAAGTCAGTAGTTACTCTGGATTGCTATTAGGATAGAAGGGGTGAAAAGCCAATCCAAACTCCTTCGCAGAAAGTCTAAACAACATTCTGTAAATTATTGAAGTCTGTCACTTTTTAAGATAAGAAATCCTGCTGTCAAGAGAACTGAGTAGCATTAACCAAACTCTGCCAGTGTCACCATCAGAAGTATAGAGAAGCTATCACTGATCAGGGAATTACATCAGCAGCATAGGAAGCATACACCTTAAAAAACCTAAATCGATCTAAAAAAACTTTCTAAGGGAAGTTAAGTTTTTGTTTTTCACCATTGCCCTCTCCCACCCAGTGAAGTAGTGGATCTTTCTCTATGATACAAAATTGCCATTTCACTTTTGCTGAAGAATAGGGTACAAGAGCTCAGTTCTTTCCTCCTGCAGTTCTGTTCTCTATTTCAGAGGAGCTGTGCCTGCTTTATACCAGTCTAAACGAGAAGAGAATCAGACATTCCATCTTCACTGCTTTTGTTTCAAAGATAAATGACTGTGTTTTTCTGCTTTCCCCATGGCTTATTCCAGAGATCTGCTGCCAATTCAGACTGGCTCAGTGTCAAGACTTGACACACAGCAAAAACAGTTGAAAAATAGCAACGCTCCATCTGATCGGCTAATTTGGACGTTTTGTGCACTCAGACCTGTAACAGTTGGGAAGGTAGCAGACCCACAGCATTTTTAGATACCTGTTTCTATTAGAGTGATTTGCAAAAGTTTACTCCGTGAGTTTTGGACAGGAAGCAGATGTCTCGAGAAGCTTAAACATTGAAAGAAAAGAAAGGGGGAAGGGAGAGAGAAAAGAGAGAAACAGCTAATTGCTATAGAACACGTGCAAATGTAAATGTGCAGCCAAGCAGGACACATGAATGTTCTACATTTGGAGAGAAGATAAACTGAAGTTCAGCTAGAGCAGTGGTGCAAAGACAAACTGATGACATGCAATTAAAGTCTCTTTTGTAAACGGTGGTCTAGTTCCAGTGTTTGATCCCCTGCAAGGACTCACAATTGTTTTATAACTTTCCACAAGAAAAAAATATTTGCTTCCTGCCTTAGCTTAAAGACACTGAAAGAACTAGGGCCAGATTCATTTCCTCTGAGGCTTTTTCTAGTGATCTTTCAGAAAGAAACATCTCCATAAACACTTAATACTTTGCACCTCCATCAGTAATCAAGTCCACACTGGTGAAAATAAAAGCATTAAAATGAAACAGACACCGTTTCCATGGGGAAATTTTATTTCACATCAACTCCGGCGTGGACAATCAGATTCACATCTGAAAGCAGTTTGCACATGGTGTACTGTTTTGGAAGCAACTTTTAAGTTAGAGCAACTGCTTTATCAGAAATAACTCCTAGAACTACAACATGTCGGCGGCAAAAGTGTTCAGTCCCAGTCAGAAACACGTCAGCTGTTCATGTCATGTTGTAATGTGCATAACTCATTAAAAAACTATTTAGGCTGCAGTCTAACACCTGCTTCTATACAAAATCATTTCATAAGTTCCCTTTGCAATTTTGAATGGAAGCTTCACCCTGCAGAATGAGTCCGTATATGAAGTTATCTGTTTATTTTTGTTTCTTTTCTGCAAGCGTCCAGAGCCACTGACTAATCAAAGCAGTCTCCTACTTCTCTACTCCTCTTGGAGCTGAAGAGCAAACATAGTAACAGGAGTGAGACTTTTTTCATTTCACATTGTTAAGGAATGGATTGCAGTACTGTTATTCACAGCATGCAGAATTTTTTTCCACTGTCATCTCACCTGTGAGAGATGCTAATTAATTCAGAAAGATTTTTTTTTCCCTCTCTCTCTTCAGGATGTGTGCGAGAAAACCTAGCTGAAATGTCAGCTTCCACATTTCAACATTGGCAGTTAAAAACCCAAAACTTTCTGCTTGTCAGCTCCTGGGGTTTGCTTGAGGGAGATACACAGGGAACTGCTCAACACTTTGATCCCACGTGGCATCCGTCCTCCCCCTTTTTTTTTTTAAACAGTCTCTTTTAGGACTAGGACTGCATTTCAAAATCTTCTAACGTAAGTGCCTGACTAAAAATAGGCTTTTTGAGAAACTGTTCACTAAAGCACAGTGCAAAACTCCCACTGTGAATAAGAAAATGAACATGATAGGGTCTTAGGCTTGTTTTGACAGAGACATTCTTTGGCCACCCCAGCTGCCTGTCAGCTTGGAAATAGCATTGAAATCCTTCTCTTGAAGGGACAGCTGGGAGCAACTGTGGGAGAGAGAGGAGCACTGTCACAGAGCAATAACTCAGCTCTGAGCCCAGCCTCAGCCAAGTAGTTTAGGATGCTCAAGTGTTCCTAAGGGATGGACAACACTTTCTGCATTGATGGCTGTAGCAGAGCAGAAATGTTACAACGAACAGACGGTTAAATTCACTATACTCTGGTGACTTCTTAAGGAAGGCTTATGCAAATACTTCAGGAGCTACCTATTTTCATTAAAAAAAAATAAAAATCAAGAAATCTTTTACTCTATATCAAAAGCCTTGATGCTACTGACTCTCTTAACTAGTTTGTTATCTCTCTGCTTTAAGCACAGATTTCTACATCCTCACAGCTACCTACTGGAAGTGACTCTTGGCAAAAAGGTTTTTTTCAGGTCTCTGACTGTTCTCAAGGCCATAACCCTTGAATGTAAAGAGTAAGGTGTGCTCTCTTGGCTGGACTGCACACTGATGGACTGATCCGAGGGCAAACAGCAGATCGTATGAGAGGACTTAGTTAGCATTACACCGTTAGCCTATTCCTCCCATTCCGAGATGCCCACATCCTCACATCAATGACTCAAATGTGCTTTAAGCAGGCAGACCATGTATTCAAGTAATTGTTAAGCCAGGGAGTCCCAACTCTCACCCAAATCATAGTGTTTTTTCAAGCAGGAGTATTTCCTAGCTTACTGGATTTTGTGCTTCTAGGATTCATTTTTTCAGCTTCTCTTCACCATCATGAAAGAGGCCTATTTGAAATTCTCCAGAAAACTCTCCCTTAATTGTAAGATTTCCAGAGCTGCTATTTCAAACAAGGAACAGCTCACATTGGATTGTGGTTTACAGTGATAGAGTCAGTAATACCAACCTGCCACACCTCTTGGTAGCTTCACATTCTTTAACTGACATAACAAAGGGTATTTTTTCATCTGTAAAGCACAAAATCCTCCAGAAATTGAAGTGAAAGCTGCATGACATCATCTACTGCCAGAAAGAGAAGGCAGTATCAGTCACTCTAGGTAATATAGCTGACTGCCTTCCAATTAAAGGATCATTCCCTGGGAAGCAGGTACCTTTTCTCTTGGACATGGAAATCATCTAGTAGCCTGCCTCCTGCATTACTTTGGGTATGTGCAGACAGCCATCAAGATTATTGTAAGCCTTAGAGGTAGAAAGTTCCAAGAGTGTCACATAAAAAAAAGACAAAACAGAGGTGTAACACATCATCACTTCCTTACGGGACTGAAAGTAACGCGTTGCTGTAGAAATATCTATTTTATTTGGATTTCAGGTTCTGTACTTTGGAAAATCCTAAAGCAATTTCTAAACCACAGCCCTAATTCTGAGGAAGTTTAAGGTCAACCATAGCCTTACTCACTGGAGCTGGAAATGAACAAAAGCAAGCAGAGCAAGAACTGGGTGGGGTGCAAAAGGCCAGAACCTCAGAGCTATCTTCCCTTCTTTATGGCTCATCTCAGAGTTCATTTGACTGGACAAGCATACACTTTAGATAGAGGAGGGAAGGCAGGGGCAAGTGGGAGGATACACCCTGCCCCCTGAGCTCCAGAGCTCCTAAGCAGATGTTTCCTCCACAGTGTGTTACAGAGGGCGGTCAAAACCATCCCCCACAGCAGAGTCCCCCCTCAGTTGTGCTGCTTTTCAATGCACATTCAGATTTAGCGCTGCTCACGTCACACACCTCTCCCATTCACCTTCATCGGCACAAGGGCCAACCTACCGTGCACTCGGTGTTAGGCTGAACAAGGCTTCCTAGTACTGTGAAGCACGCAAAGGGAAAGTTCTGGTGTTATATTCCCTAAGCTTGATAAACAAAGCTAGGGCAAAGTCTTCTGGAAAGCCTAGCACTGCTTCTCTGAAAAGGCACAGGAAAGGTGTTCCTGAAATAAAGCTGAAGAATGTCTATGTGATGCTTACAAGAAGATTTTTTAAAAATATTTCCCTCTAAGAAAACTAGTCAGTCAAACCCCTAACCACCTTTTAACTCTCCCAGACCTGTACAGAGTCCTCGGGTCCCACACAGGATATAGCTGCCTGTCACACCAACAACATATGGCAAGACCTGGCAAGTGACTGCAATCCAGTCCTACACCACATCTCTGCATCACTATTGAGGGAAGGGAGAGAAGGGAAACCCAGGACAACACACAGCCCTTGAGCCAGAAGCATCAGATGAACATGTAGCTGAGGAACATGCCCATTGCTACAGATTAGTTTTGTTACACCTTTCCCCCCACCCAACCCTAAACATCCATGATCAAAGCCTTGGGAAGCTCCAGAGGAGGGGTGCCTCCCAGCCATGAGCCTAGTACCGGTCGGTTTGTAGATGCAGGTGTGACTATCGCTCCTACTACGCAAGATAAAACAAGCATAAAATCCCTCCCTACTGCTCCATGGGTGTGGGTAGAGGGTGAAAAACCTAACTCCCTCCCCACACAGCCACACTAGATAGACAGGCTCTTGCCTCGGCAATACAGCTTTCTGTGATAAATGACCTGTACAAGGCAGTGGATTTCTTATAGAAGCAACGTGTTCCCTTTTCCTACCCAGAGCCACTCCAGCAACAAAGGGGACTGGCATGGGGCTCCACTTCACCAGGCACATAAGGTCTTCTTCCCCATTGACAGACTGCTGGGAGAGAGAAACTCATTTCTAGAGACGCCTGAGACACTGGCTGAGAAAAACTCCAAGGATTCTGCGAAATGCTAAACCCGTTACTCGGCAACCACAGAAAGAAACTGGT
>JANZLO010000007.1:35698517-35724009 GCA_026937515.1 Polyboroides typus | reverse complement strand
GGGCAGCGTGGGGCAGGGAGGAAAATAAAAGAGTAAAGCCTTCAAGCCTTCCAGTGGTTATCCCCCCATTAACCACTTCTCCTCTGGAGGGTTGAAACAAGCAAACAGATTCAAGTGCCTCACGAAGCCTAAAGGCAAGCTTCCCTGTAATGAAAATTAAAGAGTAGTTTGCTCTATTCCAGCATACTATAATCCAGGGTCTTGGCTGGCAGGCAGCCACAGAGCTGGCTCTTCTGTAATAACAGAAGCAACTGGATCAGGATCTTGTTTACAAAGAGCAGCCACCTGAGTTTGGAGATGGTGACCTGAACCCCAGAAGCTAGGAGGACTTGAAATATCCCCAAGGGTGCAACATGCTGCGTGTAACCTAGTCCAGGCCTTTGCCCCATTTACTTACATCTGCTGCTTTATGGGGGAGAGTTACAGTTCATAGTTTGCAATGTCATTTTACTTTTTTAATGCTCTAAGATTAAAGGCCTCTAGGACTTGTTCACCTTAAGGAACCGAGGCCCATCGACTCAGTCTTTACACAACCAACAACTTGCCCCTTGGCCAGCATCTGCGGGGGGCCTTAAATCTGCATATCCTGATAAGATAAGGATACATCAAAGGTGTGACTAGCTCCCCGATTGCCTCTCTGAGCTCCTTAGCTTTGTCCCTGAAGCACTGTTACTTTGAACTACAAGTCATTTGCTGCCTACTTACCTAAGTCCTTCAGGGAAATCTCTACCTTGTGTTAAGTGCACTCTAGCTGTCCCTCTGCCAGAGATAAGTTACAGCACAAGCCCTGCCTGGAGCGCCGGAGGGAGCAGCGTGCTATAATCACTTATCAGCATAAAAGCCACCCTGCTGTGAGGCACAAGTCACCCCATGGCTTGGGTGTCACCTCACTAATCTCTTGGTGCAGTGTTCCCCCCAGTAGAGTGACTGTCTAATTCAGAGCCACAGTAAAGCCCGAGCCAACATCTGTGTTAGTACACATGTTCTTTAGGGCTTTCTATTCATCAGTTTATTTTATTACCTCTGCTGAAGGCCACCTTCCTCATCGCTTCATGAAAAACAGAACCCTACACACAAACAGCTTTCAACTGCTTCAGCGCCAAGTTCAGCAGTTCCCAAGCACTTAGCACATGTCAGTTAAGCAAAATCTCTCCAGTTCAGGAATAAACACAGATGCCTCCTGCAAACTCTGCTGAAGGGATAGCAGGCATCAGCTACCAGCAGTAATGAAACCAGCAGCCCTAATTGGATTTGCCCCTAAAATGAACACAGGGTCCTTAGGATTATGGTACTGAGGTACTCTTGCTTGCACAATTTAAGCTTTCAATGGAGCAATTTTCAGTTACAAATATAATCAAAATACAGGCCAGTGAACATACTGGTTCAGAACGAGCTGCAGTAGGCATCAGTGCTCCGATGCACAGTCTGAAGGCATTGCACAAGCCTACACCTATATACAACAAGAAGTGACACAAATACGTTGCTGGAGAAGAAAATAAAGTCACAAATAGACATTATCTCCCATGAGCAGACTCACCACAAACAAAGTAAAGAGCAAGAAAGCTGCTCAGTTTCCTTTGCCCCTTTATATTGTTCACGGGTCAGATCCAGGGTCCTGACCGATCCTTGCTCTGGAGAGACAGCCATTTAAAGAGGCACTCACGCAATCATACTGGGAGTTACAGTAATATTGGCTGCTTCTTTGGCATGCCAGGTGAAAAGGAGCAGAAACCCTTACGCATCCCATGTGGACGCTAAAATCAAATAGTGCCATTTCCATAATCTGTTCCTCACAGACTCCATCTCTGGTGAAAAGCATTTTTTAAATAATGTGAAACAGATCTGAACTGAATCACATGACTGAGCCCCCCTAGTGCAGCACACCTATAACTGGTAGTCCCAGCTTCTCTCGTTCCTGAAGCTCTTGGCTCTTAGCACGAAACAGATTTCTTTCATCCCATCGTACCAGCTTGTCAGATGTCCCACGTGCTATTTTATACAGGTTACGAAGTCTTTGGCAGGGTGCTGGTGCTAAAGCACAGGCAGCTGTAGCCAAAGTTAAGCGATTCCTCCCCAGACTTGGGGCTCCATCCCATAGGTAGCCACTGCTCTTGAGCCACAGTCAATCAGAGCAGCGGAGTCACTTTGTAACTATAACATAATATTCCCTGCTGAGGTCTCGATATGCTTTCTGGACAGGACATGGCTAAACGAAGTGATCTGCACAACCTCAGATGGCAGAGCTGGTTGCAGTCTTCTGATCACACAGGTTAGCATGTTATGCGTCATCCAGTGGTGTGTGAAATTTATTATTCTAAAAGCAAAGTCACGCAATTAAGAACAATGCCTTAAGCAAGGGTGAAAGATGTTTCATGCCTTCTGAACTCAAAGGCTCTCTGTACACCTGCACGCCAGAGACACAAACACCTGCTAGTCCCAGCAAGTCCTCTTTATAATGACACATTTCCCTTATCAAATCAAATATCTGGCAAAAAAGGCTTGGCAATGAAATTATAAAACCTACTGGAAGCTACAGAGAATTTTTATTTTCATCCTTTAAAACCACCTTGATATTCAACTGTGCAGAGATTTCAGTGTTTGAGAGGGTTATTTTTTGGGTGGCGGAAAGGGAGCAGCAATTCTCTTCACGCACTGAGCACATTAACACTAGAGGTGCCAAAAGCAAGAGCCATTCCAGACAAGGAAGGGAGGGGAGGGGGCGGTGCGAAGCATGGAGAC
This sequence comes from Polyboroides typus, assembly GCA_026937515.1. NCBI lineage: Eukaryota > Metazoa > Chordata > Aves > Accipitriformes > Accipitridae > Polyboroides > Polyboroides typus. The sequence continues at coordinate 35,721,270 of JANZLO010000007.1, read as the reverse complement.
GGACCGCGTAGGCAAAACAGGAAGCTCCGGAAAAGGAGGAAATGCTTCAGTGCTGTCTTAAAAACATTTTTCTATGAAACTCCAGGCAGCTAAAGAGAGGTGGAAGAAAACCAGCTTTCTGCTGATTCAGCGACCTAAAGCTCATGTTCTGCAGCATTTGGACTGCTGCACCTTTCCCTGAAGAAAGGGCCGCAGCTTACAGCAGCTTGCACTACCACTGTACAAGTGGCTGGAGCGAGGAACCAGCCTCCTGGCAAACAAGCCCCGAGCACACACACTTTCATTTCATGTGCACAGTCTGGATGTGTCATTTCAGGTGGTTTCTAGAAGTAGATGGGGCACGGTCATAATCCTTTGGTGGCGTACGCTCTTCCACGTATTTGGAAGCAGCTTGTCCAATGATGAGATTGCCTACATCACGCAGCATCGTTTCCAGTCTCTGTTTGGCTGTCAGGTTACTATACGGGGGGATGCCGTACAGCGGCGGCCTCGAAAGCCTCAGCTGACACTTCACCAGCAGATTGGTTTCCGCAGGACACTCAGAAAGAGTCTTCTGACGTGAAGGTGCTAAGATAAAAGGGATTGATTAGATCACAATGACCAAGTGTGGACGTTCCCATTTAGAAATAAAGTACCATTCATTTGTCTCACCTTATTTTAGTGCATGTTTAAGTAGAGAGGGAGCAGACTCCTTTTTAAGGGTTAGGAGACCAAGAGTGTGAGAAATAAGGAAAGGTTAGAAGTGACAAGTGTCTACAGATAAGAGATAATCCTTGTATATCAGGTTGTGATGTCAGATGAGATAAGTCACAGATATCACTAACACCTTGGCATGGTTGCAGCCACACAGCTCCTTCCTTCTGTGAATTAAAATCATTACAGACATTTAGCCTTTCAGACACAGCCTTTCTCCAAGCATTCATGGGTACTTCCCGTGAATGAATGACAGGATGAGAATCAATAAGCACTGTTCTTCCTAACTCAGACATCTCAAGAAATAATTGAAACTTCATGGACCTCAGTTGCAACTGTCCATTTAGTTTGTTAAATGCCAGGAGATCTCTTGTGCAAAAGCCAGTCAGCTTCTTAAAGCCAATTTAGATAATCCCATGATCCCTGGAACAACAAACAGGCAGCATTTCCAAGTACAAAGATGGCCCTGTAGTCAACATCTCTGAAGTTGAAAGACTCTTTGTTTCATGCAGTCAGCATCATCTCCAAGTTTTCTGAGAAGCCAGCGTAAAAAGGACCTCACTCCAACCTCCATTTTGTAGAGGGTAAACCTTTTTCACCTAATGTGCAGCGCGCCTCCAGCACAGAGGACAATTGTTGTAAGACACACGCAAGCCCAAACACACGTGCACGCACGCATGCATGGTCTACCCGACCTGCTTTTGTTGCTGTGGGGGTTCAGTAAAGTCTGTTATCCATTTTGCTGAGTAGTCTTTTTTTCCTACTAATGGTGAAAGGCAGTTTTCAGTTTGCCATCAATGGTGATCTCAAACTGACGGGCCAGTGAAACATTGCATAAACCACAAAAGAGTTTGCTTTCGTTGGCAGCACGCCCAATTCTGTCATATTAATGCTCTGCCAACAGCTATTGTCCTTGACAAGTGACTCTGCACCGGCAGAACAGGATCCACTGCAAAAAAATTCTTCCTGTGTGCTACATTGCTAGCATCTTCTGAGAGTTTAGGAAGGCTAAAATATCTGCCAAGACTGGAAAATTCACATCCCCTAGAAAACAGGCCTATTTTACAAAGCTCAGGAGCAGTGATCTGGCATTGGAAGAGAGAAGCACCGTCCAGGAGAAATTAGCCACAAAACGGCGCAAAATGCAACCAGAAGAGACCCAGGCAGACTCCACAGATCCAAGCAAGACACACTAAATTGGTGGACGAGGCTGTATTGCATTTGTGCTCCCTGCTTTTTTTTGTTTGCTTTTTTCCACGTAAAAATCAGTTTTGGAGAAGAGGAAGTGATACGTGCAGATCCAGGGACTTGTCTCTCATTTAGAGCAATTAAGCATGCAGCCAAGTGACTGCATGCATGTCTTTACTTTTGTCTATCTCTTGGAAGAGAGCACAGAGATAATGAGGAAAGGGTATTCACACTGTGCAAGGATAGGCAGTCAAGTTAGCAGACCAGTTAGTACACAACTGGCTTCTTTCAAGACTGGCTTAAGGTAGGAGGTAAAAAGCACTTTGGGGACCACTAAAACACTGTCTTTTGATAATGCTGAAATATCCTGTCGAGGTTCTACTTTGTTAATAGCCTCTCATTTGTGATGAAACAAAGTGCAGAAGTGTTTGCAAATATGAGATCAAAACATTTTCTTCCAGTGAAAAGCAAATTCTTCTTCCTCCTGTCGCAGACACCCTCCCGCAGAAAGTTTTCGTTCTTTTTAGCTGCATTTTCCATTGAATACAAAGCTTCGTTGCGAAGTTGTCAGCCCACCTGAGCGAAGCAGGGCGCTATCAAACTGCTTAAATACTGACAGTAAGAATTTTCCTTTTAAAAAAAGGAAACGAAAGAACATTATATGAGTCACAGGAGACTTCCCTCACGTAAAAACAGAGCTGAAGGGGGATTTCTGGGAGCCAGGAAGACCAGAAAGTATGGAACTGGCGTGTTGATCCATCCATTGGCGCTGGTACAGTGCCCTTAACCTTCAGATAGCTATTAGTTTCTGGATCTCAGCAAGGCCTTGAGGAAGTCTGTAAGTACTAATTTTCACCAAGGACCAGAATTACCTGAGCGTGCCCAGCTTGTGTTTAAAAGAGATGATTTGCCACAGCAAGAGCAACCTCGGTTACGGCTGCTGCTTGTCAACACACTATAAACTGCTGAACCAAAAAGAGAGGTGCCCCCAGCCGGCTCAGTGCCCCAGTGCACAACCCCTCACTCTGCCTCGGGGGGGGCCCTGCAGGCAGTTTCTTGAGCTCCCTGGAAGGTTTTCCCGTGCTCAAGGAGATATTCATGTTCCCTATTAATAAGTCAGAATGTGTTAAGCTTGAGGTCATGACGTGTGTTATAGGCAGATAAACCTAGGAGTTAAAAGGACACCCATCCATGCTATGCCAGCTGCTTCTGAGGGGAGAGATCTCACCTCATGAAAAGTCAAATGGTTCAAATCTCCATTCATTCGCCTTTCATCTAGACAAACTTTGTGGTACTTTGTCTCATCTACAGAGGAATCTCGACCCCCGTCACTTTCGCTCTGCTTTTAAGACAGCAGAAAAAGGACACATGTTCCTTTCAAAGCACCTGTAAATCTTGGAACAGAACATGGTGTGTCTGTTTCATTTAATTGTTGATGTTATTATCCCATTCTTGCTTTGGGATATTAGGTAAACCTTCCTTTCTCTGCTGAAAGAGCAAAACCACCCTTTGCATATCTAAAGCAAGAAGATAAAAGACAAGATCCATAAATGGTTTTGCTCTGTTTTTGTGACAGAATCTGTGTGCCAGAAGAGGATGTTCGTGAACAGGATCTGAGTTTTATGGCAACGCGTTACATTTGCGGACTTCAAACACAAATCCATAGTCACTGTGCTCTGACACTTGTAGCTTTTGCTAGTCTTTACATAGACCTTTTCTCTGACTTACACAAGGTTGTGCTTCCTCTCCCACCTCAGGGGATTGCCTGTGAGTTTTGAATAGAGTCACTTCTTTTCATAAATTGACAAAGTGTTACCATTTTTGTAGCCGAGAGTCACCTATGCCTGAACAAAGCTTTAAAGACACAATTTTCAAAGGTGGCTGGGGATTTGACTACTCAATTAAACCAAGAGAAATTGAATGTCCCAATCCTCTGAGGTGCTTTGGAAAAATCTCTTGCTAAATGTAGCAGCTTAATGAAGATCTAAAGATACCTAAAGACATTTTCATCTTTTTTTCTGCAAAATCAAGGGTTACTTTTACACAGTGGAAACTTGACAGGCATGAAAGAATATCAGTAATTCCCACAGAGGCAAATCTTACGCCATTCTTCTGGACGACAATCCAGTTAGTAGCCATGTTGTTTCTTTCCTAAAGTGTGGCTGAATTATATGTCTAGGGCAGCATGTCTGCTGCATTTTGGGGCTGCCTTTCCACAGGCAACATAGAGAATGGCACGTCAGCAGTCTACAACATATTGTTTGGATCACGGCGACTGCAGATACAGGAGGTATTCATACAGGTCAGGTGGCTTGGTTCAAGCTCACACCTCCGTATTTCCATTCCTATACATAAATATAAGAAGAATTTGCACTAGACAACTGACATGAAAGCTGTCTGAGCACTGAGAGCACCAGCTGGCCCTAGTTGCCCTGACGAACTACACCTGCTGCCTCCACCACATACCCTCTGCCCATTGGCCCAGCAGCCTTATTTAAGCTCAGGCTCAGGCACTTGTTTTTCTTTTGGTGCTTTGCTGTTTCTTTGTTTTGTTTTGTTTTGTTTTAGTTTGTGTTTTGCTGTTCTGCTACTTTGAATGTGTTTTAGCATTGTCTTATTGCTGTGGGGTGGTCTCTTAAAGTTTAGGTTGTGGCTTGCTGTGTTTGCCCTAATTAGACTTGTTGTGCCTGTTTTATTTAAGTAGTGTAGGACTGTGCCCCGTGTTGCTGAGGGCACAGCCCTGCTTGTTGATAGTTAGGCAGAGATCCTGGCTTGCCTTCTATCAAGTAGCCTGCTTTTGCTGCTCCTCTGTATAGGCATGCTAAGCTTCAACTTATCGTCCATCACTGGCAGTGGGTAACAACAAAAGGGCTTCAATAAAACACCTGAGAACCAGATCCCTGCTTGCTACGAAGTGTAAGGTACCACTGTACTTAAAAACATACTCTAAGCTTAAGTGCAGCTGTAAGTGAGGATTTCATTGCTCTGTAAATTGTCATCATATTTTGTTGGCTGGTCTATCCAACAGGAGCCTATAATCAGTTTAGAGAGCTTTGCTGTCCCATTATTGTTTATATGTTGAAAGCTTTTTAATTTACAGTTCTGTTTGGTGCAATAAATTTTTTTCAGTTAGTCCCTTGGTTTATTTCATTTGAGAGCAGTATAAATGAGCTTGGTGAGTCATCTGGTTGAGAAACATGGTGGGAATCAGAGAAATGAGATATGTGCTGAAGCATTGTTCTCTTTACTGACAGGCTATATTTTCCTTAATAGGAGGTATAAACAACAGATGACTTCCTGAAAGAAAATTTGTGAAAGATGACCACTATTACCTATGTGAATGTTGTCTATGATATTTAGAGAAAATGATTTGTACAAACTCTGAAGCTCACACAATAGTTGAGGATTGTAAAACACGTCAGTCTGTAACTCCTTGATGTTTTTCTAGGCAGAACTTGTGAAGTGGTTTGGCTTAAGTGGTAACTCAATCCAGATGTTGGCCTACAAGAAGCAAAAGTATTTACTGGGCAGAATAATTACCTGGCTTTCTTGATGATAAATTTACCAGATCCCCATCTTGTGAGAAAGGAACGCACTACTGCAAACAGTAGCAACTTTGCAGGAAGCTCTACATCTTATCAAATGCCTTGCTTAAACAAGTTGCTGACACCCACCCAATAATGACATCAAGCTTTGTTGTTGCCAAGTATTCATGGTGTGGGAAAGGGGGAATTGAGACTCATTTTACCTTATAGACTAAAGTTTCCTGCAATCTGGTGTATTCACTAAGCAGGATGCAAGTTGGGGTGATTTACTATGAAAGGTCATGCAGTCTGTCAGTAGTCAAGTGTTTAAGGGGGATGGGAGGGGGAAGCTTTGGGATTTATTTAGTGGGAGAGTATCAAATTTAATTGTAAAGAAAAACTCCTTTTGCCCAGAAGTTTGCCAGCTAGTGTGATTTTGCATCTGTAAGCTCCCTACAGAAATTTGCTCTTGCTCTAGGTCATTCCCTGGGTGCACTCTGCTCATGTTGACACAGTTCTCAAATGCTGTGACACCTACTAAGTCAAATCAGGAATGAAACTGGGAGCTGTGTACCGTTGCCCTGATAATTCAGGTAACTGCTTCCTTGACATTGCTTTGCAACTGGTTGAAAGTGGAGCTTGCTGTAGAAAATAAGCAAGTATAGCTACCTGTGTTGCTGTTGCTGGAAAAACTGCTAAACCCATTAATGAACATGTGGGGGGTTAGGGGATAAAGAAGCAGGAGTGGAAGATTTTTCAAGTAGTCTGAAACTTGCTGCGGAGTCTTTAAGTGACCTCTTGTTTTCTGTGCAGCTTAGTGCAAAGCTCCTCTTCCTGGCTCTTTTCTGAGTGTCATTATCTTGTCTTCAGTTCTACAAGTTGAAGTTAATTGGCAGTACTGATAGCCAAAGCTGTTGCCCCAACAGGGAGTGCATATAGGGAGAAAAACAAATCACACTCAACTCGAGTCATAAGGAGGATATTTCTGTTGAAGTACAACCCTTAAGTTGCAGCAGGAAAATGCAGACAGAGTGTTAATCCGTCTTCCCCACCTGCTCTCTAGAGACTTCAGCCAATTTCTGGTCAGTTGTTTCCTTCCATCTATTCCTTGCATGGGAAGATTTTTGTCAATGTGGAAACCAGACCCACAAAGAGAAACCCGTCACTGATTTTTGAAGTGGTTTATTTTGTTTTATTAAATCTCATGCTGAGTTAAATACAGCAGCCCTTGGTATAAGGTAGAGTAATTGTTTTACAAAGCTGGTCTATAGGGAACTTGGCGGAGATGGCTTTTATTAAAAAGCACCTGCAACGATTCCATGGCATAATTCAAAGGCCAGCACACTGAGCAAGGCACATGCTAAAACAGGAGGGTGTGGATTAAGCCCTGCGCATTCAAGTATGGCCATGAATGTGTCTTCCCTCTAATGCAATTTGCTGGCACCAAAGCAGTTAAGTATTTAAAAACGGATACCTGCACCAGCAAGTCTTTCATGCTCCCGCTGAGAATATTTTCTTGAACGTGGTGAGGGGCTTCCAGGCTGTGTGCCGGCCGGCAGGCCTGCCCATGTAAGCACTGCCTGGTATTCTGATGTGTCCGAAACTAGATGAGACATACGGCTGGGTAGTGCCTTGTTGTACTCTTCTAGTATGTTCAAGAGGTGCTTACAGGAGCTGACAGCAGTACCTCATGGACACGTCAGGGGTGCGTTTTGCAGCAGGTTGTGTGCAATGCCGGACTGAGTAACCCAGCTCTGTTGCCAAACTGTGGGAACCAGGAAAAACTATGCTGCTGAAGTGGAGCTGGGGAGATGCCTGGCTGCCCTCAGAGGGCCAGGCAGGCTTCACAAGGGCTCTGGCCCTGGTATAGCTACCGAGTGACTGTACAGAAAAGCCCAGAGTGACTTGCTGTACACTAGCAACTCAGCAGCTTAGTCAGTGCTAGCAAAGCATGTTACTGATTACGAACTTGTGCAGAGCCATACAGTGCCTTCTGCAGGTCACTGTGGACTAGCTGGAGAGGTAGAAAATCGCTCCCTGGCGTCCTGACAAAGCTTCTTGGGGCAACAAGCTGTTCTTCTAAATAAGTGTTAAGGAAGCAGAAAAGGCAGAGCTGGACTGCTGTGGGTTTGGTTCCTCCTGTTACAGAAATAAGTTCAATAGTTGAACTAGTTCTCGTTTTAAAATTAAATTTTGCTTGAGATGACAGAAGTTCCTTAAACAGTCTTTTGTTGAGATAATGGCAAGATAAGCTTCTCCTGCCCTGGTTTCCAAGTAATTGTTTTGTTTTTATGACGGTTTAGGAGTCACAACAGTGCTGATCCCTTTCTTTATCTGAAGTGTGACATGCATGAGCTCTGTAACTGGCTTGTTATGATCAAGGATGGCCACGTGTTCTTGGTAGCAGCTCTCTTAGGAGAGAAACCACAGCCTGGATCTAGGAGTATTGTGGAGCTCGCCAGATGGCTGTTTCTCCCAGTTTGATGCATTGCCTTATGTTCCATTGCCAGCGTGTTTCTTCTAGTGAGGTGACACCACCTGCTGCCAGCCTGCAAAGCTGCCTATTTCTCTCCCTGGCCGCTACAGCCACCTTCCAAGAGTCTGTGCTGATAGTGCCCTAAAGCTCAGGCAGGGAAATTCAGACAAGGCATCATGGACTTAGTTTTCTCTTAAATGTATTCCCACATCTTGGTGGCAAGGTTGTACACGTGGTGTAGATTTAAATAGTTGTGCTGAATGCCTTCATGAAATCCTGACCGGATTTGGCAATTGGGAAATGAAAGAGCAGGTACACGTCTTGTCTGCTCTTGCTCTAGTATTTTGTAGAAGGTCATAAGATCACCAGCAAATAGGAGATGACTCTGTCTCCCAACCCTCCTGCAGAGATATAAAATTATGTTAACCCAGGGAGAAAGTGCAAAGGTGTGGAAGCCTTAATGACTTTTTATTACAGCTGTGATAGTAAAAAAACAAAAAACAAAAAAAACCAGTGTGACTTTCCCACCACAGTTGTTAGCTGGTTAGATTTAGGAGGTTTCTAGAACAGACCATTGAGAACAGCTCCTTTCTAGCCTACATCCTTAACTGCCCAAGATAATGATCAGATTAGCAGCAACTGAAATGAGAGGCATAAGATCAGAAACAGACACCCATGCAATAAAATCAAACAGACAACAAAGCAGCTCCCAGAAAGGATTACTATTTCTGGAGAATACCAAAGCTGAACTGGAAGTGACAGTGCAGAAATTGCAGCCGTGAGAAGACTGGTCTTGCAAGTTGGCCCACAAGTGAGAAACAAAAAAACCACCTGCATTGTCAGCTAACCGCTGAGAAGCTGCTCTCTGTTGCAGGGGCAGAATTGCAGTTCATTTTACTTAACCTCCATGTTCTTTGATTTATGCTGGCCAGAGTAATACATTGTCATGTGCTTGCCAGTTTGTTGTCACTTCTACATTCAGTTTCCAAATTGCAACCAAAATCTCTTTGTAAGGATCGCCGTCTCTTCTTGCTACGATAATACATATCGGAGCAGTCCTGAAACTTGTCTTTAATTCTTCTAACTGCTTCCTCCAGGACTGGTGATATCTGTGACTGGCACATACCAGCATGAAAGTGGTATCAAATACAGAACGTCATACTCGAAGTTTAGTGGGTTTATTGGGGGTTTAGGCAGTTAGCTGACAAAACACAGCTAGAAAATTGGGATTGGAGCAAGTTTTACTGTTTCCACTGCTCCAAAGTTACATTGCATTTTCTTAATTCTGTACAGCTGCTGAAGGGCTGTTAGCACTTTGAAACATGCTTTTACCTTGCAGGCAGCAACAGTCTTCGTATTTGGCAGAATCAGTCTCCGATCATTTTTAAGCACAGTTTACCCAGGCCACAGCGTGTGGCAAGATAACTATCAGCAACTGTCTGAAGAAATGTGTTAAAATAAGCATCTGTTTATTCTGATGCTTAATGAGAAAGCAGTTAGTGTGTTGCAATTTTACACTTACTTACTTAAACATTTAAGAGCTTTGCAGAGTAAGTGACAGTACACAGGAGAAATGTAATAGTATTGTGTTCATTTGGAGTTTACCTTCGGTTACCTCCGCTACAGATAGTCAGCAGGGGGCCCATGTAGACCTCAGAGGGTGAGACTGCCTGAGAGAAAAAGCAAGCTGAACCACAAGATAGTAATGGCTGTGGGGAATTTCTGTCTGACAGTGGGAAAAACAGCTGTTTTTCTAAAAATCAGTCTCTGCTATTGTTAGCCTGTGTTCACAGGCTTCTTGGATTTTGGACTTAAATGCTGATGGGTGGAGGCATAGATATTTGATTCTCTTTTCAAAATCAACTGCTAAGTTCTTGGTTTTGGGGGGCAGGGGTTGGGCAGAAGATGATTTTTATTATTTCAATGGAATTCACAACAGTGAAAAATGGTGCTCTGAAGAAATAAAACTGGTCAGACTCACCTATTGGAAGTTTTCTTCTGGTTTGGTTTTTTTTTTCCCTAATTTACTAAAGGACTACCTTTTTTTAGAAAGCTTGCTAGAGTTAATTGCTTGTTAGAAATGGAAGGTCGGTGGCCCCTGTTATGATTTGACTGGCAGTGCTTTAAACAGATCCTATCACAACGAAGCAGTGCTTTAATTGTAGCTGATGCTTTGAAGTTTAAATGAAGGCTTTGTTTCTTAAGTTCATTAAGATACCCAACTGCAATTTCTTTTCTAAGGAATTCAGGTCCAGGGATATTTTAGATGACCTTGAAAAGATTCTTATTTAAACTACAGAAATGAAAACAAGTATGTGCAGAAGGGTTTGCCCTAGGTCACCTGAATTTAGCTTCGTTATTTTAGCAGAGCCAACTTTCTTAAGAAAATCTGGGGTTATGATGGAGAGTTCCATTGGACAATACATGTAGGTAACATAAAAGCTGTGTACGGATATAGATATGTATATATGTAGAATTTCCAAATAAATACTGGTGTGACAGTACGGCACACGGATTAAATGCAATAATGCCAAACTCTCGAAGGGGGAAGGGGACTTGGAAGATCCCAAAGGGTACTTCATCCATCTCTGAAGTGGCTCTGCAGCATCTGTGCGTTCTTGGTGTTCCTCAAGAGCTGAGTCACTGTCACTGATTACACCAGTCAGTGAGCCAAGACTAGAAACCTGCACAATCCTGCACAGTTAACATCTAATGTGAACATGAAAAGGAGCGAGGTGTAGGACACAGCAAAGAAATGCCATGGGACACCTGACAAAAGTTGTTTTGGACTGACGGACCACGAGAGCTCCCTGATCTTGCTCTTTCTTGAATGCTTCAGGTTAGCACCACTTGAGAGAATGCAGGTAGTGAGTTAGCTGTAACCATGACAGCCAGCGATAACACTCGAGTCCTTCTGAAGGGAAGGGGTTTACCCAGTGAAGGTTTTGTAATTACAGGCATTTTTTGGAGAGAGAGTGTGCTTTGAGCAGTATGTTCCACGACCTGTAGTGCTGCCCAGCACAAATGCAGTAGTCTAGCCAGAGGTTTGGTCACTATCTGGTCTGTATGCTGTATCTGTTGACGCTATTGTGTCAGAACTGTGCCATGATCCAGGCTGTCTTTGAGAGACAGGGAAAACAACATTTGCTGCAGGATTTAAGACCAGGCACCCTGTGTTTTCTCAGCAAAGGTGGAGAAGTGACTTAGTTCTGTGGAGGCATATTGACTCTGAATTCAGGAGTACTCAGCTAGGGCAAACCGTGCTCTAGAGCAATTGTTTCAGTCTGCGGTCCGATTAAGAGCTTTCTTAAACAAATTGGTGCGGTGTGGACCATCTTCATAAGTAATGTTAGAGATTTTAAGGACTTAATACTAAGGGGTTTGAAACCTTCAAAAGCTAACAGTGATGACAGAACAGTTTTGCTGCCTTTATCAGCTCACCTCTAAATTCCACATGTCACAAGATGGTCTGCAGAAATAATAATCTCAATAAAAATCTCACAAACCAGTCTCAATCAAATTACGCCCTTCGTTTCAGTTGAGGTTTGCTCCTAAAGCACAGAACTGTGGTGAGGGTACTGTCATCTGTAATGCACTTCTCGTCAGCATTGTAAAGAATCTTTCGAAGGGGAAAGAAGGAACACGGGCATTGTCACTGCATTGTACTCTCTGTTCCCCCACTCCAAAGTTAGATCTGGTCTACCACAAACCATCTTCCAAATTCTCTCTCTTCTGAAGGTTAGCAGAAGATTCCCCTATATGTGGATTTCTATAGCTGTGCGTTGTTACTGCTGCTTTAGTAATTGAATTTCAAGCTTTGCAGTTTTTTCATCCTGGTATGAGTCGTTATAAAATGTAGAATTCATCTTCATTTTTTGGGTTCAGTGAGATCTGAACTGTTGTGAAGAACAAGATCAACAGTTCTATATTTTTTTGTATCACGAGGAGAATTTTCCCATTCCATGACTGTGAATATAGTATAAATATTGGTATTAGAAAAGATGCAATTTTACGTGTGAGGCAAATATTTGAATTAACTCCAGTAGAGCAAGTAGAAACTGTGGGTTTAGTACTAATGCATCATCACTTGTTCAGGCAAGGGAATGGCTACCAATGCCCCACCCCACTCGTTTCTGTCAGAAAGCCTTCAGGGTCCCTCTTACTTCTCCAGATACGGACTTCAGAAAAGTCCTCCTGCCAACAAAGCTAAGGGAAGCTGGTTGCAGCATCCTGTGGGAACCACCAATGCTATTGAAGAAGCGGCCTCACCATTAGATGTTGAGAAGGTCCTAAGATGCATCATACTGATGATCCGTGTTAGCTCCAAGTCCCCAAATTGAAACTTGAATTTTCATTTGTGAATAGCATCGCTCCATTGTTTGGTCAGGGAAGGTGCAGTGTAAAGACAGCTTTCCCCTCAGGCGTTTAAAAATGGTAATTTGCACTACTCTGCTTTTAGACGGGGAAAAGTACACTTAATAGGTCTTAATAGGTGGTGGAGCCCACGGAGTAAAAGTACTGCCACATTTATTTTGAGAAAGCAATAATGTGAGCTTATAGTTTATTTTTTTAACACTTATTTGACTATCTGCTAGCAATAAGAACAAAAAATCTTCTGGTTCTATAGTCTTGCTATATTTTGAAGCTGCTCAAATGTCTAATTTGGTCACATAAGGCCTGTTTCCAAAGATAAGTCTTGGTCTCTCATGGCAAAAGTTCTTCCTGCTCAGGCACTGTTTCGTTTAACTGTGCTTGTGCATCTTTCTTTGCGAGATGTTTGTACACTTCTAGGCTTTCACCCATTCTGCCATGCAGTGTGGGTTGCAGAAGTGCTTAAAATGAGTGAAATAGCCACTAAAAAAACAGGTGGTTTTTTTGCAAGTACAAGCAGTACCTTTAGCCAGCATTTGACGCACACATGCACAAACAAAAAGAAGATTAATGACCATGGAAGGCCGGGTACAAGCATATAAGGCTGCATTGCCCCAGTTCCCCTGACTTCAAATTTCTGCCTGGCTATAGCAAAGGCTTTTTTATTTTTGTGGAAGCTGAGGCAAAAATGAATTAGCAAAACAACCTCAATCAACATAGCCAAGTTAATCATTTCCCAAACCACTTTACCCACCCTTGGGCCTTTCTGACTGAAGTATGATGACATAGTGGTTCTTATAATGTACTTTTGTAAGAAAATATTTGTATTATCACATGCATCAGGATGGGTGCTACCAAACTGTCCCCCTGGGGACCGGGAGGTATTTGGTTTTTACAGGCTTTGGATTTTTTTAAAATCCTCATCCCATTCTAAATATGGGAAAATGGCACTCACATCTCTTTTTTAAGGTTTGACTCAGACTACTATTTTCTCTTTTAGACTGAAGGAAAACTATTTTGGTTTGGTCTTGACAGAGAGAGAAGAGATCACTGTAGAAGGTCAATGCTGTGAGAACTGAAATAAACCTTTTAGGGTCTTATTTAGCCTAAATGAAGACTCTGCATGTAGGTGGCATACAAAATTTCAAAGAACTAGAAGACATCAGTTGATGGTAATGGAGAATGGTTTCATCCTAGCTGATCTCCCCATAGGTCAGTGATCTGCAGGGGAGAGTGAATGGTTATCTGAAAGCAAGCACAGCTGGGTGCAGGGGGTAAAAAGAAAAAGCAATTTGATACAGTGAACACAGTTTGGGGCCATGTGGATCTAACGCTGAATATCCAGGTTATAAGAAAAAAGTTTCTACACCATTGAGTCAAGTTCAAACACTTGTTATATAGAGAGGGAAGTAGAGTGAGTCGCCTTGCTAGACAAAAATCATACGGGTGATTATCAGTGGAAAGATTTGTGGCAAAAAGGATGTGAGCCGATGTGAGCTGATATGGGTAGTGCCAGGATCCACTGCAGAAACAAGTGAAATATCTATTTTTGGCCATATCTGACTTCTGGGCAGCCTGCACAGGTTGTCACAGGCTGGATGTTTTAAAGAAATAGTGAGCAGCTACAGGTCCAGACAGCCTCAGTGGGAACCGCAGCTGCTCTTTGCTCTCTGAGCACCCGATCCTGCCAGTGTCCGTTTGTGCCTGACTGGGACCTCAGGGAGAAGGGCTGGCGGAGGGCTGCTGTGAGCAGAAAGGTGCATCTGGGTGCCCTGCCCACGCTGCGAATGCCCCCTGCAGCACCCTGCTCCCCGGCAGGGCCGTGGCATTGCTGGTGTCACAGGTCTGTTGGAGTGTGGGGCACGGAGCCGTTAGCTCCGTCCGAAAGGTCTGTCCTTCTGGCTGTTTTTCGGGGTGATCAAATGCCGCTGTTACTGCTGGGTATAGGTGCAGATTTAAAGACAAGAAAAGTCAGCGATACTTTGGAGTCAGATCTGAAGGCGCTTGAAAGCTAAAGCCGCAAGTTTCCGTGCCTGTGTTTGGCATGTCACGAGCACGGCTTGGCAGACAGTCATGCGATAATACTACTGCTTGAGCACCACTTCTTGCCCTCCACGCCACGTTTAACAAAAGCTAACATACTCCTTTTAGGAACATGCTGATACGTGCTCATGAGGAAGCTGATGCGTGTAAATTACTGCCTGAGGTAAAAAATACTATCCAGAGTAATTACCTCAACAAAAGGTATCAGTAAGAAATACATACTTAGAAATAATAATTGCGATGCCAAGATTTCATTATTTTAAATATTCCCTGTCTTTCCCTCCAGAGTTCTCCTAGGTATGTAGGCCAACCAAGACACTGCAATGATTGTGTTTAATAGTAGCATAAGGATAACTGAAAGTCACTGTTCCCTCCTACGTTATTCAGTATAGCAACATTCCGAAATTGAGCTTGTAACATATATATTCACAGAGTAATTTTTATATCGCATTAACAAGCTTTGACACTAATGCTAATTCTTCATTAGAAGAAACATGACAAGTAGGCTGAATTAATACACATTTAGCACTGAAAGATTTCTAGCACATGCAGTGAGACTTTTATTACTGTTTGACAGCTCTGGGTATCTAAATGCTCTGCTTAGTCACAGAGGAGGCGCAGACAGCAGCCCAGCTTTTCCCTCCTTTGTCTAAGCTGTGGTCCTGATGCAGAGACCATTTCTCTGTGTAAAGGCACAGACGTTTAATCTTCATGCCTGTTTTATCTGAGGTGTCTCTCTGCAGACATTGCAGAGGAGTGGAGCGGACAGGAGCACAGAAATGGGAGAGCGCATATTTGCTGGGCTGTTAAATTGAGCAACTGAGTCAACTTTCCTTACAGACGTTGCAAAGGTTGCGAAGAATTTGGAGAAGGGGAGGTTGTTGCTATCGAATACGTGACAAACTGACCTTAATCGACAAAACTTAACATCACAGAGAGGAACTGGCAAGAAAATTTGCTTTAGTAACAGGAAAACCCAACCAAGAAAGGGTCAACTTGCACAGTACAGGGGGGAAGGAGATAAGAGCGCCCAGAACCTATGACTTGCGGCACACAGGGCGGGTGTTCCCGGTGTGATTTTTCCCCCGAAGCCGAGCCTTTAACAGAAGCAGGGCAGATTTTCAGGCGCCGTGCTTGCTGCTGAGAGTGCCTCACTCAGTATTTCGGGAAGGCGCGGTCGCCGCTGTGGTTCGGAAGTGGCAGGCAGTTTGGGCAGGTGGACGCTAGAGGGGGCACCGAGCCTGTCTGTCCGTCCGTCCGTCCGTCCGTCCGAGAGCTGCAGCCTGAGCGAACAAGCCGTCCCTCTGTCCCTCCTGCCCGGGGCCGCCCGTTTCTTCTGTTCCTGCAACTCCCCTTTCCCCGCACAGCTCCGGTGTCGGCACCGCGGACCCCAGAGGTGACCCGGCGTGGGTAGGCAGAGGGAAGGGAGCAAGAAACGAGCGCTGGCAAGGTGACGGACCCCCGTCCTTCAGCAGCAAAGCACGGGCCGTGGAAACGGCACCGCTCTCTTGTCCCCACGCTCACCGGCTGGTGTGCGTGAGCCAGCCACGCTGCCGGCCAGCAGCCAAGTCCTGCCCCGCTGCGCATACTGAAATAAAGACCTGGAACATGTCAGTCAAGTAGCTCTCAGTTACAGGCACCGTTTTTTCAAAGCTCGGAGGAGCTGACGCAGATCTGGCTGACAAGTTACATCATGCCCTGCCAGACGGCTCTTCTCAGCTCTTCAGCACGCTGGGAGGGGTGGTAGGTCACATATAGGGATCAATGGGCTAGAATGAGCATGCTGAACATAATTTTGATGCTCATAAAAGTAGCAGATGTTTACCTGGCAAGTCTCTCAGATGAACCTGTGACGAGAAGTAGGAGGCGGAGTTGGTACCAGAGTTACATTTCATTCACTCGCAATTAATCATTGGCCTGCAGGAGAGAAGGGGTTTCCTTACTCCTCCTCTCACCCATCTGTCTGTCCCATACGCTGGGAAAGGACTGGAGTTCTTCTCATCGGGGCTTTGCTGTAAAGCAGTGTCAGTGAACAATCAGGAGGAAAAACAGACACTTGCTGACAGACAGCTGTACTTGGGGGGAAAAAAAAGAGCAAGAAATCCATAGGTATCATCTCATTTTCTCCTGCTAGCATTCAGACAATTGAAACAGAAAACCAGAGAGATGATGCCCAGGGGTGGGGAAGCAAATCCCAGACAGGGCATGAGCTCAGTCTGTCAGGAATGTTGACTTAGTTGCTCAATTTAACAACCCAGCAAATATGCGTTCCCCCGTTTCTGTGCTCCTGTTCACTCCGCTCCTCTGCGTGGGTTTGATCCAGGGGAACTAGAAGCAGCAATGAAAGACTCTCCTGGAAAGCACACTGCCACAAGTTTTTCCCACCGCTGCTGCCCTGCTGGGGCACTGTACAGCCGTCGGCAGAGCACCTCCCTGTTTCTAGCTTTGGTGCGCAGCCACTACATTCGAACAGCCCTTTGCTGGTCCCACAGAAGTGCAGCGGGGGCAGGTAGAAAGCAGAGCAAACAGCAAGAACTTGAACTTGGGCTTCAGGCAAGTGTAATTTTGGCCCCAATGAGACCTTGGTCTGCGTGGAAATGAGGAGGTCAGCATTGCCTCTTTTTCTTGTCCCCTCTGCTCTGCAGGGCAATGAGACGTCCGATGTAGAAGTACCTGAGATCATTCCTGCTTTGGGTCCAAATGCTTCCCAGGGCTGTGAAGCTGAGATAGCAAGTTTTCATAAATACTCGAATGGCAAAGAGAAGTTTCAAGGAGATCAAAGCACAGCTACTACAAACACAATTATCTGGATCCACTAGTGCTAAACATGCAGCGTTTGAGTTCCTTGAGCCAGCCAGATATCCCTTCCCCAGCCCTCTGTTCTTCATCTTGCCCCAGCACCAGCGATATTGCAGCCATGTGGTGACACCCCTGGGGAAATAGTCTGCACAGAGCTAGGTCGGCAAAGGGGAACGAGCTGGGTCCTCTGCAAGACAAGTCAGCTCCCTGATGTGGTTCCCTGCGAGGACACACAAATGCTTTTGTTGCTCATGCTGGGTAGGAATGAGCAAAGGAGAAGACAGAAAGAGAAAGCACCCTTGGTTGTCTTGGCAAGTGCTGGCTTACGGCCTTTGCTGCACAGCAGCTGAATTTTCCTTGCTCATACGCCAGTACCAGCGTGTTCCTAGCCTCACGGTGGAGATAGAGACGCTCAGTGAGGCTGCGGGGAAAAGGCAGCGAGAGAAAGGCAGCCCAGCTTGTAGTGCTTGACCCTCCCTTTCTTCAACTGATTCCCAGCTTGAAAGCTTGACCCTGGGTACCTCAGGGACACTCACAGCTTATCAGCTGCACCATTTACAGAAGTACTTGGCAGTGAGGGGGTGAAGGGGCAGCTCATAAAATCCAGGAGCCTAATAAGCGAGCTCCCCAGGCATCCATACCAACCCCTGCTGCAGGGTGTCTTTGGGCTGCTCGTGAATGACACAATAGCGAGTTTCTGCTCCTGCCAGCCAAGCTCTTGCATCCGACTGCATATAAGGGGCAAGTGTTTTATCAGGAGGACAGTCAGCCACTGAACGGGTTGCCCAGGGAGGCTGTGGCGTCCCCATCCTTGGAGGTTTTCAGAACCCGACTGGGTACATTCCTGAGCAGCCCAGTCGGATCCCATAGCTGACCCTGGCCTGAGCAGGAGGCTGGACTAAAGACCTCCCACGGTCTCTTCTGACTTGAATTATCCTACGGTCCTGTGGCTGTTCTGGCTGCTTAGAGTACCTGAGACCTGTTTCTCACGTGGTCTGCAGACAAGCTCCTTTGGACAGCAGGCAGTCCCTGAATGATCACACATAGGCATCAGAGATCCCCAAAGCTGCCATGTGCCCCAGATGTCCCTGATCCCCAGCATTTGCTCTGGCACTGAAACGCTGCCGGGGCCCGTCCCTGCTGTGCAGCTCCACGGGGCTGCGAGAGACGGGTGTCAGGCACCGTGCACAGCCTCTGGGACCTGGCAGCTCCCTCCGGGCCTGCGGTTTATGGTGCTCAGGGAGCTTTCCTCAGCCTCTGAGACTGTGCTAGCATTTTTGTCTTTCCCTGGTGGTTTCCTACAGGCCCTTGTTTTGTGAACTTTCCACAGTGGAAGCTCATCCACTGAGATCCATGAGAGAAATGGGAAATTGAGTGAATAATTTAGAGCTGTTCCTCTGCTTTGGGCCGTCACACAACATCGCAGGTAAGTTAGATGGTGGCTCGTTGTATACGGGTGTCAGGGGAAGCTTCAAGCTTACCCTGCAGTAGCAGGGTCAGAGATTGCAGGGGCCTCCTGACTCAGAGGATGGTCAGAGAAACAGAGATTTCCTGTGACTGAGTGCAACACATCACCTTGGCAAGACAGTAAAATCACCCTCGTTTCAGGTGACTCTGTCCAATTTAATATCCAAGTTTTTTCGCATCAACAGCAGGTTCTTGTCAACAAGCTCATAATATCCCTAAGCACTACATCCATCAGCCCAAGCTTCTCCACAGCTGCAGCTGTCAGCAAAAGGGCAGGTTTCAACTTCCTATTGCCCAGTGGTGAGCGGTGAGGAGGCTGATGTGTCAGCCAAGGCACAGCACTCATTACCCTAATTGGGCCCATGTCAGTGATGTGGCAGGTCCTTGCTGCTGTGGCCCTGCTTCCAGGGGCTCCTGGGGCTGAGCCGGGGAGGCGTATCTAGATCTCTCAGCTACACAGAATACCAAAACCCCTATATGCATGGCTGGACATTAAAGCAGTGGCAATTTCCAGGACTAATTGGTTGTCTCACTAATCACCATGTCTGAATTTCCTCTCTCTTTTGAAAAGACGGAATTGTGATGTGGTCGCTCCTGTTTCTGATTTTTCTCCAGGGTGTGGAGCTGCAGATACATCCCCCCCAGCACAGCCCACGCTAACTTCATTTCTGCTGCGCTGGATGGGATGCTGTCCATCAGACCCACATGTGCTCAGGCAGCTGGTGAGTGGCTGGTGACCTTCTTGAAGAAATGCAGGGGTGATAATTATTCACAGACGTAAAATAGACACTTTTTCCCTTTGGCTCTGAGCTTCCCATCTCAGCTGCTGCAGTGCACCGTGGGCGGCTGGTATGGGCTAAAGAAGCACACGTGGCGTGGACAACCAAGGGCTTTGTCCAATCCGAGTACAGGCAGCCACATCCCGGAGTTCTTCTCAGTCTGGTGACACTAATGCTCCCAGGCCAAACCCAGCTCGTTCCATGACTGAGGCAGTTACAGATGAGAGACCCAAACTTCCCAGTTGCTCCCTGTGTCCCAGGTGGGTGCTCAGCCCTCCTTGCCCGTGAGCCCTAAGGGGGACAGCACCATCTTCTGCAACAAGAAGGTGGGGGGGGGCTGCAGCGAGTTGTTGGCACTCCGAGTCCTTCGCAAGGAGGAATACTATGTTGACACTGGGGGTTTTGTCCTCCTCACTCCTGGCACTGCTGAGTTTTTGTACAAGTTTTCTAACGCAATCCCCTTGTTTGCTCTTTCTTTGTTGGTCCCCAGTTCCACAAACTTCCAGAGTTTTACTCTGTATTTGGTGCACGTTACGACATTGTATACCTGTTCTTGGCTCTCCTTGTCTTCCCTGAGCCCGGCTGTGCCCAGTGATCCTGTGTCCCCTCTGTGGCCATCGCCCACAGTGAAGAGAGAGCCCAAACGGTGCCTGTGTCACTGTCTGGGGGCCAGCCCCATCAGGAGAAGCTGAGTGCTCCCACGGGACCATGACCCCATCGTTTGGCTGTCCTGGTCTCGGACACAGCTTCTAGCTTCGAAGGCTCAGGGGAAGGTCCTCTCCTGTCGGGAAGGGGGTGGGCGTGGGGGAAAGGAGGAGGCTGGAGGAAAGAAAAGTGTCCCCAGAGAGCTGGCTTCATCTGGAAGGGAGGGTGAGTACCTCGCACCTGGGAAAGGCGGTGCTCTCTGTGCTCTCTGTGTGCACAAGGGATTCACTGCAAACCGCTGGGGTGATGTTTAGGGCTGCATCTGGAGGAATTGTCAGGGGAACCGGCATTGCTCATCGTCTGCACGATTGTGTCTGGGCGGGGAAAGGATGAACAGAACAGCTCTTTTTGTCTTTTCAGTCAAGTGCCAGAAATCCTCAGCACTATTTATGTCCAGATGCTGATCACGCAGCATGATACCCTCTGCCATTTCCTCATCGTGGCGGTGTCTGTGCTCATCCTCGCTCTCCCTGTGGCCATCAGCAATAGCCTCCTGCAGACACAGCTGCCCCTGGAAAGGTACGTGCTGTGCCCTAGCCCCTGTGGGCAGGCAGAGACCTGTTCTCCGGCGGGTGAGGAGGAGTTGGCGAAGATGCTGGTCCTTCTCCTCTGGGGAGAGGAAGTCTGAGCGTGGCCAGATCCAGTGTTCATGTCCAGAGCCCCTTTGGGGCAGGGAGAACGCTTGGCTGTGTCGAGAGCATTGCGGGTACCAGAGCCCACAGGCTGATGGGTGAACTTCTGCTCCCCTGCAGTGACATGATGGAGGCATCGAGGATCCTGGGGAGGAAACACTTCATCCTAAAGGTTTTAATGGAAAACTGAAAGAACTGAGGCACGGACAGACCTGGGACAGACTCTGCTGATCTGAGGCTACTCTGCAGCTGCTCAGTGCGTTTCTGGCATATACATTTCTGCAGCTCCTCGTCTGCTTTTCTGACTAACTCGTCATCCCGAGGGAGTCTTGGGCACGTTGCGAATGCCCATGAAGCCCCCGCGGTGCTGTGTCAGTCCTGTGCAGTGCTGGCGGTGGGGAAGCCGAGGCAGTTTGCGGCTCCCGCTCTGCACGGCTGTTGCAGAAGGCTGAACGGCAGACAGCAAAAGCCCCACAGGTGGGCGTGGGCTGGTGGGAAAAGGCCATGGTTTCACTGGCAGTTTTCATTGAATTTCTCTGCGCATCACCCGTGCCACCTCCGAGGTGGTGTCCATGCGGCAGAGCCTGGAGGCTGTCACTCTTCAAGTGGCTCCCCATCCTCCTGCAGCCCATCAGTGCCACCCTGGGAAGGGACATGCCTTTTCCCCACTCAGCCGCAGGGAAGGCTGTTCCTCGAAGGACACGCGAGTGACGGGCATCCCTGCAGGTGGAGCAAATGGGATGGGCACCTGGGCTGGGCTTCACCGCCCAGGACCAGGTTGTGTTTGCTCGTGGCATTGAGGCAGCACTTCAGCCTCCTCATCTCCTGGGGAAACAGATTGCTCTGGTTGGTTTTACTTCCATTTTTTTCATGGAGAAACTTGAATCCTCTGGGAGGAAGGTGGTGCCCAGTTCGTAACCGCTGCCTGCTGGGGCCTTGCCTCCCATGTCTCCTCAGTGCCAGGTGCCCTGCCTCCCCCCCTCTCCTGGTGCCCGCTGCAGAACGCCCCTCGCAGGTGGCCCTGCCATGCTGCCCTCAACACGGAGGCAGCCGTGGGCTGCCCGTGGGGCTGGGGTACCTGCTGCAGCCCGGGGTGCTGGGAAGGGGGCATTTCCACGGGGCCAAAACCTGACTTGTTTGTTTGGTCTGTGCCTGCCCGGGGAAGATTTGTTTTTTCCTCTAGCCTTCGTTTATTTTGGTTTGGGTTTGTCTGTTTGGTTGTATTTCTTGTTTTGTTAGTGTCAGCTTGATGATTGCTTTGGTTTCTGTTGCAGTTTCTGCGGTGCAGGTCCCTAGGGGATCCCCGTTTCAGGACGTCAGGGGCTGAGGACCGTCCCTGTGTCCCCAGCCGTGCTGTGGTCAAGCTCCCTCACCCCTTGGGCTGCGACGGGGAGACTTTGCCCGGGCAGTTCTTGGCCTCGCAAGGTATGAGTGCCGGTCTTGCTCACACGTGGGCCAGGTGCGGGACACCTGCGGCGGTGGTCTGACCACCGTGTGGTGGCTCGGGGGGACACCCCCCATGTGGTTTTCTCCAAAGCTTGTGCCCTGCTGATGGTCCGGAGCCCATAGCTCCCCAGCCCTGGAGCTTCTGGCACCAAGGTGGGTTTGCTGGTGTGGCCAGTGAGTGGGGGGGCTTGAAAACGGGCGGGAAGGGCCGTTTCCTCGTGGCCCTGTGGGCGTCAGGGCTGGGGTGTGCCGTTTCAGAGGGACCCGGCTTCTCCCTGCGTGGGATTAAGCACGGGTGCGTGAACATGCCCAGGCGGCTCGGCTTCCTCGGCTCTACCCGAGAGGCGCCGTACCTCCAAATACGTCATTAACCACTTCTTGCGCTTTGTGTCCTCGTGTCGTCCACCCCCACCCCCGCGGGTTTCCGCGGAGACATCGGCGGCGGTGCCGCGCACAGACCTCGGCGGGCAGCGGCGGCGGGAGCCGGGGCAGCCCCGAGAGCCCCCCCCCAGGCTCCCGGCAATGCCCGCTGTGTCCCGACGGGGCAGAGAACCCCCGCGGGCCTCCCCCCGCCCGGCGGGCGGCTGCGCCCGGGAACGGCCGGCGGGACCCTTCCCTCTGGGCGGGAGG
>JANZLO010000007.1:35681644-35698417 GCA_026937515.1 Polyboroides typus | reverse complement strand
GAACGTGGCTGATTCGGGTTAAGGTGGTTTCCTTTGCTGGAGTTAGGTGGTGAAATCAGGTGCTTTAGAGAACATTTGCCGTCGTTCCGGGAAATCCCTTCCCATTTTTCTACTGTGTCCAGCCTCTGTTTCTAGGTGAAAGTGACGTACTGGACCAAAGAATTTGTCGTTATTTCTTAGTTGCAGTGGTTGCTTCAGTGGGGCACACAAGGCACCCCTCAGCCCATTCGTCCTCAGACTGTTTGCATTTCAGGACACTGTTGTACCGGTGCTGGCAAAGACTCAAGTAAGTGAACAGCATTCAGTCACTGGGAGTGCCTCTTTGTCACCCCAGTTTTGCCATCCTTAAAAATAGTAAAAATTCCTAACAAAAATTGCAACCGAGCAGACCTCATTTCTTGAACACCAGTATTCTAGTAGCTGAGAACACTTTGTCATCTTCAGCTGCATTGCATGGAGAAATAGGTGTTGTAGGGCTATGCCTCGACACTGCCATTTGTTCAGGCTGGACAACTTTATCTAACTCCAGACAACATAAAGAAAAAAAAAAAACCAGTACCTTTTAAAAATAATTTTTATGGTCATATGATGAAATCTGTGGTATGCTTCATTGTATTGTAAAGTATTTAAGCCTGATGATTACCTGGAAGCAACTCTTCCAATCGCATTTTCCACTAGATTGTAAAAGGAAGTACGTTTTCAAAAGCTAAATTTATACAATCGGCTGAAATGCTAATATGTCAGAATTCAAAATGTCTGATTACAGTACATTTACTGTACTTTTATTATTTCCGTTGCAGTTTCACTGTTGTATTAAAACAATTAAGGAGGCTTATTAATTTTTTGAACTATTTAGCAATGATTAGCTATTGGAAAGACTTTCAACTCTTTTTGAAGTACCAGTAGTTATAGAAGGCACCCTCCAAACTAACTTTTTCTTTCCCCATTCAACCACCAATCTGCGTATTGTCGGCCATACAGTAAGCTTTTGCCTTGTGAAGATGTGTCATTTCTAGCTGTGGAAGAACGTTGGAAAGTGACGTTTTGTCGGCTGCGTGATTTGTTGCAAGGATTACTAGTAATATGGTTGTGCATTTTTCTTGGACCAGCTTTGTCACATTCCTGCGTTTCACTTTTTTGAGAGCGAACTATGTTTCTAATGTTAGCTCATAGAAGCCATTCTGGTGGTGGTTGCACTGGTGCGATGTCTTATAGGTGAAGTGTGTAGTGAGTAAACTTCTCCATAAAGTATAGTAGACCTTCAGGTGATCTTTGCTCTGTTTATCATGCCATGCACAAACATTTTCCTATTAATTCTATAAAATACATGATGACGTTTACAATTATCATTCTTTTCACAGTCAGTACTGAGGTGTTTTGGTGAATTGTAAGTACATAAATGATGCTTATATTCAGCTCATACGATTGCTCTGAAAGTCAGCATTTAGTGTATGACAAGCATACAGCACAAAATAATTTTTGGCTAGCAAAAGGTTGAGCACATAGTATAGCATTAGCTATTCATTTTTCAGTGGAAGGTAATGATCTGGGAAATTAGTTGAATGTATTTTTGCATTTTGTGGAAGTTGAAGTAATTTCTGTGTAATCTGTAGAGACTTTGGCTTTAAAAGTGCTGCATACACTGTTTTAAATGAAAGTGTGTTGGAAATTTTCTTGGACACAAAATGGCCGGGGGAGACTTTGACAAAGACAGCTAAGATTCAGTTGCTCAGAAGTCCTTTTAGGGGAGCAGGTACTTGTAATTCTTCTCTCAGTTGTTTTGCTTTATTCCAGCCGGATTTTTCAGTCTTCCTGCAACAGACCCAGACCTGTTTGTTCTGAGCAAATCTTTCATCCCAGCCTTTTGTCCCAAGCTCAAAGAGAGCCCATGTTTCTTTACAGCTCTAATGTGAGGCACTCCCTTTCTGTCTTTCTACAGTCTTTTTAATATCCCAGAAAAAAAAAATGAGCAGTGTAATAGGAGGGTCTTTTTTTTTTTTTTTAAGCTATAAAGTTAATTTTTGTTAATTTACTAGGTGTCTTCAGGTTGAATTCTGTACTGAAAGGAAGTTTACTCTGCAATTGTGCTCTTTTCAGGGCTGACCTGCAAAAATCTGATTACTTGATTCCAACATTACTTGTCTTATGTGACAAACAAATAAAAGTCCCTGAAAGCAAAAGCTAAAAGGTCATCCACTGCACAATTTATTTCTTTCCTCCTCCATTCTTTTCTGCCATTCTGGGTCTGAAAGTGCTTTGTTTAGAAAACAAGCTTTCTGGGATCAATACTACAGCTCACTGTATTTTTACACTGCCTGGTAAAACTGGATAGCTTTCTGTAGTGTGTCTAGTCTCTTGGCAAGCAATGGCAGATGCTAGTGGCCCTGCAGCTCAGCATTCCATCAGAGCCGGTTTAAGTGATGAAGAAATCATTGTTCTGCTGGCCAGTTTGTATTATTAATTTCCTTTGCACAATATGTAAGAATAGTTATTCTGGGCCAGACCCATTTTTCATCTAGTCCAGGATCTTGTTTCCATTAGTAGCCGCTAGTGGATGAGCCCAGTGACAGAGCTTGACTCAGGATTGTTAAGTAAACCATATGTGCAGGTGCTTTTCAGATCACATTTTGAACATTTGCATTGGCTTGTGAAGAGATGATTCTGCTTCAAGAATTTGCTTGAATTAGACTTTTGATTACACTGCTGTTTGCCAGAGCTCTCCCTGAAGAAATGGTATTCACAAAAGAAGTAATACTACTATCACAGAAAAGGAATAACATTGTAACTGTTACTAAAATAATTTATGCTTAGCAGTACTCATTATGTACAAAAGCACGTATTGTGGTACCACCAAGTATTGCAATACTTCAGACGTCTCAGCTGAGAGATGCGAAAGCTGTCGGAGTGCTCCGTGCTGCAACGTGATGTCCCTCAGTCTGTTTTTCAGCCTCTCGTAGCTCCCTCGCCACTTCTGGTCAGTCTGATTTCACGCGCCGATGAGCAGGTGCTTGCTAGAGGGTTTTGTCGCTGGGATGGCAGCTGAAGTGGCAGTAATGCTAGGGCATCTGGCCCCTCTAGTGCTTCTCCCTTTCCCCCCATGTTTTTAGCCAGCAGGCCTGCTCTAGTCAGGCAGGTGCAGACACAAGGAAGCACTGCTGTGAAGCAAAGAAGGAAGAAAGGAGGTGGAAACAAGCCCCCTTTTAGCTCTCCTGAGGGGAGCTTGGGATAGGCAGGTAGGGCCGCCGAGCTGTAGGCAGAGGAGGGCACTGGCAAAAAGAGAGGCGAGGCAACGCAGAGCAAGTCACAGCCTAGTGTTTCACCTACTGAGGGAGTTTTGGCATATTGCCTTTCTGTGCTGGAAGAGTGAGCTTGCCTAACAGCACCCTCTGGTGAGTCCTGCAATGCAATAAATAGAGGATCAGAAGGAGCATCCTGTATCACAGGGCTCTGTCCCTCACAATTAAGGCAATGATATCATGTAATCTATTGAGTAGATTTATAATATATATATGTGTGTGTGTATATTTATTCGGCAACTTTATGAGAAGGTGATTCTTTAGGGTATTCAAGAGCGGCTTTCTGCCTCAGCTAACTTGTCCGAAGTCTTGAAAGAGCTTGGTGGGTTCTAAAGTTGCACATTAAAGGGGTGTAAGTTTAACCTGGGCTGAAAGCACCTTAAGTGCAGAATGCAATTGCAAATGATAAAAGGGTATTTACATCCAAATAGAATTACGTGTGCTCAATGTGAGAAATGCAGGAATAAAAGGCAGTGTTTACAGAGAAAATCCAGTGAACTAGATGTGTATTTGGCCTCGTGCACTGGAAACTCCCTGAGAGAATACTCTTACAGATGCTGCATTTTGTTGTGTAATTATTCATTTCTTTGTGGTGTCTGCATGCATGCATATTCCTTAGAAACATCCCAACTTTCCCAAAAGGGTAGAAGATGAATCTTGGATACTGAAAATGGGTATCTACTTAGTGCTTTACTTTGATATTGCACTTTTTCTTGCAGTTTATATCATACTGAAGAGTAGGCAAATACTTCAGCTACAGTCATTTTACGTATTATTTGTAGTGCTTATGGTGGGTCAGACACAAATTATGGAGTAATATGCATGTTAGCTGTTTTTTTTGTTGGCACAGTATTGTCTGCAACAGTGCTTGGGTGGGAATCAGAGTGAGGAGAGGACCAAGCAGCAGTCAAGGCAGATGCGAATTTAAAAAACATGGCTTTTGGTTTGACACCTACGTGTTTTTATTCCTCACTCCCCCGCCCCTTGCCAGTAAGGTATAAAGAACCGTTAGTGTTTGCATTTCTGTAGAGTGATCGTGATTGCAGTGGAGCAGCAGTTCTGTGTAGCTGGAGGAGAAACATGAATTCTTTAAAAACCATCATGGGTCTCTAAAAGCTATGTGATGGGCTAGACTGCGAGAAGCTGCAGAATGCAGTCAGTGCAGAAAATGGCTAATGTTTTGCAGACAAGAAAAAGATCTGAGGTAGTTATGGCTGACTGGCTTTCAGGCATAGAATTTGTTTCAAGAAAACTCCTTGAACTAGCAAACGCAACTGCTCTTTCACTTTTCCTTAGATTCTTTCATCACCTCTGTTTGGCAAAGTGTCAGTGCACGCTGCCTGATTGCTGATAATCCTCACAGCATAGAGAAACTCGTAGATGCTTCTGGTGACATAATATGCAAAAATTCAGTATTTGAACAAGGCAGATTTTATCTATGAAGAATGGCCATGCTGAATTAAACCAAAGGTTTATCTATCTGCTCTTGTGCCTGCCAGTAGCAAATAGCAGATTGCTAGGGAAAAAGTTAAATAATACAGGAAATGTGATTTCTCTGAGTATAGCTCCCAGATGCAGGCAGATACCTCGGGCATCTATAGTTTGGGGAATTGCTAAGCCACCAGCTGTAGCCTCATCTTTGCATTTAACAGTCCTTGAGAGGCTCTTCTTCCATTAATTACTTTCAATTGATGTAATAATTTGTTGAACTTTTGTATACTCTTCCTGCCACGGTATTTTGAGGCAGAGTTTCACATTTTTATAGTGCAGTGTACAAAAAGGTTTTGTCATGAGTGATTCTTTAATTGAATTCTCCCGATTTTCCTGTTTTGCACGGTCATGAGAGAGTGTTTTTGCAGTTGCTCTCTCCAGGCCAGTTGTGATTTTCCTGTCCAGGGAGGCTGTCTTCCAGGCTGTGGAGTGATAGTCGCTTCAGTATTCCTTTTACAGAAATCATTGACTGTCCTTGTGCTTGATCTTCATACCTTACTGTACTCTGCTATACTGTCTTGAAGATTCCTTATTGTGGGCAAATTAGCACGCAGAATGCGATGCTCTAAAAAAAGTCATTGGTCCCAATCAGGAGATCTTGGAGCTATGCCGAGGGCCCGATAATTCCATAGTTAACATTTCATGGTTTATTGCAGTACCAAGGTATCATTTTGTAGACCAGACTACACCTGTCATTCTTCAGTTCCCTTTAAAGTACAGCTTTCATATTGTACAGCAAAACACAAAAGCCAGCTTGCAGTGTATTTGGTCCACAGACACCCCACACCCCCATCCCACTGCCAAAAATTGGCAGCATATTTGTTTGCTGTCCAGACACCATTGCCAGAGCAGAAAGAGGAGACTGGGCTACTTTTTCCATGCTTGTCTGCCTGTATATATGAGTAGCAATTTGAGTGAATGTATTGACATCTGGGTCTTGTAAAAAGGTATGCTCATTGGGACTATGCAAGAGAGGCTATGGGGAACATGGGTTTCATCCCAGGAGGTGCCATTGCGGTCACATGTCACGGATATTTGTGCAGAGTTGATGAGAACGTGGAACCACTGGAGAAAAGGGCCTTGCCTCAATGGGCAGCACAACCACTAAAACCTTGGTGATAACCATGGTTTTAGACATAAATAAATGCTGTTGCTAAGCTACAGAAAGAGATTGTATGGTGAAGTAGGGAACATAATAAAACAGTAAAAAGGCATTTTTAGCTGAGTGGGTATAAACTAGAGCAGATGTAAAGAGTATACAGAACTTTGCGTCCAAAGAAGAGCAACAAAGCAGGTGAAGGGTCTAGAGAACAAGTCTTAAGAGGAGTGGCTGAGGGAACTGGGGTTGTTTAGCCTGGAGAAAAGGAGGCTGAGGGGAGACCTTATCGCTCTCTACAACTACCTGAAAGGAGGTTGTAGCGAGGTGGGTGTTGGTCTCTTTTCCCAAGTAATAAGCAACCAGGACAAGAGGAAATGGCCTCAAGTTGCACCAGGGGAGGTTTAGATGGGATATGAGGAAAAATTTCTTCACCGAAAGGGTTGTCAAGCACTGAAACAGGCTGCCCAGGGAAGTGTTTTGAGTCACCATCCCTGCAGGGATTTAAAAGATGTGTAGACGTGCCACTTAGGGCCATGGTTTAGTTGTAGACTTGGTAGTTTTAGTTTTACAGTTGGACTTGATGATCTTAAAGGTCTTTTCCAACCTAAATGATTCTGTGATTCTGTATCTCACAAGCGAGAGATGGTACTTTGGCAGAAAAAACTTCTGCAAGCAAGTTAGTACCTTACTCATTTGCATTACTCTCCTTATAAAATACTGTATGATACTGAAGGTATATGCATTTATTGACTCCTTTTTCCTACTCAGCTCATATTTCTGCTGTTTTTCTTGGCTTACAAACAAAAGTTTAGTAGTAAAATTGTGTTCACTTAAGATAGAACGCATTTCTTTATATCATGAAAAGACATTTAAGCAGTGGCAGGAGTCGAAACTGCCCATTTCTACTATCTCTTCCGTTTGACCATTTGTTTCAGCTTTTGGTACTAATTAATAGACTTTTTCATGTTTCATTAGGCTAGCACTAAGAACTTAATGCATTTATTATGTCAGATGAGTATGTATCTATATTCGCTAGTCTGCATGGTTTACTTCCAAGAGTCCAGAGTGCGTTGATATATGTACCTTTCACTGTAACAAGAAAAAAATGGTCTAAATGCAGCTAGATAGCAAACCCTTACGTGTAAAACTCTCGAGATGATCTTCATACACAAGGATTCTAATTTTCCTAGTACTGTGCCTGCTAACATATACCAGCTGCTTACAAGTGGAATCTGCAAAAGTGAGAACACAGAGGGGTAGGTGCGAAAAACCTCTAGTAGAAAGTTGTGAGGGATGCATGTGGCTTGAACTTTAACTTCAAAGTAAAACATAAGTCCCTTGGGGTTGACATGCCTAAAATTTTCCAGGAGTTAGATGCAGACTAATTCTAACTCACAAATGGGTAATCCCTTAAATGCAAACTCAGGGGGTTCCGTCATGGGATATATGTGCTCCAGCCCAAAGACATGTCAGCTGCTTTTTCATTGTAACATCTGTGGCCAGATGCTTCTTCAGGTTGCGATTTTTCATCCATCTCCTGCAATTTGGAAAATAGAGGGTTGTGCACAAGCATCAATTGGCGTAGCGCCCTGCTGTCACCACTGCAGGGTACAGTGCTCACATTAGATAAGAAGGTGATTTTTATTTCAGTAGCCACAGTTACTGATGTTCCTGTCTACTCCTTTAAAGGGATAGAAGCCCTTGTAATGTTAGACTGAAATGGAAATACAGTGAAGTGATTCAGAAGGGTTTTTTCCCTCAGCAGTATTTACCAGAATTCAGGTTGAGGGCTTTGTGTATTTTGTAGATTTTTTTTTTTTTTTTTTTTTTTTCCTCCAACAGTTGGGGTGCATCAACCCAAGGTTTCCTTCAGCATCAAACATTTGCTCCAAACTAATTTCTGCTGTCATCTTGCTGTCACATTACTTTCTTTCAGTTTCCGACACCTGTCACCTGCAGATGATCATCTCCCAGTGCCACTGATTAAGGAAGCAAAATAGTGCCAAATACATACATGCATATTTGAAGAAAGGTTTTACTAATGCAAGAGTTTGTATTGTGTAAGTTTTATCATTATTGTGCCGCAGGAGCAATGGTTCACCAGCATTTTCCTTCTCTTTTTCAGCTTTTTTTTCTTTTCCTCGGTGAGAATGGCAAGGATTCGGATTCCTAGCACAATCGTTATACTTTTTGTTACAGTTCAGACTGGATTCTTACTCTTCATGTATGCCCGATACAGTAGCTTCATGCCTCAGTCTGAGGAGAAACCATCTCAAGTCCACGTCCTCATTCTGTCCTCCTGGCGGTCGGGATCTTCTTTTGTCGGTCAACTTTTCAGCCAGCACCCCAGTGTCTTCTACCTGATGGAGCCTGCATGGCATGTGTGGGTTACGATGTACCAGAACAGTGCCAAGGTCTTGCACATGGCAGTGCGAGACCTAGTCAGGTCGGTCTTTCTGTGTGACATGTCTGTGTTTGATGCTTACATGCCTTGGAAAAGAAACTTATCTGATCTTTTCCAGTGGGCAGTGAGTCGGGCTCTGTGTTCAGCTCCTGCTTGTGACTCCTTTCAACGTACTGATATAACCAGTGAAATGGCATGCAAGACTCTTTGTGGACGGTACCCATTCAGCAAGGTGGAGGAAGCCTGTAAGACTTACAGCCATGTTGTCATCAAGGAGGTTCGATTCTTTGACTTGAAGGTCCTCTATCCCCTTCTCACTGATCCATCCCTGAATCTCAAAATTATTCACTTGGTCCGTGACCCCAGGGCAGTCGTCAAGTCACGGGAACAATCGGTCAAAGCATTAGCCCGTGACAATGGAATTGTTTTGAGTACCAATGGCACTAAAGTGGAAGACAGCAAATACAAAGTAATGCAAGAGATTTGTAGAAGTCATGTTCAGATTTATGAAACGGCTACTCTAAAACCACCTAATTTCCTTAAAGATCGCTATTTAATGATCCGTTTTGAAGATCTGGTCAGAGATCCATTATCAGAAATCTCAGAAATGTATAAATTTGCAGATCTTAGTTTGACCCCCATGCTCAAAAGCTGGATCTATAATATCACACATGGACAGGGACCAGGAAAAAAAAAAGAAGCCTTCAGAATCACATCCCGAGATGCAGTTAGTGTTTCACAGGCCTGGAGAAATGTTCTTTCCTTCCAGAAAATTAAGAAAATACAGGAAGTTTGCAAAGGTGCTATAAATATGCTTGGCTATCAGCTGGTGGATTCAGAAAAAGAACAGAGAGATCTGTCATTGGATTTAGTATTGCCAAGACGACAAAATCAATTCAGTTGGTCATCATTTAATCCAAAGCACTGAGACATCATTATTGAGAGATCCGGGGAGTGGGGGGGGTTGTGTAGATGGCTGAGTATTTGTCTACTATGCAGCATATAGGTAATTTGAAAATCCTTGGCTGATAAGTTTAATTATCTTCCTGTCTGCTGTTTTTCTGTAATGGAAGGAGGTTTTTTTCTGAGTTTCTTACACCGCAAAAACAAAAAAAGCATTGCAAATGCCGTGAGATACTTGTCAGATTGCAAATTTACAGCTGAGCTGCGCTGTTCTCAGCATTGTTTTAAAAATATAATTTAAGTACTTTATATTAAAAGATGAATTGTCAAAAATGTCTTTGTTCATTCATAATAGTTCACTTCTGTTTTCATGCTTTAAATATTTAAGAATCTCAGTTCTTAATTTGTATAAATGGAACAAAGTAGAAACTAAATTCCTTCACTTTCTTCCAGAATCACTTGACTTTCTTCTTTTCCTTTAAAGTTGTTGTGCAGTTGTGTGTTTTTTTAGGCTTATCTTGATGTTTTAAATTTTAACATAAAAGTTCTCCAAGAGTTGGGGCAACTGCAGCAGTTTTGTTGTAAAAGGCTTAAGCGGGAACTTCATTTGTTGATAGATTCCTTAGTGCTTTCCCTGGAGTGGCAAAGTTTGCAATCAGATACTTGAATGCGATGTTGGCATGGAGTGCAAAACGCAAGAGATGAAGAAACTTTGAGTGGAATCGCTGTGGAAACAGCTGTTAATGCCGCCCCAATCGTGCGTTCTAATGCTGCGACACAGAGTAGGCACACGCTTGCTTCTGCAGCGCATTTCATACCATTATCCTCTCTTTTCAGAACTACAAGTTGTTAATGAAGATCGCTGAGAAATTTAAGGTGCCTTGGAAATCGGCATAAGATTATACTGCTGTATGGAAGTGATCAATTCAAACAACTTTGATAGCATAGACAGACACCTGTGTATGGGGTTTTTGTTTGTTTTTATTTTTGTTAATACAGCATGTCTCAGGATGGACAGTACATGTTTGGTCAATACTAGATAATCCTGTTAGGGCTAA
Organism: Polyboroides typus; assembly: GCA_026937515.1. Taxonomy (NCBI): domain Eukaryota; kingdom Metazoa; phylum Chordata; class Aves; order Accipitriformes; family Accipitridae; genus Polyboroides; species Polyboroides typus. The sequence goes on along the minus strand of JANZLO010000007.1, from coordinate 35,688,166 downwards.
TTGAAGAATGTCGTGCTATAGCTTGTTTAGGATGAGCACAAAAGCTCCTCAGTGCCACTACCGTGATCTGCTGTAGGAGGAGATGGATGTGCCTCGCGCTCTAGATGCTGGCAGGTGGGCCCGTCGATGCTGTGTCTCCTTGGGGGGGTTCTCTAGGGCCACACCCATTGCTGCTGGGAATTTTCCTAAGTGTTCCCCGAGCTATCATGGGGCCTGTGGAGCCATATTTTTTTGTCTTGGTGGCTTTTCCAGGGACTCTGAGGTTGTGCTGTCATCTCTGGTGGATTCCTCGGTTCTTCAGGGCCATTTGCTTACTCCAGTTATCTGGGGCTTCTTCCCTGTGTCAGGTAATCTGGAATTTTTGGGTGGGAAGGGTATCTGGGCTGTTGTCTGTAGCCCAGGAGGTCTTTTGGGCTCCCCAGTACAAGCGAGACATGGACATACTGGAGAGAGTCCAGTGAAGGGCCACCGAGGTGATGAAGGGACTGGAGCCTCGCTCACATGAGAAAAGCCTGAGAGAGCTGGGACTGTTCAGCCTGGAGAGAAGGTGGCTCGGAGGTGGGATATCTTATTGATGTATATAAATACCTGAAGCGAGGGTGTGAAGATGGAGCCAGGCTCTTTTCAGTGGTGCCCAGTGACGGGACAAGAGGCAGTGGGCACGAACTGAAGCACAGGAGGTTCCCTCTGAGCATCAGGAAACACTTTTTGCTGTGCGGGTGACAGAGCACTGGCACAGGTTGCCCAGCGAGGTTGTGGAGTCTCCCACCTTGGTGATATTCAAAACTCATCTGAATGCGGTCCTGGGCAGCTGGCTGTAGGTGGCCCTGCTTGAGCAGGGAGGGGTTGGACCAGATGACCTACAAGTGGTCCCTTCCCACCTCAACCGTTTTGCGATTCTGGGGTCACTACTGTCACACCCAGGGCCCTTAGCTACCACAGGCATGAAAAACTTGCCCCGGGCCTCAAGGTTATCCAGAGTGCCTGCTGCTTTACTCCAGCCGCAGTGCTCATGAAGAAGAGGCACAGGTTAATTTTGCGCTTACAGGGCTTTTAGGGCTCAGCGGTCATGTTGGGGCAGGGTTGAGTGGTTGGGTGTTTTGGAGGGTCAGTTTGAGAGGGCATTTGAAATGCCCTTGCAGGGTGAAGTGAGGCAGGAAAGAGGGAGTTAGAGTTGGCAGGGGAGGGGGACTGCCCTGCATGGCAGTGCTGTGTGCATGTGGGTGCCAGTACCTCGGCTGCTGTGTGTGGCTGTCAGTGTTGCAGGAGCCGTGGAGGTCATGGGCTTTACTATGCCTCCCCCAGAAAGCTGTGGCTGACAAAGTTATGCCACAGCCACAGCAGAGACTACAGCCGTCAGCTCCGCTAGGCACTAATGATGACTAGTACAGGCCTTGTGCTGTACTGAGTCTGAGAGGTCTTAGGTTTCCTCCTCTTGTCTGTGTTGAATGAGAAGGCGGATAGGTGAGAGGGTTGCTTGTTCCCCCTTTCCATGTTATGTGTTTTTTCATGCCAAGTAAGACAAACACTTCTAATATTGCAGTGTCTGTCTGTGCTGCAGTTTCCCTGAGGAGTACTATCCGCCAAAGGCTGAAGACAGCCAGGTGCCTGGGCGGTTAGGTAGCTTGGACTAGAAATGCTCACGATGTGGTTAATAGGCTAAAAACATGTCTAGTTTACTTCATAAATATTTCCTCATCTGTAGTGGTTTACCCTTGTTCTGGACATTGTGTGCCATCTTCTGGGCAGCCTGGATAATACAAACGTTTGTTGGTACTTCACATGAATTAGTGCTCACAGTGTGACAGGTAGGTTCAGTGGAAGTGCAGCTTAGTACAACCCTATGTATCGCTTCTTGCATATGGTCACATTTGAATGGTGGCTAAAACCAAGCTTATAAACAGTAACTGTAAAGTGTCTGTGATGTGTCTTAGAGTTCAGCTGCACTCACAAATGAAGGGGAAGTGTTTTAAGCTGTGGGCAGAAGTTCCTTGGCTTCTGTTTACTGTTTTCCTGCTCACATGTGCTTTGTTTTTTCCTGTGTAAAACTGAGGGTTTGGAGGTTTTCTTGTGCATTTTTTTGTTCAGAATTTCTTGTTGAGGGTTTCTCACTCAGGTGTTGTGGTTTATTTAATTTTGTGGGACTCAGTATTTATCAGTCAGGATTTACAGTTTACATGTTTACTGCTGAGGGCATAGGTTTTAAAATCTAGCCTCAGCCATAAGTTGTAAAGCCCCAGCAACCATCTGGGTTCCGAGATTTGCAGTTTTTCAGCTAGAGTTCAGGGTTTACAGCTTATTGTTAAATAGACACATCTAAATCCTGAGATAATAAACTTTGGGCTATTGATCCCAGAGAGCAAGGCACTCACACTCCACAAGGTATCGAATAAAATTCCATTTATTGAACTTAATGCCAGAAGGAAAAAGAGGTTAGTATGGATAGTTCTGTGTCCTTCAGATGCTGGGAACTCTGATTTGCGCAGAACCAGAGGGACCTTCAATGAAGGCACGGTATATTGTGCAGATCCCTTCTGTAGGGAAGTTCCACCAACATCTTGATCTTTAGAGCTTTTTCTTAGAAGAAAATCATTGTATTTGTCATTTCTGTTATCAAACAAAAGGATGTTCACATGGCAACCTGCTGCTTCACTTTACGATAAAGATGTGCAGGTGCTGTAATCACCAGTGCCAAGTGGGACCTGCCTACAGGCTCCTTTGTTACAGTTAGCCAACTAAGCTTATTTTGTTAGCAAGGGATATGCACACCACAACACAGGCTGGAAGGTGAAGCTATACATGCAGCATAGTACAGCTCAGGCCTGTATCTTCTCAGGTTAACTGCTATGTGTATCACCAGCTCCTCGATCATACAGTAGTCGTCCGGTTAGGATCACTACAGTAACCTTCCAACCACCCAGCATTCAGCTCTGCGCTCTGATCCGAGGTCTCGGTTTGCTATGATGCAGGCACAACACACTGAGTCAGACTGCTGAGGTGGCAGGCGACCTGAAAGCTGTGCAAGTTTCTTGCAGAGTCCTAGTCAAGGGGTAGGGCAGAGGAACAAATGGGTGAGGTCAGGGGTCTTCCTCTCAAATACCAGAGCTGAATCCTATCCCCGAAGGAAAAAGCAGGGGGGAGGCTCACAGCTGCTCACTGATTTGCCATAGCAGGGGCTGCAGTAGGAGCTGACCTTTCCCCACCAGGCTGATGAATGCTGTTCTGGTAATGACTCTTAAGGGGTCACAGGGGAAGGGTGAGCATACTGACACTGAGCCCCATGGCAGACCCACTCCCAGGTGTTAGGTGCATTAATTAATAAATAATTGCTTTGTTCTTTACAATTGTGGCTGCGGGTCCTGCAGTCCCTTTACATTCAGAAAGAAGTGCCTGAGGACAGTACCCAAGGGAGGGAGGCTACCTACTACTTCTGAGGGAGTGGGAGCTGGTCCCAAGGTCTCTTAGACCGTTTTTGCGTCACTGGGGGCGTCCCAGAGAACTCCAGCAACATTCACGGGGCTGCTGGGAATTTATGGATGCTTGGGGCTGTTGGTGGCAATTCCCATTATCCCAGGGGCAGCCAGGCCCTGCCTAGGGCTGCATGAGGTTCCCCAGGCTGCTCCTGACTTTGCCTACAGCACCCTGAGATGTTCCCAGTATGTCTAGAGCAGAGGGTTGGGGCCTGTGTGGATGGTGCTGGGAGATAGGGATTCTGCGTGCCACTGGGCCTTCTGCTTTTGGCTGGCTGTGCTTCCCAGAGTGATCAGGTTGTTCTGTCATCCTCTGCTGTTTTTCTTTTCATTGTGCCCCATAGCTCTCAATTTGTTCTTTTCCCCTTAAAACTCATCCTTTTTGCACACCCCCAGAGCTTCTCCCTTTTTCTTCGGCAAGCTGCTCTCAGGAGCTGGGGCACACTGCTGTCCTGGTAGCCCCAGTTGTCACTGATGAGGCTGATGGTGATGGTTCCTGTTCCTGATGCACTACAGCTGTGCATTGGGAGGCTGGGGACAGAAAGCCCCAGGTGTAGCCAGTGGGGCTAATAGCAATGGCCCCTCTACATTCAATGACCTGTAGTCGAGGTCTGCGCAGCTTGGGGTGGCTGTGTCAGGGTCTATTTGGGATGATGGAGCTGCTGCCAAACATTGCCTGCTGGGACCAGGACAGTGATCTCAACTGCAGAGAAGGTGAGCTGGGACTGGGGGTCAGTGCTCAGGGCATAGGGTTCCTGCAGCTGGGAACATCCTGGGTAACATGCAGAGGCCAGCACGATGAGTCAGGGAGCTGTGCTGGGGCTGTGAGAGGTTGCTGGGGTGAGGGGTAGCCTGGAGCCATGAAAAGGGGGACATGGCGCACCATGGCTCACCTGCGACCAACCTCGGTTTACTTCTTACTCTACCCCAGACACCCCTTCCCTGCAGCTCTCCGGCACCGCCCTACGCCTCCAGCATGGTCCTGGGCTGTCCCAGACCCCCCCCACCCTGCGACTCTCCCCTAGAACCACCATCACCTCCCCCTCACACGGCTCCAACCTGACCCAGGTCCCTCCCAGCACCTCGGGTTGGGTGCCGGGGGGAAGAATAGGCCCGTGGGAAAAATGGGAAACCAGCATCACCATCCCCTCCCGCAGCTCGCCGTGCTTGTTGCCCTCGTCTCATCTACCCACCCCCCCCGGCCCGCGCTACGGCACAGCCCCGTACCCGGGACAGCCCGGCCCCGGCGGCTCCCCGGGGATGCCCCTGCCCGCGGATACCGTGTGTGCGCCTCCCGTGTGGGGCGGGAGAAAGGTTTGGGGGGGGGCGGCAGCGGGTTGGGACCGTCGGCGAGCGTGGGGCAACCCCTGCTCCGGGGCTCTGCACTCGCACCCAGCTCGGGATAGGACGGGGCTGGACACAGTGAGGGAACCGCGGGACGGCTTCTCACGGCTGGGCGGAGAGCAGCACTCGGGCCCGCGGGGCTCCGTGAGGTAGGGTAGGGCCCGGCACCGAGCGGCAGAGTGGGCACCAACGGTAGCCCAGAGGAGCGGGATCGGCTCGGCTCGAGCTGGCGGGAGGTATCGAAAGGGACGAGAACCGTCCCGGAGCCTCCTGCAGGAGGAAGGTCGAGTCCGCAACCGGAGAGCCGTCGAGAACGCTGCTGCCGCGGCCCGGGCAGCGCTTACGCAGGCGCGGGGCCGGGGCACCTGCGCGGGCCCGGAAGAGCGGCGGCGCTTGTCCGGCTCTGGAGTTTCGTTCCGCTCCGGGCCGTACGGTAGCCGTGTCGGGGCAGGTGAGGGGCTGTGGGGCTACGGGCCCGGCGGGTCGCGGAGGTGGGATCCCCCGGCCGGAGCCTCCGCGGGCGAGTCCGGGCTCTGCTCTCCCGGGGCCGGAGGGGGCGGAAGCTGCCCCGGGGTCGTTGCGGGGGCGGGGATCGGGGCCGAGCCCGTGTCCGGCCGGGGGGGAGCAGGGGCAGGGGCAGCCCCATCCCGTCCCCGGCTGCTCCTCGCTGGGGCCGGGAGGCCTCTGCTGCTCCCGGCGCGGGTTGGGCAGCGGCGGCCTGGGGGGGTCCTGGTGACCGCAGGAGCGGGGAAGGGCCTGGGCTGCTGCCGGCGGCGGGGGGGGGGGGAGAGACGACGGTGTTCCCCGTCGGGGAATGTTCCCCTAGAAGGGTGTTGTAGCCTTCGTTGCGCGGCTGGGCTGTGCTCGTGGGGTGCCTGGGCAAGGCTACCGGCGGGGGGCTTAGGCTGTGGGGCAGGTGGTGTTTGTTGGTGAAATAAAACTGAATAAAGTGATTCCCTACAACGTGCTGGTGCTGCCCCCCCAGAGACACCGGAGTAGACCCTCCCTGCAGGAAGGGTGCCTCCACGCCAGTTCCCAAGCACTTCCCAAAACTGAATCTGGGGCCCCTGGGCTGTGGGTGGGCTGCATTTCCCCCTCCCCCCCATCACATCACATCACACAGGGGCTCAGAAAAGAGAATTTGAGTGCTGGGTTTCAATTCCTAAAATGGAGATGGAGTGCTGTGTTTTGGGGGCTTGGAAAGATGCTGAGTGGGTTGGTTTTGAAGGTCAGAAAAGGAAAAAGACATGCTTTTTCAGCAGTTGAAAAGGGAGATTAGTTTGTGGGACTAAAAATGGAAAGTAAGTCTTGTGTTTTCATCTTTGGAAAACAGAGACTAAGTGCGTACTGCATTTTTGGGCCTTGAAAACAAGCTCTGGGGGTGGGTCTCAAAGGCAGAGCCCTATGTTTCTGAAGCTCAGAAAAAGACTAAGTCCTGCATTTTCACAGCTCAGAAAAAAACCCAAACAACTAAGTCATGCATTTTCCTCACTTGAAAATGGAGACTAAGTGCTGCATTTGTGGGGACTCAAATGTGGAGGGTGAGCATTGCCTTTCTGAAGCTCAGAAAAAGACTAAGTCATGTGTTTTCCTTACTTGAAAATGCAGGCTAAGTCCTGCATTTCTGGGATGCGGAAAAAACCCAAACTCCAAACCACCTAAGGGGTGTGGTTTTGGGATTTGGGAGGAGAGGCTCCATTAGCTGTTT
>JANZLO010000007.1:35657712-35677900 GCA_026937515.1 Polyboroides typus | reverse complement strand
CCCGTGGGCTGGAGATGCCAATGTCTGCATCGCGTCTGATGACAGGGGACCCTTAACCTGAGCCGAGACGTGGTTTCCGTTCAGAGTTTTTTCTTTATTTCTGGTTTGCAGGTGAGGAAGGCCGCGGACGCAGGGCACTGCTGCAGCATCGAGGGCCGGAGGCTGCTGCGCAGACCCCCTCCTGCCGCTGGCCCGCTTCCCCCTGCCCCCTTTTTCTTGCCCCAACACGGAAAATACCATTTTTCACTCCATCTCTTGCGCCAGGCTCTGCAGGTTGGAGATCTTCACATCAGGCCTGAGGACCCACGGCCTTTGCCCTCCCCAGCAGAGCCTTGCCCCGGCACGCAGCGCAGGGAGCAGATCAGCAGCAGCCGACACGTCGGGGAAAAACCAACCTGCTCCTTGCGTCGCAGGGAAAGGGCAGCAGCTCCCGCTGCACCCGCTGAGCGGGACGAGCCGCAGGGTTCAGCCCAGGGCAGCGGTACCGCTCCCGCCCTGCCATGCTCCGGGAGAGGCTCCGGCAGAGCTGCCCCACGCTGCAGCGGGGCTCCCCAGGCAGGCTCTTGTTCCTTCTCTTTGCCAAGCAGAGCCAGAGAGGGGACCCGCTCCTGATCATCCAAATAATCACCTACTCCGTATCCCAAATGGAGCCCCCGCCACCCCTCACCTCCCTCCTGTGCGCTCCTGGCAGAGCACACCAGCTCCCTACCTGCTCAGGCAGGTCACAGCGGCCGAGAGCTGACACAACAGCTCCTGCAAGTTTGCATGTCCGTCAGGACAAACACGGTGACAACGCGTTGTCCGGCGCATTTCAGTAACAACTTTGGGACTCGCTCGCTGAAAATGCTGCAGGGCCCAACAGGGCTATTAAGGTCTCTACAGGGCCACGAAACCCACCGGTAGTTGAGGCCTTGTTTTACCAACTCTGGGTTTAATGCCTGTACCTTACCTCTCAGGGGAGTCAAGGATTTCAAGGTTATGGGGAGGGTCTGCCATGAAAACAGCATTGCAATAAGGCCACCCTGGAGAGCGTCGTGTCAGCACCTGCAAAAGCTGTTCTCAATGTCAATTCATACACGTGCAAAAATACACACGCGCGCGCACACTGCGCTTCCCACTGTTCCCACCTGTCAGCAGGAACAGCAAGCGTTGCAGAGATGGCGTCAGAAGCACCATCACCGAGATGTCTTATTTCAGCTCAAGCCCAGGAGACGCCAGTCAGAACACGAGTGAAAGGTTACACCAAGGGCCCAAGCTGGTTTTCTTCCCCTTGCAAGAAGCCAAACTTTAACCACAGACACCAAGAGGAGCTTTCCCAAGGATTATCAGGCAGCCTGCTATCTTCTTCCACCTTGTCCAATAAATCCACTTTTCCAAGCTGTGTTTCTCCACAGGAAATGCAAAACTCCAGCAATCGTGGTGACTGCAAAGGCCTTTCTAAAATCACATCCACAAAAAATTATCATGGTCCTTCAGCGCACGCTGTGTCTGCACGTGGTTACCGCCAAGGGAACTGGATGTGTTGTTGCTCGCTGACATCCTTCATCTGCCCCCTGGCATTTCCTCACTTTTTTATCTCCACTAAAAGCTGCCCAGCTATCACTCTGGTATGCGTATGGACCGACTTTTACTTTGCTCCATTTCAACCATATAAAAAGAAGGAGAAAAAAAAAACCCCTACAGGCTGATCATTACACAGAGTCATTCACACAGCCTGAACATCAGCTCAGGTGCTGATCAAATGTGCTCTTGAACTATTTTAAAGATGTTAAGACTTCACGGCACAAGTAAAACTCGGTCCTGGCCGACCTCGTTTGGTTTGAGGTACCATTCTCTCTGCCACCTCCTCCCCTCCTCCCCAGCCCCAGGTAAGCAGGGGTTTGCAGGCCGCCACAATTTACCTCACAAAGCAGCAGGAAGATCCGAATGCTCCAGGCCCTCAGGAGGGGACCGTGTTTCTTCGGGCATCTTTGGTGCCAGCAGATCTCCGAGCTGTTGAGGCTGCTCCTCAGAGGAGCTTTTGGTGACTTGGGCCTAGGGCTCTTCTACAGGATCTCGTTTTTTCATTCCAGGATTTCAACTCACACAATCACACAACTTTCCAGAGACTTCCCAACTGCTATTTAGCAGAACATATTCCAGCCAAGACATGCGCTCGGCAGAGGACTTCAAGACGCAGCAGACAGCAGCTCCCACGAACTTCACCCAGAGCAGAACAGCTCCGCACAGATTCCATGACTCAGACACAATTTATCTACAAGCAGTGCAGAATAACTCTTCCACCAACCTTTTTGGGTAAATGCCGGCACTGGCAATGCCACCAAACACAAGAAGGGAAAAAACAGGGATTATCTTGCCGTACGACAATCAGTTCCACAGCATCAAGAGTAAGCAACGCTAAAGTTGAGAGCAAGCAACTCCAGATTTGTGTTTTTAAGACAACTTGGCTCACGTTCAAGCTGTATCCCCAAAGCCGGACGCCGCAGCCCCCACCACCTGGCGGGGCGCACAGGAATCCCATCTGGGACACGTCCGAGAGGAGCTCCCTGGACCGCCCGCGTCCCGAGGCGAGAGGAGCCGCCAGATCGAGCGACAGACCTGCGCCCAGGGCGGCGCCTGGCCGGCCACCTGTGACACGAACAGACCACGTCTGATGTCCTCGCCGTTCAGCTCTGGAGCCGGAGCGACCCAAGCCAGGACCCCTCAGAAGCCACGAGGGGCCCGGGGACGGTTCCTCAGGGCACCGGCAGGGCTTCCGGCCCTTGTGTCTTCTCAAGCCAGCGTCCCAGGAAAGGAGTTTATACAGCCACGGCAAACCAGAGCTCATCGACTCCACTCAAGTCAAACGCTTCGACCGAACTATGTGACGCTGCGCTACTACAGCTTCCCACCGCCATCTGACAAGCCAGCAACAATGCTCTTAAGAAAGCATTTTCTGTACAGCAAGGGATGAAACAGTGCTCTACAGCGACCTGCGTTCAAGAGAATTAGGGACATGGATAAATGCTGCAGACATCAGTAGTTTATTGGTATGTTTAGTCAAAACACATTCAGAATGGAAACTTAAAAGTAAAAATACTTTCCACCTGCAACAATTAAACTAGAATCTACTAGCATATAATGCTTGACACGTTACAGCAATAAAGATGGTAATCCACTGTCTTGTATACCTACTAAAGCCAAGATGGTCAGCCAAGTTTGTTGAAATAGAACCGTAATGACAAAATACTCCCACCATCCACAAATCAGCAACTAACAGTAATGGTCAGTGAATCCCTTCCTTTGCTCTAAGAGGTACATTTACTATCGAGAGGGTCGAGAACACGTAAGAGTCCACAGTACAGCAGGTGAGCTATCACCATGTAAACTTCTCTGGATGACGCTCCAATGGTTGTTCATGTCACTTAAACAAGAAGCAAGCCAGAAAGCAGAATGGCTCAGTAGCTCTTTTTAATACTCCGATTTTTGTTGTTGAGATTATTCCCAGTGCCATCTGCCATATAACTGAATTAGGTGGCAGCAAAACACCACAGTACTACAAAAGGGAAAAAAAAAAAAAAAAAAAGGCTACACAAAACACACTGGTGGCAAACTGCTAACCCATGACAGCAATTTGTCCGAAGGCTTCAAACCTAAAGTAGTGGTGTTGTGTGGCCAGTGGTTCAAGTACTACAGATTTCCAGGTAACAGCTGAAAATGCAAGACCTTCAACAAATAACTGAAATATGAAAATGGAAACTGGTAGAAATGTGCCCCAGAAAAAAAAGTGTATGAAAATAGTGCAAGACTTACCATCGAACACAGAAGACCTCGAGTCTGGGAGAAAACAGACAGATGCCACTTCACTTTGCCTAATGTATCAGAAAAATATGTGCAAAATCTTCCAACTTACTCGAAAACAGCAGATGATTGCATAATCCAGAGACAGATTGCTATGATGCCCTATCTGCCTTTGCTTGAAATTGCCAGTATTTTATTTGAGGTCTTCCATGCTTAGAAGCAGCTTTAAGTGGTCACACTTTTGCACAGACGCACACACAAACACCCCTCCCCTCTTTTACTCCTGACGCCTCGGAGCCGGGTGCTTGCTGCACGCCCCGGCATCGAGCCGAACTGTACTGTCTGCTGCAGCTGCAGTTTATGGGAACGCGCTCCAGAACGTCATCCAGAAACAGACCTCTCCACTGGAAAAACCCACCAGTCAAACTGAAGAAGAGGATGTCTCCTTTCTATCTTTCAGTCCGGAGCCGCGTTAAGTGTCAACTTCAGCTGAGAGTTATGTGCAAAATGAGTAAGAGTTTTTTTAAAAAGTGCAACTGGAAAATGCAATTACTTAAGAGCTGCTGTTTTGTTCTCTGAAAATTGCAGTATCCTCGTTTGATAAGCTCACCCTCACAAAGGATGCTCAGTTCTACCGATTACGAGCTGGCCAAAAGCATTCACCGTTCTTGACTGACTTCCGAAATTCACATCCAAGAGAGATTTCAACTCCGTTTTCTTTAACTTTGACATCGATAAAAGAGAAGAGACAACCTGGAGACTACTTGGATGCCTTCTTCCTCCCTTCCCCCCCTCTGCAAAAAAACAGGCGAACTTGTTAATTGAAGAGCAAGGTGGATGATAATTTTAGCAACGTTTACTGATTGAAAGATACTGCAATTTTTTTTAATACAATTTTTCAATGACTTCCTTTAAATGCTTTGCAGCCGATTCGCTTTGCAGCACAGTAATTCATACACTATACTGTACAAAATCACCAGCAAGACTGGAATGATGTATTCATAGAAGGCACCATCATGCTTATTACATTACTAGAGAACTCAAATACAGTCAAGACAAATTTCACTGTACAATGCTTATCGAAGGGGAAAGGGGAAGGAGGAGTGTGTTGAGCAGCCATCCCTGTACTGAAGAGGGGCAAATAGAAAACCTGACGTGAGCTATCAAACTTGTTGCGTACTCAGGGCTACGACTTTGAAACTCTGGGTTCTGTTTAGTTTACAGCTAAATGGATTTCTTCTGCAATAAACTTGTAGTCTTATTAAGGTTTGTGTGTGTACATATGTTGGTCACAGCAAGCAGATCAGATGCCCGCATCACTTCACAAGCTATTCTGTCTGAGTAAGAGGATGAAAGTTTTTTCCTCCGATGCCTCCTGCAGGTGTCAATATAAATGAGTTCAGAGTACCCATTAGTGCATTTTGATGAGCGCGTAAACACGAGTTTGTTTGGAGCCAAGTGTTCTAAGAAGGAAAAAAAAAAAGGCAAGCTTCTCCAATTGCACAAATTGCACTATTTGTGTTTCCAACAGTAATAGGCAGAAACAGTAACACTTACACAAAATGTGCAGCAGAGGGTTTTTGACTGAAAGGACCTGAATTCTATTGGGCATGTCCTTTAGTTCACTTTTGTTGCATTTAGTTAACCGGTCTTTTTTTTTTTCTTTTCTTTTTTTTTTTTTTTTTTTTTTTTCCAGTCCTCAATTCTCCAAGTCTACGTTTATAAATTAACAGTGTGACTCCTGTTGTGAAACTGGGGAAAGAACGTCCACCTCAATTTAAACTGGAAACCAAAGGATGCTTTCACATCAAAGAAATTATCAGAAGGGCTGTGTCACATTCCAAAGCCAAAAAAAATTAACAAGAATGCAAACACGATGGATAATGTACCACTGCCAAGACTGTCTGCCCACAGTGGAGTTTTCAGCGACGCTGTCCAGTGAAACGGCCTTCCATTTGCCCGGTTCCTCGTCCAGAGCCAAGTTTCTGTGCCATGCCACCTCTCGGAGGGGGTCCTCTTCCGTCACGGTCTCGCATCATGCCACCACCCACTATTCCACGGGGACCCCCAGGGCCTCTATCATTGCGACGAATATCCCTACGATCATCGCCTCCACCTCGGGTCTCTCTTTCACGAGCGGCTCTTGTTTTTTTCTCTTCTACGTTCAAGCGCACCTCACCCCGGAACATAATAGGCTTATAGGGAAAAGTGTTCAAGGCACACGTTAGTCACCATTTCACAAAGTCCATTTATACAAGGCATATGAAAACACTGCATTCGCTGCATGCCTCAGCCTACCTTCACTTACAAGCGGAAGACAAAAATTAACTGTTAACGGTTCCCTGCAGCACACAACCTTAGCCCTAGAGGCCTACAGTAAATGGAAGAGCACTTCTGAGTTCATTTGGCATGCAAGGAATTAAAATGTCTTTCTCAAGTAAGGGCAGGGTTGTCTTTGGCCTCTTCACTGCCGGCTTTAGCCTTTTCACTTCAGGGCTAAAGTTCCTGAAGAACTGCTCTGCCAGGTCTCACTCCCACATACTAGAAATGAAAACCGCTGCTTTCTCCTCTCCAATTCCTCAAGTCACAACCACAAATAACCTTGCTCCTTTTTATCACCCCCAGGACGCAGAATTCAGAGACCCACGTGATGCCCTTGAAAAGGTTACGTCCTCAACTTTCAGCTTAAAAGGATCTCTAAAAGTTAAGCGTTGATACTTACTTTTGCAACTAAAATTCGCTGGACCGGCTCAGAATCGTCAAATACCACGAAACCAAAGTTAGGCAGTTTTCCTCCCACTCCTTTAGTATTTATACGAAGTTCTACCACATTTCCGAAGCCTGGGAAAACACAAGGGAAAAGCCACGTTAGTCAAAAAACACAGTGCCAGCTCTACCACCCCTCCGCTTGTTCCAGACAACACCTGTAGCGTTACATCATGTAAAAGTTCCCCTGTGTGGCCCTAAGTGAACGTTACGTGACTTTTCAACACACTTTTTCTTCTTAGTCTCTGCAGCTGAAATTGCTACTTACTCATGAAGAACTCCTTCAGCTCACTCTCATCGATATCATGCGGCAAGTTCCCAACAAAGAGCTGGTGGCTGTCTGGATAGCGAATTATTCGACGATTATCCGACTCATTCTGTTCCATGTCCCCTCTCCCTGTCGTCAACACAAAGAAGAAGGCAGAGCCACTGAGGTTAGAAGGTGTGTGTAGATTTGGATGAACACATCTACAAATAGCAACAGGCACGTTCACTCAAAAAATTCTGTACCTTCAGCTCTGGAGCTTATGTTTACCATGGGTGACACAGCGGGGAGGATACTATCTCCCTCTTTACACAGTCCTGACAATTTTGTAATAATACCACAAAGTATTTTTTTTTTTCTTTTCATGTGGTTTCCCTGGTTAGGTTAAATAAATCCATGTTAACTAAAACATCTGGCATACTGGCCAAGTTTGTTCAAGAGGTTCTTGTTATATCTTAAATCATTATACTGAAGAGGAGCTCACTACCTATTACATCGGACTTTTAAAAAGATTTGGATTTAAGTCAGCTCTTCATCAATTCCGTAGCACAACAGTATCCTTACTTTGGCTCTCATATTAAAACCAATGTTTGCCAGTCACCTCTTCTGGCTTTCATCTTCCACCATTTTGCCCCAGATACAAGTGAGAGTTCCTTATGTTCTCTCCAGCTCAGCTGAAGTATTAGTACGCTTAGCAGCGTGCAAGGTAAAATCTTTCCTGGTATCAACCTTACTAAATCATTACCTGCCTTGCAGCACGACAGCAGCACGCTGTTAGCCCTTTGCTACCTGAAGTATTACTCTGTAGGTATGTACCCCTTTCTCTCCTCTACTTCCCCTACAAGCCCATTTACAGCAACCTTGCTAGCTCGTTTGAAAGGTTTCCTTAAACAGATAAAACAGTTTGCTGAGTTCCTTTGAAAGTAACACCGTAGGGCTGAAATTCTACCATTTGGTCCACTGAGATTTCAGCTTTTTCTGCCCTGCCTCTGCTACCCCCCAGCCTAAGATCAGAATTAAAAGACTCGGGCTCTGTGACACGTTTTCTGCATGACTTGTATTACATCCAAGACTAGTAGAAATGCAGATTCGCAGCTTGATTTAGCCACAAGTTGCAGCTTTTGCTCCCTGCTGCAGATGACATGTTAAAAAAACCCCAAGAAATGTTAACCTGTAACAGATGTCACAGTTCTTTCTCAGTGCCTTAAATCCTTTCAGTTTCAGCGTTGTCCCCAGGTGAAAATATACTTGCACTGATCAAAGCCAAAAGCACTTTTAATCCCAATCCGTACCAGCATTTGGTATGCACTTACTGAAAACCTTCCTTAGAACCAATTTTAGCTAGAGTCGGTGGAGGCGCTTACAGTCGCTGAGACTTAACCATTTCTGCAGGCAGCGCTCTGCCAGCTCCTGCCAGCTTTACACTACCACTTCAGGATCATTGCAAATACCAACCCCCGCCCTTAGAACTCGTGACTTATTTTCACACTTAAGGAAGACGATGAACTGATCAACAACCCGTAACTCTGGGCCTTTGACTAGACAGCTTTTGCCCAGTGCTGCGCAGAGGTTTGCCAACTCAGAAGGCTTTCACCTCTCAACACCACTTCTGACGACTGTCAAGTAACGTGCACGTTTTCTAGCCAGACCATCCTACAGTTTTGGATACTCTGCAGGAGTAAGAAAATGCAGACAGCTGGCTGCTCATTCACTAAGACAAACATGAGGCAGCCAAACTGAGAACAGTGTTTTAGACAATTACACAAGGTGGAAAAATATGTATAAAATTATTAACTGACTGAGGCTGACACAGTGGGAAGGTTTTCTTCCAAAACAAAGCAGCCACAGGCACTTAAGAGCTCTCACTTCCAAGGTTCAGCAAAATTAAAGGACATGGGGGGAAAAAAAACAAAAAAACAAAAAAATTCAGATTTCCATAGCAGCTTTTCAGAACTGCATCAAACCACAGGAAAAGTACTCAAGCATATAAGCGAGTGGCCTATTAAAAAACATTTCAACAAAACAGAAGCTTGGAAATAATGCCTGATCTTTGCAACAACTCATCACCCGCTTGGCCTCCAAATTATATTCCCCCATTTCTAGCTGAAGGCAGTAGGAACAGACAGTTCATTACCAGCCCAATATAATACAGGTACAGACAAGACCCACTGAGGAGGCACCTCTCATTAACTAGTCCCAAGCAGACATGCAAGCTGATCCACATTACCTGGTCGAGGTCCTCGGGGTGGAAAACCCGGTCTTTCCCTGGGACGCTGTTCACGTACACGAGGAGGTTGAGACTGAGCTTCAGGTTTAGTTTCAACTCTTGGCTAAAACAGGAGGAGAACATGCATTATTAAACACCTGCTCAGTAAAAATACCCAAACCCCCAAAACTTACCAAAACAAAAAAAACCCCACAACACAAGACATAGGTAAGTGGCATGCACAAAACAAACTCCAGAAGATATACAACCATGTCAATGTGTTTGGGAATACAGTTTTTTCACCTCTATAAATTCCTCTGTACCAATCCAGGACTGCAGTGTTCGGTTATTTCTGCTAAAAGGTGCAAAGCAAACATCTCTCAATCAGAGCGTCTCCCCAAAACATGGCTAAGGTGAATTTTCCATGTTTGACCAGGCATTGAGACTCCAATGCTCCGTTATTCAAGAATCCCGCAAGCTGACTAAAAACCCCACGTAGATGAAATAAAGCTCCCTCAGGCCAAGCTCAGGCTTCACGGGTTCAGAGGCAGTCCGAGATGAACGCGAACAGATGGGCAAATCACATATTCTGTCTGAGTCCCTGAGGGATTCTTTTCCTTGAGTGCAGAGCAACTATAAGGAAAATACCAAAAAGAACGAGGAGAACAAAACAAAAGCCCTCAGAAGTGGAATAAGTATTTCCGATACAGTAAAGCCGCCTGAAATGACAATTTCTACAGACTACCTGCTGAGGATATTCTGCAACTTTCCTGTTGTCAAGACTGTGATGCTCAAAGTACACCCATCATATTCTCAGGAACTAAAACACCTATTCCATGTTTTGCAAGCAAAAAATGCTTTTAAGGATAATTTGAGAAAAAGACACAGAACAATTAAAAATATTTCTACGCAGCCTGTTGGTTACTGAAGCAATGTCCAACATATTTTAAATTCCATTTTCTGTACAACAGTCCAGCAGCTACTGCTGTGCTGAGTTCTTATCTTAGAAAAACAAAATTATCCTTAGGAGCACAAAGAAGAACACTATGCTCCAAGGAAGATTAAACACAAGGACAATGGCTATAAGCCCAGACTGCTGCAGAGAAGTAGTTTATGTTAAACATCTCCCTTATTCTCCTTTAAGGTCTCAAGACAGCCGACAGTTCCAGCCAGAGGGTACCTCATAGGGGTAAGAAGACTGTATTTTACGTGACACGTGCAGGTATTACGCACCAAATAAATGTTTCAGCCCCCCCGATCACTCGTGCTCTACCCAGCTAGGCATTAGCTCGTCCTTCCAACATTTCTAGGATCATTTTTTCAATTCCAAGAATAAGCTAGAAAAATCAGCCTCCCTGTTAAATGTCTTTTCATTATACCTCCTCATGGGTCACTGGAGCTCTCCTGCCATCTTTTACTCACAAATCTTTTAGTGCATTTTAAATTGTACCTGGAAAGCAAAACTCAATAGATGCAGACCCCCATTTCTTAGATACTTATGGCTATCAGGCTTAAACACTCGAGTCCTTCCATCAACCATAGCAAAGACTTGCTAAATCACTTAAGTCCTTCTGTTAAACCCCGAAGAACAGTTACCTTACACCCGCTTGCTTTGCATTTCATTGAACTTCTCATCTATCACACAAACAACAAACAGCTAATCTCATTAGCTGCTTTCTAATCAGTACCATCCCTTTTTACCGAGTAAGACTGCCTCAGTGCTCTCTGGCGCTGCCCGAAGAGGAAAGCACTTGCGCAAAACTGTGCTCCCCCAAAACACCGCAGTTAATAGCCGCATCACGAGATGCCTGTTAAGGGCTGCCATTTACAGCCCAAGCAGCAGCTAACTGCAACTCTCATTTCACAGAGAGCACACAAAGTGGACTGAAAGGCACAGAATACGGATTTCAACAGACAACGACTAAAGGAGCACTCAGCCCAGGAGCCGAGTGTGCCACAAACCTCAGCCTAACGGAGCTTTGAGAACAATTAGGGAAAAGGTGACATTGTCCCTTCTCTTCAGGAGCTCACACGGGGAGGGAAAGGGACCTCTTTCTGCTACGGCAACGCTACTGGCAATGACAGCAAAACCAGACGCAAGCCAGCCTTTATTCACCAACTGTGGAACTGAATACCCCCCTGAAACAGAGAAGGATGGGACAGAAAGTACAAGAGAAGAGGTGGCTCCAAAGGCTGGTACAATTCTATTTTTTAAATCTTAAAAGGCTTAAAAATTTCTCTAGAGTGACATGACTGCCATAATCAAAACGCACACATGCAAAGAACCAACTAGCCAAGCAAACAAACGAGAAACCAACACTTCACATGAAACAAAAGAAAAAACCCCACATCATCTCACCAGAATTCCAGCAGCTAGGTTAGATGCATACCTCAGATAGCTACCACACTGTCTCTGAGGTAAATGTGGACCACACCACTTACTAAAGGCGCTCATCAATCACTTCCACAAAGGTGCTATAGATTATAGAAGAGCCTATCCAGAGTCCGAAGAGATTGAAGGTGGTGAGAGAATGCAGCGTCTATGAACAGACCTCTCCCTGAACTCGCCACTTCTGAGCCAGAAGACAAGAGTCGGGGAGCACCCTGCCTGCCTCCGCTGCTCCAGCACGCCTATGACAGCTGATGTGTTAACGCAAATGGGAGGTCAGAATACCTGAAAATGCTATAAAGAGAAGGCCCAATTTATCAGTGTAGGCAGCTTGATTTCTAATTGCCCACAAGAAGAAAAAGAGCAAGAAGCACTGACCTGTTTAACTCCACAGCTGTAAATAAAGAGGAGCTCAACTGGTGTATATCCAAAACAGTACATGTACAGTCCTTTGAAGGGTTCTGAGTTCATACTACAGAAGCTGTATTTTTAACTTGATAAAAGATGGGGGAAAAACCGGAGTGACGCGCAAAAAGGAACGAGAAGGACGGTTAACAGCTGCTTTGTAACATCACTGATGCTGGCTAGAACAGCTTCCCAAAGGAGCTACCCACCCACTAGTGCGATCTACTGTCCCCGTTTACATGCACAGTATCTGGCATCAGTGGATCCGAGAGAACAGGAAAGAGCTGCTACTGATCCGTAACCCCTTGTACAAACTGTTCAGGTGCCTTTTCTACCACCTTTCTGTATACCATGTCTGAAAAGCATGCAAGAAAAGGAGCTAAGAACTGACTAATTCTGCCTCCAGAAGAGCTGAGAGTTGAAATTCTTGCCACTTCAGTATTGTTCAGAAACTTCCACACGGAATTACTTAAACATGAATTCACAGCAAAAGTAACCTAAAAGGCAGAAAAAGCATGACAAGCTGCAGAGGCAACACAAAAGAGTTCAAGGGGACATCTATAAGCTATATTTGGCTCTCTCGTACGGATAATTTTAAATCATTTTTGCAGTCATATTACAAAAATCCACTGTCTCTACTGCAAATAAACCAAACCCAATTTTGGTTTTGCATAAGGAAAATGTATTCTGTACTAGAAAAAACCACAGTTTTTACGGCTCAAATAACATCTAAATGCTCAAAAGCCCTGTTGAAGCTGATGAAGACAGGCTTCCCGTTACGTAGCCGCTACCTGATTTCCATGACAGCCCTCTCAGACCAAAAGCAACATCATACAAGGTGTTGGTTTTGGGTTTTTTTTGTTGTTGTTTTTGCTTGTTTGTTTGTTTTTCTTTTTTAACATGCATTTGGCTGAAGGGCCATCCTAGACAGGTTCCTCTCTGTCAGTAAAAAATGGAGAAGAAATCAGTGCAAAAACAACAGCTGCGATAACCCAGCCACCCTACTGAAAATTGCAGTCTTTTAAAAAAGGTTGGACATGAGCTACCACAACATACAGTGCTTTGGTACACAGCGTCAGTAGAAGAGGTTAAAGCACACGTTTTCTATTTTGAGGATTTTTATATAGATGAAGGCAGCTGAATTGAGAGTCTCAGACCGTCTCGCACCAGCTTGGCAGGTGCAGGACACGAGCTATCACCCGGTCAAACTTTCCTTCCCCTCCTCACCCAGTCAACCTAGGAATGGGAAGATAGCATTGTCCTGGCAAGGAAATGTGAATCCTTCCATTCCTCCCACAGTCATAAGTTGGTACAGGGTTCTGTGACAAATTCATTATAAATGGATAATGAAATCCAGCGTACTTCTGTAGACATTAGCCTTAGAAGGCAATCTCGCACCTTCTCAGAAATGGTGCTATCCCTTTTTACTGCTGGGGCACTTCCGCCAATGAAATACCCCTTTCAAACACACTTTAGAAAACTACCATTTTGTGGGGAGTTGATTTTTTTTGTTTTGTTTTGTTTTTTATTTTCCCTTGTAAACCAAACCACATCCCATTAAGATAGGTCAAAAAAATTTCAGTAGTGATTTCCTGTTTCCATACAAAGAGATTTTAACATCACCATCACCCAAAGTTCCACCTGTTACGTGTACGTGCCTTCGCTTGCGACAAGAAGGTGAGTGCATTAACATTTAAGACACAATTAATTTGTGCAATTTAAGTCAAACAAATTGATCTGTTAATTTAAAAACTGAAGCAGTTTGCAGAAGAAATGAGACAATCCAAGGTGTTCACAGATGGGTTACCTGTGAGACTGGTGCTTTAACATGGGGTGGAATTCCAGAGGAAGAAACAGTACCACTAGGAGGCAGGTTTTTACTGGTCACTGAAGCCCAAGAGAAAGCCTGCAGGAAATGCAACAAACCTAGGCTACTAATCATGGCAAACCACTGACATTCCTACAGGGAAACTCGTCTGCTGAAAATACACTAACGGTTCATATCTGACTCTTAAATAACTGTTGTGCAAGCATTACAATGAAGATACAGAAGGATTTGCAGTTCTAGCCATCTGTGGCCTCCAACGGTGTGGAGCAAGCGTGTACCGTGCCCACTACCGCTACTTGAGTGAGCCCAGTTCCCTCAGCATCCCCAGATCACTGCTTTCCATGATGTAACCAAACCTAGGACTGAAAACCCTGTAGTGTTAAGTGTCTTCGCACAAAGAAAGAAAGTGGATGCCAGAAGTTTGAAGTAAAAACAGAAAAGAGAAAAAGGATTGGAAAAAAACAAATGGGAGACACGCTGGAGCTAGAAAATGACCTCTCTCCAGCTTTCACCCGTTCCTCCCATCTCTTTCAAACTACCTCAGTGTAACCATACCAGATGACGCACGGTGTGCCCGGCGGTTTTTTAAGATTAGGCATCCTGCCTCTAAAGGAGACAGTCAATGCCCCCATAGTCATTTTGAACCTACACGGCCAGCAATTTTGCAAGCGTCAAGGCATTATGGTTTTTTCAAGGAAGAGCAGTGGTTCCCATTGTATGAGATTTTTGTTGGTGGTAGCCTGAGGTGTTTTCTTAGCATATGTTAACTCCACATTTAAAAAGCTTTACACATGCATAAAACCACACACACGCACACTTTACAAGCAGAGCATTAAATTTATGATAGGCGACTTGAGCAGCATTTAAAAATAACATTATTTTCTTTTTTAGTGAAACTTTGCATTTTTACAAGTTCAAGGTTCAAGTCTAGCTGTTCATACAGCATGACACTGAAAACAGGTACCACTTTGGCCGCTCAAAAAGGCTAAGCTCAAAACCAAATCGTCTGGTTTACCATCTGCACCTAGAAGCACAGATATGACTTTTAACTAACCTTTGGTGGTTCTTGTGGTAGTGAAACAGGTTCTACAGGAGGCGGAGATGGAGACTTCTCTTCCAGCTCCTCAAGGGTCTTTTCTTCTACTTCAGCTTTCAGCTCCTCGGTTTTTGTTTCAGATTCCAGTTCTGGCTCAGGTTCATGAGACGATTCTTCTAGCGCCTCCTCTATGCCATTGCTACAATAATCAAATGCATTTTATGCAGCTTATCAATTGCTTTGTAGTTTATGACTTTTTATAAGCTATGCTATGGTAAAGGCTGGTATTAAAAAGATCATTCTGTTTCCAGTTGCTACCATATGGTACCTATATATCCAGTACTGTGAGAAGTTAAGCTATACCCCTGTAATTGTCTACAAAGCCAGATTTTACTCCTGCTGAAGCAAAGACATGTTTTACAATTCTCTGCAGAGAATGTGAAAATCACACAGACATATAAACCTTCTAAGGAATAGGTGCTAAACTCAAGAACTGCTGCTCCTAACAGAATAGAAGCACAGCGAGAGGCCAATGGAAGACTAAGCCTTACACATAAACGAAGCCAATTTTGGAATGAAACCCACAGCTTATTTACAAAAATCCCATACAAGTCCTTATGAAAGGAGTTGTGAGTCTTGTTTACTGAAAATCGCAGGCAACTTCCTCTCTACTCTGCGTGTTCCAAATGTAAGGGCTCTGAATTTCTTCACTTCTCTCTTCAGCCATCTCAAAAGCTTACCGATTCCAAATACTTCTGCCTATGCAGCTCCTGCCACAGGTTAGCATATGCCTAAGTGACTATCTGGTGAATGTTGCCTTTGCAACTTCTTTCCAATTGGCACAGTAATCAAAACCAAGACCTGACTTAATGCTTTTAGGCATCAAAAACTTCCTGCAGTATCTTGAGCAAGTCACCGCCAGAATGCCAGCAGACTCCCCTCTTACATAAGATTTCTCATGAAAAGCATTATGTGACCAGCATTTAGCGTCATCGCTGATGCATTTAACAGACATCATCTAGTGATGTCGTATATGTTTTTTTTTTTTAACAAGAAAAGCACGAAGTCAGTTCTGGCCCTTTAAAAGGCATTCCTATGTTTCAAAAAAGCAAAGGGTTTTGGCGTTGTTTGTTTCTTTGTGTTGGGGTGTGTGTGTCTTGGGTTTTTTTAAATTAAAATGTATTTTTCTTACAAAACATAAAGAAACTTTTTTCTTTAATCTTGTTTAGATGTTAAGACACTCAGGACAGAGATCTATTCTTCCAATAGAGCTGTAGAGCAACTTCTCAAAAAGTAGACCTTCCTCTCAGTTTCAAGTGCTACCCAAATTTGAGGAGTAACATATCATTAACCACCCCTTGGTTAACCCATCTGTTCACATAAATTACATCATATCAACTCACTGTTATAAATTTACATAACAAAGACTCCATTAAGTGTGTACTTAAACATAGTTGCTACCTTTTCACCTCATATCTGAAACCAGAAGAGAAAATAACTAACAAACATAACAACCTCCCCCACTTCCTCTCTCCATTCAAGAAGCAACATTTCAAAATAATATAACCTTAACATAACACAGATCCATATCAAGTTAAGTGTAGTTTCCTAAACTACCTGTTAAATCACATTCAGAATCCAAAGCCAAAGCAATTCTGTCATTTTCATTAAAAAAGCAACTTCATGTAATAGAATGGACTTCTTACGTTACAGGATGGTTTTCATAGTAAGTACTGCTTGCATTCTCTTGTACAGGTTCGGGTGATGGTTGTCTTTCCTCCTGCTCCTCTTCCACCTCTTCCTCAGACTCTGACACAAAAAGAAAAACTTCCTTAAACATCTCTGCAAGCGTACACAAGCCAGACTTAAAATAAAAGCACATTAAACTAGTAGTAATCAAAATAAAGCTTCATCAACAAAATAAGGCAAACTCAGCTGCAAGAAAAGATAGAACACCCTTCCACTTGTTCAAGAGGCTTTGTTTCTTACCATTTTCACAAAAAGGAGAAACTAGAGACATGTTGCTGCTAGAAAGGTCTGGGAAGAGAGTTTGAGGGTCTTTTAAAGCAGCAGATGCTTTTCATACAGTGGCAGTAAAGGATAAAGATTGCACTATTAGCTCATAAATCTCAGTACCTAAAACTAAAAAGATGAACCTCAAATACAAGGATGATTGCCTAAGATGCTTTGTTCCACAGAACCGAGATGAAAAAATTCCAGAAATTATCCAGTGAACCCATGTACATGCATTCTGGTTGTAGTCTGATTTGCTTTGCCTCAGCGAACAGAGAGGGGAAAAAACCCACCCAGGTCAAGTTCAGCCCCTGAATAGAGATGAGTTACTGAATGTGACGATGACATGAAAGCGAATTACGGGTCATATTTGAAAAGCCAATTACATTTTTTTCTTCAAATCACTTTTAGGTAAAGTTCAAGTGATCAGAGAAATCAAGTCTAGCTGATGAAACTAGTGGCAGCAAAAGTACTATTGCTCAGGATTTCCATTCTCTGCCAAGCCTCATCCACCCCGAGCCAGTCCAGCCCTTCAAGGAGTAAGGTACTACTATGGGGCCTTCATTTTACAGAACGTTTTGGACCAGCAGATAGTTCCAGCAACATAACCTATACTCCCCGCCTCAGTCCCCTCCCAAATTACTACGCTCCATGGGAATGCAATACAGTTCGTGTCTTTCCACGTCCGCTAGACACTTCCGAAACCTCTGCATACTACTTGCTAGAGGAACAAGAAAAAGACAAACTCTACCTGTACAGTTCTTCTCACCTTCATCAAGTTCTCCTTCTGAATCCCCAAATACTTCATCTTCATATCTGAAGATATCATTATGGACATAGAACTTGTTTGGAACAGAACCCTGTAAAAGAGCAACATGCATTTTTTTGCATATACGGTATATTAGTAGCCAACAAGAAGGATGGATTAGAGATATAAGCTTTGGGTACATGCCAACAGTATGGAATAGGACTATTTCACTAAAGCCATTTTCCAAGCGGTACCTCTTCTCTAAGCAAACAATTGAACGGTAACTTCCACCCAACTGAAAAAGGACGTTTCAAGCAGAAGAAAAATAATTTTACTAAGTCACGGCAATCACAGGTTCAAACTAAACATAAAGTCCCTCAGTTTGATCAGGGAATTTGAGTATTCCCTATTACAAAAACTTTACAATAAAAAACCAGAATGAACTTTCACGGGGTGACTGTATGCTTATAGCATTGCATAGGGAAACAGGGAAGAAATTCAACAAGACTCTAAAGCATTAATCACTAACCACACAACAGTTTGTGATGAAGTGGGGGAAAGAAGCAGAAAGAACACAGGACACCCTTTACCCTGACACAGCTATGCTCTCGCTAAGAGCCAATTTTGAGCAGTAACTTGCACAGCATCAACCCATACTCACATTTGCCAGCAAACTTGAAGAAAGGACAGAACTACGCTAGAGACTTGGTCTGCAGAGCTGAACATTATGCTTTTTATTTATTTGTGCCAATGGCAGCTCCCAAATGCAAGCTCCAATTTCCTTTATATTACTGCTCCAATACGTCAAGTCTAAGAAAATAAAACAGCTCAGGATGGGTCCAACATATTCATTTCTCTGCACTCACATACTGTGACACATTCAATGATAGCCCCTGGGCCAAGCTCTAAAAGCCAGATCATATCTTTTGCCTCAATATGACAAATTATAGCTACAGGTCAGATTTCCATCTTCCTTATTTGAAGTTAAAAGACAATCTTACATATACTTACTTCTGGAGCGAGCACAAAAGTCTGCATGAACTTCCTCATTGGCTGCCCGTTGTTTGACAGCTCTCCCATTACTTGCACAACCACCCCATCACTCAGAGTAGCATGAGCATCCACATGACGAATCTTGGTGTGGCATTCGCTGAACTGTAATGACATCACTTTCTTGTGTATCTCCTAGAAACAGAAAGTTACATTTTACCTACACTTAGTTTTGTACAGAGCTTTACACCTTTTAAATACCTGAGTCTGAACTAACAAAAAAACCCCACCCCACGGAAGCTCAAAAGGTAAATACACAAACCAAGAAGTGTCTTTCACTGAGGACAGTCTGACTGAGCTCATCTAACTTCTATTCTGAAGTTTTCCACCAGGATTCAAGTACTTTTCACAGTAGTCAAATAGTGTAGAACTTGCTATCCAATTTTTCCAGCTGTATTACAACATATAACCTATTTTAAGAATTCAGTTTTTTAAAGGGCTTGTGAGAAGGACAGGATTTACCTTGTGTTTTGAAAAAAAAACACCAAACCACCACCCCCCAAACAAAAAACCCCAACCCTCTATGCATCCACAAAGTACCCAAATGTCACAGGAAGGGGTAACATCTGCACTGCGCCAAGACTTCTGTGCCGCCGAATCAGGTTCTGCCAGTGAAAGGAGAAGAAACCAAACCTGCCCTGGGCTAAAAGCCACATTGCTCAAAGATGTGGCTACCACATGAACATGCCCCTAGGTGACAGACATTATTCTGGAAACTCCACTCACAGAAGAATTTGGTACATACACAATTCCACGCAACCGGCAAAGATCAAAGTCCCCTTCCTAAGGAACCACTTCTTACTGAAATAAGATAGCACAAGTCTAACAGGTCCTCTTGATTTTGTTTCCCATCCTAAATATATTTTCTGCAGTCCAGATGCAAAGCCGATGAATCAAACACAACCCACAATAAAAGCAGCAGTAATCAAACAAAAAAACTCAATCCAACAAATTCCTATCTGTCTCTGAACAGGAGGCAGTATCACAATACATTATTTACCAGATAAGAAAGTCAAAGTAATTGGCAAAGAAAAAAGACCGATTCATACAACTAAGTTCTGAACGTTAATGAGGACTACAGGACTGATTTTGATACGCACAGCTTGACCATACACTGCTTCCTGCGGTTTCCCACTGGCATCCAGTCCTCCATGGACGTAAGAAGAATTCCTGCCATAAAACCTGCAAGTGAAGAGATGCAAAGGTCATAGCAGCGAAAGCATAAGAACAAAATCCAACAAATATTTTAGCCATAAGTTGTGGAGCTCAATGCATCAGGAATTTCAGCACAAACAGCAATTCAAGACATTTTCCGCTTTCGAGGCTCCAAGAATACAGGAACAAACATTATTGTTGTCATAGTCGGTATTCCAGTTTGCCCAAGATACGTAGCAAGCTCCTAAATCAACCTCAACCTTTCACTTGCTTCCTTTAAGCAAGGTGGCCATTTTGTATTGAAGGTTCCCCAGCGTCAAAATCATCTGCCCACGCTAAAGCCACGCTACCCAGCCGAGGCGTTAGCCTAGGTAGGAACAATCCGCCTGCCTCTCCTCTGAACCCCCGTTCTCTTCAAAGATTCGGGCAGCAGCGAGGGGTTCTGTCTCGGATTCAGACTTGTCTGACCAGCTGTCCTGGGTTCAGCTGGGATAGAGTTAACTTTTACAGGAACCTGGGAGGTGGGGGGGGCACAGCCGGGGCAGCT
>JANZLO010000007.1:35646209-35657612 GCA_026937515.1 Polyboroides typus | reverse complement strand
CCGCCGGAGGGGGGTGGGGGGAGTGAGCGAGCGGCTGCGTGGTCCTTTGTTACCGGCTGGGCTGAAACCACGACACCAGCCAACCCACCTCCCCATCTCTCCCGTCTCTCTACCCTATGTGGCTGTTATTTCACACTTCAGCTTTCTCAGAAGCAATGGCCAAAGAGCTCATCACAAAACTCCGAAGTATTAGAAAAGACCACGTTCCTCTCAAGCACCACAGCTGAACACAAAGCCCTCAGAATAAATGCTGTCTGAAATCAAGTGTAAAAAACCAGCAAATGAAAGAAGGCCAAACAAAACTGCATCTTACTGCTGCCACACCAAGGGATAAATTCAGTACTAGATGTAGCCCAAAAGCAGCACTCTCTCTATGCTTCTTACAGTTAGGCAGTGAACTGTATTTCATTTGCATTAATTGCATCATTGTGTACAATAATTGTATCACCACTTATAGCAGCCTCCACTGTATAACTCTTGACACAAAACTAATATTCCATATTTACGCTACCCAACAAGTAGCAGTTGCGGTTTTGGTCTTGAAAACAGCACAAACCTCTGCACCGCTCCAAGAAAAACAAACCCCGAGACCCTTTCTTGACCTAGCTTCTGGACCAGATTTCAAAAGCCCATATTTTCTATACGTAATATACGTACACTTGCTTCCGATATTTTTCTTACATTTCAGAGATCTTTTTGCACTTTCATTCCACTTCCAAATTTTGAGCCTAAAATATTCTAAGTCTTGTTTCAGATTTTTACTGCCAGCTTATAAAGCATGTGACAAATGCCTAATATTTTCTGTAGTTTAAAATAATAGAACAGACAAAACCATCATATCACACCTTCCGTGAGGTATGAATGCTAACATTGGTCCTACCTCTACAAGATACCATTATCATCCACTCTTGTACTGTATATGAAATAAAATTCTCATTAAGTACTTCTGTAAACTCGCTGTCACACAGCTTAGCAAGGATACAGAATATTTCCCGCTGGTTAAACAAGGCAATGCAGAGGGTCAGCGTTAAGATAGAGAATTAAACACTAGAACTTCCACAGTTGCCATTTCTTGGTTTATCCTACTAAACCTAGAAACTCTTTCCAGTTCTACTTTCCTGAAAATACCAACCCAAGATTTTAATTCCCTTGACTACGTCCAGAAAAAAGTCTGGGAAATATTAGATTGTTTGCTTTGGTACCAACTGCATAGCCATGTTTTTGAGCATGGTCCAGCACTTCCTAACAGCAAGGAAAAACAGAAGTTCTGCTGAAGCAGTGCACAAGCAGATAGGAAAACATCTTTTCACTCTCTAAATTCCAAAGTAAGCCCTCTGACAGTCAGCATATCTTACTAAGTGCTTTCACAGGGCGACCAAGAGTTTGAGCTTGCCTTTCAGGAACTGTTCGAACTCTTTGGTAGGCAGAAAACCTAACAAGTGGGAACTGCAGATCAGGAAAGGACCAAACGTTAAGTCCCCAGTTCTATGGAATTACAGATTTTCAGTTAAGGGGCCAGTAAAGCCATATAAATTCACCTAAAGTGTAACAGGCATGCGAACTACACGGAGTAACATCCATTTAGAGGGCAAACTGATCTCTGCTTACCCGTAACCCCTGGATAAGCTTTGGATAATGACTAGCGACGGGATACTCGGTGCTCTTCTCAAGCCTTTAGTAGGATAAACAAGTAACTTTAACACTTGCTGTCCCGACTCCCTTATCGCTGCAAGAAGGAGCACATCAAGCACCAGGAAGCCCTGAAAACCAAAACCTTTCTGTGGCAGTGAGCCAGCTATTGTTCAGACTAACAGCAAGAGAAAGAGAGAAGATAAGATGCCCTCTCAGAAGAACATCAGTCATAAACAAGGTGGGGCCAAAGAACAGAGAGGCAAATGTCCTCCATATCTGAGCTTGACTAGAAAAAAGCAGCTACCCCTGCAGCCCAAAAAAAGGCACAACGGTGGCAGAGACTAAAACTGGCCAGAAGACATTTCACACAAGCAGCTCAAGAATCGGCTATGATTCAACCAAACCACATCAGAACCTGCAGAACACTTCTGTGCAGAGGTATTTAAGAGAAATTTCACAGATGCTATTGTTAGTGACGCTTGTGCCGCCTTTCAAGTGGACAGAGAATATTCGTGAGCACAGAGTATTACCCGCACTAGGTGAGCTTGCCTCGTGAGTGTCTACCCAGCTCCCCCAGCCTCAGCAGGGCCATTCCAGGAGACAGTTAACCAACTGGTCATCGACAGCCCCTCCACTTCATAGACGAAGAAAAATTCTGTGAAGTTTTTGGACTAGAACCTTTGATGAAAACACAGTTCCTGCAAGAAGGTAAACTCTATGGAAAATTCCCCATTCCCACTCAACATACCACGCATACAGCGTAATTTGGAAAGCTGCATTTCAGAGTTCTTCGAGTAAAGCTTGAGATTTAAAGGTGTGGGAATAATATCTAGTACCTCCTATAAAGCACCAAAGTTGTCTTCAACAGGCTAAATGTCTCCTCAGACACCATTTTCCTCATATGTACACTTCTGCCAATTTCATATCACCCCAATCTGGAAACATCAGTCTATATCCCATATGTACCAGCTACATAATGCTCCCATAGCATGTGTTAATACTGATGCAACGGAAGTAATGTTGCCATACTAAGGGAAAGCAGGAGGGACGGCAAACCTAGAACAGCCGGCTGCTCTTCCTTGACCGAAGCAGTTAGGGAAGAAAAACATACCGACAGTATTCTTGCTTAAACACACACCCCATACCCCGCCTCACATCCTGCCAAAGGTACAGTCACTATCATTACAGGTAAACGCTCTTATGAGCAAAATCAAAGACTATTTTCAACACCAAGTTTGAGGCATGGGTGATTTACCCCCATATACAGTTTAACTGCCATTGAAAATAAATGTTGCAGAAGGAAAAGGCAATCTCACTGTAGAACCGATACAGTTCTCCCTCTGCGTTTGGTATTAAGCTGTGAAGCGTGGCCTAATCATCCCTTTTATCTGTCTCTTTGTTTATGCAAACAATTTCTGGGTTTCAGAGCAAAATGACAGCACACTGGACAAGAAACTTGTCTTACTAACTTGGGCTTTTCTGTCATTCAAAAATGACCCTGCTGTTCCGATATCAGGATTTCCACTGCATCATTTGCCCACTGCATCAGTTGCTCACAACGTAATTGTTGCCTTGAAAAACTGGTATAGTCACACCCTTTTTAAGTCTCTTAAAAGAATTTCGACTGCCTGACCTTTACAGGCAATGAATAGTTAGAGATATCGACAAGATGCTAACTGCTGACAGACCTGCCTAAGAGGTGCCTCCAAAGCTACGTCCAAATCAAGAGGTCCCTTCCCAGGCCTCCTGGGGAAAACACCCAGGTGTGATACGCACCTAAGGAACACAGTTCTGGGGTCAGAGCGAGCTGTCTGTATATCAGGTATCGATGTGTTATCTGGACATACTTGTCCAGTTGTTGATCTGACTAATTTGTTGAAGTTCTGAGGGTGAGGAAAAATTCTGCAATTGCTATAACTCCTGCTTTTAATTTCTGTTAGATTACTAAACATAGATTAGGAAAGCCTGGAATACACTGCTCAGACACCTTAAAAATAGATTTAAACACAGAAAACAACATGGTTCCACCCCGGATCAGTAATTTAAGTAAAAATACCATTCATTTTCCCTACCTCAAAGCTATAGATGAAAAGAGGCATTATTCAAAAGACCGAATTCTTAAGTAAGCCACCCGAGAGCTCTAACTCGTGCTCAATCAAACAGTCCAATTTTTCAGCATCAACCTTATGTCAAGTTCTGAGACAAGACCAACCCAAGCAGTGACTGGTTTTTTTCTTTTTATAGTCTGGCAAAGCTACTTTCACCATTATTTATTACAAGTCCATGCTGCTTTAAGTCCAAATGTGGAAATGCAAAATCTTAAGCGACAAGCTCTATGTAACCAATCAAAACCAGAAAAAGGAGGAAGAAAAAACAAAAAAAAGGGAAGAAACACACTCAGAGTACCACTTAAATAGTGGACACAGTTAAAAAAAAAGCCCTACTGTATTTTCCACCTATCTTGTCCAGGCTATGACATTTATACTTAAATCTCCAATCATAATCCGGATAAAAACTTCCCAGAGGTAATGCAAAATATAGCATCCTGAAATAATTAGCATGCTTGTCTTGAGTACTAAATGCAAGTGCTTCCTCTGCCATTTTATTTCCTTTTCTTTTCTGCCTTTTTAGAAAAGTATTTCCAGAATATGTACACATTGCCATTTTATCAGCGGAGAAGCAGCTCATTTTTCCACACAGGAAATACCGTGATAACATGCCACACATCCATATGATCACACTTGGTTGTAGTGCCTAAGGAGTTTTCAGTAAGATGAAATAGTTTTCCAAGAGCCCAAAAGTTAGCCAGGTCCACTTCCTTCTGTACTCAGAAATTAATGTTTATCGATTTATTACGAACAGTACACACTTTTGTTCAAAAACACTAGTCACTTTGTGTGTGGAAGTGTTACCTGTGCAAGAAGTCAGGAGCTTTATTTAGCAGAGTGTAGTACTGTCTCACGAACTCCCGCCCTACGAGCAGGGGACTTGGCTTCTCCATCACCATTTCTTTGGTACACAGTGTCAAATGCTGTAATTAAAAATATTCATGTTAGTTTGAAGACAGCCCTATATATCACAACTTCCCCATAAAAGGGATGAGCATAATGATATTAGAATTGAAACAATTATGTGAACAGGAACTTAATTCACACAGAACTACTCCACTAATTCAGGACACCCTCCCCCACCTCCTTTGAGTAAATAAAAAGATTTCAGTCAATTCATGTGTACAAACAAAGTCCCTTACAGAACAGGTGCTTTAAAAAACAAAACAACAAAAAACACCCACCCACCCAACCAAAAACCCTGTTAAAAACGTGTAGCCCTGTTTATTTAACCCTTTGGCAATATACTGAGGAACAATTAAAAATCCAAGTTAAACAGCATGGCAAAACAAACAGGAATACACTTTCTTAAGTCAGCCGGTAATATTCCTTTATCTCAAAGCACATCCGCTTCAAAAGGCTACTGTCACACCTGTAACACAAAGACGGTAGCACCAATATTCTGAAGTAATTATGTGGCTGGATTCACATTCCTTGAAGACCGGGAAGGGAAACCTTTATGCCTCAGAGATGACCAAAGGTCTTAGGTACTACTTGTCCAACCTAACTGCATTTCACATTTGTTATAGAATAATTTAGGTTGTAAGGGACTTCTGGGGGCCACATGGTTCAACCCCGGGCACAAAGTATGACCAGTTTCTAACACGTTGCTCATTAAAACAAGTTCTGAATAAGGTTATTCCCTACCATGTAAACAGAACTCCCATTTGCAACTTGTGCCTGTCAGCTGTCAATTCAACGTGGTGCATCTTGGAGAAATATGGATCCACACCCTCCCACCAGGTAGCTGAAGGTAGCAGTAACAGCTCATCCCCCGACTTGGGTCCTCTGTTCTCCAGGCTGAACAAGCCCGGCCTTCTCAAAGTCTCGTCTCTCCGGGCGCTCCAATCCTCTAACGATCCTGGTGACCCTCAACCAGACCCATTTCAGCGTGTTGGTTTCTTTCCTGTACTGAGGAGTTAAAACTGGGAGCAATACTCTGGGTCTGGGTGTCACAAGAGTCCAAATGGAAAGGAAGAATCACTTCTGCTCACTACACTCCTGCTTACGCAGCCCAGAACGCAACCGCCCTTCCTCACCGCAAAGGTACGCTGCTGACTCAAGTTCAACTTTTCTGCCAGGACGCTAAGGTCCGTTTGTGCAAAGCTGCTTTGTATCCAGGTGCTTCCCAGCCTTTACTTTTGCATGCAGTTTTTCCATGCACATGCGGAACTTGGTAATTTGCCTTTATTGAACTCTGTGATGTTCCTGTCAGCCCATTTCTCCAGCCGATCCCTCCAGAAACTTGCTGCAGAACACCTCAGCCCATCATCCAGGTCAGGGGAAAAGTGTTAAACGGCATCAGCCCCAGCACTGCCCCTAGAGAAACTTCGCAAGCAGCCAGCTACCAGTTGGACTTAGAAATGCTCACCACAACCTTCTGATGCTGGCTGTCCAGACAGTTTCCCACCCACCTCATATGCTATCTGTCCAGTTTGTCTCCAAGAATAGTACAAAAAACCAAAGCCTTACTGAAATCAAGGTAAACCACATCTATTGCACTTTGCTCACCCACTGAGCCGTTCGTGTCATTGCTGAAGGCAAGCTAGTTGGTCAGTTATAACCTGCCCTTGGTAAATCCACGCTGGCTCTTCCAAACGCCTTCTTGTCCTTCATGGATCTGAACACAACACCCAGGAGGACTGGCTTTACAAGCCTTCCCAGGGATCAAGGAGAAGGAGGCCAACCTATAATTCCACCACTTCCCCCCCCGCCTCAAATGGTTCTTAGGTTTTACTTGCCATGCTCCTACCCATCCATACTGTCTCACAGATCATCTGCATCATCAAATGATCTTCAGCACTCTGGAAGTCTTTTTGATGGCTTGCCAGCACCCGACATGTCGCTTTTTCCAGCTCATGTCAGGAAGGTTGAACTTGCTCATGAATACCAGCATCTGCAATCACGAGATTCCCTCCAGTTCTCTAAAGAAAGCTTGATCTACTTACTCTCTCAAAAAACAAATGTGTAGGCAAGGCAGCAGGCAAAGAAGACCGAGTCAAAACCCCAAGTTTCCAACTTGGGAGATAATCCCAGAATAAGATGTTTGTTTTCTTACCAAAATAACCTCAACCCGTCAATCCAAGCCAGGAACCAATGCAAAGGGCTATTTGCAATTACAGCTGGACAGGACATAAAGCCCATGAGGTGAAACTGAGAGATTAACCTCAGCTCAAGAAGGGCCTGTAATAAAGGTAAACCGTACACAGGAACAGTGCCACAAACGTGTCAGATCCTGCATCAAAAAGGAACTCCGAAGAAAAAAAGCCCAAGTACTTAGCTCAAATAGTTCACACTTAATGGACTGTCAAAATAATCCCAACCCAGCAACCCAAGCCACAAGACAATACCAAAAACAGTTCCCAAATACAGTTAGCCAGGAATCACGCTTGAAGCAATGGTCTCAAAAACTTGTAGGCAAGGCAGCAGCCAAAGCACAAAATATAAGTTTTGAACTTGGAGATAAGAAGTCAGAAAACTTATTTTAGGATTATCCAGGATTTTTATTACGACCTTCCGAGACGCTGAAACACACTGTTAGTTGCGACTGATGGGAAGCCCTAGGGGAAGTAACTTTGATAATCAGACCCAAAACCAAATGTTAAGAATACTAAGGGACATCAAAGGCTTGAGCCCTGTGCATGTTCGAAGTGGGAACCTCCAAAGAAACAAAATCTGAGCAATTTGGGAGTCTTCCTAACATGGCTTATACTACAGCAATGGCACACGTGTGGGAATTTTACTTAGAAACCAACCTTAAAAGGAAAAGGACCTCAGTTTCTACAGATGAGACTATTTTTTTTTTGCTTCCCTGCCCCACAGGCAGATGATGAACACAAAATTGGTGATACGATCTTCACCACGAGCACTTGGGAGAATACACAAGGACGGAGCTTCATCACAAATTTTTTTTTTTTTCAAAGAACCTATTAAAAAGCAGATCACAGCCAGCACACATTCTTATGAATACAGCAATAAACAAAGTACACATGTTAACAAATTGCTGGCATACCACAAGGAAAACTGAAAATGCCTCTGGGTACAAAACATAATAATCTGTGACAAGTCATTACACTACATCAGATCTGTATCACACAAGATACTTTTCGTCACTGGAAGCTGTGCTATTTCAGGAAAGGCCGCCGAAACCTTTCAGAAAATTTGAGAAAGGCAAGTATGCAATGATTGCACGCAGCCAATTCTTCCCTAACGACTTGAAACGGAAGTTGGTTTACAAGCTCAAAGAGACAAGTACCATCCACCTCTGTCCATATTTCAAGTGACAGCACTATTGATTTATATCACAGAATCACAGTATTTTACAGGATGTCTCAGTACAATTCTTCACCTGTCTCAGTATTATTTCCTTTCATTATCTCTTCAGATATCTCTACAGGGGTAGCAGAGGCTCAGTGAACTGTTCAGGTCTCCAAGTCATTAAAAGGCAGTAACATAAAAATGCAGCTACTTCTTGCTATCAACATGGGTGCCATGAAACCAAGTTTTAAAAAGATTAAAATCTCCATGTGTCCCAATGAGTATAACACCTCCTTAAAGTCAAGGACCCAAGTCTTAGCAGGCCTGAGGGGTTTGGAGGTAAAGGCACCAGTGAAATTTAAGCCAAAACCCAAGGCATTGGCACCAACAATTTAAATAGTCCAAGCTTACAAAGAACGGTATCTCCGTGTTTTACCAGGCACTAATGGAAGCCTCGTAGATAAACATCCTCTGCAAAAGCTACTTTTCCAGTTTTCTTCGGTACATACTCAAGAGCCAAGGAGTAACAGCTAAGGAAGAAGAATCTGAGCGTTCTTCTCACTTGAATAAAATGAGCCGCATTCTTAAATCAGCCTGAGCAGCCATTGGGAAAGTGTCTTAATGAGAACTTACTACTCGAGGCACTCGCGTACATACTAGCCAGAAACTAAATACTGAAACTGAGATGGCAAACAGCAGAAATCAAGTAAGTTTATCTGCTAGTCTCTTTACGGAACCCTCCTCCACCACGCACACTGAAAAAAGCCATAAGCTACACAGACAGTGTAACGCGAACACCCATGCAACTGCTGCGCATCCACAGGTAATCCTGCCTACGTCAAGGTGACATAACGATTTAGCGACAAGATTTAATTTCCACCCTATTCAGTACTACCGATTCCTGTGCTACCAGGAAGGCACGCTGGATTTGCAGTGCATTCTTGAACCAAGGAAAACCGGCAGCCACGTGATATATTTCGTAACAGACTCGCAAGCTGGAGGACTAAATGAAACATTCTTCTCCAGACAAAGCTCAGAGGTAAGGGACCCAGAGCCACCGACCCGAGGGACCGGACTCCAGAACTGGAAGAACATGCACACGCACCAATGCAATACTTCTTGCAGCTTCAACTGGCAGGACTCAAGTTCAAAACAACAACTTACGCCTACAAGTGAGCCTGGATAAGCTTGTCACCATGACCTCAAACAAGCAAGTTCCTATCTTGACTTATTTCCATGGTCACTTCTTTCAAGAAAAGAAAAACAATGGGAGAGTTAGCAGAGAAAGGAATTATTTGTTATTTCCATGCAAAGATAAGCAAATGAACAAAAGCAGAAAGGATATTTTCCTCTGAAGAGCAACACCAAGTGCAACTGCAGAGTAGTGCTGAAATAAATAGTAACATTCATTTAACTTTGCGACAACATTCCAGCTACACTCTGTTAGATTCAGGTACAGGGTTATTACAGACTTTCCTCAGCTCTGCAAAAAACACCTTTCCATGGCCCAGGATAACGAACGCCAGACGTGACAAATAAAGAAGTTAGCCTTTGCAAGGAGATGAAACTGTGAAGGGCTAAAAGGATGAGAAAGAGCTCATGTTAGGGCAATTGTACTGAAGTTCTTAGGAACCAACTGCTACAATAATTTCTCAAGTCCACACTGCATTAATAGTGTGCAGATTCATTCAGCCTGTAATCATCTTTATACATAAAATTTTATTT
The DNA here is from genome assembly GCA_026937515.1 of Polyboroides typus. Classification (NCBI taxonomy): domain Eukaryota; kingdom Metazoa; phylum Chordata; class Aves; order Accipitriformes; family Accipitridae; genus Polyboroides; species Polyboroides typus. Next base: position 35,647,890 of record JANZLO010000007.1, on the reverse strand, counting down.
ATAAAACTGTGTTTGTCACTTCTTCAACTACATAACAGAAAAAGCCACCCAAACTATCACCGATCAGTTTGCACAGAAGGGCAGCAGCAATTTGTTTCAGCAGAAGTACTGAGGGCCACTATGCACTGAGTAGTCAAAACGTTCACTGGCATGCATCTTGCTCAATAAGCAGCTCTTACATTAGAGAAGCCTTTGTTTTCTAAAATATATTGTAAGCCGTCTCATTATTATTACCCTTATCCTGTAGAAAAAAAGAAGTGTGACTAGTCACCTGTGGCAAGGCATTAAGTTACCTGAGGCGATGACTGAGCTACAGAATGGTGGCGTACATGCCCAAATTGAGGTATCCGGCAAATAAACTGGCATAAAGTCTTTGGTCGTCCCAAAAGAGGTAGTTCAAAGCCACCTCCATCCTGTTTAAAGACAGACCAACAACAGTGACGCTGCCTGGATGCTTCACCAATTGTACTTCAAAAAAAAACCCCCAAACCCCCCAAAAACCTGATCTGAGTTGTGACAGGAGCTCAACAAAGCATCATCTGAACTTGAAGGTAACCTCCACTAAGACAAACTTTTAAGCTATGGGAGGGAGATGCAGGCCTCGCCGTTTGTTTTATTAAAAAACTATGAGCAAGTAAAATATTTTGTTTTATTGACAAGCAAATTTCATCCCCTGAACAGTTCTTCCATAGAAGAATTTGTACATGACTAAAGGCACACAGACATTGAGCTATAGTTTTACAGAAATCTGCAACAGCGTGGCTTGTTCTTAAACCTACAGGTCTGCAACATGTGTCCAAGTCGCTGATCAGATTTGAATATACCACTTAAACTGAAAATAAAATTGGGCAAAACATTCTTGCAAATCAGAAAGATGCTCCCCACAAAGCAAGCAGACAAAACAAAGCCACGAGGGACATCGTGCCGCTTCCCACACCACAGGAGCTGAGGGAAAACAGAAGGGAAGGGGACAGCAGCTTTCACATTCTTGGACGGGTTTCTCCTAAATCCAGATTATCACTTGTAAACTGCATTTCCTACTGCAGACAAGCAAGTAATGCCTGAAAGAGTGTGCCTGCTACTGCGAACCATAAGCGTGACTGTGAGACCCCACTACTGCAACACATCATGTGAGCAGCCACACCTTGAATAAAGCTAAAAAACCTGGCCACTGACAGTCCAGCTGGCACGAGCCAGGGTGTCTGTAATACAGCCCTGCAAAGGCTCGTGGTTACTCCATGGTAAAGTAAAATAAGCATCAACTGAAATGAAAAACTACCGAAAGAGCAATCAAAAGTCCCAAACAACCCAGTTCAGTACTGAAACCACCTTCTCTCTTTCGAGCCCTGTGAGGTAAGTGCTCAGATCATCCTCCATCTGCAGTAAGGGCCAGCAAACCTGTATAATCTACCAGAATCCCTTTACTTTATGATCTCCTTTACCTAATCCGCTACAATCTGAATTGGCTGAGCCCCAAGGCACAGCATGCAGTTCTTTCAAATCAAGCTGGCCTGCGGGGCTGTTTTGTGTGATGGGTTTTTTTTTTTTTCGGTTTTTTTTTTGGTTTTTTTTTTGAGAGGAGCTTAATAGCACCCTGTATTTTAGGCACATGACTACTATAGGGGACCATCTTCTGGGCAGTTAAGCTGCACTATCCAAAAGAGCTAACGGGGCCCCCCGC
>JANZLO010000007.1:35600071-35639856 GCA_026937515.1 Polyboroides typus | reverse complement strand
GTATTCAGAGGTGAAAAGAACAGAATTCCAGGAACTTGGCCGAGGGACAGAAAGACCAGTTCTAGAGTAAAGGTGGCATCAAAGTGCATCTTAATGCTTCTTGGTGGTCAGTTTCCACTACTGTGAAAAGGTAAATCCAAACTTATAATGTTAATTAAATGCAGTATTGGAAATAACCCAAATCAACCTGTTACTGGGCAAAAGGTGAACTAGACAGAATTAAGAGGAAATTAATGAAGTCAGCAAATGTGTGTTTTCTCAGGTGTGTGTCATCAAATGAATTGGTGGGATAATTCTCTCATGGGGAATAATGCAGGCTTTTCTATTGAAGGGTTCAAGTAAATAGGAGAGCTGGACTCCATGGCTGCTGTTAAGACAGATGACAGTAGTCTAAATACTTTATGTGGACTAGAATGTAATATTTCTGCAGTCCAGCATTTAAAATATCTTTGTTATCCATCTCTTCCTGCAACTGATTGCGTTGTTGTACTTGATAGTATCCACCTGTTGTAACTTGGAACCTGTTTGCAGTGCTCTGACTTAAGCTTCAAATACTGCACAGTCCTGGTGCTTAGGTAGGCAAGTGTGTTGTGACAGCCTTTCAGTATGGATTTGAACATAAAGCTGGTAAACACATAAAAAAACCCCACAGTCATAAGGACATATATGGACTACTTGCATGTATGTATGTGGGAAGCATCTTTTAATGCCAACCCAAAGGAGAATGGGGAAAGCAGCAGTTCAGTATTTAGAAGGAGGAATTATTCCCATTCTGTGGACTCAGTAGTTAAAAATGAATGTCTGGCCTGCATGCAACTTGTAGGATGCAGGCAGTAAAAGGGAAGGTTATGGGAGTAAGTGTCACTGATGTGAAGGGGAAGCCCTTCAAAAAATTAGGTCAAGGAGCCTGCTTTCATCCACTTATCTGCTCATGAGGCCAGATTTGAACTTTGAGAAGGGAGGCAGGGCTCTGCTGGTCTGCTTGCCTTTCAGATGCTAACCCGAACCCTTCAGGGTAGGAACTTGAGAGCTTTTCTGTGCTTTTTGGGCTCCAGTTGTCCCTTTGGAGTTTTTGTGCGCTGGGGCTCTGTGCAGATGTCTTGTGTGATAAGTTTCGAGTTCAAAACCAGCAAATACAGTGTTGTGGATTTGGAGTTTTCAGCTGAGAAAATGCTGATAGGCAGATTACCTACTGCATGTTTTCTGGTGGACCAGCACATCAGCTGGCCTACATGTTGTATGCTGTGGTTCATTTGAGAGAGATCTAGTTGTAGCACCCATGTCTGATAAGTTCAGGTATGTGTTACAGGTGGTGCGAGTGCACTGTTTGGTGTCAGTGATTGCAGAGGTGAGGCTTTGGGGACTTTTTCACTTGTAGGAATACAAAGCAAAGCCAGCTCATCTGAATAATTGGTTGATAAATGAGTCGCAGGCTCAGCTGTTCCCAGTGCCCAGTGTGACTGGCATGTTGAACTAAGAGGATGTGGGTGTGACAGAGGACAGTGCTGTTGTGCTGTCATTGCTGTTTCAGTGTGTGCCTGGTGTGGTCTTTGGACCTTTGCAGCGTCTGCTTGAGGTGCCCTGAACCTTTCTGCAGAAGTGGAAAATGCTCATTTCCTCCTCCCCTAATTTTTTTTTTTTGTTGCAGCTGCTTAAGATTATTTTTAAGCAGCAGCAGCAACAATGCAACTTCAGAGAAAACAGAAGTCAATGATTGACTCAAGTTGTCTTCTCACATGTTACAGTATTCATGTGAGCGACTCACGTGCGCTGGTCCTGTACACAGACTGTGTGGCTGTGAAGTTCAAGATTACAGAAGGTCTAATTTGATTAGAAATGTGCAAGGACCAGGAAAACAGTATGCTGAAGTCAAAATCGTGACTTTTATTTTCCTCTGTAGCTTAGCTTTAGGGAAATATGGTTCTTTAGTGATTATTAGGTTGGCCTGAAGATGGGTGACTGAGCTCCTGAGGTGAAGCTTTTTGGCCCTGAAGCTGCTGATGGTTGTTATCTTACTGACTGGAGATGTGGCGCACCTATCTGCCTGTTGTCTGGGATGTGTATGCCTGTAGTTGCTGTGTTTTGCATGCTTCAGAATGTGAGTGTAATCCATGGGATTCCTGTCTTAGTTCCCAGTTGAGTAGAAGCAGGGCTTGGTTAGACTGTATCAGGTGAGGCTTAATCTGCTCTCCAGCCTTCTTTTCCAGGAATGGGGTGTTTGGGTGGAAAGAATTACAGGGCAGGAGCCAGCAGCAGGCATGGGTTTCTGAATTTCCAGAGCCAGGGTGCCTGTGTGGAATGGATAGCTGGTGTACAGAGTACTGTAATGTGAGAACAGTGACAAGTGCAAACACGCCTTCCTATTACGTATTTACCAAAAATTAATGGAACAGTTCAAGATGCACAACTGTTCGATCTTCAGCAGCATTTGTCTTGCTGGAATGCGTAATAGCAATATGAAAAATTGAAGCTACTTTGCTGGTAAGAGAGGACTATTTCCTAATGCAAATAACCTCATTGTGAAATCAGTATCTAATTGAAAAGCCATTTGGCTTTTAAGACCTCAGCCAAGTACGATAGCATGGCTCTTGTCGGTACCCTTGAGTAAAAAAGTAGCTGTCTTCCATCTCCGGTGTCTCTCCTGATTTTGGTGAATCTGTTGTTCCTTCTTTTGGAATGTGAAGTGATAAGCACAAGTACGGTATCAACTCTGTAGTAGCAGTACTAGTTCTTTCCTTCCTTCCATTTGCAGCCTTGTTGCTGTGCTAATCATTTACATTCCTTGCAGTGAATCCTGCTTTTCTTTAGCTCTTTGTGTTATAAGGCATGCTGTTATTTCCTTAATTCTGAAGTTGTCAGTACGAGGTGAGAAGCATTTATAGCTTCATCTCCTAACTCTAGTAGGGAAGAGGCCTGGTTTGCATGGCTGTGCTGAAATGCTGAGCACTTCTTGTGTCTTGTTCTCATTTCTGTCCTCAGATCTTACACTGTTGCTTCAAATTATTTACAGCCTTTATCCTGGAACAGAAATACACTGCTTCTGTCTCTGAAATGAACATGTTGTTCCACTTGTTATACTGTTTACTTGTAGATTGCCTTAAGCTCTATCTCCTGCCTGAGTACTTAAAACTGGTTCTATAGAAAACTGACGACTTTCACTAGTTTTTCAGCTATGCACATTAGCCATCCTGGAGCCTGCTAACACTCCTGAGTCAGCTTTTAAATGTTCCAGACTCTTACACACACCAGTGTTTTTATGCCATATGTTTGTTTTGTAATATGAAGTAGGAACTGTGATCTAATAGAGGACTTTGCTTGACTCGCTGTCTAGATGTTGCCAGATCCCACGAGGGATTATTTTGGAAAAAAATTTGTCAGTGACTTCAGAACAGGCCACTACCACTCAACTGTTGGTGTGGGAGAAGGCACCAGAGCGAGAACTCAACTTGATCTTTAACTGCTTTGGTTCTACTTACATAACGAGGTTTTTAAATTTCAGTGTGACAATTTGAATAGTTTGAAACCTAACATGAACCTAAGAGGAAGAGTTCTCTTATTTTCAAATTGTAATATGCTTCTCATTAAAACAAGAGGTTGTATAAATGCCATTATCCCTTGGATAGCTTATCCATTACTTGAGTTTTTAGGGGGACCAAAACGCCCTCCTTTCCTGGCATGCTGTGGTTGATGACATGATGGAAACACCCTGCTTTTCCATGCTTTTCTTGACAGCATAGATGATGCTTGTCTCTACTCTGACAGTGCAGTGCCATAATTTTAGAAGGATAGGTAAAAAAGCATTTTTGAGGCACCTATCTGGGCAGGACAATACATGGGTGCCTTCAGTTCCATATGATTTTTCTCTGTTATTGTTTATAAACTCATGGAGCACTGCACTGACATCTTGGTTGAGTGCCACATAAAAGCACAACTAGCAGAGGGAAGATGCCTGAGGTGGCTTGTGCTGGATTGTTGAATTGCATAAAGGCTGCACCTTTTATGGATACATGACAGACTGGAAGTCTATTTCTTTACTGATTTTTCACTACAGAGCAAAAGCTGCACAGCTTCAGTCTGAACAGAATAATCAATAAAATGTTGTATGTGGCGAACAGCAGATGGTAGCAAGGCAGTGAACAGCAAAGATAGGATGCTGCTCTTCTTGTTTTGTGATGTGTTGCTCTTCAAACAAGAGAAACAAGGCCTGTTTTTTTACCACATCTACATCAAGTTTGCTTATTCTTTTGTAGCTGCTGTGATTTCATTAACAAGGGAAAGGAAAAGCAAGGCTCCAACTTGGTTTTTTTTTAAGTGTCCAGGAAATAATTTCTATATGTTTTTAACATGTGGAATTGTTTCAGTTAGATGAAAAGGAAACCATAGGCTTTGTAGTGTTGTGTTGAAGAACTAAAATTACAATAAAGGGAAAACTTAAGCAGGCTGGAAATCTGAGCATACCTGCTGGATGAGACCATTTACATGGACTAAAAGCTTCCTTTATGTGCCTTGACTAACAGTTTGGCAGAGGAGGAGATAATTTTTTTCCCCTTCTGTTTCCACGACAGCCCAGCTTAAAAGCAGGTGGCACGAGTTGAGTGACACACTGAGGAAAAATGCATGTGTCCTGGGAGGACATCAGCAGGACCAGGATTCAATTAAAAACCCGATGTGAAAGAACAAACTACACTGACACCTGATTATATCTACCTTTTGATGTAGTGTGAGTGTCGTAAAAAGGGAGGTGAGGTGTCACTTTGACAGCCTGCTAAAGCCCTTGCTGTAGTGATACAAGAAATGTAGGTACGGATTGCTCCATCTGTCTTCTCAAAGCTAGTGGATCACCTTGAAGCATCTCTACTTTTCTTAGTTGCAACGACTGCTGTAGGTCTGTTATCTTTAATTAGTGGTCTAGCAGAGATAGGTGGCCTCAATTAAGGTGTGGCTTTTAAGATTGCTAGGTAAAGGTTGGGTTTTTTAGCCCTCTGCTCTGAACTGGCCTAGTAGTTTCTTAAAATGCAAATTTATCTTTGGTGTGGAGGCCTTACTTTGTATGCCTTGGACATCAGTGAAAGCAAATAGCGAAAAGTTTGAATGAGAGGTCTTGTTATGACAGCAAGCATCTTCTGATGCTTGGGCAAGACATGAAAATAGCTGTGACGTGTGTCCTCCTGCACTCTGAGGTGCCTTCCTTTGTGATGTTGTGTTTTATTTTCCTTTGTTTCTGAACCAGCTGTGCATTTCATGCTCTTCTGGTTTATAAGCAACAAAGCAAGCAGCAAAAATGGTTACATTCCCCCAGAAAACTCTTGCACTGGGTCTTTTTTGTAGCATAGGGTTTACAGATTGTTTAGCCTTTGTAACACAGAAGAAATAGGTCTGTTGTAAAGCAGGGCTTTTTAAGAGAAGAGTCTTGGTGTAAGCAGGTGAACTAATGCTTAGGGGTTAGACTGGCTGCCCAGCAGCTTCCTGGGGATGCTTGGAGATCAAAAACCCTTAATAACTGGGTGTAGTCCCCGTTGGTGTCATGGAGGCTGGCCTGTTTGGGAGAATCTGCAGCTGTTGTCATTGCATTCACGTGGAGCGCAAACTTTTGGCCCTTCGTTCTTGCTGATGGGGTAGCGGGAAGGGTCTTTCCTGGGATGGTGCTGAAACTTGTCTGCAGCTTCCTTGGGTCACTTTCTGGGAGGGGGTTTGAATCCTTCCCAGAGATTTCTCCTGGTATGCTTGAGAAGCAGGTTGGAGGGAGTGACTCATGAAATGGAAGAGACGCTTACAGTGAATCTTTCTGTGGTCATCTTGTGTCACCAGACTTTCTGGATGTGGCCACCTGAGGGCATGGAACTGGGAAAAGGAGTTAGACGCCATTCAGGGACCTGACAGGTCACGGTTACATGGTATTACAAAATGTTTGTCAACATTAGTCCTTCTCACTTGATCTAATGCTGCAAAGGGAAATGCCTGTGCAGAGAAGCAATGTTGTGAGAGTAGTTGGAAATAAGTCATTAAAGAAAAGTGGTTCTTTCATTTGCAGTTCAGATTCTGAAATAATTGGCTATGCCTTGGACACTCTCTACAATGTAATATCGAATGACCTAGAAGAGGAGGAGCAAGGTAAGCACTTGGTAGTAATAGTTGTATTAACTGTGGGGGTGCTCTCCTTGGTGGTTTTGTTCAAATTATAAACTGTAATACTCTGTGATTTACTAATGCGGAGACTTGCTTTCTTATTCTGTAGGTGTTACGACAATGGTAAAAATCTTGTTGTATGCAGCTTGCATTAAAGTAATATTAGATCTCTTGCTTATTAATTTTCAAAACTATGTTCTGTGAACAGCAGCCAGGTTGGAATGGGATAATTTGTTGTTTTTTCTAGTTTGTAAATAAAGAATCGAGTCATTCTTTGCTATTGGGGAAAGGACAGTTCTGGCTGTTACTGTCATATGGGACACTACTATCTGATGATTTAACAAGGATATTGAGAGATGAAAATCTCAGGTACCTATGATAAGGTGGCTCTATGTAAGTGTGAAAAACCTTCTTTTCCAGCCCTGCTGTGGCCTTTAGAAAGAGACTCTGTCCTTCCCAAGATCGTTAGATGTAGAAGTAGATACTATACAGCGAAGCTGTGAAACTCCCTGCCCCTCCTGCCTTTATTTTATTTTCGAAGGCCTTTGTTGATAGGCCATCAAAACTGGTCTCAAAGGCCAATGAAATGGTCGCAGCTCTTAAAAACAACCCTGTATTTCACAGAAACATCAGTACACTGAAGAAGATGACAGCAGTAACCCAAGTTAGGCTTGGGCTAGAAGAATGTTCTTAAAGTTGAGTACATGAATAGCAGCCATGAGTGCCCAGACTGAAGAAGAGCCAGATGCTTCTGACAAGTAAAAGAGCTGTGGAGCATAACCATTTCAGGCTCTTGGGTGAATGGTGTGGAGGGCAGAACAATCTGAGTTTCCCTGTTTTTAGCACAAAGGGTGTGCCTAGAGAATGGGGATGGGATCTGGCTGAGGGCTATGTGAGTGCTAGCTTGGGAGGAGGCCTCATTCAGAGAGAGATGTCTGTCAGGTGCTGAGCCTGTCTGTGTACACTTGCTCTCACCACCATCACTGGGGAGAATGGAGAGCAGGCACTAGTTGCAGTCACGCAGGTGACTGCCAAGTAGATGGCTCTGCCAGAAAGGTCACTTAGCTGTTAAACCGAAGCAGGTTGTGTAGTAGAGCCCACTGGGGGATTCAGTTGATATTTCTGACATTTCACTTGTGCCTTGTTGCAGGTGTTACTTGGGAAACTATTTCTGCTTGTATTTGCCAATCAGGTCCTGGCTTGATCACTGTTTAAACTAGTAATCCAAGCCAAATGGCTGTAGACTTGCTTTCCAAGGCTTTAAGAGAAAAACATCGACAACAAATAAAAAGGCTTGTAGGATATCCATTCTGCTTTTGGTTGAACGAACATGAAAATCCATCATATCAGCTTGTCCAAAAAAAACCCCAAAAAACCCAGAGGTCTTGGGCAAGCACGAATACACTGTGAGCAGAAGGCTACATTTAAGGTGGCTGAAAATCTGTGGGTTCATCATGTCCTGTATTTGCCACGGACCTCAAGAGTCTTTCTAGTCCTTGACAGTACTTGTATCTCATTTTTCAGTTTCCATTACATGTAGTGGAGTGCGAGTGCTCCTTTGAATGGGCAAAATATGAGGTGATACTGCAGTTAGAGTTTAAATCTCTTGTCTGCAGTATTTACCCCAAGATATTTCTTCAAAGTCTCCTTAAGTGATAAATAACCACATGGAAAGTAGGTGAGGTTTCTCCAATATGAATAAATTTCTGCCAGTATGTTGGCATTATGTTGTGCAGTATGTCCTTTCACAGTGTCTTCTGCAATGAACTGTCTTGTCTTACATAGATGCAAGTGAGTTGCAAGCTGAAATCTTTCTGTGATACGTTATTCTTAACCATCTCTCAAATTGTTGCTTTGCTTACTTGCCCTTCTTTTCCCTGTTCATCCAGTTGCCTGATCTTGATGAAAGAGGTTTTGAACAAGATCAGAGTTTTACAGTGCCGGTGAATCCGTGTTCATGGTAGTGACCTTGATTATGGACTTGACAAGAATGTTATTAGCTGTCTCCTATGAAGAGCAAAGAATTGACAAACTTGAGTTACCTATGTGCAATCACCAGTGTTCTGAGAGTACGGGGTTGTTTAGTTTGGCCACTTCCATAAGAACTACCTGAAGGAGTAATTGCTGCCGTAGAAAGCTAGGATGGCTGCTTTGAAAACCTGAGCTTATGCTGCTATTGGTTGTGCCGTTTGGAAATCTATTCAACTTGTAAACCTTTCTCTTGTTTCTTTTTCTTTTATCTGCATTGACAGATGATTCTGAAGGTAAAAGAACCTTTACTTATATAAATATGGCACTTTGTTTTAGGACTAGTTGCTACTCACACCCATAACACTCGCTGCCGTTTAAAAAGGACACTGTAAAGACTTGCATTGGAGCTTAGTGAAAGCTTTTGGTATTCTGTTCTTTGGAGCTGAACTGTCTTCCCAATTTTATTTCTCATGTGATTTGGGCATGATGAATGCCAGCAATCCCTAAAGATTGTAATAATGATAAATTCTAGTTTAGGATGTCATGGAAGTGTGCAGCTTCAGAACTGGTAGGATTTTAATGGGGAAAAGTTTGTGAACAGAGTTTCTGTTTTCAGGAAGCCCTGAAGTTTGAGACAAATGCATGTGCTGCACGTAAGCATCCTTCACAGTGTCTCTTTTAAGCAATGCATGTTCAAATACAGTGTTCACTTCTCCTGTAAGTTACCACTAACACTATGCATGTTCTGTGTTTTTAAACTAGTTATATAAAAATGCACTTCATCTGTTTATTTTAAGATTAAATTCTAGTTCGTGGTGCTGCTTGTTAGTGAATCACGAAGAGCTAATCTTAATAGATGGAAGTCATTCTCATTATTTGAGCCCTGTGAATGTGCGGATTTAAAGAGCGATTATGGGTAGAAGTTGGATTCCAAGATATGTGGTGTATCCACACAGGTAGAAGATGCAGTTTCACTTTGCTTGTTTCTGTCTGGCTCCTCTGTCCCTTTTAAAAAAAATTTTAGTAGAAGAAATACTGATATGAAAAAGCCAGAGTTGGGAGGGAGACGACTTTAATTTGTCCCTTTTATAGAAGAATCCAAAACATCCTGAACTGGAGTCACGCTTTTGGAATAAATAAAAACTACAGCAAACTTAGAAGAAGCTCTGTAAGTTGTGTATATGCTCAGGTTTTGCCTAAGCACCCAGAACTTGCGCAAGGACAAGAGTTGGGATTAGGAGGAATCCATAGTTCAACCACATGCTATTTGTAGCTGAGTTTGGGTAAAGCACAAGATGTTTGCTCATAGCTCGTGGAAAATTCAAAGTGAAACATTTTGACTTAAGCATCTATTTAAAAGAAGAAAAGTTCAGGTCTATGGGCTTTCCTTGGTTTGCAGCAAGCTACAGCGCATGCAATCTGTGTATGATTCTCAGCTGAGCTGCCTCTTATTCTACAGTAGCAAGCGCAGCAACTGAACTTCTGTGCAGTTGGCTTACCTGGTTTATTTTTATTCATATAGACCATGAATGACCCAGACTTGATAAGCCCCTTGGCTACAGAGAGCTCACTATCTGACTTGTATTCTGCTAGATGCTACAAGCTTGGGCTAGAGTTACTTTTGCATGCAGTCCGTCCTCCCTTTTGTCATCTTTTGTTAGTATTTCCTAGTTTCTGTAGCTAAAAATTTACAGCAGACTGGTCCTGCTTCTCTCACAGAGGTCTTGTAAGCTACCTACTGATAAGCCTGCTTCAAGGGAGAAATACTGCTATATGGCATTGGAGAAATGGTCAGCTACTCTCTGATGTCTGAAAGGCCAAAGAAAAACCTCTTTCCTGTATTGGAAATCCTTAAAAATCAGATCTTATAAACTAATACCTTGCAGCAAATCACCATAGCCAACAGTTTGAATTGGGTTGGTTGCATTAAAACTGTTTTCTTGGCACCAAATTTTTATGGTAGAGTCCTCTGATTTCTCTGTTTTGCCATACCCCTAACAAGCTACAGAGTTTGAAGATTGTCTGGTCTCTGACCCTTTTTATAGCTGCTCAGTTGTTAATGGTTTGTTAGTGACTCCTTGATAAGGCTGTAAATCCTGCAGTTTCAGCAGGAGGAAGAATACTTGTTTTGCCTTCACTTAACCAAATCAGACTTCTGGATTTCGTCAGAAATTCTGTGGCTGTACCACCTATTTTCTGTGTTTTATGCTTCAAGCTGTTCCTGTGCCTGTGGTTTCATCAGGTAGCACATCAGGGACGGTGTCGCAGTGCTGAACGTACATCTGCGTGATTTGCAGGGCAGCCTGATTTAGAAGATGAGCAGTAGTGCCTTTGCCGTGCCTCTTCAATGAAGCTTTGGGCTGTCTGAACTGCCTAAAACAAAGAATAGAGCCCGGGCAGGTGGCAGCATGCTCTATGGGACAGGAGGGGCTTAGATGTTATGGAGAGAGAAGGCAGAAAAGCAGCAAGTTGTTCGGGGGATGTGTGGGGAGAAGAAGTTTTATAGGGAGAAGGGTGTTTGGCTCGAGCTGTTATGAGTGGATGTGTCCTGTGTATTGCTTCCCGAACAGTTAATTTGTGTTCACTGGCTTTCTGTGCTGTTGTGAGAAGCCTTGTGTAAACACAACCAAGCAAAAAACCAACCTATTTTTTAAACTCGTTGAGCCTTGTTTGATATGGGGTGGCCGCTGCTGTCATGTGCAACTGAATTCCTACCCCGATTGAGTGGGACTGGATTTGAATTACTGCTAAGCAGTTGAAAAGCTGAGGTCTCAGAAATCATACTGGACTTGAATGAAATGTCTTCTCTTCCTGTCCAAAATGGAAGTATAATAAAAAACTCCCTGTGAATTAGAATTGTGCTTCCTCAATTTTTCAACTGAAATTGCTTAACTATGCCAACCAGTAGCACTTACATATGATTGTTTTGTGAAATAGCTTTGTAAATTGTCACTGCCTATAAAAACAGCAGCAGTGCCGAGATGCAGTTTGCATGTTTTCTGTTTTGTGGGATACTTCTGCATTTGTGTTTTGTTTGTGCAACGATGACACATGAAATAATTGTGTAAGACGAAATTCATATGCTACCCCAATTCTACACAGCTGAAGAGTAAATAACAGAATGGCACTTGATTTCCCTTGTGAAATCAGTTCACATTCCAAGACTGAGAAGTTTTGATGCTTGTGTTTCAAACTTACTCTCCTGATGTTTAGGTGTTTTCTACTGCTAAACCAAAATAAATAAATGAGGTGTTTGAATCATTTAGCTTTAGATAGTTTATATTCCCCACTGCTTGCTTCACGCCTGTTGGTATGAAATGTACTTTGCTTTTGCACATTAGTGAACGGTCCTTATGAGCAACTGCTCTACTGGACGAGTTCAGCTGCATGTGAACATAGCCACTTTGAGGCGTTCTGCTCCTCCTCTGCTGGGAGGGTTCTCTTCTCTCTGCATTCTCTGCTGACTTAAGCGTGTGCTTGGTTGTATCTGTAACAGGCAACTGTGTGGGCGAGAAGTGTAAATCTTGTTGGATATGATCAATTGAAATAGGATTTTTATTTTTTTTCTTTTAATGCTGAAATGACTTTTAGTAGATTTTTATGGTTCCCTACTGTTTTTAAAACAAAATACCTCTCAAGAAAAGTTCTGTTTAGAATAATGTAGCTTTTCTGTTTTGTGCAAAGCTTCAGTCAGTGTTCGTTGTGGTAATAATTAACAGTATAGCAGTGAGTCTAAAACTTCTTGTCACCCATGGCCCTATCTTAGTAAGAATAAACATCACAACTACCTGAAGTTCTTCCAATCACGTGTTGTAATAAATTGGTTTTTTACTATTACAGAAGAAAACCTACCAAAACAAGTTGATGATTTGGGAAGTCAGTTCACAGAGATTTTCATTAAACAGCAAGAAAATGTCACACTCTTGTTGACTCTTGTGGAGGTGAGTAGCAGTATCATACTTGGAATACTGAGGGGTATGTAGTGCTGCACAGGGAAGTTATCTTAATGGGTAAAGCTATGCTTTTGTCTTTGTAGTGTGGCCTATGTCAAATGTGAGGTATTCCTAGACATAGTGAATGTGGGGTCGGAGGTGAGTGAATACTATGACCTGGATGAAGACAGTTCATGCAGCTTTTAAAGCAGAGTAGCATTGAAAGGGTTTTAGATATTTGATTAGAAACAGTAAACATTATTGCTCTACGAACAGCAACTCTAGTCACTCGTGCAAGGATAATTTTCCAGATGATAATTAAATGGTAATGAGATAGTAATGTCTGAGATGTAGTTCAAGTAGAAAGGGTGACTGCTTTCCATCAGCATGATGCGTTTAACTCATTTTCCAATGGTTTTCTCCTCAAGGACTGCCTCTTTATTCGTGTTTCCAAACCAAGAATATGACTGTGCTTGAGAGAAGAAGAGCAACATGAGTCTCTTTTTTTTCTTTTTCTTTGTAATCCGTCTTCAGTAAAAAGATGATATTCTACTCTTCCCATATGGAACTTAAGTCATGTTTTCAGCAGTATGAAACATCTGTCAGTATATCTGAGGCTTAATCCCTGAGTGCCAAGGTTCGGCCTCAGTAGCTGGAAGTGCAAATCAGGAGCACAGTTTTGTAGACTGTGGTTAGTGAGTTAGTAAAATTATCTTTCTGAAACTTCTGTTTGTGCCTGACAGTCCTATACAACTACCTAGTGAGTGTGAAAGGTTGGCTTATAAATATACTCCTGAGATGCATAAATGCATTAGGTGTTTTAGGAAAATCCAGAATATACTTGATAGATCTATCTGTTACAAGTTAGACTAGGGCATTACTCTGCAGCAGGGTTCTGTTGATTTTATTGATCCTAATCTGAGATCTGCAAGTTCAAAACAGCAAGCACCTGTCCTAAAGACAGGTGACACCTATAGGTGGAGCTGTGTGACTGTTGAAACTAGCTTAGTGTGCAATTGCCCACAGAAGTGTCATTTGATAAAAACGTATATAACATTGTGCAGAGCTGGAAGCTTGCAATGTCTAAGTTATCCGTTCTTCTTCTCTGCAGATGACTTAGTTCAGCATCCTTTTTGCTAGCAATATCATGCCATTCAAGGTTTGTCCTGTACAAGAGTCAGTAAAAGCTTTATAAACCCATCTAGCCTGCTTGGTGAGATGGTTAGGAAATGGATTAGCTACCACCTCTCTTACGCAGCAAGTAGAGTGGAGATGTTTATCTTGGCCAGTGCCTGGGATAGACAGCGTGCTGAGGGAAGGACGATGCACACTCAGTTTTTGCTTGTAACTAGGAACAGGGCTAAAATAAGACTGCTTGTCCAAATTAGTGACCTACTGGCTTACTTCAAGGTGATGCTTTAAAACCAGCAGGATTAAAAGTACAAAGGATAAAAAGAATTAAAAGTACAGAAAGCTCTGTAAGGTGACTCAGTTGAGATGTGCGTCCAGTCATCAGCTGCTGCATGAGTTTGAGCTGACCCCGGGGGGCCCAAAGGTTTGTTGTGGTTGGTCAAGTCTGTTCATGGACTCATTAGTTCTTGAGCTTTCTCTTGCTGACAAGACCCAATTTTAACAGAGAAGCTGCTGTTACTGTTTGGGAATAGGAAGAAGATACAGAAGGGCTTGCTTTTCTTTTCCCGCTTGGATTTCTGGGTAATACGGGCTGACCTTTGGAGGATTGGACTGACTGGTTTTTAGAAAGAAGAAATAGCTAGGAAAGCTGCCCCAGAGGCAAAGGGAGGAAAGGAAGCTGCTGGGAGTTCACATTGCTGATAATAAAATAGAAAGAACCATGGAATAGGATAGTGTTTTGCCTTGCTGGCCACCTGCTGTAATAAGATGGATGAAGAAAGAAATGGACAGGAGATGAAATTCCTTATCTGTTTGGTGTCTAGTGATAACTGGTGTCTAGAACAGAAAGTTGAATACTGAGGAATTTATTACTTAATGTAATCTTCTCTATCTTTGCAGGAATTTGATTTCCATGTTCGTTGGCCTGGAGTGAAACTACTTACATCTCTTTTAAAGCAGCAAGGACCACAAGTGCAGCAGATAATTCTTGTCAGCCCTATGGGTAAGTGGTTGAGTTATTGCTGATAAACTTGAAGCTGGAAGCTCAGCAAACATCAGTGCAGAGGGCTAGAGGAGTGTGGATCAAGGTGTTTTAAAGGCCTCCAGCATGAAAAAGCTGCACCTTTTTTTATGCTCTTTATTTTAATGTGTTTGTTGCAGGTGTTTCCAGACTCATGGATTTACTAGCAGACTCTAGGGAGGTTATACGAAATGATGTAAGTATAGAACAAAGGTAGTTCGTCCTCTTAATAAATAGTAACTGTCAACTGAATTGCTTAGTACTTGTGCAAAATTTGGATCAAGTTAAATGCATGTGAAGAAATCATTGTGGTTGCTAATTGGGAATATTTCATTCTTCAGTTGAGTTGGGTGGCTTTTGGATGTCTTGCCACGATTCATGTAAGAAAGACAAATTGCTACTGTGTATTTAATGCAAACATTGACCCTTGTGTAGGGTTTTTCTAGTATGTTAGCTGATATTTCTCTTGGCCTTCGGTCAGGTTCACTTACACTCTTCCTCTTTACTCATCAGATGCCAAAATGCTCTAATTACTACAGAAGAGATGAGGTGCTTTACAAGTTCCCTCTTTATTCTGTATAGCCACTTCTTTTTAATGGTACTGTGCTTCTATTTTGAAGTGCAGTGAGGCATGAGGGAACTACTGCGTGGTGTGTATGGTGGGTTTTGTTATATGTGCTGAGTTGCAGGGCATGTCGTTCTGTCCTGTGATTCTGGCCAAGGATTATGCTGCTGATGTAGCGTCCTTCCAAGAGCTGTGACTTGTGAAAAGCAATGTAGTTCTAGTAAAACTAAGTTTAATTTCTTCTCTCCTCCGCCTGTCAAGGGAGTCTTGTTGTTACAGCAATTGACAAAAAGTAATGCAGCCATACAAAAGATTGTTGCCTTTGAAAATGCCTTTGAGAGACTTCTGGATATCATAACGGAAGAAGGAAACAGCGATGGAGGTACAGATAAGTCTAAGACTTACTCATGGTCTTGTGCTTCTGCTCAAACTCTTAGGTGACAGTGTTTACGGGCTGATGTTAGCATGTACGTGGAAGCTAGGTCAGTGTGTAGAAGGATCAAAACATACTGCCTGGTTGTAACAAAACAAGCAAAAAAAGACTGAGCAAGTAGGCAGGGTTTCAGCATCTATTGAAAACTAGTCTTGAGATAGTTAAAATATCAGTTAATTTCGCTGAGCATGTGTACATGAGTTTGTGTGTTCCTGTTTGGCTTAGGTCTGTGAATGCATATACTTTAAATGGCAGTGTCAGATATGTGTATGCTGCATTTGGCACTTACAGAATTAAGCGTCTGCATTCCTCCTGCAAGATCCTTGGATGCTTAGAGTGGCTGGAAGTAACAGCTTGCTGAGTTTCTTCAGCCTCACTAGTAACTTCAGTTTTCTGGTCAGCTCCTTGCCAAATCGTTTACCTGTTGTAGGGGAAAAAAGTGATTTAAAAAAATGAGCAAAAATAATGCAGCATGTAGGTGCGCTCTGTTTTTTTTTTTTTTTTTTTTTTTAATTAGCAACACATTATGAGCTTACCACCAGTTGTAATTTGATACAGAATCTATTTCAGTAACAAGACAGGTTGCTGTTCCATGACATTTCTGTGGGCTGCAGGAGCAGTTAATGCTTCTCTCCCATCTGAATTATTCCAGGTATGTTGGCATGAAAGGATTAAGCAAACCTTTGATTCAAAGCTGCTATTTTTAGGCAGTTAATAATTTTAGGAGACTTGGTATGTAAATTCCTAAGTGCAAAGAGTTCTCTGCTTCCCCCCTCCTACGTGTCCGTTCCTCCTGTCTGCAGCCCTGCCGAGCGCTGGATTACCAGCTGTGGCTCTGCAGCAGGAGTGGGAAGGGGGGAATGTGACAGCTGGTCTCTCTTTCTTCTCCCACTCCCAAGTCTGGCACTGCCTGTGTGTTTTCAGAAGTGCAAGGAGTAAGTCTTTATGCTTTCTGTCGAGTCCAGATTTGGAGGCATCCCAGCAGTACCAGAAGCAGGCTGCCTTTACTCCTGTTGTCTGATTTTCTCTTCACAGAGTACATAGTTGATTAGCATCTATAGTACTTTTTCAGTACAGATAAAACCTGGGGGGGAAGCTGTTGCAACTCTAAGGGGTTGAGTTTGAATTGGCTCATTGTAAGGGCTATTTCAAAGAATTGCTTCTCCACCAAAATAACCCCCAA
The DNA here is from genome assembly GCA_026937515.1 of Polyboroides typus. NCBI lineage: Eukaryota > Metazoa > Chordata > Aves > Accipitriformes > Accipitridae > Polyboroides > Polyboroides typus. The sequence continues at coordinate 35,623,494 of JANZLO010000007.1, read as the reverse complement.
AGTACCTTTGAAAGGAGTTGAAGATGTAGCCAGTGATTTAAGAGAATGAATGTGTAATCCAGTAAGAATTGCTGCATTTGCATCATGATGCAGTTCAAGAGGAACTTCATTTTCGTGCTTACAATGCAAAGAGACAGTAGTGTAGCCTGACTCTGAAGTAGGTATACTTCAAGACACAAAGGGGTTGTGAGGCTTTGTTTGAAGTTCTTCCCGTTCCTACCCAATTAACTCATACAGACTGTATATTCTTTGGAAATAATGTTTTTGCTTCAGACTTGTCGAATGAACGCAATTATGGTTTCCTTGGAAATATGCTGAATCAACATCGATGTACTTAATTCAGTGATCTTTGATTATTTTTTTCATGCATGAAGTTCACGGTTCTGGATCCAAATCTAATGTTTGTTAAGAAAGAAGAGTTCAGAATTGTGTGCTCTGTTACATCTAGAACATACTTAGTGCATGGAGCAGCGAGTTAGTTTTCTGTGTGTCATCTTTTGATTAATCTTTCGGGTTTTTGTCTCACCAGGAATAGTAGTGGAAGACTGTCTCCTCTTATTACAAAACTTGTTGAAAAATAATAATTCCAATCAGAATTTCTTCAAAGAAGGTTCATATATTCAGCGTATGAAGCCTTGGTTTGAAGTTGGAGATGACAATTGCGGGTGGTCTGCACAGAAAGTAACTAATCTTCATTTAATGCTGCAGGTAAAACAGTTCATCTAACTCCTAAGTACCGATGTCAAGGCTTTTTCAGCAGTCTTGCAATGAAGAGTCAGTGTAATGTAACAGTTAACTGCAAAATCCCTGTGTTGTCTTTAGGTCAGAATTGGCTACCAACCTTCATAAGATGTACTGATTTGAGCACGAATACTGTTGCCAAATTGTGACTTTGTAATGGCTGGCATATGGTGTAACTTCATTTCATGTAACTTAAGATGCAACAGTGATTTGGGCCAAATACATTATTAGGGGTGTTCTATATAAAGATTCTCCTGTATGAATTCATGTATGGCTGTGGTGTGTTAACTGAGTTGCAACACCTGCCTTCGCTATGGGTTCATAATTATCAATTGTTAGGTATCTTCCCTTGTGCTCACCCCCCCAAAAAAATGTAGTAAGGTTTTCCTGTTCAGTGGCACTTTGTGTGGAATCTAAACAATAATGATGAAGGTAGTTTCCCACTCTCTGAAATGTAGTTCTGACAAATGGCGAGTCAAACAATAGAATAGTTACAGCTTGAGTTCTCATCGCTTAAGTTGCAAAACTTGCAATGGAGTCAGATATTTGAAGATTTTAGAGGGTTTCACCTAACTCAAAATCAAATGGCCATATGTAGTAATGAGATGAATGTGCTGTTTAATTAGTCCCTTCTATCTCCACTTTTAGGAGCAATTCTTTTTCATGGCTAACCTTCAAATGGGTAAATTTGTTTTGTTTTGTATTTGAGAAGGTCTCAGGCTCCCTTCACGTGTAAACGTTTCTTTTTTTTCTAGCTTGTGCGGGTACTCGTGTCTCCCACAAATCCTCCTGGTGCTACCAGCAGTTGCCAGAAGGCAATGTTTCACTGTGGGTTGTTACAGCAGCTCTGCACAATCCTGATGGCGACTGGAGTTCCTGCTGATATCCTGACAGAAGTAAGAGGGAGCTAATAGATGTAGGGATGGGGGCAACTAAATGGGTGAAAGTAGGAGTCTACAGGGATAACCGTTGCTGCAGAGACAACCTGAAATCATAGTATTTGCTAAGGAAGTATTTCAGGTGTCAGAGATGTCAGGTTCCCGTGTGGGCAGCATAAATCTAAGGTAGACTTTTACATCATATTCTGCAACCAGAAAGTATTCAGATTTGCTTTTTTTTTTCCTCTTGGATTTCAGCATATCCCAGAGTGGCTGAATTGATTCATGTTTTTCCCTGTTTTGGGGATGAGGTTTTCTGTTGTTGTTTTTCTCTTTTGAGAGTCTAGACGTATTCTGACTCGGCATGTTTGCAATGATGAGGGATTTCTAGCTTCTTAGAAAACCCTGTCAGCACTGTAGGAGGAGGTGTTTTTTCCCTTGATAAAATGATGTGCTTTGAGTGTAGACTGGTTCCTTTGGTGTGGCCTCCAATCCAGAGTTTTTTTTATCTCTTAAAAGGTTCACCTTTCAGCTTCTTTAAAATGTCCAGTTTAACTGGCTGCCATAGCAGAAGTCATCTGACATAGAAAATTAAGTTGGAGGTAACTGGGTACGATAGAGCTGTCTGAGCTTTCTGTCCCTTGACCTTTGCTCAATATGCTTCACAGCTGTTAGTTGTTTGTGTTTTATTTGAAATGGTTTTATTGACTAAATCTCGATGCTGAGACTTGGTATGTGTTTTTTGATACAGAGCTGTCAGGGTTATCTTGAATAATTTTGAGCGATCTAGGTAGGAGATTGTGGCTCACATTCAATTATCCATTTAATTTTTTTCTCTGGTTTTTCTCTAGACCATTAATACTGTATCAGAAGTCATTCGAGGATGCCAGATGAATCAAGACTACTTTGCCTCTGTAAATGCACCTTCTAATCCACCAAGGTAGAGGAAGAAAAGTGTTTAACTGTGTTAGGTAATGATGTATTGGTATGGGCAATGGCAGTCTAATCCAAAGGATTGTTTCAATTCAGAGTTTGTAATTACGATACAGAGCAACAGCTTCAAGTTCACATTGGGTCTATTAGATAGAGCATGAAGGTGTTGGGTGTGTTTTCACAGAGATGAGGCCTAGAAGTGATTTAATTTATGTGGTACCTGAAAAGTGAATGAGCAATAGCTGAGAAATTCCTAGATTGGGACAAGCTGTCACTGTCAGCCAAAGGACAGTCTACAAAAGGATTTAGAGGCTAGGAAAATAGGCAATTGAAATTTACTCAGACTGGGGAACAGCAAGCATTAGCTTAATGAGATCTTAATCTTAACATTTGAGTATGAGGGTGAGGGTAGAAAAAGAGCATGCTGTATTAAAAGTTGTTAGTGGCCTTATGAGGCATCTTCTCCAGTATTACTGAAGCTAGCAGGGAGCAGCAGGGGGACTCAATGCAAAATGAAAATATTGCAGAGGAATGCTAGTTCATTGCAGTCATGTGTAATGAATCTACTGTTTTGTGTTTTAACTAACTGAAAAACTTTGGTATTAAAATCAAAGGTTTTACTGCAATGTTTGAAATGGTAATAGACGGAATAGGCGAGAGTCTCTTTCCTTACCTGGAGAATACACTCCACATTGTGTATCTGTGGTTGTCTTGATTCACAACCTTGTCCAAACGGTTTTTCTCTTCCCTTTTCAAACAGGCCTGCAATTGTAGTACTCCTCATGTCCATGGTAAACGAAAGGCAGCCTTTTGTGCTACGTTGTGCTGTTCTCTATTGTTTCCAGTGCTTTTTATACAAAAACCAAAAAGGACAAGGAGAAATTGTTTCAACGCTTCTACCATCTACTATTGACGGTATGCAAAGCTAATGCCTGCAGTGAGTTGTGAGTTAGCACAAATGTTTAATGCATCAGCTGATGTCTTTTGCAAAATCATTTACCTGCCACTACGTGTCTGATCCAAGCAAGATGATTTGGCTTACGATTTTTCTGAAATGTCACTAGTTTCACTTTTCTGGATTTTAACTGTATTTTGATGTCTTAAGTATTTTGGCAGTTTCGTGGCTTGTTTTAATCTCACTTGTACCTCTTGGCCCTTCTGGTAGCTACAGGTAACTCTGTGTCAGCTGGTCAGCTGCTCTGTGGGGGCCTCTTTTCCACGGACTCTCTCTCAAATTGGTGTGCCGCTGTGGCCCTGGCCCACGCATTACAGGAAAATGCCACTCTGAAAGAACAGCTCCTGAGAGTTCAGCTAGCGACGAGCATCGGCAACCCACCGGTGTCGCTGCTGCAACAGTGCACCAACATCCTCTCGCAGGTACGGCACCGACTGCCCCCCGCTTTGGGTTAAAACTCTGGGCATCCAAGAATAATGCTGCTCTTACGCAGGTGCATTGCAGGAAGACCTAAGTGCTAACTTAATGAGAAGGAGCATTCTCTCTCTCTTGCAGATGTTTTTTAAGCTTTGCTGAAAGCACTCTAGGCTTTAGGGGGAGGAGAAAAGCAGCAAATATTGCTTTCTCGTCAGCAATTGCTGCTTGATGTTGCCAGCTCTCAGTAGGCAGAGGGTCCTAAAGCATCTACACTTTAAATTGGTTTAAAAGACAAGGCAAATGGGCAGGATGCCCAGTCACGTTTTGCTGCTGAAGCAGCGCCTGGTTAGTATTTAACCTGTAACTTCTACCTTGAAACATCTTGGAAATACCAGGTTCTTGTGTATTTATTATTGTTCATCTTGCTATTCAAAGCTAAAAGCTTTTTAGAGTTTGCTCAATGTGTTAACACCTGGCCCTGCAAATGATGAGTGAACTTCACCTCCTAGCGCACACGTCCTTGTGATGTTCGCTTCTGTTGCGCATACTTTTTCCCCAAATGGTTGTAGTAATAAGGAGCTCTTTAGCTCTGGCAGCAGTTAGACTTTCCTGTAATTGAGAATAATGGCAGAATGCTGGAATTTTGAATTTGTTCATGTGACTTTTTTTACCTGCTTTACCTGAAAATGGACGGTTCTCTTTTTTTATCCTTTTCCTGGCGTTTTTGTCTAAGGTAAATTTGAGTCAGTAAAACTGCTTGTGGCTCTTTAGCCTTAAGTGATACAAGGGACTCAAACTTTGGGGAGATGTTTCTGAAATGTTTTCCGCTTCAAGGTTCTCAAGTAATATGTGTATAACTTGCAGGGTGATAAGATCGACAGACGGGTATGTATGTTTTGGCACAGCTTTGGCATTTCCTTGCCAAAAGCAGGCCTTTTCCTTTTGTCTTGGGTTTTGCTGGGGAGGTTTTCTTTAACTGCTTTTTGATGTGTTTCCACTTACAGCTTTGTGATGCAGTTGGGTTTGGGATTTTCCTAGCATAACAAGCTCTTTCTGTGTCTCCAGGGGATTCTCTGGGGCTGCTCCACAAAACTATGGGAAAAAGATCTTGGGTAGCACGGGTGCTTTCTTTCCAGTGGGGCGGACTCATTCACCATCTGCTCACCTAACAGATGCGCTTTCTTGTAAGGAAAGTTAAAACTGTTAGAAATGCTGTTTTCTCAGACTGGCCTGTAGCAAACAGCTGGTACAATCTGAAGTGGGAACATACTGCTGATTTCCTGACTGCTAAAAGAAAAACTGTTTAATCTGCCTTCTGGCCGCTCTGTACGTTCTACTTTCCAGCAGAAGTTTTAACCTTGGAGCTACTGGTTGTGAAAAGCAGGGATCTCATTACTAGCAAATGACCCCTGATGTGAGTTGTTTGACTTGCAGGCTGTGTTACTTAAAGCACTGCTAAGCTGGTTATCAGTGGCAGAAAAAACAATTCTGAAATATCATTGCTGTGGAATTGTCTGCATTATTTACCACACGTATCACAGTTGTCCTCAGAGGTGGGGTTGTATTGTTACCAGCCCTGAATTGTGGAACAGCAGCCACGGAGAGGTGTCAGCTATTTCAGTAGGTGTTATCATGGTGTGTCTAGAAAATATCTGTGTGGGGTTTTTTTGTTGGAGAGGGTGTTCTGGATGGTGTTGAAACCCTTAGGCAGAACATCTGAATTTGACCTCAGAATAGCATGCAGCACTGGAGAATAAGTGTGGTTTCCGACTGCTTCCAGGATATAAGGTGTGCTGTAAATGCTGGGTCGCATGAGCAAAAGTAACTTTGGGTTTCTAACAAGATAAGTGACACTTCTACCAGTGTTCTCTTAAGAAGCATGAGGTGTGCCAACGTGCTTGTAGGGCAAGGCTGCCAGTACAGTGGTTATTCCCAGTGTGTATGAACTGGCTAATAGTGTTGGGACAGTAAGAGCCAGTATTTGTAAACCTAAGTGAGGGAAAAGGGTTTCTAGTGTTGCTTGTTTGTTCTGTTTGAAGCAAGCTTTTTTTGTTGTTGTTGTTTATGTTCACTTAGGGGACAACTGACTTGATCTTTTGACAAATAGTAACTTGGCATGACTGATGTCTTTGTGCAGATAATGGGTGCCATAGCAGTTTTGTCAGTAATTATTGAGTCTGAACTTTTAACTTGGACTGATTTTGGTGGCTCCAAGTAACTTTTGTCTATCTCAGAAGGGTAAATGCAGTGTTGCAGGGGTGGTTACTGGGGGATTAAATTGTCAGCAGTAAACTGTCAGCTGACAGTAGACTGTCAGCAATTAAACTGGTTAAGTGTAGCAAAGTCAGGCATTTGCAGAATTCAGAGCTTGGTGGAGCTGGTCAAGCCAAGTGGCCTGTTCCTAGAGACTAAAGGTGAGCACAGGGAGAGTCATTGATCATTTTCTGTATGAGGTTTTAAGACCTACGATTTGTCACCTTGTATCTTAATTCATGCTTCAGTTGAAGACTGGAGTCTGAACACAGTTCTTAATCTTACCTAGTGGGTAATAAAAAGTGGTGAGACAGCTCTTTGGGCATCCTGTCTTGCCTCTGTGGGTAAACCCGCTATATGCTAGTGAGTATCTCTTAAACATGTCTTGACATCAGACTGTTTTGGAAATAAATGTCACCTCATGAGCAGAGATTTGCAAGTGTTGTTCTGCGTGCAAGTCATTAACTAATTACCAAGTACAAGGTAGGTAGGAGAAATGCACAATGGTTATGGGGAAAGCTAGATGAGGCAGGCCAGAGTAAAGGAGACGGCAAGGGGACAATAGAGTTTGGTGGGGACTAGGCAACTGGCAGTGAGGCCTAGGTCAGTGGAAACCAGTTCTGGCATTCAGCTAGAAGGGTAGCAGCAAGGAAGATTATATGTGTTAATACAATAGCATGACAGGGTGACAAAAAAGCTACAGACCAACCTACAGCAAAGACTAAAGAATGATTGCTAGTAGGGCATGTAGTACTCACTGGGTCTCTGGAAGCTGTGACAATGATAATGATGAAAAAGGGCCAGACGCTTCCTTTCCTATGTGTGCAGCATGAGGGATGGGTGCCACAGTCTCAGTATCTGTAATCTGTGTTCTTCTTTAAGAAGATGGTTTTATCTTGGTGATGGTGATATACTGGAGCAAATCACAGCACCTCAGAAGGAAGTCCTTGAAGGCAGTCTCTTGAGAACTTGCTATTTTCTTCCAGAGTTGCTACATTCAGTTCTTCCCTGTCTTGTGGTCTGTAGTGGCAGTTGGGTAGCTGGGAGCCTGCTACAGAAGAGCTTCTTGCCAGAGTGCTGCTCGCTGGCTGTTTCGATGGGCAAACATCGAACAAAACCTAGTTAACAAAACCAAATATTGCAGTTAGCATTCCTCTTGCTGGCTTAATGTACATACTGTCTGAACCAAAAGCCACTCCAGTATTATCCTTCTTTGCTTAGAAAATAATACTAGGAACACATGGCAATTTTTAGTCAGCAGGGGAAGTCTTAGTGATGCATCTCTTCCTATAGGGAATCCTTACCTGACTTGATTTACACCTTGTTCCTTCTTTACAGGGGTTGTGTGTATGTTCTTTCGTTTTAGCCTAGTATTAATTTTAAATGCAGGACTAATTCGTTATGATTTTACGTTGGTGCTAATTTGCATCGAGTCCTATTTCACATCTGTGTTGCTTGTTGTTTTGCTCTGAAAACAGTTAAATATGAATGGTTTAATGCTTGTTTCATCAAAGCACTAAAGCTTTGTTCAGTATAACTAACTAATGGGTATTTTGAAAGACATGACTTGTTTTTAAAAATGATGAGGAGAAAGCGGGTGAGTTCTGAGTCAGTACAGCTTTTTCCACTGTTTTAGTTCTCTGCTGTGGAATGATAATGATGGACGGTTTTATTCTTTCAGGGCAGCAAAGTACAGACCAGGGTTGGACTACTGATGTTGCTTTGCACTTGGCTAAGCAACTGCTCGATTGCTGTCACCCACTTCCTTCACAATCCAGCCAATGTACCTTTTGTATCCTTAACCTGCTTACAGAGTAGAACCGCTTGTCTAGAAATTATTTGGATTATTCATGTTCGAGTTAAAAGTTTATCTAGATTAGTTTGCAGAGATAGTAAAAGAAAATGCACTGGGGCAAGAGATACAACCAGCCTTTTGTTGACAGTGCTCTATTTATGCTGCCCTGTCTATAAGGTGTGCATGTAAATTAAAGTACAGTAGAAAGCTACGTCATTCTGCCAGCAAAGTGTATTTTTTATTGCGACAAGCCCATTGATGGTTTTTAGTGTGATTTACGCTTATACCCAAGAGGTAGGAAGAATGCTTCCTACTAGAAGCTTATTTCTATGCTTGCTTTTCAGGAAAACAATCTGACTAAAGTACATATTGCTAAACTGTCACCTTATGTAAACTGACAGTCTCTTTTGGAACAACTAAATCTCTTTGGTTAAGGAGACAATTACTGAGAAAAGAAATTTCAGGGAAACCACCGACTACCCAAGTCCTTCAAAACAGGAGCTAGCTTTGCGAGGGTTTCATCAGCTATTTTGCCTACTTCATTATGAAGCTTGGTTTTACATGTGAAAATAATGTTAACTGGAATTTATACAGGAGAAGTATGTTATATGTATTGTGCTTATGAAATAACTCAAATACCCTTAACAGGAGCTCTAGCTCACAGGGCAGATAGCTGAAAACCTTGGAGAAGAGGAGCAGCTCGTCCAAGGCCTGTGTGCACTTTTGCTTGGCATTTCCATCTACTACAATGACAATTCCCTTGAAAACTATAGGAAGTAAGTATGATGTAGAAATAAGAGGACTGTAGGGAAAGGTTCTGTGACTGGCAGATGGTGGTTTAAGAGGCTTTTAACTGAGGTGGTGCGGTCGAGAATATTTGGTTGAATGTTTTCTATGCATATTTCTTATGGGATGCAAAGTAACTGATCCACCTCTAGCTAGGCAAAGCAGATAGTTGTTTTGCTTAGGTCCTCCTAACCTGGGTATTCCTAGGCTGAGAACAGATGTCATTGACAACTGAAAAATTGCACCTTGAATGCAAAGCATCTAGTGCGGTTAAGACTGAGACACATAATGAAGAGTTGTAACTGCAAAAAAGACCTTGAGGGAAGGATGGGTTCATCTGTTTTCCAGTGTTGCTCTGTGATTAATTTGTCTCTTACCTTTAGAGAGAAGCTGAAACAGCTGATTGAGAAGAGGATTGGCAGGGAGAACTTCATTGAGAAGCTTGGCTTCATTAGCAAACATGAACTTTATTCTAGAGCTGCTCAGAAACCACAGCCTAGTTTTTCTAGCCCAGACCACATGATGTTTGATCATGAATTTACCAAGCTTGTAAAGGAATTGGAAGGTGAGATGTTATGTTCATTTCTGTAGTTTTTGTGAAGAACTGATGACTGAACTACCAAATGTGCTGAATGTAGCCCTCTTAAAGTAGTGTGATGACACTACTAAAATGGAGTATTCTGAAAAAAGTTACAGTGATAGCCGTAAGTTGTCATATACCCAAGCTCGCAGTTCAAGTATTTAGTAAAAATACTCCCAGTACAAGCCCATAATCAGGGCTTGTACTAACTGGATAACTTGTTATTCTTAGGTGAAATGATTCTTAAAACATGCTGGCAGTTGCCACAATGTGGCCAAGAGGTGGATTTGCCTGTGCTCACATAGAGACTAAGGTATTGAGCGTGTACAATGGTCATAGAAGGTTGATTTATGGAAGTACGCAATCTAGGTATTGGCTGCTTCGAACTGATTCTTTGAGAAAAATTATGAATGCTGAATTTTCTGTCTTGTTAGAAAATGATAGGAACTTTCTTCAGTGTTTTGTTATTCATAAGAGATAAGTTGTCATCATGCTTAACATCTAATGTCCTGTTTATTAATATTGCCCAACTTAAACCAGTCTAGAGAAGGAAAAAACCTTGAAGCAGCTGTGGTAAAGATGGTTTGTTTTGCCCAATCCCATTCAATCTGCATGTTGCCCTTGTAGTCCTAAGTCTTTCACTTCTTTGCACAACCACTTGGGCAATACTTGTAGTGGAGCCATAATGCAAGTAAAACACACCTTTTCTGATCGGAAGGACTCAAAACACCCACTTGCTTTTCTGAAAGTGTGTAAAGCGCTAAGTGTGCAAACCTTGCTATAAAAAATCGCCATTTCCTATTTTCTTAAACCTGTTTCTGACAATTTTTTTTTCTAAAGTGCAGGTTGAATTTCTAAATGCCATTAACTTAGTTAAACTGGGAGAGGCTGTGAGACTGTTGTGAGGGCAAAAAAGATATGTGAACTGGGCTTAAGTTGACAGAAACTGTTTTTGACAGGTGTCATAAGTAAAGCTATTTACAAGTCTAGTGAGGAAGATAAAAAGGAGGAGGAGGTCAAGAAGACATTGGAACAACATGACAACATTGTGACTCACTACAAAAAAGTCATTAGAGAGCAGGTAAGAGGGAGTTATGCTGTACAGGTGTCTCTAGAAGGTGTTTGTTCTGGCTTTCAGAGGCACTGCAGTGCAGCTCGATACCCGATGTTGAAAAACAAGTAACAAGGAATCTAGCAATGCAGAAACACTTCTAAAAACACTTAAGCCAAGTTCTGGTTCAGCTGAAATGTCAGTGTTTAGAATACTGATTTAAGTTTAAGTCTTTTCCTGGGGTAACTCTGCTCTTTCCTGTGTTTGTGTTTCTTTTCAAATGAGTAACTGGAGAACTTGCAGCCCTTCGCAAAGGGATGTAATTCTTAGTTCTGTGCTCTTACCTTTGAAAAGATGATGGATGAAATGTGGCTGAATGAAGAAATGAAGTTTGTCAGTGAAGTTTCGGTATACCTGCTGTGGCTGGACTCTCAAAAAATTTTTTACCAATGGCAGTTCACTTGTTTTGTTGCCACAGCTTAGATTGATAAGTAGAGGAGCAAAGCTAATTAACCTAAATAGCTACTGGGGAACTGAAGCATGTGTTTTTAGTTTAGGGATCTGGAATGGACACAGAGTATAGTGGTAAATATTGAATTAAGGGGCACTTTGGAACTGCCAGTGAGGCTTTATTGAACATGCGATGACTGTAATTACCACAATTTCTTTCAAGATTCTTGAAGTGGACCAAATGTGTGCAGGCTTCAGTGTGATGGAGAAAAACTAGCATCATCAGGTTCCATATATTTCCTTTTTCTCTCTCCTGCTGTCCCTGGTGTGGGGATGCTGGAGGTGTCCTCCAAAAGATTCAGAAGGCATTGGTCTGGTGTGACAGGCCTCTTCTGTCTTCCCCAGGTTTTTTTTGTAGGAATAGCTATCTAGGTTTGCATGAGGCTTTTCTGCTTACCTGTCACAGGTAGCACTGACAGTATCACTAACCAGTAGCATGTAATGATGGAGTTAAGTTTTTTTTTTTTTGTCTTTATTTCCCTTCCTGACAGTATTGTATTCAAATGTGTTATTACTCCTAAGTGGTTTGTTTTTTTTTTTTTTTCCCCCCTGTCACAGGACCAGGAGCTTGAAGAATTAAAACAACGAATTAACACTTTAACATCTCAAAATGAACAGCTCCAAGCAACAGTTACACAGCAAGTATCACAGATCCAACAGCATAAGGACCAATATAATCTCCTGAAAGTACAACTAGGTAGGCTTCAGAAAGAATAATAAAAAATAGTCTTGCTAGTGCAGAGAACTTTTGTGATTTATGGCAAGCTACAGAACAACTCCAGCAGACAACCTTCTATCACTTCAGGCATGCTGTTTTATGTTCTGCAGCTTACGAAAACTTTCCATAGAGATAAAATACACTTTTTTCAAGGTGGTATTGAGCATTGCAAACAATTTGGTTTAAGCATCAGATTTGCTCCATTACTAAAAATACTAGGTTTTGCTTTAAATGCCTTTAAACGTACAGAATAAAGCACAGTGAGAACTGAGAGGACATCCTGAAAATGTGAATAAGGTATAATTTGTTCTTGCTTCCTGCTTAACTCTTGGGTCTCCTGAAACAACATTGCTGTTTTCTGCCAGATCCGTTTGAGAACTTGAGCTAGGTCCTATCTGCCGTGTAGGTCTGCTCGTGGGGAAAACAAGCACCTGAAGAAGACCGCTGTAGACCAGGCAGTTCACTTAGATGGACACACAGAAATACTGGGATTAGCAATAGCTTCTGACCTGATCTGGTGCCACTTTGGTTGCCTGTGATGAAAAGCAAAGCCCTTCCTTGCCACCCTAGCTGCTTTCCTGCGGTTGTGCCTGCTGAGGGGCGAGAGGTGAAGCTTGCTGTAGGAACTGTGGGCTACCAAGGAGCTGCCGGTAGAGGCTTTCTACACCTTTGTTTTCTTAAGTTAGTCCAAAAGAGTTGTTGCCTGTTCATAGTTAGAACATGAAAGGATGGGCCACGGTATGTGCTGAATTGCATCTGTGAATCAATGAAAAAACGAATAGGAACTGCACTATGGCAGATGGGCAAGATGGGGCCTGTTACTGGCACTAGAGAGATCGCTAACTGAATGCTTAAATCAGGACAGTATATTCAAGTTATTCCAAGGTCAGGATGCCCGATAAACTGGGTATGACATGACTTCAAAAAGTAATTCTGCCTTCAGGATTATTTAGGATTAAAAATACAGAAGGAAACAATTGTCCTTCAGAATGATTTGTCTGTGAACTTAATTTGGATGAAGTGAGTGACTGGAGCAGCATGCAGGTGCAGCCACAAATACCTACTTGAAGGAATGGCAAGTTAGAGCTCTTTATTTAGCTTTTGATAGAGAGTTCTTAAAATACTCTGCTTTGGTTCTCAATTTAGAATGGCTTGTATTGCCCTGCGGGGTGGGAGAAGGATGAGCAGTAATACTTTGATCTGTTTGAAGCTAACTTCAAAATGATGGTGGTGGTTGTGACCTTAGTTATAAATTCTGTCTTTTAGGAAAGGATGCTCAGCATCACAATTCCCACAGTGATACTTTTCAGATGAATGGCATTCAGACAGAAGAAGTGAGCAAATTGAAAGACGAGTTGGAAGAATGGAAAAACAAGCATGAACTCCTGCAAGGGCAGTTACGGGAAAAGGATTCTGTGATTGAAAAATTGGTAAGCGCTAACAGTCTCAGCAGAACTTGGTGCAGCTTCCAGTTCCTGTTTTCAAATGTAGTCAGCCTTAAGCTGTGAAGTCCTTATGATGGCAGGCAAGCCATCATAACTGATTGCATGCTGGTAATAGGAAACATGGTGGGAGGTGGCTTGAGCAGAGCCTTTTCTGCTTCATGGTGTTCCCAAGAGCAATGAGTGCAGCTGACCTGTTGTACTGTAGAATTGGTGTTTTTTAGCATGTTTTGGGTGGGAAAAAATGGTATGTGTCTCCTAGGAGCTTAGTGGTGGTGATGCCTAAGATGTTTATGGTGGCCTGCATTTGGTGGCCTGCTTGTCAAAATGCAGGATGACACACACTGCTTTTATATTGTGCATGTCTTCTGCATTTGAATTAGTGAAAGATGCTTTTGCATCCACCTTAGAGGAGACCATCCAGCTGCTCTTGTTTAACTAGAGAGCTTCATGATGTGCCATTTCTTAGCTTGTTTGCACCTTCTCTGCTGCGAACTTGGATCATGCAAGCACGCAGTTTGCTTTGTGTTCTGACAGCATGACTATATTTAGTCTGCCTGGTTCTATGGCTGATTTTGCTGTTGCTATTACAGAAGTCTTCACAGTTGGAAATGGGAACAACAGAGCAGTCTTCACAGACCAGCAAATCTGGTGGCTTGGAGCACAATAACGAACTACAAAAGGTGAAGTTGTGGTGTTTCAGCAAAGCTGCAGTGAACAGTGGTAGCTTGGGATGGGAAGGGAGCTTTGCCAAACTTGAGGGAGGAGCATGGATTCCTGAGCATGTTTATGTTTTTAATGGTGTACCTTTATGTGATGATGGTAGTAATCATGGAGCATCAGGATTATGCATCCAAAAATGAATCAATTTTTTTCGCTAAGCAAGTTTGAGCCAGCAGAAGACACTGCAGCTGACTCTTCAGACTTGCAAAATCTATCTGTTTATCCATAGGAAAACATACCTTCAAATGTTGATAAGACAGCTTCCAGGTATTAGATGTACATCATAGAGTAAGTGTTTAAATATGTGCAGATTCAGTAATGTAAGGTAGCTGTTGCTCAAAAAATACCTAGCAGAGTTGCTCTGATTAGACAACTAATAATGCCTAGATAGGTTAAGTCGTAATGGGTTTCTGCACCAAGAACGGTAATGCATAGAGGATGCTAATGGGAGTGCTAGTGGTGTGAAACACCTTTATAAACATGACTGTGGCTCAGACAGGTGCCTTGGTTGGGCATTCCAGAGAAAAGAGTTCATAAGAGCAGGGTGGAAAATGGTGCATGTTGCTGAACTAGTTTTGTCGTCTTGAGAAACGGTTGCTGTGCTCTCATTGAGACAGAGATGCAGCTTTCCTCTCATGTAGGCTAGCATGAAGCAGTTAGTCTGGTAGCACTTAACTTAAGAAGAAGTAAATGTGAATAACTACTTTGCTTGATCAAATTAACTTAAAAGTATGTTTTGTCTCTGTTTCCCGAAGGAATTAGAAATGCTCAGGAGTCAGATACAACTACAGTCTGCAGAAATCTCTAAGCTTCAGATTGAGAATCAAAAGCTACAAGTAATGGTACCAGTGAAAAAGTTCCTTGTTTTCTCTTTGGCGGCTAAATCTTGAAGACTTGCTTTCCTGCTTATGCTGGGCAAAATATCAAGTGTTTAATTGAATGTACAGATCATTTGAGAGAGAAAGGCTTATTTTTAACACTTCTGCTGTCAAAGTCTCAGCTGCTCTGGTACAAGGTGCCATTGCACATGTGTTGGCTGTGTGTGGCCATGAGGCAGAGGCACATTTAAGTGCTCGGTGCTGCCACCAGTTGTCAAGACAACCTCATTGTCACCAGACTGCCTACCTTTCCTAGAGCTTTGGCTTAAATGTAGTATAACTGGAGAAGCAATTGTCTTGAATGTGTGCCATGTTGCAGTTTCAGCTGAAAGACAGCTGCTGTGTTTGGAAAATAGTAACTTTGGGTAGGGCTGGCTGCGACTAAACTATTGCTGGTTTTAATAGTCACATACAAAGACTGAGATACTTAGCCTAATGAAAAAAAAAATCTTTGGCACTTAAGAAGCAGCTGAATGAAGGCCGGTGGCCTGTAATAGGGTCTGCCTAGACAAAAAAACCTACCAGTCTCTATTTGGAGTGCAACTTCTAAGAAATAAGGGTTGTACCTTGTGTTCTCCTTTTTGTGTGCATGTGCGTTATGTGTTTAGTGAGACCCCAGGAATCACAGATCTGTTTCTGATGCCTTGCAGTGCAGGATGTATGTAACTACCACACCTTGGCTGTGCTGTAAGAAGAAAATATGTATTTAAATTCTACAGCTGATAGTATAATGTCATAGCTTGTTGTCTCTGTATGTGAGATATTTGGTGCTCTGACACCGAATTTCTTGTCCACAGAGTACAACTGCAGATCCTGTGTTAGGAGACAGCAGTGCAAGAGCAGCAAACAACTCTGAATTGGAGGGACGACTTGAGCAAGAAATAAAAGAACTGAAGGTTGGTAGTGGGTGAACACCAAACCAAGCCACTTGATACTCATCTTTCAGTTAGGGGGACTTATACAAAAGGAAACGCTTTGGGTGGAAGTGGTTTGTTTCCTCAGCATCTGAAGTGTTTCAGGCTACGTAGGGTAAGCTGGGTGCGTCTCCTCCATTTTTGACTTGGGAAATGTAGGCCTCGTCTGCCTTAAAAGAGTTGGTAAAAGTCTAGGAAATAGCTTTACTGTGACATGGACAGTCCAATTGGGCTGGGAGGAAGGTAGTCATTGCTAAGACTCCTACTTAGCTTACTCCTGGTTGGTAATAAGGGGAGTTTGGGTAAGGAAGTGCGTGGGAGCAAGGCCACAGGGCACTTTGTGGGGTTGGAGCAGTTACAGGTAATGTATGGAATGTGTTTGTAGGAAAAAAGGCTTCAGCTGTTCCTATGCTTACGGTCTAACTTGGTAGGGGATTTTTCTTGTTGCCAGAGTGAAGTCAAAGCCCTTTCTGAGGAAAAAGAATCACTAAAACAGCACCTCGATTCATCTAGTAGTACAGTTGCTATCTTGCAAGATGAGAAAAGTAAACTTCAGCAAGAAGTTGCAGAATCAAAGAAAGAACAGGATGATCTTCTCGTGCTTTTGGCTGACCAGGATCAGAAACTATCTGCACTGAAGATCAAATTGAAGGATCTTGGTGTACCGGTAAGCAAAACAATGGGTTGAATGAGTTCTTAGGTCCAAGGAAGGTCTGAGCAGTCTGGGTATACCAATATTTGATCCAGTAAGTCTGGTGAGGCATCTTTCTATAAATGGAGGGTTGTTGAATCTACCAGGTTTGCTTTCTCAACTTAAATTGGCAGCCACCAATAAAAGATGATGGCTGCCTCTTGAAAGAAGTCTTCAGCTTAGGGATGTTGAGGGGTACCTGCCAAACACCTTTGAGGAAAAGAACGTGTCATCTATGTGTCTGGAATGATCCCTGACCATGTGCCTGGCCTTGCTACGGTTTATCCTGGCTGCCAACTAGAAAGCAGGTGATAGCCTCCTTACAATCCTAAGGGATTGTTGCACAGATAAGACAAGTGATAACTAGAAAGCTTTAGTCTGCTTCTTAAGCAGCACTGTGAAATGTCAGGGCAGTTTCTGGGAGCTTTGTCTTCTGGGTGATTTCTTTGAAGAATCCTTCTGACTTGCAGCTGGATGTGTGACTGGAAGGTGGACAACTAGCTGTTGTGCTGCAGTTACTGCGGCTGAACACCAGGCTCGAGCCTGGGTTTCCTGTTGGGAGACAATTGTTCTGTCTTTTATGTAATCCTTCTTAAAGGAAGGATTACATTTTGGTAGTTAACAGTCATCTGGTTTAGCTTCACCTGCAGGAATAGGGTTTTAAAGAGTGTGGTGTGCAGAGTCTTTATTTGTTTTGAAAAGTATCTGTAGCAAGTGTATATCCTCTAAGTGTAGCCAAGGAATCTTTTGAGTCTGTTGACTTCTAAATGACTAAATAGGGAGAAAGTACCCTGGAAGACATTAGCAGCTTCACTCGTGGCACTACAAAGCACTGGATGGACATGTTTTCCTCAGCCTATCTGGTGAAGAGTGCGGGTTTTAGTTGGTGCAACTGTATGGGAAACTGAAGCGTGTATGCTCAAATGTATGGAGCAGAACTGATGGTGCTGAATAGAGGCTGTTGTTCCCAGTAGTCAGCCATCCTTAGCAGAGAACTTAAACTCTGTGACATTACAAGATGACAGTTGCCTTTATTAAGTGCTAATTGATACAGCATGGTAATTTTACATTAGCTTTAAGCTTATTTTCACTTTCTCAGCGTTTGTCTTGCCTTCAAAAGGTTGGATCAGAGTAATGGATGATAACTGCTCACAACAGATCTTTCTTCATTTCAGGTTGAAGATGAAGATGATATAGAATCTGGAGATCAAGGGGACGAAGATGAGGATGGGGATGAAGAGGAGCAAGACTAGAATGCTTTTGAGTGTTACCATGAAAACTAGATTGCATTGGGAAAAAATGTATTATTGGTATACAAAGCAAAACATGTGCTTATGAGAAGCAGATGGGATAATGGCAACTGTGGGACTAGTTATAAGTTACTGAAGTGTTTGAAAACCCTTCATACTAGGTAAAGCAAACAAAAATCACTGTTTAAGTTCTACATGACTATCCCAAATTGTACTTGTTTAGAAGTTGCTTTAGACACTGTTTAAAGCATGGGGATGACAATGTTGCTGCCTCAGTTCATTGTCATTGATGGAAGTTCTGTGCATTTGTCTATGGTTTTAACCTTCTTGAACTCTTAACATAATTAAATACAAAAGTATTTGGTTTATCATCTGTCAAATGGAGTCATTGCCCCTGCCTTCAACATGGAGCTTTAGTGTAATTCGTGGCTTCCTTTAAAGAGCAGGGGTGAGGTGGAAGGGTTGGGGCAGCACCAGTGTACGCTGGCCACGCTGCAGGCCTCGTGGGCTGGTTCTCTAGGCGTGAATGGACCTGCACAGCGTCGAGTGCCTTGACACCTGCTACGGCTGCATTCGGAACCTCCCGGGGGGAACAGCAATGCTATGCTAACACCATGGAAGAGGTTTCGCAGAAACCTGTGCTAGAAAGGTAGCGTTTTTAAGAAGAGTCTCTATGGAAAAACAAAGACCAATACACTCTTTCTAAAGATTAAATGTGCTACCCAGCCAGCATAAAAATAAGTAAAAATCTTGTTGACTACTTCAGTAAGGAAATGAAAACTATTATGATTTATATAACTTATTGGTTCTTGATGAGTGAATAAAAGATAAAATTTTAAAAGAAAAAAGTGAATACAGTAAATGCTTTAATTTCTTTTTTTGGTAATAAAAATAGGTATGTCCACTTAATACTCATTCATTTAATTCTCTTGTCCTGTTTTAATAAAATATATGTGAATACACAGGTAAAATAGTCTAAAACCATTCTACGGTGGGAGATAATAATATACCACATGCTGGGGCTCTTACTACACGAGTATATGGGAGTGCTGGTTCCGATTTTGCATTTTTCAACAATGTAGACTTCAGTAGCTGCTTAACTGCCTTAGACTTTTTTTATTTTTTTAAATAAAATCATTTCTTAAGGAAATGATAATTTGTGGAAGACCAGTGAAGCAAGACTTTTTTGAAGTTACCTTAAACATTCAGTGGGTGCTTAACATTAAATGGTTGGAATGAGTAGTTTAAATAAGCTCTACTCACGCACACCAGCCTTGGGCAGATTTTTGGAATTGGGAGGGATAAGAGCCAAGGATAAGAAGCCATGGTAGACGAGGAGCTGAAAAATGCTGTGTGTGTGTGAGCTTACTTCTGTACAACACGGCCTGGTTCTTATCTTCAGTGTGACTTGCTTTTTGCTGAACATTGCACATGAACAAAGAGCTGCTAGCAAGCAGCTCACAGGTGTTACCTGTCCACCTTATCTTTTTCTATGCAAAATCTAAGAATGAGGGCAGAAGCTTGCAGGCCCCAGAAAGCTATTGGAGTTGTCTTTGCCATGTTTACTTATGCAGCAAGTGTGGCAGATAGATTTACTGATAAGGGTACTTCGATTCTGAGGCAGTACTTGCTCTTTTTTTTCCCTAAGGCAGGAGATGCATAAACTACACCAACTAGAAAAGCCACCATGGAAGGTCTGAAGTGCTCTTGCTGCTTGTTCAGTGATGTGAACAAGTGCTAAAAGAATTGACAGCTTTTCTGCTTGCAAACCCTCGTCAAAAACGCATGGAATGACTTCAGCCCCATTTAGTGACTTAGACAAGTCTCTTTTCCTAGTATGACTATACCCTCTTCTTCATATGAAACAGAATAAAGAAGATAACTTGTGGCCATTGTTCAAGTGGAAGGTGGTGCAATAGTGGCATTGACAGCTAAACGGGTTTTTGGTTTTGGTTTTTTTTTTAATTTTTCAATGCTAAGAGGGGAAGGTAAGGTTATTTGCTTTGCTGAGGGTGTGCTGGACCTCTTATGTCAAACTTGATTGAGTGATATGTGACTTTTAAAGTTAGCAGGGAAACTAATAATAATTAGTGTAATGTAATGCCAAAGCTTTTGGTGTTGGGAGTTGGTACAAAGTTGAAGTGGTGTGATACAATCTCCAGCCACAGATAGTACAGTCACAAGATGGGATTTTTACAAATAGCTGAAGTACCCTGCTCCCTCTGTGTGCATGGATATAGGCTGATATTTTTTATCTGTTCAACCGTCTGTTTGTGACTAGGGTTCTCCTTCAGGCACAATGTAATGGGAGTCTTAAAGCATAGTGCCTGTGGTCTGTTAAAGAAAAAAATTAATTTAAATCTGGACTTGATGGTAGGGGTTTTATAAAATGATCTAGATCATTTTAGTTGTTGGGTCCTCTTAACACTCACATTAGGTTAGACGTGCCTAGATTGAATTTTGTCATCACAGTGTCTTCTGCAAGCTTTAAACTAAACTACTTGTGAGTGTTGGAAGCTATGTGTACCTTTCAGTTCTTCCTTTCAGTGCATTTAAGTATTAGATAGTTAAGGTCTGATTTACTGTTGTATTTGCTTACTACCGTGTGCTCTCTCTCCTGACCAGATGCAAGGCCTGTTAACTATTCCCACCAGACCTTATTCCAGTGTGGTTGAAACATACAATTAAATAAGCTGGACAGCAGACTGGGGCTGGAGCTGTCATGTTAGTTTCAATGTCTCTTACATAAATGTTGTTGGTAAGAATCGCAGTGAGATTTTTTTATTCCAACCCAGAGCCTAACATGGGAGTTCCTAGAGGTCAGTGAGATGTGTTCTGATGTAACCAGGTCTACAGCTGGGCTTGCTAGACATGTAACTGTACCCATGGAACTGAAGGGCATGCTCACTTTTTAAGGATTGTACATTTGCCCTGATTCAGTCACTAGTGTTATGACGTGAAGAAATGGGAGCTCCTTTCTGTATGTCTTGGAAAAGTCACTTTTAAAAATGGTATTTTTTTATGAACCCTGGTAGAGGTGACAGCTTCAGTACCCAGGTGTCCTGCGATCGTTGGCATTGCCGTTTGCTGCTGTCAGCAGTACCACCCCCAAGGAATTGATGACAGTTTGTCCTACCCTACTCAGACAAGACAGACCTACTTATTTATATTTGCTCGAATCTCTTCCCCCAACACTGTCAGCTGTCCTGTGAAGCAGTGCTTTTCGTTGGCAGTGTTGGATCCTTCAGTAGAGAACAAAGGTGGCAAAGGAGAAGGAGTGGTGTCAGGAAGCCTCATGGCTTTGTCACGTATGGAGAGCCTGGAAAGCTCATGTGACCTGTAGCGCTGGCCCAGTGGGGAAATCTGCTCTTCCCCCTCCATGTCCCGCTAGGTGATCTGTGACCTTGCAGTCTCTTTATCTATTCTACAAACCTTTTACATTGACCGAGATGTTTTTACTTTATTGTCTTCTCGGTGCCTTTCTGCGAGGTCTCTAAAAATGCTGTGGGCAGAAGTAGATATTTATGTAAGTTGTGCCTGAGTATGTGATCATGTCCTAGGAGGCAAGCGTGCCTCTCTAGAGTAAAGGGAAGGGGAACAGAGAAAGGAAGATAGGGGAAAATAAACGAACCTTTTCCTTACGCTGATGAGATGGAATCACCTGAAAAATAAGCATTAACACAGAGTCAGCACGTGAAAGCACAAGGCACGTGATCGATGGTCTGGCAGGATCTCGATGAGGAGCTGTTAATCTAGCAACCTTACCTGGACATCAGTGCCACTCTCAAAAGGTGGTATCCCACAGCATTTTTTTCTTGCCATTCTCTGTAGTGTTGTGCTTGGGAAGTTCTTCCTTTTGGATGCAACTTCAAAATGTTTAAAGTCGCAAAAAGTGAAGGAAGAGATAACTAGGTGGGGTAATAAGTTCAGGAGACAGACAAACTGGTTACAAACAGGTTTTAAAGAAGCCTGTTCAAAGTGCTTTTCCCAATTAGAAAACCTGTTTTGTTGATTATTTTATTGCACCATCCTAGTGGTATATCTTACTGCTGGTGGTAGACGTGTCTGGATTATAACTATTATTGTCAAATGGGTGGCCTTTGCCCAGAAGGTATTCACTTGACTGTGCATTCTTGGCTGTGTCATGAAAATTAGATTTATTCTTAAGTTTTTGCAATCTTTTCTTGTCCCGTCACGATTGGGACATCATGAATGCAGGGTGTTTTTCCTCACTCTGCACAGCAATTGGATCCTTTCCACGTAGTTTATAGTCAAAGCAAGCAACTGCTGAGAGTGAGAAGGTAAATATATCATAGATTTCTAGGTTGCTTGTTGCACATACTGACATTGATACAGATAAACAGGCCAAACAGATACCAGGAGCGAAGAGCAGAAGCAAGTAATTCTGCTTGTGGTATGCTAACAGTAGAATACCATAACCCACTTGGAGTCCAGAGCTGGTGCTTATGTGCCATGTCCAGACCAGGCAGTGTGGATCCCTTCATATACACCCTTTTCACTGCAAGAGTTTTCAGTAGAGGTCCAGCGCTGCCTGGTCTGAACATGGGAAGTCTTCATAATTTCTTTAAGACGGCTGCTACGCCATTTTCTGGATCGGTTGTTTGCAAAGTACGGACTTCAGGGAAGCAAAAGCAGCCTTACCTGTGTTACGCAGCCTCTGCCTGCTGCTGGTCTTCTGCAAGCTCAAAAATTGCCAAACCCTTTTCATTTGTTTTAAGTTCTTCCTAGAAAATAAAATCAAAACAAAGTGTTCAGCAGTGCATACAAGCTTAAGAGATTCCCCAACCTGTGCTGTGCTCAGGTAAGATGGGTGTGGGTGTCCATGAAACACAGCTGCTCACTAAAGCCCTTCTGCCAGCTGTCAGTGCGGTCAGTGTTCGGGAGTGGGAGTGGGACTTCACGCTGGCAAACCTGACACCTTGCAGGGTGGTCTGGTGGCCCCATACCACCTGCAGCGTCGTTCTCCCTTCCATCAAGAGGATTTTTAACCATTTTGCACTCCCCTGGCCACCTTGCTCACCGAACCAATCCATCCCATGAGCAAGGTTTGCCATTGTCCCACAGGGTGGTTCCTCCTTCAGCCCCCTAGAGATATTGGAGTAGAACCAGGACCTTTTCTCCTGTTCGTTCTGAGTGCCCAAGTGTTTGCCAAACAGCATCTCCACTTTAAATAAATTGCTGACTGGCTTACCCCCGTCAAGTGCATTCATGAGCAAGAGGATAGCAGTTGCAAATGACAATTGCAATCAAACAAGAGAGAAGTCCCTGTGGTTGGCCGAGTTGTGCACTTTTCTTCTGTTGCGAAAAGAGAAGTGAGGGACATTTTTTATTTGCTCACTATCCCTCTCAATTGCTATTTAAGGTGGGACTCTGTGATACTACTTATTTCTCTCTGTTGTACCACTTGGCACATTTCTAAATCACACCTTCTACCTGCATGGCACTGTTGTGTGTGTGCATTGCAGCCTGTATGAAACGGCCTCGCCGGTGGCCCTTTGCAGAAATGGGTGTTGGGAAGTGACATCTACAGCTCGAGTCCCCACCAGGCCACATGTTCTAGCTCACCTGGCATGCCGATCCCACTAAACTGATTTTTGAAAAACCACAGGCTCTCTCTGTGGAGGCAAGTGGTGAATCTATGTCACTAGATGATAGGTAGTTTTGGCGCTTACAAACTGCTCTCTGCTGATTTTATAGCCCTATTGTGAAGCCTGTAGGTTTTTCCATATGTATCTGACTCCTTTGCTCCACGAAGCAGGCACAGAACATGACATTTATTTGCAATGACATTTCAGAAACAAGAAATGGGTCTGGACAAGCCTGTGATCACTTCCTACCACTTATATAAGAAATCAATAACCTTATGACACTGTTCTTCATAAAGGAC
>JANZLO010000007.1:35540082-35599971 GCA_026937515.1 Polyboroides typus | reverse complement strand
CTGGACAAGCCTGTGATCACTTCCTACCACTTATATAAGAAATCAATAACCTTATGACACTGTTCTTCATAAAGGACATCCTACTGGGAGCAAACTGTGATGCAATGGACTCGGATCCTGAGGCTGATGTGAAGGTCATGCCAAGCCTGAAAATACCATTGGTGCATAGTGTTGTGCCTTGAAGCTGAAAAATTCACTGCTGGGCAAAGACGAGACAGTCAGTGGTCATTAACGGTTGCTTGCAGGCAGCACGTGTTTCACTAGAAGCAGTATAATAAATCACAGGGCAGACAGCCTGCTTGATTGGAGGGAGATACTAGTGCCAGTCAAGAAGAGCCGTTGCTCTTCAGTCTGGTGCGTTTACACATGGGAAGATCCTTGAGAAAGCATGTGCTCTGGGGTTAGTGTTACAGAGGGGCCTCAGACCAACCCCCGTGACAGCAAGCGACAGATGAGCTCAGCACCAAGGAAAATGAATTAGCCCCGATCGTCAGTGAGACCTGAGGTGCAGGACAGCTGAGACCCCCCCAGCCATGTCAGCAGACGCAGCCGTTGCAGCCAGATCCGTATCTCCTTACTGACCCGGGGTGTTGAGGCTACGTGACAGACTGGGTGAGAGAGGTGCTTCCCAGCTCACAAGGCTGACACCGAGCACACAGGTCACAAAATCAGACCCACACTACAGGAATGAACCATTTCTGACTCTTCTGGTGCTGCATCTCCATTTAGGCAAGGGAAGAGCAGTCTGACATTTACGCCAGTCCCTGGCTGTGCCTGAAGTGTCACCAAGAAAATCAACTGGGCAGTATGGAGATGTGCTCTGCCCTCATCTAAGACAGTCAGTGCAGGAGGGCTACGCCCCACATCCAGAGAGCTCCGTCTCATCTAAGTTTCACCACCAACAAGGAGTTCCCAGAGCTTCCCTGATGGCTGCTGAATTGTCTGGTGCAGCCAGGGCCCTTGGCAGGGCAGGGATTTCTAAATACCCTGTCTTACACCAAGGAGCCATGTGGTAAGCCCGAGCAAGGCAAGTTCTGCATCCACAATAGGAAACTGGCTTGTTCTTCAGCTTTTTGGCTCTCCATCTGGGCCAAGTTGGGGCCAAAACCAGAGCTGGTACCTACGTGCTTCTCAGTTGTGCTGGCCCCTGCTTTCCAACAGAGCAGGAGCCAACTTGCGGAAGCACACAAGTCTAAGGAGAAGCTTTGCTGGCACTTGCACGATTCTAAATTTGCTTCTTGAACTCCCAATCACCTGCTCCTCCCCCTGCAGACAGATTTGTTGCCTGTATCTTAACATATTTCCAGGGATGTTACCTGAAAGACCTTTCTTATTCATTCTGTATCTGACTTACCCCAAGTTTTAGCCTGTCCTGTCTATTCATACCTCCTCTTTCAGAATAAAAAGTGCAGAGTGGCACAAAGAGTCTGCATAGCTGCTATTTGCAACTTAAGACACGAAATAGGTGTGAAATGGTAGGATCTCTGCCGCCTCGGTGGAGGAAGGGTCAGGTTGCCGCACGCTCACATCTCTAACTCTACAGGCTCCCTCTGTGGTGTGTACTTACACCAGTAAATCCGTCAAGGATGTGGACCTTTCACTGGGTAAAGACCTTAGCTCCCGGAGATGCATACAGTCCTAAGGCAAAGGAGAAATGGGGCTTCTCCACTGACTAGGGGAATCCTGAGCCATGTACTAGTTTAAGCTATCAGTACAAGCCTTCCTGCACCTCATTTGGTGATAGATTCTTGCTGCTGAATACTCACAGTGAGATTCAGTCTAAACCAAGACCAAAGTACAGCCAAATGTTGTCTTCGTGTCACCTCCCACAACACAAGCAAGTTAGGTAATGACAGCACAAAGTCGCAAGCTGTGTCTCCACCTGCCCTCCTGGGGGACCCCTGACTCTCATGCACGTGCTTTCGGCCCCAAAAATGATGATGCAAGGGACAGCGGGTTTGCTGCAGGCTGCATTCTTCTCCCAGTGGCTCGGGAGGGGCGTGTGTGTGGCTGGGAGGGAGAAAGCTGCCGAGGTAATTAGTTAGACCTTGTTTATCCTTAGGCATGTCTCTCTAGCCATCTGGGCCTACCACAGTGATCCTGGGGAACGCTTTGCTACCAGGTGTCCTGCCGCTCGCCGAGCTCCAGCGTGGCCACCAGAGGTCACGGTGTTCACACGCACGGCACGGAAACCCAGCCAGAGCAGCCCTGAGCTGCCGGCTGGAAATCCAAGCGTGGCATCCCACGGAGGTTACACGAGTGGAAGGGTTGCCAAGTTAGCTAGACGGTTGCTCTGGGTTTTAAACAGAGCTGTAGGGCAAACAGCTATCATGTAACTTACTCTCCTGCTACCTAAAGTCTAGTAATTCTCAACCTAAAATAGTTTTAGCAGCCGGCACAGTTTGAGGACGCAAGTTTATCTGAAACAAGAGCTTGCAACGGAACTTGGGTTTGGGCTTTAGCTGCAGAGAGCTCGTTGCCCTCCTGAGACAGAGCGGCCAGTGGGGCCGTCCCGTGCTGCACGCACAGCAGCGTCGGCTGGGCTTCCCGCAGCCGGGGCCGGGCTCTGTGGCAAGAGCTGTGCCGGCTCCGGGGATGCACGTGGGGAGCCTGCACCCGCAGGAAGGCCTGTAGCCTCTGAAATCCTGGGGGTTCTGTTGTGCACTTGTTAAGCAGCAAACAAGGCTCTTCTGTGGAATTCCCCAGTAAAGGTGGACAAGCCTGGCGGTTTCGAGGTGGTTGGTCCCCTTGTCCCTGCTCCTTAGGCAGAACAGAAAGAAACCTGTTTATGGTCCAGCTGTCAGGCTGAAGCCAGCGCCGTGTCGACTTGGGTTTAAACCTTCCAGACTCACACTCAGCATTGTGGTGACGTGTGGAAACCTGAAGGCCTGTCTTTCGCACTCCTCCATGGAGAAGCAACCGTCTAAGAAGGAGGCTGCTGGACCAAGTTAAAAGACCTGTTTTGCCTCTGATCCACTGTGCGACCTCTGTAGATGAGCAGCTTGATTTGCCTCAGCCTCCACGCAACTTCCTTTCCTGGGCTTTCGCACGCTTCAGTGATGCATGTTGTGCTGTATGTGGCTACGGAGCCAACATCTCTGGCTGTGGGGCTCCTGGGAAATGCTAGTGAGCAGGCAGGCGCAGCTAGCTCCCAGGCTGAGGACAAGCTCAGGTGTTGTGCTGCCCTCCCATCATCTCCCCTCCCCTCTCACTGGCTCATTTTTGTTAAATCGCTGCTCCTGAGTTCACTGCAAGGTGACTAGAGGGCTGCTTGTTTACTTATGTCTCAGTAAATGAAGTAGTTAGTTAGTAAAAAATCACCCAGGTTGAATGAAAAGCTTTATCTGACCGGAAATACCGGCATGCTTGAGATCACACAGGGTGTGAGTGGCAGGCGAAAGTGTTTGAGATACCTTGTTAAAAGTTTCTGAGCTGTTTTAAAGCACAAAATGGCAAAAAAAATCTGGAAATAAAACCAATGCTAACTCGTTCACGTTTTTCAGTGCAAAATGTGTCAATGTCTCTGTCTGCTCACACAAACACCAGGAACCAGAACAGACTGCCTGAAAGGTTTAAATGCAGAAAGTGGTTTATTTGTTGGGAGGGTTGTTTTTTGATTTCTTTTTGGGGGAGCTGTTTTCCCAAACATCTGTTGCTGGGAAAAAGATTCTCCCAGGTGGCTAGAGAAAAGAGCATCTGTTACGATGCCTGGTGAACGAGCACAGGGCTTCTCCGTCCTGTCACGGCCACGAGTGAGTACAGGAATACGGGAGGCTGCCAAGGGTCTGATTTACCGGAGCTGCCTGCGGTAGGAGGCAGTCGGTTTTGGCACAGAGCAGCGAGCAAAGACAGCAGGTATGGTACCCCAAGGCGACAGCAGCAAGATGCTCTCCATGCAGTTCAGTTCTCCCCTGCTCCGTCCAGCGCAGCCGCCCCAGAGGGTGCGCAGCGAACGGGCACAGGGTCTGGTGCTGTGGCTGGTGCAGCAGAGGCGAGGACAGAGTAGGCTCCAACAGAATACTTGTAAGGGTAACTGCTCCCTTCTCAGTAGAAATGGATGAGGCTGTGTCAGCCCGCCCAGATGTACAGGCACATGCCAAAGGTAGAGTAGAAACATGCCAGGCTCACTCATCGCTCCAGGAAATCCGCTTGGATAAGAACAAACTTTCTCTATTATTTTTTTAAAACCTCTCAGACACCTACACTCAACTTTTTGTCATAAGCTGTCTGGAGCTGATTTTATCTTGCACGCTATGCACTTCAATGGGAAGGAAGGGGGTGATGGTTGGGCAACTGATACAAAGCTTCCACTCTGAGCAACCTCAGCTGCAGGTAGCTGATTACTCACTCTTCTTCCTGGCAGGGCCCAGTCTACGTCTACCTGCTTTTCAAAGTATTTCTAAACATTTGTGTAGCTGCAGGCCACAGGACCAGCTGCCGTGGCAGAACTAATGGGGCTTGGACTGAGGTCTGAGGGGCTTGAATCGCTGGGAGTTTTGCCACCTTCTGGGCAGCCCGAGCAGGTCTGCCTTCCTCCTGCAACCGCTATGGACCGAGAGCAACTGCTGCTTCTGTCCCCCATTTTTGTGCTCTGTTGTACCAGAAGAATAACAAGTACTTTTCATCTAGAGGCTAGAAGCTTTCAGCAGGGAGATTATACCTTTGTTCCCAACGATACTTTCAACACGTTATTCTTAATCCAAGACCAGACCTAGAGGCATCTTTTCTCTGGGATTTCCAGCCCGTGTGGCTGCCTGTTTCCCACACATGTGAGTGCATGTCCAAAGGGGAATGGGGTAAATGAGGCCCCTCAGGACTGTCGTTCCCAGTTCTTGGCAGATCATGCTTTGCCCTGGTCACCTGTGTGTTGTGTTGGTGGTGTTTCCACCACAAACGCTGTAGCTGGATACAGTACAGGCATCTGTTTGTTTGGCTTGCTTTTAAAATAAAGCCGGGATGCTGAAGAGTGACATACCACGGATGCTATCATGTGTCACCCCTCAGCCTGACCCTCCTGTGCTGTGCGTCAGCTACGGCCACATGCCACCACTGCTCTGTTGTGGCGGCCAGGTCCCATTTCCGCAGGTTGTCCTGCTTGTGCCGGCCGACCGAGTGGGCTCCAAGATGTGGCTGTGCCACTGCGCGTGTGGCCTTGCTTCTTGTCTCTGTGCAGCCTCGAGCGCTCTGCATTACTGCTCCCTGAATGACGGCTGCTACCGAGCAGTCCTGCCAGCCATGCTACGTTTTTCTGGCTACGGCTGAGTCAGCGGCCTTGAAGGGCTATCGCAACGACAAGAAGTGTCACAATTTGCACTTGTATATTGTGTGCTTTGCAAGTCCACAGAAGCAGCTGGACTTACAGCAGCTATGTCAGACAACTGACAACTTCAAAAAAATGCCATTTATCCAAAGCCATGCTCTAGATGTCCACTCCTAGGCTGGTTGCATCATCCGTACAAATCACTGACTTGGCCATCTCAAGACGGGTGCTCCTCCTATGCACACAGAGAGCGCGCGTGTGTCTGAGCTGGGCCCAGCGCTGTGGGGGAAGTGCTCTGATGTGATTACTGTGGGACTTGAGACAATTTCCTGGTGAAGTTTCATATATGCTTGAGTCACATCTGCCCTTTGCTCTGGAAATCTCCTGCTTTGACCTCAGCAGACAGCAGAAAAGACCAAGTGAGAAATTCCCCCGCCATTTCTGCTTTTATCCTTGAAATGTAGCTTTTACAATGGGGCTGGCTATACGGTATTTTTCTTCAGCCTTCAACTCCTGTTTGAATGTTCCTGGTGACGCTCCCAGCTCCTCATCAGAGGTTTGTGCCGACTTCTGATTGAGCCGATAACGTGACTGTTATTCTTTCTTCCCTGTTGCTTCATGGTATGCAACAGGACATTAGTCAAAACAGTTGCTTCCAGGTACCTGCTGTTTCAGGAATTACCTATCTACAAATACCTATTACTTGCAGATTTGCTGCTGTACTTCCCTGAAGAATCTCCCAAATGAAATCTCAGGGCAACAGGATTGATGATGTAGCACATCTTTCCATCTCTGAGAAGATGACAGGACTGAGAGCAGCTGTAAGTCAACACGAGACCAGGAACTGCACCAAGGATCCCTGCTTTCTGCCAAAGCCACTCCTTACATTGAGTCCTCTCTGCCAGCAGGGGAAAGCAGTACCCCTTTCCTTGGAGGATGCTGGCAAAGATGTGCTTCTAAGTGCTTGTTGTGCCCGGCGCTCAGCAACGTGCATGACCTGACTGAAGCTCTGGGGCCTGCCTCAGACATATAGTGCCTGTGACCCATACCTGCCAGGGGCTGTGGTGCTGCCGGGAAGGAAGAAGCAGGCTCAGAGGGAAGAGTGCTCTTGCAGCGTGAAGCCCATGCTGTTTCTCCCTGCATCTCTGTGGTTTTCCAGGCAGATTTCCAGGCCTGTGTGTATGTCTTGCATCTGCCTAGGCCCCAAAGAAATGCCTGAGTCCTAGACTCCTCAGAAAAGAAACAGAGGGAGGGAAATCCCCATTTCAAATGGCCTCTCTCTTAAAAGGTCTCAAACCATGCATGTTGTACCACATGTACGCTTTCCACAGCAGCCCCTTATGTCCCTCGGACACAGGTGAGCGCAGAGCAAAACAGTTTCAACCTTTCATCTCTCCGTTCTTTGTCGAAAGAACAAGAGAGAACAAGAGACGGAGGATTGCTGGTGTGATGGAAAAGCCACCCTAATGGGGAGAGAAATGGGGACCACCTTGCAGTTGTGGCCTAAAGACAATGTCATTCCTGTGGCCTGTGCACGGCCCCTTGCTGCCCAGCCCCTCCAATACCTCAGTCGGACAAGAGGAGAACAGGAGAGGTCCTTCCTGCTCAGTGTTTTCTGGATCAAAGCAGAAAGCAAATTAGGGAGGAAGGAGTCGGCCCCATGCAAGCTGGGTTCTTGTTACATCTCGGAAGACAGTCAGCATGTCACAGCAATGGGCAGCAGCCAGTGCCTGAGCGTGCCTGGCAGAAGACCAAGCGGGCAAAGACAAGCTCTGTCTACTGAGTAAACGGCGAGCAATCTCCTGTGAGATCTTGGCAGCGGGAGGTATTCTGTAAAATCACAGCTTCCGCTGTGGTGTTTGTTTTGTGTGGAGCTGGGTTTTGTCCCATCGCCATCGGCAGTGGGGAGCTGCTCGGTTTGTGTGAACAAAGGCACTCGAGAACCCCTGGCTGCTCGGACAGATCCCAGCCCTCCCGCTGCCTTTTCATGAGCCGAGCACGTACAGCCACCCAGACATCCTTCGCACGCCACGCAGACCTCAGTGCCAAGAGCTGGTCTTTGACTCAACTGTGCTCCCACTGCCCCAGCCCTAAAGGGTGTAGGACTTCTTTAGAAACTTCCAGCCGCTGCAGAATAAAGACTTACAGGTAATACGGCCTCATACTAACATCCTGCACACCCCGTGCTGAAAGAAGACTATAAAGTAAGACCACAAGAAGCAGTTTTGCCTTCCTATATCATGGCTTTTGTTTTCCTCAAAGCACTAAGACTCCTGGGAGTTGCAGACCTGACAGCTCTAAAGACGTGATGGCATACAGGGCAACTGCAGTTCTGGTGTGCTTGTGGTCTGTGGGGATTTCTGGCGTCATGCTGAGTAGTTTCATTGTATCTGGGCTGTGCTCTGCTGTGGGGAGGGCTGTTAACACCAAAAAGCCAGAATGTTAAGAGTCATACCTGGTATCAGTGAGGAAACTTGAATGAACATGTATTTTCCCAAACCTGACTTCACAGTTTTCCAAAAAGCAACAAAAACAATAACATATATATTATAATATATATGTATGTGTGTATACATATATATACACGCTTGCTTATCCTGCTGAAAAGCCACAGGTTAGCCAAAGTGAGGCTGCTCTGGATTTAGCAAAAGCAGATCAGATGTGGCAGCTTTGACTTACTTATGCATCTAGGATGCTGTCGGCTAACGCTTTCCAGTTCCTCTCTATGCTACTAGAAAATTCATTACAAGAGGGGCCTCGGAGAAACATTTTGTTATCGTTATTATCACATGAAGTTTCGAATGGGGCTCAAGAAAAGGTGGTGCTTAAAAAGCACCTCGTTTGAATTCATGTCAATGGCATATTTATGATACAGGACTGAAATGTGTCCTGGGGCTGGATTTATGGCATGTGATGGAAACACTGCATCTCAGAGATGGATTTTGCATGAGTATGGATACACACATCCATGACTGTACCTTTAAACTGCCTGGGACTCTAATTAAAATTTATTGCAATGGCTGCAGGTCAAATGAAATACCTCTGAGTGCCTCAAAGATCCTTCCATGCTGAGATCTTAGCTGGCATCAGCAGGATTGGGGGATACCTCCCTGTTATCTCAGAAACCCTGTACTGATGGGGGGGCTGCCCTTTAGTACCTACCTGGAAAGCTACTGCAGTGCTGGGGTTAACTGCACCCAGGACATCCCCAGGGGACCGGGATGCCCGGGCCACAGCAAAACCCACAGCTCTGATGAAAAGTTCCCGTTGCCCTGAGAAGCCTGTGGCTTAATATTTGTCAAAATCGTAAAGATCTTCACTGTGGCATGAAACTTGAAAAGAAACTATGGTAAGAATATATTTAAATACTACCACTGGATGCATTAATATTATTTTAATCTGGTGGATTGTTTATACACTCAAAGAAATACGCTTTCAGGAAACAAGGATTATAGATTAGATTTGGCAAACACGTTTGGCTGAGTCAAGTACTAGAAGGGGGTGACATTTTTCATTTTCCTTTCATTTTGTTTTCCTATAATTTCATTTCTTTTTAAGGAAACCCTTTGGATTTTTTCCTTTTTAAATGTGTTCATTGTGAAAATAGCTAGGATTAGATGCTGAAAAAAGGAAATGTTCTGGTCAACACCAACCAAAGTTTTTATGAGTCTTCCTTTCACTTTGTTGAAAACATGCTTTCAGGTTGATGCAAAAGATATAGTATTTTCTTTGATTTCTTTTTGGTTCCTCCTTAACAAAAATGCCCATCAACCTAGCTTTTTAAATGCATCTAGTCACAGCAGATATATTTTAAATATATCCATTCACAGCCTGTGAGGTTGTGAAGCAGAAACTGAAAAATAAACCCAGCACTTCTAAGTTGATGCAGCTCCACCAGACCACAAGGAGCAAATGCTGCTCAACCCAAAGTGGACCCAGACGAAGTGCCCGTTCTGCTTAGCAAAGCAGATGGTCACATCTCAAAGCCAGCGAGTTTCTGTGCCATGCTTGCTCCAGAGAGAAGGCTGCTGTAGCTGATCTTGTTAACCTTGTATGATTTGGAGTTGGGTAAAAAGAGGGTTAAGCTGGCTCCCTATTATTTCAGAATACACACTGACTACAGGTACTCATAAACACTGGCAGCTCACAGGTGTTTAGGAAAATGGAAGATTTTGGTTCCTCCATTGTGCTCAAGAAAAGCCTTCCTAGTGTGCCACTGATCCAGCCTCATTTGAGGCAGCTTCATGCGTAGACTAGGAATATTTCATGAGTTTTACTTTCTACTTAGAAGGGTGGAGGGTGCTTTTCAGAGTCCGCAGAAAGAATGCAAGGCTTTGCATAGCCCATTGGCAAATGAACAAAGATAGCTTGGAAGCTATGCTCCTGCATTGCTCCCTTTCTTTCTATCATCTATTTTGTTTCCATTTCTATACTATCAATGTAATTTTCAGCGAAACAAAACTGAGCAAACCCTCTGAGTCACAGCAGACAGAAGAAGGCACAGACTCAGCTGCCAGGATGAATTCTGCCAGTTGCAGAAGTCAGGACTCACTCCCCCAGTCGTAAAATTAAAAATGAGTTAAACATCCAGCAGGTGTTAATGGAAGGCACGAACCACCCGGCAAACCACAAGCCTTGGAAGAGGTACAAACTAAACGGAGACAGGAAATCCCCCACCCAGCCAGGACCTGGAAGTTGCCTACACCCGAAGGAGAAGTAACTGGGACTGTTTACTTTAGGTCAATTATTTGCAGTCAACTGAATATTAGTGACATTCATTCCCTTAGTTCTACAGTAATGTTATCAAATGAGTGAAAAATCAGTCCTTGCTATCTCCCTTGACCAGTTTCCTCTAACTGGTAGGTTCTCTCCTCTCTGAAGACCTGATCCTAATCTCCTTGAGTCAATGACACTTCATCATGATGCAGGTGTCAAAGGAGGACTTCTGCTAGCCAATATCTCTCTATACAGCTGGGTCACAGTCTCAGGGCATTCAGGGCTGGCTGACGGATAAGGAAAGGGAATTATGTCCATGAGCTGCAAGGAAGGCTAATTTTCTATGTATAACCGGGCTGTGATGTTTCAAGGATTGCTGCTTAAATAAAATGTCTTTGCTCCCATCTTTACTATTCCTTCACAGAGATCCCAAAGCTGACAAAGATTACAGGGCAACAGATAGAGGTGCATAATTTACGGATAAGGCAAAACAGTCGCAAACATGGCCAACGCTCACAAGCAGAAAGCTGGCTAGGACAACAGTCCCATACTTTTCTGTCTGGTATCCCATTTCACCTGGCCTGAATCTTCGCCAGAGCACACATCTTTTCCAAAATCCACCCGCTCTTACTAGTAGAAAGTTTTTAGTTTCCTTATTCACACACCTCCCCTGCCCCAGCATGCCCTTGTTGGTTCAGACTGGCTCCAGCTAACTTTATGCATATTTATCTTGCAGAAACAATCAATCACTTACGTTTTCAGGTTTATGGACGTTCTCCCATCTGGCACCTGGTTCCATTACAGTTTGTTGTATTGCGTGACCTCCCTGTCCTCCTGGAGACTTTGCTGTGGCTCCCAGCTCTGTGCATCAGCGCCAACAGCCACGGGTTAGGCCCTGCAACAGAATGAGGAAGGACTGTGTCTCTACAATGGCCAGTTACTCCTTTAGCTGTCCAGGTACGCTTTTGTCGGGAAGTAGGAACTCATTTTAACTGTCTGCTGACAAAGATGGACTGGGCTGGGTGAATTTCAGAGTTCTCTGGCTAGTGCTACAGACGGGACATAAAACTGATCAGAGAGACACCAAGCGTACACACTTTCACATGTCATTTTTTCGGCACAGAAACCACTCACTATGAATAAAGGGGAAAGAGTAACTCAAGGCTTCTGGAGACAGAGGCTGCAGTGGTGACGAGCTATGTTACTACAAGAGGTATGAGCTTGGTCTTGTTATCTAGTTCTCAGTGTACCAAGGCAGCATATTTGCATTGCAAAGTGTTCCTCATATATCAATGGGTCTATGCAAGGCAATTAGTAAGTATTTTAAAGCTTTCCAAATAAACTTCAAAGCAGGAACACTTCCTGTTGGTGGGGAAGGGCTGGCTAGGAGTGGGAGCTCTGAATGCCACCTGCTAATCACTTCCTTCCTGTCGTCAAACGTAAAGGAATCGCACCTCTTTAGGTGAGATGCCTTGTGTCAGTGTTAAGATCCAATTTGCCTTCTTTCTGGGACTACGGATATTTAAAACGCTCCCTTATTCTCCCAGTGAAATTCACTCCTGGCTCAGGACACCACCGTGTTTCTCTGCTGCCTCCTGTCACCACCCCCAGAAACTTGGGTGCCTGATGGGCTTTGAAAAATCATCAAGGCATGCAGCAGAGGCAGAAAGCTTGGCTCTTTGGTAGCCTGAGAAAGCTGTGGTGCTTCTCAAGGCAGACCAGCAATTAGAAGAAATGAAAGGCAGTCATTACGTGAGGATGCTCATGGGTTACCCGGCCTGCCTTACCCATACCTACAGTATCTCCCATAGTCAAGTATCAGATTGCAGGGCACGTCTTAGTTTAGCTGTAGACCCAGCATAATTACAGAAACATGTATCTTTTGGAAGCATAATTGACCCTTTGGAACTGACACACCATGAAGATGAAATTAAGAAAAGCAACAACACATTGCAAATATTTGGGCAATTTCCTCTTGGCACATAATTGCTTGTTTTGTGACCTAAAACCCAGTATTCCTTACAGTCCTTCACGAGGGTACAGGTTACTTAAACTATTTATAGATGCGTTGATCCTTTCTGCAATTGAGGCGGTGATACACGGATCAACCAAATGTGACATAATTCTTGATGCTGCCGTCTTGAGCTATGCCTCATATGACCTACCAACTCCTCATAGTTGCTGTGGGCACGCTTTATCAGCTCCATCTATTGCAGACTTTGAAGAGGTCCCTCCCTAGCGCAGAGGATGCTTGAGAAACGGAGGATACCAGGCACGCTATGTTGTGTCATCGGCCCTTGATGAGGGGGTGCGGGAAGTCCGTCCTGGCAGTACTTTTCCACTCGCTTTCCTACCAGGGAGCTGGTAACCGGGCTGTTACGACATGTATGAGCTTTAGCGAGCGAGGCTGATCCTTGCAGAGCCAGAGCTCAGATCTGGCTTGGAATACCTCAGCAGTATGGCGATGCTAACACAAAGTGAGTTATTTTCAGGTATGAGAGATCTCAAGTGTCCCTTCCTTCCAGAAAGCATCTGCAGTTGAATTGGAATTGACCTAGATAATACATATTCAATGACTGGTGTTAGTAACTCACTGGAGATGTCTGAAAAACATGAGTATTAAGGAATTGACCTAGATAATACATATTCAATGACTGGTGTTAGTAACTCACTGGAGATGTCTGAAAAACATGAGTATTAAAGTCTGTGGAGCCTCTTTTCATTCAGCAGTGACTTTCTAGCATCTCCCATGGTCAGACAGGAGCAAAACTCCAGAGCTGGCAATTTCCCACAGAACAGGAATCCTAAATAACATGAACTTTCTGTTTTGACAATGCAATTGCTTTGTTGCCATAACATTAGTATGTTTCATTTTGACAGCTGTGGAAATATTTGCCTGTCAAAAGGTAGGAATGATATATTGCATTTAAGATCCAGGACAGTATTAAACATAAGTGTCAAAAGCAAATTATAAAACAAAGAAATTCATGAAAATTACAGTCTTTGGAGGTAGGATAAGGGAAGGGGAGCAGGCCCTACGAAAAGGAAACCTGAAGAGAAGAAAAGAGCAAGAACACCCCATACAAGAGAGCGGTGGGGAAGCCAAGAGGCTGGCTGACAAGCAGATACACCCATCCTGGTCACCACTGGGGCACACATGCACCGTGATGTGAAAGATGAACATGCTCCTGTATTGAGTCTCGATCCCAGACTGCAGCCTATGTCTCAACTTCCTGCCCCACGAAAATATTTCGCCTTTGAGGAAGTGTTTGTGTGTCTCAAGGGGTAAAGACTGGAATAGAAAACGTCATTTTTTTCTTTTCTATCCTGAAGACAAGCTAGACCTGGCTTCCCGGGAGCAAGGGCTTGACTCCCGTGTGTGGCAACAGATCTGGTGAGAGACAAGGGAGTGGTGGGACTGGAGAACTGCTCTGCTGGAAGGGCTGTCTCAGGAGGGAGCAGGCAGGGCCTGTAAGAGATCCCTCTTGTCTTGTTACCACGGGAGCAGGAAAACAGGCAGAAGGGGACTGAGGACGCCCTAAGAAGCTGAAGATCTACAGAAGGAAGCGGGAGAGGAGCAGAAAGCAGTGAAGGGCCAGTGCTATGTCGAGTCCTTCCCTCAGGACCTCACTCCTGTGATTTTCTACAGGAATAGTTTTGATTTCTAGTGGGCAGAGCTGCCTTGGGTGGTGTGAGAGCAAAGCGGGACTCAGATTTCAAGCAGCTGGAACAGTGAATGGCGTTGCTCAATTGATATCCCTGTGGATTTGCTTGTGAGGACTGCCGACTACTACCCTTAGTTCCCTCGGCCTCCTGGCTGGGGTGGATGGACTGCGACAGCAGAGCGATTTAGGGAGCCCTTACCCTCAAGCCATGGGTGGAAGGGGAGGAACTCACATCCAGCTCTAGATCTCAGATACACCAGGCTTCGTTGCTCAGGTTCGAGGATGTCAAAGATGTATCGAGGCCTGGAACAAGCTGCAGGCTTTCTGGACCACAACTTACTGGAAAGAGCTAGTCTGGTTTTGATCCAAGGCAAAAGAAACCCAGAAAAGGCTGCTCTTCTCAGAGATCGTATTGCCACTGCAACAGTGAGGATTAACCTGGAACTTTCAGCACGGATCTTCTGCTTGTGAAATCCTGGCCTTTCAAAGTCTGTACTTCTATTTGAGCCTCTTCTGTAGTTTTATTAGAAAAAAACTTACAGTTACATATGCAGGGGAATTCCCCCTTGTCCTGCCTAAGAAATTACGGGACATATAAGCAAAAGCCTCCAAACACAACATCTTAAACAAACTTCACTAAGTAAGTGGCCTGTTTCTTCAAAATTACACTTCCCATAAATATTTTCTCCTCTCATTTCCTGTGTGCTACTTGTTACATTATTTGTTTCAGTCAAATCACCATGTGGCAACTGCTAACATACGTACTCTGACTATAACTGCCCTCGGAGCAAGTGAAACTGCATGGACAAGAAGGACAAGTGGAAACGGAAACAAGTGATACGGCAAAGTGCAAACTGATAAAACCAATAAAAAGCCCTCTCCTTTCCTGATTGGCAATGGACTATGTTGGTAAACTGGCCTTTAACATGGGTGACAGAGGCCTGCTTTAGGAAAGTTTTTTTTAAAAGACCAGAGGGCACAGCGTTTGGGCTAACGTGGCAGTCTAAGGCACATCTGCTCGTGACTCAGCGCCTCTGATGTCATTCCCGTTGTTGGCACGAAAAGAGAGAAAGAGCAGAGAGTTCAGATAGGACCAGGGCAATTTCTAACTTAAAATGGGTGGGATGTCGCACACCAAACTCCAGCAAGGCAGCAGTGTCCGGTCTCCCGGACCACCTCCTCATTAAAACTCCTCCTCCCTCCCCACAGAAAACAACTGGGGCCAGTATTTTAACATTCAAGTGGTTACTGAAGAAAGGCCCTGTGTGTGAGCGGTACGTCCACAGGCCTTTGTCTCTTCCCTGCTGCACCCGGACACGTTTGCATCTTGTTCTGGTCCTGTCTCTGGAATGAGCAACGCTATCTTTATTTCAGGCAGCCTTTAGGGACACACGGGCCTGTGTCTCAGCCAGCCCTGCAGACTCTCCACAGACGCCAATCTGCCTCTCGGCAGTCCGTGCCGCTGTGCTTGTGCAGATGGTTTCTCCTAACGCTGGCTGTTTCCAAGGGCTGTGTCAGTACCCATTTTGCACCGGCCGTATCTCAAGACAAAAACTGACAGTGCTGGCTCCTCTGTGAAGATCATTTGGGGTCCGCAACTGTTTTTAATGAAGACTAAACACCAGCCCCTGGAGTAATGGTTGCATGCCAGTTCAAGGGAGACAGCATTAGTACCTCTTTTCTCTCTTGTCCCCAAGAGGTGGGAGGCTTCTTCTGTTGTCATCCTTACTCCCAGTGGTTTCCCTTCTCCCTTTTTCACGAAGCAGCAATTGCTTCCCCGCATCGGCACATCCTCTGCAGCCTGCAGGCAGCATCAAAGAAAACCATGGCAAGTTGTGGCCTGTCCCGTCGGAATGCCATTCACAGGCAGAGGGAGCAGCGGGAGGCACGCAGGACTGACCTCGCTGGTGGAGGCAGGCTGCGAGGTAGGGAGCTGCAGAAGATAAAATGCACCTGTTTTATTGAAGGCGTGTTTACGTCGAGGATCAGATCCCGTCTTACTCTGCTAAAACCGTAAAGTGGAGTGGCTTTTCTGGAACAGCTCCTGAATGGGCTTGTCCAAACAGCAGCAGGGGAACATCAAAAGGTGCAGCGATCATCCACAGATAAGTACCCGAACTGTCTGATCCCGAGCTAGCCCCAGGCATGCCTTAGTAGTTTGTCTGCCTGTGATGAGCTCTCTCTATAGCTCTCCCTTATACCAGAGCCTCTTTCCGTGGCGGCTGCTGCATACACATGGTAAAGGGCTAACTGACTGTCAGTCAAGAAGGTTTGATATCCAAAGAATAGTTAACTTGTTGGATAACCCTCCGCGTGAAGCCCTTTGAACAGAGAAAGGAATGGGAACGCAGGCTTGGGTCAGTGCTAGAGCAAGCAAGTCCCCGCTGCAGTGACCCAGCCACAGTGGGAAGTGTGTTTGCATCAACCATCCTTCAGTAATTATAGCAACAGATGACTCAAGATCAAAGTGTGTTTGCGAATGATGTGGCAAAGTAAATCTATGTAAATCTCAGCTTTTTTATCTCTGGATCTGTCTTTAATGCTGACTTCTGTCCGGCTTTAACCTGCCCTGGGAAAACAGCTTCCACTGTTGCAACGCTGGTCTGAACAGACCCCCGAGAGCCACCCGGCTTCCTCCACCCTCACCTCCTTGCCTCGTGCACAGTACAGCTGCTGCTGGCTCGCACAACAGCCGTGGGGACAGCAGCCGCTTGTCTTTGGGGCCTGATCTGCAGAGTTTTTCTCAATGCAGAAGGGCACGTTTGCTGTCACGGTGAGTCAACAGAGCCAGGTGCCCGGGTGCTTTGTGCTGACATGCCGAGGTGCTGCTGGTGGTTACTACTTCCAGGGTCTGCCCCTCCCATTATCAGCACCCCAGCGGGCAGCTGCTCCTCCGCTGGCCGTAGCCCAAGTGCTCCAGAGACGGTTTCCGATCCAACTTCTCCCGGCCTTGCCCAGCCATAAGGCTAGACTCCAGAGAGGGTTTGGCAGGAAGGCCCTTTGATTCAGGGTAACACAGGTGACAGCCAGTGGCTGACTGGCACGTGGAGAGGGCGCCATTTGCCCAGCCCTCCGAATATATCCCATGATCGCCCTTCATCTAGGTTGAATCTGCTTCATCTTCTTTCTGTCACGTATCCTCCTATCAGCTTCTATCATGTGTTTATCCTCTATTTTCTAAGTAGTTAATTACTTTGCCCATGATGCTAAGCTCCAGTCGTTACCCACACCAGGTGTTCTCTTTGTGCCATCGATCCGTAAGCGCTCCATTGGGATGTCTCCTCTCTGCACAACCTACTCTGGACAGCACCACACATGTCTGGGGAGATCTTTCCAAGCCCTTGAATGCACTGCAACTCTCCTGCTCGTTAGTCTAGTTCCCAGCACTTTCACAGCCTTGCTTTCAGTTCCCTTTCATTTGCACTACTGCAATAATATACTTTTTTTTTTTAGATCTTCGTCTTTGTAACGTGGCTTTTGTCTACAACCTTCTGCACGCGAGGAGCAGAATTCTTGGTGTCAGCTTAAAAAGCAACACAGGATACAATCCTGCCAGAGGAGTAACTTGCTGGGTGAGACTGCTAACGAGAACCTTAGTTGTCCTTGCCTGTGTCCCCTCAGAGGCCGACCACCAGCGGCTTGGTCCCGAATGTCACTGCAGGGAACAGGACTAAACGCCTTCTAGGGCCACGGTGAGAAGGGATTGTGACGATCAGCAGTTCGATTTGCTTTGTCGCTTGTGTCATGGATATTCACGTGCCTCACCTCATGCTGCAGCATGTAGTGGATCGCTGGTTCTTCAACAGAGGTTAGCAGAAAGGAGGCAGGGAGAGGTTTTCTAAATGTGAGAAACGAAGAGAGAGAAGTTAGTCCACACACCGGCCTCTCGTGTGGTTGCATGCTGGCTCCAGGTATCTTTCCTGCACAGTTCCTGGCTAAAGGTGTTTGAGTCACAAGCAGCAGAGTGCGGAGAGAAGGCCAGGGTGGCTCAGGGTTAGGTGGAGAGAATGAATCCTGACTTAGAAAGCATTCCCCAGATGTCCCTGAGACAGTCTTGATCTCCCTTGGTGATCTCTGCTGCTTTCATTTGCTGTTTTACTTCCAAAGGCATCTCCATAGCCAGTGCCTTCTGCACAGTCACCATGGGGCAAAGATGACCATGTTGGGAAAAGTTTAGAGTTGACACCTGGGACTAGGGACCGATGCCATCCATACACAGGATTTCCCAAATCACATCAATCATCCAGATTTTTCATTGCTTATACTGAGATGCTGTGTTGCTCCTACATGCTTATTTCTCAGTAGGGTAGAAAGGCTTAATTATTGGGTTGCAAAGCTCCCAAGGGTCTTACAAAAAGTGAACTGGAAAAGCAAAGTACCATGACGTACTGGGACTCCTTAAACCGTGATAGGCTGCTATCCGGCGATTTGCTGTAATCCAGGGGAATTCTGTCCCCAAAACCAGCTGCCCAACATACATGTGTTTTGGTTGCTATCATCAAAGTCTACAAGATGAACAGGCAATTCGTTATCATTTAGGGTATCGCTTCGAATGTTATCATCTGAGCTTCTTAAAAGCTTAATCTTTCTGTCCCTGGGATCACATCTTCCTGATGAGGAACAATTAAGAGCATCCTGTGGTGAAACACTGGATTACTATTAATGCAACTTGTACTGCCCTGGAGTTTTAATTGACTCCAAGTGTTTAAACACATGCCTGACTTAAAACATGTGGGCACTCTCATTCCTGCCACAGGAGCTACCAATGCTTTTCACGCAATGCCAAGAAATGTTAACTATTAAAAACACGTCCGATCATTTATGAACCTCAGTTCCTCACGTGCCCTACTCAAAATCCCTCATCAGAAAGTGATGAGCACTTAATGTGCCCTTGAAACTAAGCAGGGCTTTAACTACATCTTTCTTTTCCTTAAGTCTTGCAGGGAGAAATGGCTGGATTTTGTCAGTGCAATACAGATTTTTGTTTGCCTCTGAGCCAAATTAAGTTGGGGTCTGTAACATCTGGAACCATTTTTGTCAAAATTTTCCAGATAGGAGCCAAGCTTTGACATTTGCGCACCAAACTTAAATATGAGGATGCTTTGACGGTGGCCCTTGGTGGTAACATGCTTTTGTCAAGCTGTATATAAGCTTACAGCTGAGATGAAATACTCAAACAGCTTATGTGGTTGGGACAAAGGGGATACCCTGGGCCATGACTGCCACCTGGCTCAGATTATAAAGACAACATAGCTGAGGTTTTCGCCCATATGCAGAAGGCAAAGGGAGGTCTGCTAATTATTTAAAGGAAGTCAGGGTTTGACATCAAAGTGTCTGTTCTCTCATCCCACCCTTCCACTTCTCCTTTCCCATTGCAAGCTATCAGATGGAGACAGTAAGGTTTCAGGAACATGCCTTGTGTTTGCTACCTGTGTGTACGACTGGGATACAGCTGCAGTTCAATGCCTGCATGGAGACTCACAACCACTCCCGCAGTACTGGTTGAATTTCCTGGGCCGTGTGCTGAAGCAGATGCAAGGTGCTTGCACAAAAAAGAGCAGAGATGGCTGGATTTGGTGCTCTGGGCCCTCCTCTCGCTGTACCTCATCTTCATGGGATAAGGGCCAAGGGGAGCAAAGGCACCGGTTGCTGCCAATGGCTATCTACAAGGAGCACTTTGTGTAAGTCACATATGTTGCTCTGCTAAATGTCATGATGCAGGAATGCAGCTACTGCTTAGGCAGTTGCCAGCTGGCCAAAGCAACTGCAGGTGTGTATCTTTTTATTTGTTTATATATGTAAATCAAGTCCAAAGTCTCAAACGATTAAGTCATGCGATGCAAGGCATGTGACGGAGTGGTTAAGAAATAGCGAAGGGCAGACAAGGGTGACAGGAGGAAAGAATTTCAAAGTGGCAGCTGTGATCTAAATCATGCTGGAATTGGGTAACCTGGATTTAGGGGAGAGGTTGGAAAGGAAGGGCGTAGCACTGGGAGAGGAGCTCTTTGG
Organism: Polyboroides typus; assembly: GCA_026937515.1. Lineage (NCBI taxonomy): Eukaryota > Metazoa > Chordata > Aves > Accipitriformes > Accipitridae > Polyboroides > Polyboroides typus. Next base: position 35,580,321 of record JANZLO010000007.1, on the reverse strand, counting down.
TTTTTTTCCTCTGGAAAGGGCCCTGATCCTCAGACTTGGGCCCTGATTTTTGTTTTACATCCGCTACTGCAGGGCTGATGCGCGCCCACCAACCTCATCGGAGAGGGGTCTGACTGACGCCCAGAGAAGCCACAAGTTACTGGGGCCAGCTGCAGGTTTTGGGACATGCTCCCGGCACAAGCAACGGCCTCCCCCTCTTTCCTCTCTTTTCCTCTCCTTTCCTTTCCTTTCCTCTCCTCTCCTTTCCTCTCCTCTCCTCTCCTCTCCTCTCCTCTCCTCTCCTCTCCTCTCCTCTCCTCTCCTCTCCTCTCCTCTCCTCTCTCCCCTCTTCCCCTCTTCCCTCAGGACACAGGTGATGGTGGCCTGTGGCAAGCTCGGAGCCTTGGCAGCTAGGGTCAGCTCCCTGAGAGATGTGCCAGCTCACAGCTGGGGTGACAGTACGCTCCTCAGTCCTCCTGGTCTCCCCTTTCTCCTTCAAATGGACAGTGGTGGCACACGGGTTTCTGCCTTGCTCCTCGTTTTGCTAGCAACTGGATGAATTGTCCTTCTAGGCACACATCCTTTTTCCCACATGGGCAGCGTTAATGGCTTTTAGCTGTAAGTGCCACTGTTCACAGGTGCCAGAGAAGTTATTCAGCTGTTTGGTAGACATGCATTGCCCCAGGAGTTTATCGCTGGCACGTGAGAAAAGGCAGAGAGGTGAATGAAATGGGCTTGTGGACAGGACTCTGTCTGCTGGACTCATGTTGGATGACATGAGAAGTCTTAAGCTGAGTGGAAAATGCCCACTTTAATGGCAACTGGATTTGAACCCCTAATTACCACAACCATCATGTCTGATTCGCAGTTGTGCGCACAAATGACTTGCCCATACACTGATTGTGCTTCGCATTAAATGCCCCTGGGTCCTGGTCTTAAAAAAAACCACAGAAAACTGTCTTTAGCAATACTGGCCTGATCCTCACGGAGATGAGTAGGAATTTCTGTATTGACTTTAGGAGAGCTAGACCAGCCTAGTGTCAGACATCAAATGATGTTGTTCCCTAGCAGCCTACTGATGTTATCACCATTCCTTTGAGTAGTTGGAAAGAACAAGATCCTACAATGACAAACCACAATGTTTGTTGTGGTACATAAAGACAAGTTAAAAAAAAACCAAAACACCATCCCAAATAATAATAATAATTTTTAGAAAGTGCATTTCATGTCCCTTTTGTTTTTCATGTGCCAAGCACCTTACAGACAACTTGCTCATGATCTGCCAAACAAAGGGGACGAGGGCCCATCACAGAAGACAGACATAAAATAGCTAGAAAATCAAGCCTAGAAAGGAGAACTGCACCATTAAAAATGAATCGTTACCTTACACATAAAACTCTAAATCAGCACCACATTTACTAAGCTTTGAGGCATACAATTCCAGGGAACAATGAAAAGCTTATTTTAAATTGATATTGTTACTTCTCAGTTTCTTGCTGGTGGCTGCTTTCATCCAGAGACTAAATGCTGTTTATAGCACTGCCACATGGAAAGCACTGGTACAGCCAGTAATTGTTTCACCTCCACTGACTGTTGGCTTTGCAGAAATTAAGTATTTGCATTTTTGCTATGAGTATGTTTCTTTTAGGTATATGGCTAATATACAAAACCAGCACAAAGAACTAGGTTTGAGTCTCTGATAAGCAGGAGTGTCAAAGTTTACAGGCTGTTGTGGCCTGTTTTTTTTTTCAGAAAGGATTTCCAAACTCTTAAGCTCAGATTCATCAAGTCCTGTGAGTTTCTGAGTCCATAATTAATCTGCAAGTTGGATGTGGAACGTGTGTCTTAAAGACAAACTTGTGCCTAAAACCAGTCGAATGGAGAGTAAGAAATGTGCAGACGCTCAGCAGGCATGCACGCTGACATTCTGCCGTGGCCCTCAGTAAGGGAAGCTGGGGCAGGAAAACTAAGTGGGTTTAACCTGGAGCGTGATAAATGAATTAACAGGATTATATAACATGTTTGTTTGCCACGCCAGTGGCTGGACTTGATGCACTAGGAGTTACTTTCCAGTCCTGTATTCCTACACAAAGCCTAAAACATGTATTAAGTCATCTAAACAAAAGTGCTCCCTGACTTCAGTGGATGTTCCACAGATGTGGCACGGGGGAAAAAAAATCAGACTGTCTGTATTTAAAGTTCACTCATATATTTACACTAACACCATGATTTACTCACACAGCAGTGATGTATGTAAATGTTGACCTAAATTTTAAAGATGATTGAAGGTGTTTGCTCCAACAAGCCATATTAGTTTGACCATTTCCTTGCTAGATACCCTTGGCAGTTCTCCCCTAGAAGAGTAGCCGCTCCAGATATAGAAAGACACTAAGAAGGTTGAGCAATATGCCCTATAGACTTCTATGCCCTGTCATCACGAGTTCTAATATGCATGTGGCACTTTGGATGGATTGTCTGTTGGCTTTTGCAGAGTTGTTAGACAGAGGGGGAAAGTACTTTTTCCATCGGTGCTGTTTGTTTGTTATTCTGCTGTGAACTCCCCCAACTCCTTAGCATCAAAACACCTGGCAGCGCTGTCATGTCGGTACTGCTTGTTTGTCCTGTTACCCCGAGTGCCGCGGCGGGTGGGAGTTTGGCTGGCCCTGGGGAAGCAAGCCACATCAAACACCAGCTCTTGGAGTCGCATGTGGATTGTGCTGCCTGTTTACTCCCTGCTGGGATTCAGGTAGGCCGGGGGTTTGGGCTCAGCTTGCTGGGGGAAGATGATCCTCTAAGAAGATGTCGCTGCACTGATGAGAACGACGGGAAGGATCTCCATAAATGATACGGGGTTAACGTGGGGAGCACAGTGATTCTGGACGAACACCAGCAGTGTAGGTGACGCCCCAGCCCCACTGGTACTGGCCACACATGAGTTTGTAGAAGTCAGCTTTAAGCTTGAGGCAAGAAATACCACGTAACCATACAGAAGTGAAGTCCTACATCCACGCTTGCGTCACCAGGTCTGATTGCCCTCTTTTCATGGTTATCAGAAGGTCCACAAACTCAACCGGGTCAGCTGCAGCCCCTGCCTACTGTATGGCCTCGCATAAAGCAACTTTACCAGCACCTGCAAATCCAGTTCAGTCCCTGGAAAAACGTGAGAGGAGCAGTGGTACAGAGCATGCTTCAGGGTGGAGACTCTTCTCCCCAAACCAGCTGCAATTGTTTGTTATGTAATGGTGCCAATGAAGTTTTGTAACTCCCTCACATACTGGGAGGACTCAATCACAAGAGTAATTTCACTTTCTGGCACCTATCATCCATCAGAAATTCCAGGCCAGAGCTTTAAAAAGCAACTAGTGACTTAGGATCTCATGACCACTGAACATTTATATTGAGGTATCTCAGCAGGCATGCACAATCCTCCTCCCCACATCTCCTCCTCATAATAGGCATCAAAACTGTGGGTCACTCCAAAAGCCCTAGGCTGTTATGTGGAGCTAACACTTGCCCAAGACGAGTCACAAAAGCTCCTTCTGAACCAAAATGTCAGCTCTGAGACCCCATATGAAGATTCCTGCCCAGGATTTCAGGGAGCACACGCATCCTTCCCTCAGCTATGGGACCGCATACAAGTTTTAGGAGCAGCAGTGCCACAGGCACGAGGGGAGCAGCTTAGGAACACCCAAGGCCACCTGCCAGCATCGGCAGAGGCCACAAGCCCTGGCAGTGCTGACAAGCTTACGGCAACACCAAAACATGACCACTCTCAGCCTTGTGTCAGGCTTTGAAGCTCAAGCAACCAGCTGGCCGATATGTGAGGGGGAACAGGGACACAGGGCAGGGTCGAACACAGAGGGTCTGATGAAAGTTGTACAAGCCTATGCTCCTCTTGCAGCCTCCTCCAGACTTACCTCACAGGGAGGTGTCAGGTGTCACCTCAAAATGCTTTCCTCAAAGCAGTCCTGCCACATGCTATGCTTCATCAAAAACAGCATGGCAAGGGGATGCCTGGAAGGCGCCTGCTGCGCTACGCTGGCACTGGCCTGCTGCCGAGTTGCGTTTGTGGTCCCAGGAATCTGCTTTGAGGCTCCTTGCCCCCGAGGAAGGAGTCCAGTCGTGGCGTTTCCTATCAGGTTATCTCCCTTCTTGCATCACGCGGCTGTTCTGTATGCTGTGGGCAACTGGCAAGTATTAGCTGAACTGCTGCTGCCTGCTGGGTAAGGAGGGGAAGGATTGCGGGGCCTCCGTATTTCCATTTCTTTCGGGACACCACCAGTAGGGCTGAGGGGATTAAGCAGGACTGTCAGCAGACCGGCAAGGAGAAGCTCGGTGCATGTTTGCCAGCTGGCAATCAGGAGTGCAAGCACAATGGGGGCCACGAGCAAACTGGAGAGTCTGCCGTGGTGGGGGGGCACAACGGTCACCTCCCCAGCTTGTTGAGTTGTAGACAGGGGACTGCAGCCACACTGCACGGCAGCCTGCCTTCTCCAGCCTACAGCCTCAGCGGCCCCAGGGTGGGTTTGCTGCTCAGCCTAAGGTGATCTGAGTGCAATAGCATGCGGGGCTTGTGCAGGACTGTTTAGTGGTTCAGTACTTCTGCACAACTTGCACCAAATCAGCCTGCTGATACTGAGAGCTGGTTCCTGTTTTGGACATGCTTTGGACAAGACTAGGCTTTCTTTGCAAGACCCTGCTCTGAGACCTTTCCATCCAGCAAGACTGACCCTATTTGGGTGATGCTGCTAGTGAAGTGAAACCAGGGAAGCTTGGCAACTGTATCTTACAGCTAAAGGTCTTTGGTTAAGCTATAAAAAAAGCATCCTACCTTCCCCGTACCCATCTTGAACTCTCCCCTACACCAATCCCTAGCAAAATGGTACCTGCATCTGTTCCACCCAAGCATACAATCCAATGGTGACTCATTGTCACATATTCTTATTCATGCATTTATTGCCCAGATAACTCTCCATTAAGCTAACGAGTCATTCTTTTACGCCCACCCAATGCATAGCTAGGATACTGTAGCTTTCTGCTACTCATAAATTAGGAGAACAGACAGAGCCTTGATCCAGAAGATGTATCTCCTCTAGAGAAGCTCTTCAAAAGACACACAGTTGGATTTCTGACCTCTCCATAGAGTCCCATTTAGCACATTTAGTGAAAGTAGGGGTATGCTTTTCCTATGCATCTTATTTTGAATCTTGTCTGCTGTTTAAAGGCAACTAGACCCTGGGTGGAGAAGGCTGCTTGTGAGATACGTAAGGCTGCCAGGTTTAATAGGATCGACTAAAATGTATTTGTTAAACAATCATCCAGGACCCTTGCAGCTCAGACGCTGTCCCTGCTCTTTGCTTGTGAATTGAGTGAATGAGATCCCCAGCCACACGGGCCACTCACTTGGAGTTCAGCTCACTTGAGCTTACTGCTGGCTCCATGCATTGCTTGCACTACCTTGAATCCAGTGCGGTATGCAAATCTCTAGCAGGATCCAACAACAAAGATAAAGGTAATGTTCACACAACTCCAGCGATCCCAGGGCGTCAGTCTCCTAAGACATGTTGTCTCTTATAGATTTCTGTGACCATCACAAGGATCAGAGCCCAAAAGGCATCCCCTCCAGATCTGCATGAATGAGTAGTTCAAAGCTGAGCTCCATGTGGGTTGTCTGATATTTCTGGTGGCGAGCTCCATTTTCCAAATTCAAGGTATTCCATGCGTGTTACAGGGAACAAACAAGGCCCCAGTGACCACTGCAGACAAGCGATGAAGAGCTAATGTTGCTTGGTGAAGTGCCTCATACCAGTCTACTTTCAAGAGCTGGAGGATGTTGGTCAGGCCTTCGCAGGCCTTGAATGCCCCAGACTCGCTGGCCACGTTTGCAGCTGCTTCTCTGAGATGAGCAGACAACTTTTTTCCAGGCATCTGTAGATTTCAAGCAGGCCAGGAGACAAAATGCTTGGCATAGCCTAACTACACGTGTGCACAATCTGTGCAAACTTCTCCGACGTATTAGACTAAGAATTGCCAGTTCTTGCTAGTTTGGCAATATTTTGAGCGCTCCTTAAGACCCCAGAAGATGGGGATTTCTGAATGAGGCATGAATCTATTTTTTTCCTTAGAACAGGTTTCGTTCCCTCAGGGCTGTGGACAAAAATATTGAAAACATGATTTCAGTGCTTCCAATGAGCTGAGAAATCAGTTGGCAAATAAGAGTGTCTGTAATACATATTTTTGTGAGAATATAATTCAGTTTCTATGCAGCATCAAGGTTATGAAGCCCAGTCATTTATTTTTTACATGCTTGATGTGGTCTATAACGTATAGCTGTAGCTGAATGCTCTTTTGACCACTTTCAACTGTGCTTTGCGGCCTGAGCCTTGTAAATAAAACAGTGGCTTGGTGTCAGACAGAAAGGCGATGGGAAAAGTTCTACCGACTTTCTCTCTGGTTTGTGTTGCCGACACAGGTCAGGAGTGTTAAACCAGACCATAGTTTCACACTGACCTTTCATCCTGCTGGACCAGTGGGTTCCCTCAGCCAGTGAGCTGACAACTGCTTAAGTCAACAGCCAGCCGGTTCAACTTCTTAAGACTTATCAAACTATTTGCATAAACACTGTGATCAGAGCAAGAATGAAGGAAGGATGGGCTTGAGCTTTAGAACAGCTTTTTCCTATTGTTTTCTTATCTTCAATCCTCTGTCTGTCCCTGCCTGTTTAAAGGACTTGCTCCCCACGGACAGGCGATCCCAGGTTTCCTCTGGATTGGTGTCTAGAGCTGCAGCCTGCGGGCTCTTTGAGGTGAGCTTGCACTGCTAGTTTCTACTTGGTGGAGGCACTGAGGGGATTTTGTTCCTTCTCCTGTGAGCTGTATTCACGACACAGACACGAACATCGTATCCTTGAGATCCCAGAGGTGTGTATGAATGCGGCCTGTTGTTGGAGGGGGACTAAGAGAGACACGCATTGCACAATAGCTAAGACTCACCTTAGGAAAATAAGCTGAAGATACTGTGCTGTGGTGCAGCATTGTGGCAGGCCTCTGTGGCTTCACTAAGTAACATGAGGTTTCTGTACCACAAAGCACTTTGGCACACGAGCTTTATGCAGCTTTCTCTCCAAGGAGGGGAGGAAGGTGTGTGAGGGTGGTCTTCATGATCACGTCCCCTGCCAGCAGCGGCCAGAGCGCAGGGCAGCATAGGTCAGGATAGAACTGCGCCTCCGGCAGGCTGTCCATCCCTTGTGCCCTTGACAGCTGCTTTCTCCTCACACTGTGACTCACGGCACAATAATCCATGCAGAGGAACAAAGGGCATTTCCAGCCCGCGGTTCCCTCTCTGGTCCGTTCAGGTTTGAAACTGGGGAGACTGCTCTTGCAGGGAGAGGAGAGTGCAAACCAGCCCATATGCGCAGGTAGTGAAGCAGCTCCCATGATTCCTCTCTGCCTCTGAAAGTCCAGACTCCTCACCGGACTGCGGTAGCTTTTGCAAATATTCTTTGTTTCTTTTTCTAAACAACTAGGCACATTCTAAAAATGTTGAGCTCTTCTTGCTAGAAGATTTTCCTAGTTCCCAGAACTTGCAGAGGATCCCAGGCCTATCATCTCTGCTAAGAAAAAAAGTTCTTCTCACTTCTCTTCAAAAGGGGAAGGATGCAATATTGACCAATATTGAGTAAGAAATGTACTCTCCTCATTTCAGGGGCAGTTATTGGAATGTGCTTGGTATTCACATCATAACTTACGTCTGTAGCAACTTGCTGAGTGATGTCTTGAATCACGCTTTGATAAAGTAATGTGTTTGAAGTTTCTGAAGGCAGCACCTTGCTATCATTCCCTTTCCAGTGCTGTCACTCAGAGCTCTTCAGCCTTGCCTCGTGTCAGCAGGTAGTCAGACTACAGTCCCATTCACCTAAACCTAAAATCCATCTGGGCTTATTCAATTATCGATTAAAAACAGGCATTGGGAAAAACAAGGAAAACAATCTTTTCCTGAACAAGTTCGCTTAATAGAAACAGCAACAGTACGTTTTCCCCCAGTGAACGTAAGCTGAAGAGCAAGACCCTTCCAGCCACCCATATGGCCTAGCTTTATGCAGGCCTGGTCATGTGATTTTTGGGGTGTTGCCTTCTCTTGTTTCGAGGCTATCATCTCCTACATAAATGGGGTTTAATTGCTCCTTCCATCAAGCCTGACAGAAGAGTGCTAACACACCCACTGGCTGTAAGCAGGCCTGTGACCGTCTGCAGATCAAAGTCGATCCGACCTCACGGCAGCAGCCATGAGCACATTCCAGGGTAACGAGAGCCCTGCGAAAGGTATCGTACGGAGAACCCTGTAGCCTCGTAGTGCTCCCCACCCACCGCTGACTTCCATTAATTAATTAACTCTGCAGCTTTGTTCCCTTATCATAATCCTCCGAGCAACAGCACAATAAATTGTACTTGCAACAGATGCTTAAATGAGATGAGCCCAGGTCTTTGCAACTTGAAACAAGGGTGGGAAACTCATAGCTTTGTGGTGATCTCCAATTCATTCATTATACAATCGGATCTTAATTGCTTTAAGAATATGATTCTAGTAAATCTGGCCTCTAGTACCACTCACGTTAAAGACTTCAGTTGCTAAATCTCCGCTGCTATACACAGTCAATCTATCCCTTGTGGTCTTTTTTACTTCGGTGGACTATAAAGTATTGAATTACCTGTAGAAACTAATGCTGTGTTCACCCACCCCCTATTTATCCACTGAGAGGATAGATGCCAAACTTAAGTTAGCTCTTTCAAGATAGTGAAGGAGAAAGCATTTCTATAGGGAAATTAATTTAAAATGAGGTACCTAAAATAATCCAGACGAATCATCCACTGGAGATGTTTCTTTCTATTGGCTATAAAGGAGGATAGGCATGAGATGCTTAACTTACAGACTACTGAAGTTGACTACAATAAAGCCCACCTTACCTGTGCAGAGACCCAAGTATGAGAATAAACAGAAGATTGCTTCAGTGTAAGATTTGATGTGAGAAGTGCAAGGGGACCGATGGATGCCTCATCCTAACACTGGGGAAAAAGTCTCCAAGTTGGGACATCAGTAATATTTATTTGCCTGACTGGTGTAAAACTCTGTGAGTATGTATGCGACAGAAATGGAAATCTGCAAATTTCAGCAGCCATGCAATTAATGATCTGCACAACCAGACCAGGCAGCACGCAGCTCTCAGGAGGCACTTTCCAAGTAGAATGAATTCCTCACAGAGTTGAAAACTTATTTGGGAGAGCTGGAGACAGAGGAATTACTCTATGTCTGTGTATGTGTGTGTACTGACAGGGATCAACGAGAGTTCCTGGGGACCAAATGGCTTTAATCTCAAGATGTTAGGAGGGGGAAAAAAGCTCTTCTTTTCTGATGCTTTCAAACTGTCAAGCATCACTTCAGTCAGAACATCAGCATTTAAGGCTCAGGAGTGTTTACTTGATTTACTCTGCGGTTGGCTTCCCCAGTATTTCATCTGGGGTGTAACCCTCAGCAGCAGTTTTTAATAGCTCCTGTGGGAGCCCTGTGTTATGAACAGGTAACATAGAGTAACATCCTTGGGGTGGTCTTGAAGATGATTCTTCCTTAAAAAGCAAGACTGCACCGCGCAAACTCGCACCAAAGTCCTTCTATCCAAATGAAATGTGTCTAAATATAAACATAGTGCAAAAGATTGATGCTGCTTATGAAAAATTCAGATCCAAGGGTCCTGCTGAATCCTGCACTGACTGAGATCCTTCCCTACAGCACTGTGCCGTGGTGTACCTGCCTGCCTGCCTGCTTAGAAACCTCAAAGGCACGCTCAGGTGTCACTAGAGGCAGCTCGGGTGACTCAGCAGGTGGCAGCCTTCACCTTGACTTTGCAAGGAGTTGTCACCCTGTGGAAGGTGTTGGGGGATCGCTGAGCACAGGGGGACAAAGGCACCCCTCTCCTGGCACAAAGTGCAGAGCCTGGACAAAGCCTGCTGTGAGACTTAACCCCGGCGTATGAAGAGCCCCGTGATGAAGTGCTACAATAACTGACCTCTCAGATAGCAAGTGGCCTTGTGGGTTGGCTGAGATTTACAGCCCAGGAGGTACTGCCAGCATCTCTAACTCCAGAACACTCCAAAGGATCCTTATGCACAACCAATGCAATTAAAAAGACAAAGTGAATGGGTGTGGCACTTTGGAAGAGGTCTGGATCAGCAGAATCACTGCTCATTCATATGGTAAGCAGGAAGAGGGAGCAGTATAGTTTTCCCCTAGTTTCTTGGGGGGAAATTTGCTACAGGAAAGAAAATGGAGCCCATGAGAGCTGTGTTTTGGGAAAGGGACAGATTGGGGAGTAAACAGAACCTAGCAGAGCTCTATGTGTGATGTAACTCACATGCCCATGAAGAGGGGAATGCTTTCACCAGGCAAGTCGACATTCATTCCTCAAGGAAGGTGGAACAAGAAAGTGTGGGGGTGGGGTCTGGCCATAGAGGAGGCAAGACAGGATCCTGTTGGTGAATGAAATAGCTGCTTTCAGCCTGCCTCCTCCTGGAGCCAAGATCAGGGACCAGCCCCGAGGGATCAGTCGGGGGGTGCAACATCCTCCACCTGGGTGGGACAGTGCTGAGCGATAGGGGCAGAAGCCTCTTCGCGTGGTTCAGCTGGAGCTAGAATGGCCTAGCTAACCCCAGCCTCAGCCTTCACATCCTTTCAAACCCAAGGTGCTCCTAAGCATTGTAGTTTTGATTTGAACTATGATACTGGACCCCTTTCCAAAAGCTCTTAAATTTTCAGCCACTGTCAAGCTGAATTTTTTTGAACTGTTCACCTGAAAATGAGAGGAGGAACCATTACTAATGTGAGAAACCATCCTGGTTTCCTCAGCGGATACTGGCAACGCCTACCTTACTACTCAGCATTACGCCTGCCTACCCTACTCTCTACCCCTGAACAAGCTTGAACGAAATAGCAAGCATACTTTCTCCCCTTACCGAGAGGCAGATTTATACTCACGCTCCTGTCATTCTCTCACAATACCTTACATAAATCACCATTGTTTTTGGAGAGATGCCAAAGCAGTTTGAAGGAATGTGTACAGGACCTACCAGAACAGGGTTTCCCCAGATTTCTGACTCTATAATCCCCTTATTCAGGGCTAAACCAATAGGCTCACACCTCCTGCACAGAAAACCTTTTCCACCTCCATCCACTCTCTTTAAAAACAAACAAGGAAACCCACAAACTCATGCCCAGCTATTACCATGAAAGAGAAAACAAGAGACACAAAGCAAAAGAATTTGCCGCATGCAGATCTATAAACACTAAGTCCACGAGTGAGGAGACATTTGTTTTTGTTCCGCATAGTCAGACATGTCCTAATCTTTAAAACACCTTCACTCTAAAATTGCAGATGATTGCTTAGTCACAGGGGATTTGCTATTTATGCAAGGGCCTTTGCCGAGGCCCCAAAGTGGTGATACTGCTAGACTATAAATTTAGACATGGATAATGTTTGGGGAAGAGACTTCTGTGAAAAGCTGCCTGAAGTAAGGGGGTTGGCAGGATGTTCCTGGGACCACCATATTGGCACCATAGATGGCAAAATTCAAAGTGGCAGCTTGGAATAGACTCTGCAGGCTGAGCGTTAGATATGGAAATCGCTGGGCGTTCACTAAATGCATTGGTGACTTTTGTAAGCAGTCCATTGACTGTGAGGAAAAATGCACTGCCCAGAAAAGATCACAAGTTGAGACTTTTACTCTACCCACTTTTGTCTGCAAAGAGGTTAGTGGCCGGCCCAGTTCCACAGAATAAGACTAATGACAGGGGTGATGTCAGATATAACAGTTCCCAAGCTTTCTCAATCAGCTCCTACCAGCTCTATTTGCTGGCCCTTGTGCTTTCTGGCAGACTCTCCTGCTCCTTCTGATAATTCAGACTCCCATCTGAAACCACCACAAAGACAGCCTGCTTCAAGCTGACATCCCCCAAGTCTGGGAACCGCTGCTCTGAGTCCTGCTGACATTCTCCCGTAAGAAGAGGGAGGGTCTCGTTAGTGCACTTACTCCAAAGGGAGCCAGCTGTGGTGTGAGGATTATTATGGGAGATTTGATAAAAGTGGGGAGGGACTTGCCTTCGCTGCCATCTTTCATCTTCCACGGCCTGCTCCATCCACAATGACACTGTCTTCATCTCTATGTCAGTTGTTTGTCCTGGGAGGGGAAGGTACAGTTAAAACGCGAACGTCAGAGCTAATCCCTCTAGCTTGTTTCCTTCTTCAGTGATTGCTGGTTCTGGAGAATCCACAGACCTGCTCTTGCACACTTTCTCACAACCCAGGTATTTCTTTGATCACCCACTACCTGAGGAAACACACACCTTACAGCCCCAGCGTGTTCGGCTGGGTGCAGCCATGTACAACTCAGACTGGCTATGTCAATGCTAGCACCGAGAGTAGTGCAATAGGAGCAGATCTGGGTTGAAGCGGTTCGTACAGAAGGCCTTTGCATGGCCTTTATGTGCAGTTGGATCCCTGGGCCAAAAGCCCCACCACCTGTGTATCTCAAGGCTTTCTGAAGGGAAGCTGATTGAAAAAAGAGAACATTTGCTTTTTGAATGCCACGGCCCACCCGGAAGCACTATGCCATCCTTTTGCCTGCCTCGTGGATAACACTAAGGTATTGGTGCACACACCACCCACAAAAGGCCTCACATACAAAGGTCTTATTTCTGCCTTGCCTCATGCTGCTGCTCTGTGACACCAGCATGCCTGCCATCCAACTCCTGTGCATACCAGTTTGGACAAAACACATAGCCAGGCACCTGGGGGAGGGCTAGCTTAATCCTGCAACATGGCCAACAAAATGGACTTTCCCCTATGGGGACGGAGCTAGGCACTAGTATAGAGCAGGGACCGAGTGGCAGTTTTTGAAAAGATTTCTCCTGAAGATCATGGATGCTTGGAATTGCTTTCAGAGGCTGGTCAGCTCAGTGAGGTATATTGGCTCTCTGCATCTCTGAGCCCTGACTGCACCCACACTACAGGGCCTGGCTGCTGAACTATGTGGAGAAATCCTAAATCATGCAGGAGCTCTTAAAAACAGTACCCAAGCAAGGTGGATACAAAGTCCCGCAGAGGCCTATGACAGAGGAACAGAGGGCTATTCCCTCTGTTGTAGGTAACAGCGTTCATCCCAAGCACAGCACCCATACAAATTAACCAGCTTTACAACACCCTGCCAGGTATTTGACAGGGTCAGAAAAACACCTCCTTTAAATTGACCTGTTATCCAAGGGCATGTGGGAATGAAATTTCCATTCTTAATTATTGGTAAGGTCGTCGGTGTCTGGAGCTGTGCAAGGATGTCATATGGACTGCAAACAGGGCGCTCGGATGGCCAACGAGCTGCCGCATTTAAAGCTTGGCCATGGCCTTCCTCAGATAAGACAATGTAGCTTTACACCCTTCCTGTGCAGGCACAGGGTATTTTTTGTTATTCATACTGATAACCATGCAAATGTTGGACATGTCCCATGCTGGTCGGGGCAGGGGACCTCATTACATAGTAAGGGTTGCTTGTTTGGTGTGCCAAGGTCAGGACATGTGAGTTTTTTCAGAAATTTTGTCTGATGAAAGGCCCCTGACTGTCACCGGTGCAGTGACAGTGTAACAGAGCAGAGGAATTATGAGCCAGATAATGTAGCCTGCTGCACGGTGTGGCCCCTTCTCTGAATCCCTTGGACCTATAGGCTAAACTTCCCTGTAACCCGCTCCCGCAGCTAAGCACATTTCGTTGGCAGCTTCTTACTTGGCAGAGAGAGTCGCTTTTATATCCTAGGAGCTCCACAAAGAACACAGAGGCGTGCGGATGAACGCTGTCTTTCTGGACTGGAACATGGCAGTACAGCAGACGCACGTGTGTTGTGTACACGTTTTGCATATGCAGGCTCTCACCTCCTCCACAAAGCTGGAGTGGGCCTAATTAGAGAGTAAAGCATCAGCAGCCCATCTGCAGAAGGAACGAGAGAAAAGTATGCCAGTGGCTTATCACCAGAGATAGGCAGAACACAAGAGAGGTTTACTTTCTGCTAAAGCCATCTCTTTCCCCTGTAAGTTTGGGGGTGGTTTTGTTTTGTGATTGTTTGGCAAACAGTCATAGGAAGCGTTTTTTAAGCTTCATCTGTGCCTCCAAGAAAAAAAAAATTAATTCCTTTCCAAGTTATTTTTAGGCTGCATCCAAGACTGTAAAACTGGCATAGAAAAGAGTACATAGCATCAGACTCTAATTGGGCATGAAGAAAGCAACTGTGTTAACACCAAGCATCTGGGCTTCAGGAGAACCCCTCTTCCCCCTTCTGCTCTCAGTGATTTGTTCTCTACTCTGCATATATGACACACGCCATTGTAGTGGATTTATTTGCTGCTGCTTGGATTGGGAAAGACCATTCTGAGCCTGTCTGTAGTACACGAGAAGAGGGCCAGTCGGAGCGAGGAAAGATGACTTGGAAAGGGAGCCATCTGTGCGCAGAGCGGTGTCATGGTCTGCAAGGCAGATCAGACCCTGCTTTGCCCACGCCAGCTCCCCTCACATCTGCGGCAGCCACCAGCCTCATTGCTCTGTCAAGTGCTCCCGCCTCCAGCCCCAAAATTGCAGAAGACGCATGGTTTTAGGGTGGTTTTAGGCTCCAAGGAGCATCCCCCTGTTGTGTAAGCATACGTGTTTTAAGGGCAGGCACCTCATTTGAGAATCACACACGCTTTCTATGATGTAAAAAAGATACGTTTCCATGACCTTACCTGCTCCTTCCAGGCTGGTCTTGGTCCCACCATAAAAAGCACATTCCACTCTGCACAGGGAAACGATGCACTTCTTGGCAGGCAGGAGCTGGAATATATAGACAGTGCATATATGTGTTTTTGCAAGGTTAGACTTTTTTTTTAAAAAATAGCTCGCTGCGGTAAACTCTTCTGCAACCTAAAGTATCTCTGAATATGAGGGATACCTGGGGATGTAACAAGGCAGGAAGGATGGTAAGTAACCATGCTGCTTCCGCTCAAACTCCCTGACAGACGTACAGACTGCCTGCTGCTTCTCTCCCCATCACCTGCAACTGCTTGTCCCTGTAGCCGTAGGCTGACAGATCATTTGAGCAGGGATGCCCCTTGTTAGAAGCTGTCGCACAGCATTCCTGCAAATGCACACTTTCTGACACAGCAGAGAGACAAGTAAGTTGCTGGAGTGTATCTTTCTCAGGGGCCAGATGGGGCATTTTCAGTGGACATGTATTTCAAGAGGCAGGTAGCAGTCTAGGTTTGGCACAGCTCTTTCCATACAGCATCGTGTCTTGTTTGGTCAAGTGTCCCTGGAGACACCAGGAAAACAGGCTGTGAAGGAGTGAGATCAGGTTGTTTTGTTGTGAAGAGAGCAGCATCTTAGTTTGTGCTTGACTCAGTTGAGCCAGAGGCACCTAAATCGCACAGGCATCTAAATTACAAAGGACCTGGGCGCCATTTCTATGTCCTTGCCACGAAAGACGACTTTCCTGCTACTCATCGGGCAATCACCGGTTAAATTTTTCTGATGTCTCCACTAGCGTGAACAACAGGGCTGGGTCACAGAGTACAAACCCATGCGCCTGACTTGTCATAAAAGTGGTTTGAAAACAAGACGGCAATAGACAAGCACATTGACTGCTTCCCTGTCCTACATTTAGACTTCAAACCGCATCCTGCTGGCCTGAAAGCATAAAATGGTACCGTCTGAGACAAGCAAAACCCTGCCAGTTGCAGTCAACTCTGGGCATCAGTGGACTCAGCACAGTGCACAACCCTTTTATCAGAGTATCCTGTGGGGAATACGCATCCTGTTCCATGATTTTACCGATGCGTAGCAGCATGGTAGCAACCGTGATAATCCCCCAGTATAGCGACTATTCTCTACGTTTTTGGTCACAGGGGTTGCAAAGGCACCCACAGTGGAGACAGGCCTTTCCCTCTTTGGTGTCAGAACTGGTGGGGCTGCATGCTTTGACAGACAGGGACTTGGGACGGCTGGTGAAGACCATGTGAGATAGCACCTTCTAGAATGCAGTTTGTCCACAGCCCAAGGAAAAACCTAGGGTCTTGCTTTATCTTTTTAAATTTTTGTGTGAATGTGTTGCTTTTAGTACGGTTTGAGCCGAGTTTATATTTTAGGTGCCTGGTTTTGCACCTAGCATTATACAAAAAATATCCTGCAATTATAAGCTGCATTGCTTTAAGAAGTTTGGAGGTTGCCACCAATAAGCCATTGTCTACTAGCACCTCCATAATGAATAGATCATATTCCCCTAAAATGTAGAACAGGAAACAGCGAAGGTTCTCCTAGTCATTTGAACAGTAACGCTATGGGCACATAAAACCACCTGAACACGGAGGTTTTTCTGTGGGATCTACAAGTCAAACTCTCCTTTGACAGGTTTTTGTGGAGAGGTAGCTTACTTCAGACCGAAGACGTGTGCCTCAGCGCACGTCTATCCCAAGACAACATTGAGCGTATGTTCTTTTTGCTGACAGTGGGAGCTGGGCATACACATGTAATTCTGTATACGCTGACTATGCATAAGTATACAGATCTGGGAATATTTCCCACAGCCGTACCCAGCATGGAGGGCTGCTGAGATTCAGAATGGGAGCTGAAGGTACATGCCCAGCCCTACAGAAGACTTTCCTCCATTTTTAGTGTCCTCTTTCATTTTTTCCCTTGCAATATTCAAATACAGGAGTATTTCCAAACTATAAACACTTGTGAACAATGAGTACTTTGTAAAACCGTGTATGCTACACACATCAGGAAAACAGTACTGGCGGAAAGTCCACGGCCTCCTCTGTGTACACAGCAATCTCTGTTTTGGGGAGATTCATCTTCGCAGAGTTCAGACTACCATGAGGGCAATGAAGTGCCCTCTGGGTGAACCTACTGCCTTTGGACTGGCAGCAGACAACCAGCCGAGTCCCAATGCCTCCTCTTCTGACAGCTAATGCTAGGGTACCCGGCGTGCGCTACGCAGCTACGGGGACCGCGCTAATGTATACAGACTGGCAGAGCTAATGGCTGAAAGGCTGGCCTGATCCCTGGCACTGCACCCTAGGAAAGCACAGGGGCTAGGTGGAAAGATGCTGATGAAGGGCAGGGTTCCCTCCATGCTCGCAGCAGTCCAGCTCTGACCCCCCCTAAAGCGGAGCTGTCAGTGACACCAATGGTGGCAGAATTTGGCTAACACCAGATCACCCTGTCTACACGTTTATAACAACAGCTAAATTTCTACCTGGAAAAGGTTATAATCCCGTGGGGCCCAAAGGAGCTAATTAGAGAATAGCAGGCCTGGGATGACATGCCTAAGGCATGGCTTTTTGAAGATGTTTCCCCAAACCCAAAGGGAATAGGCAAGAAGCAGCGGATATACTCAGGGAGTCTCCTCCAAGCACTACCTACTATAGCACCGATGTGGCAGACAGACCTTTGTTAAGCCCCGAGTGCCTAACCTGCTCTGGTGCTGCAGAAAATCCCCCAGCTATCTCTTAGCCCTTAAATCCCTACAAACATCCCAAAGCAGCACAGGGTCCTCGGGTGCCGCAGACCAAGTTATGTGCAGACAGCTAAATGCGCTTCTGCAGTCTGGCTACAGAAAACAGGATTGCTCAGGCTTGCAAAACAGCGTGAGAACGTGTGAATGAAGCCTGCAGACTTCTTCCTCGTTCCCAGTTTACTCTGGAATAATTGTCTACTTTAGCCAAGCTCTTCCTGATCTATATCCCTAGATCAGCATTAGGCTCAGCACTGCAGCCTGTCATGCAGCATCTCCAACATGAAAGCAGACAACAGAGATACGACGGGGCGATTCTTCTCCTCAGCACCGCTCTGCGACAGCTTTGAGGACGTCGTGGCTTTTAGGCACGAGGCAGTGAATCGGAGGCTCGTACTGGGTTTGAGTCACTGCCTTTCAAGCCTGAGCATCTGGCCAGCTGTTTGGCCCCAAAGTGCAGTGCCATTTTCCAGAGCAAGTGTGGTTGTTTTGTGGTTTCTATTGTTTACGTGCTCAAGAACCCCAGCTTTTATTCTCTGGTTACCTGCCCGCCTCCCACCAGTCTTTCAGGTCTCGTGTTTGACTGAGAGCGTCCTGGGAATCTCCAGTCGCATCTTGCTGGTCCCAGCCACGTGGTTGGTCTGGGCTCCTGCCTGCGCTTGTTTGATGTGTGACCCATGCACAGGCTGCCCCTTACCCGAGACGCTTTCACGCAAACAAAGGAGTGACCCGTCTCTCGGGGTGCGATACGGGGGAAGGCTGCACTCAGACACCCTGTCCTGATGAGAGGCTCTGATGCTAATCACCTCCCTTTGATCCGTTTGCCTTTCAACTAAAACTACCATCGTCTCCCTTGTCTCCCTCCAGGCTCTTCTCCAAATGAAGACCTGTGCAGCTGCCAGGGCACATGATAGGAAGTGCCACATCCAAGCAGATCAGAAATCTCAGGCCTTGGCGAGGATTTTCTACAGGTAATTGAGGGTGTTTGCATTTTGCACAAGCAAAATCAGTACCGGTTTGTGCAGCTAAGTACACGGCTGCACCACTGCCTAGTCTGGACATGCAAATAGTCCTTGGTAAGAGCAAGTGCAGCCTTTGGAGAGACAATACAAATCTGAGGCCTCAATTTCACGTCTGCCAGCCCCAGAAAACTGAGGTTTACTTCGCTAGCCCAAAACCAAGAATTTCAGTCACTAGAAATCAATCTATCGATTTCTTGACAGCAGTGATCTATTAGAGATGGGTAAAGCTACACTCACGGCCCTCGTAGATCTTCCTTTTAAGGCAGAAGGCTTCTTCTAAGTGTAATTTCTGTACACCAGTATTAGAAATGTTAATATTAGACAGTTATTTTCATCTTACTCAAAATAAGGATTAAATGAAATCTCCACGGCAGGTTATCTTCACGGTCGGGGGGTGAATTTTATTTTACTCTTTAGTAAGCAGGTTTTAAATAGTTGCTTTTAAATTTGTGCCCTAGATCCACATCAGGTTGGATATCAAACTCATCAGCATTTGAGAGACATTATTCCTAACCAGAATCCAAATTTGACCCCAGACAGAGGCAGCTTTTTTTTTTTTTTACTTTTGAAATTCATGGCTGAAGACCAGACCCATGTCTGGGTTTGGATCCAGGGATCCCATAAAGCATCAAAGTACACAGGTCCCCTCTGCTCCATCTAACTCCCCTAACTAGTTCAAAAGAGCGCATTCCCGGGCAGACTGTTTCTAGGAACCGTATCAGTATATTAGCCTTGTAACTCATTAATGCTAATAGCAGTTGCATAACACACACCTGAAATGTGGTTGTACAGTAAGCTAAGAACGTATCCCAGCCATATGAGGTACGATTGCCAGTCAAAAGTTTTTAAATGAGTAGCTTTCCTTACCATTACAGCTGAATTTATCTTTGATTGTAAATGCTCTGAAGGGGGCCATGTTTCAAGGTATCATGAAGTCATGCCACTAACTCCAGCATAATCCTCTGCTTAAATGCTGCACGCTTGGCCACGGTCTGGAAGGAGGTATGAGCTCACCTTGTCATTGCTCTCCCTGTGCAAAAGCACAGGAGCAAAACCTCAGGAGACCTCCAGAAGGGTCTTGGTCACTCATTGCACCTAACTGACAGGGAACTCAAGCATCAAAGATGGCAAGTTGCCCTTTAACCCTCAGGGAGCCCTGAGCACCGAGATTCAAAGCGGGAGAGAGCGAAGGGAGATCTAGGTCCAATGATGTGACTAGCTGTTCAGAGGGAGTCTCCAACGCCACACAAGCAGTGAGCCAGCCATTGAAGTTAGGCAGCTACACAGTCACTCGCTTATGTTAGCCCTGGCAACGAGCGTAAGCAGAACCACGCTAGCAAAATGGAAATCTCAACCTTTATAAAAATTGCTAAAGCCTGGTGCATTGCGCACAAGTGCAGAATGAATTTCTTTCATATTCCGCAGATTTGGTCAGTTTTCATGACAGCGCAGCTGTCTCGTCCTGCTGGCTTGCTATGAGAACATTAACTATGCCCTCTTCAAGGCCCTGTTTCTCTTCTTTTGACATAGCCTCATTTAAATGCTCTTAATTGCCTTTCGATAAACAAGCTTTGGACCATATTTAAAATATAAGGCCAGCTGTACCCTCGGGCCATCAGATAACATCCAATGGAGCTCTGTACGTACCAGCTAGACTGAGCCCTTAGTTTCTATGTTGCACTGAAGAGCAATCAGCTCTCTACCACCAGCTCCCTGCCAGGAAAAGTGTGCAGGGTAGTTCCCTCAGGAGACATTTCTCTGTGTCCTGACCCTTCAGCTGCCAGCGCTCAAACTGACCTTTGCAATTTGGCACAGGCACCCAAAGAGTCTTCAGCTTTGCCTTCCTTTGAGTCCCACTTTATGTTCTGTCAGATCCCTTGGCTTCCCCTAAAGTACCAGGAATAAAAGCTTAAAAAGGGAAGCCATCAAGCGAAGAAAAAGGGCAGAATTCTTCATTATGTTTTTCTGAGCTATGTCCATGTACCTTCTGGCAGCCGTTCTCACTCTGGGCTTTGCTGCTCCAACAGCCAAGGACTGCCACGCTGCCAGTAAGGGTGGAGCTTCTGCGTGACCAGCTCTCACTCTGGGGAGTGAGTTTTCCTCCCTGGAGAGTGAGCTGATTTGCTCCGGGTGAAAGCCAAAGTGCCAGCCAGCTTGTAAACAGTACAGATGATGAACGAGTGAGATGTAGCCTTCGGACACTGATGTGGTGCAGGCAAAGCCAGAGCAACTCCACGTGATGCAGCAACAACACAGACAACAGACTTGGCTGTTCAAGGCTGCTCCTAACCTTCTGCCTGTTTGGGCCAGTTTGGGGGGCTCCTGATGCCGCTGTAGTGCCCGGGAGGGATGTGCAGCTCATTCTGCCCTCTGTCTCCGGCCCTGCGGCAGTCCTTGACGGGGGATTCCCCCACATGTGTACCCAGAGAGATCAGGGCTCAGCAGGAAGGCAGCTCCCTGGCTCGCCAATCTTTCCTGTGTGCTGTGCCCACTTGCTCACCATGATGCAGTCTTTTGCTCTAGACGCCAGGGTTTTGCCCAGAGCCGCAGCAAGTAGTGTTTAACTGTGTTGAAAGTCGCTCCCTCCCAACACCTGTGCCTGCTGCAGTGTCGCTTCCATTTGGGAATGTGTCCTGCTTGTAGCTGAGTGAAATGAATGATGGGGCTCAATTACAAAGACACGGGGCTGTGGGAGGATGAAGAGTGCTGCTGCAACTTTGAAACAATGGAAAATATTAAATAAATCCTAATTCCCTGCTGGCACATACACGCACTATAAATAAACATTACAACCATGTAAATAGCACACAGGTCCTAGGAGGTGGATCGCCTTCTGAAACAGCAGGGGCAGAGGAGTCTGCTACTCTACAATACAGGGATCATGTTTAGCTATATTATACAATTCATTTAAAGGCATGCTGTACAGTGACATAATTTTTGGAAACCATATTGTTTGGCCCTCCTGAATGATTCCCAGAAGTTAATTCCTGCGAGGAGCACACACCCAAGCCAGTCAGAATTTCTGGAATGACATTCCAGTTGCTCAACACCTGGTTATGCAGATAGAAGAGAAAACAGCGACGCCTTAGCCAGTATAATAGATAAGGGTGTGAGAATTCAACTCGCTGGCTAGCACATGAAAGTGTGAATGACCTCGCCCCACGTCCAGGATTGCTCAAGCCATAGGAGATGTCAGTATCAATACACACATCTTCGTTTATAGTCACAGGACAGCCCTCTTCTCAGTGTTTGCTTCTGCCCTCAGATCTTAACCCCAGAATGGAGAGAAAGCGCGACGCTTGTTGAACAACACGCTTGCAAAGTTGTTTGCTTCTGCAAACCAACTGCAGAAAAGGATTAATTAAATTCTCTCTTCTATTATTCCATGTAGTGGAAGACCTTCCACCTCTTCAGATAAACTCACATGCAATTAGAGAGAGGTCGAAGTAACGGGTTCCCTGTTTTCTTCTAACTTAGATGAGCGGCTCCACTATATTGTCTCCTATATAATGGCTGGGTGACCATCCCTGTATTAAATAGAAAGAGGCTCCTCTTGGTCATAAAATCACGGAGTGTATTCAACTTCCTTTTTATAAAGCAACAAACAGCTTGAAGCAAATGCCACTTTGCATCTGTGTCCTCAGTAGCTATCAGGAACGCGCCAAGAATTCTTACTTTGTGTCCATAACCAGAAGAAAAGATGTGTATCAATAGCAGTCATCTAATTCACTGACTAGCAGATTTTGGCAGTTGTAGCCCAAACTCATGGGTTAAGTAGGAGGGGTAAGGGAGTGAGGGGAGTTGCTTGATGTGAATTCCTCCTTGTCCCAGCTGAGGTGCAGAGACCATTTTGCAAGAGCGAGATGCAAGAAAATAGATATTGGGTAGAAGTTGGGGATAGGTGCTAGGTGAAGGGGCCACTTAAATCCTCACGCCAGTGACACCCGGGGAAGTTCTGGAAGGAGTACGAAACCAAGCGGTCTGGTACTAATACAACAGCCCCAGCACATGTCCTACAAAACCCTGAGCTGAAATAAGGACTACAGTTAAATGGTTGCAGGGTGGGTGTTCACATTTCAAGTAAATCTTTTCCCCTGAGAGGGAGACCTTCAGCAGCAGCCTTCTATTACAACTAGGTTCCTAACCTGGCTACAATATTGATCGAAGTGATTAATCTAACCCTGTAAAGACAGCTTTGGTAAACAAAGGCCTGTGAGTACGAGTAGGCAGGATTAGATGAGAGAAAAACGTAGCAAGCAGTGCCTCTCCCGTAGGAAGGGAAGATGCTTGCGACAGATGCTAGTACCTGTCCCAAAAGCACTAAGGAGTCCCTCAATCGGTAAGCTGGCTTGCAACTCCTGGCTTGCTTTATTAGCAATGAATCAAACCCTTCATTCCCAGCCCAGGAAATTCCTAAGGCACATGTTTTTCTACTGACTTCTCTGTGCTCCAAGGAAGAGACAGTAAAGGTGAGGAATTACAAAAGGAGTCTTCTACTCCTCTTTCCTTTTTTTCTTTTGTTTTTTTTAGCCTTTCTAACAGCCCCACAATAACTGACACATAAAAAGTACATGGGAGCCTCCTGTGACTTGAGACATGAGGTTATATTAGAACACATCTGGGTGTCTCCACACTGTGGGAGAAGGGCCAGATCCTCCGTGGTGGGTTGACCCTGGCTGGGCGCCAGGTGCCCACAAAAGCCGCTCTATCACTCCCCCTCCTCAGCTGGTAATAAGACCCTTAATTCTTGGTGGAAGAAAAGGATCTTCAAGTATCTGGACCTGGCTGTCTAATGGCCTCATCCTAAACATATCTGTAACTTGTCACACAGTAAGTGATACATGCCAAGTCTCTTGGTTTCTCACTAAATTCAGCGGGGTTCAAATTCGCCCGGTATAGACTAGCAAACGGTTGTCTGGAAACGCTTGCCTCAAGCCCCAGTGAGACAACACATCCGCAGTTCCCTCTCCCACCTTGCTCTGCAGTATTATTGAGGTTGTCAAGCCAAGCACTCAGAATTCATAACGAACCCTCATTCTGCCTGCTCACATATGTGCTTCACATAAGGCCTTGAAGTATGGGCTAAGCGAGACCAGGTCCAGAATATTTCTTTCATGAATTTGCTTCGATTGAAGCCAATGACCCAAGCTGTTTCTCTGAAGGAAGCCCTGCCTGTTCAGCAGGTAAACATCGATGAAGATCACAAAGGCGTTCACCGAGAGGGCATTTGAGTATGCAAGAAGGTCCGTATTGGTGGGTACAACTGTTACTGGATAAAAAAGGGAAAAGGAGGTGGGAACAAACACTTCTGGGTTCCTTTAAAATATCGTCTATCAATTAGCCAAGCTCATGAGTGAGTAAAGCAATGATCTAAGACATTATGACTATGATGGCTAAATAATGACAATGTGGAGGAAGGTGTTCATTGTAAGTATGGCCGTAGTATGGCCAGGGAGTCCCAACATACTCAATTAGAGAGAACCTTAAGCATAGCGGATCCAGCAAGCGCACTCTCCACCTACTCCGGGGACAGTGTCATCATTAATCACTGTACGCAGCAATAGTGCAAAGGCGGGATTTGGCCTTCACCTGAAATTATCCGTCTTCTCTTTGAAGAAATAAGCCAGACTTAAACAGATTTTAGCTGCTGAAAGATGCTAGAACTCTGGCCAGAGAAATTCATAGGCGCACAGAGACGGATTTCCACCAGTTAATGACGTAGTCCACAGAATATTGGGCTGAGAACAGACTCACACCAGCCCATCTGCTGCGAAACTCTGACCTTCCTTTTTACCTTGCAACCACACCTGTCATACATATGCAACAGGGCTACAGCTCTGGCTTGTGCCAGAGTGACACCTGCCTTGCCTATCTCACACAGACTGAACCCCTTTTATCAGCACTTCTAACTAAGATAATTTCATACCTGCTAGCAAAGGGGGTTCACAGAGTTTCTCACACCTTCCACAACACACATGACTGCAATGCAGTTGACATCTAGTTACAGCTGACAGCTTATCTCCGGAGTACCCACTTCCAACCAACCCCCTTCTTTTGAAGTCCCACCATAGCCAGCAAGCAGTACTGGGACAGCACCTTACTTTTAGAAGTGTCACAGAGGCTACTAGAGCGTAGGTCTGGGTAACAATGACTCAGAGGTTTGTTTCAAGACAAACACTACTCTTATTTCAGACAGATGCAGTCGGGTGCCTGGTCATTTGGGCTGAGCACTCACGGACAGTTGGAGATAGCCAGCTCATGCTCATGTGTGCTCCTGGCCCAATGTGGTAAGACCATCCAGGCATGAAGAGGCTATGGGCCACTGGAAACCCACGCTTTTCTGCTTCTTGTTACCCATGGGAATTAAACTTGTTCCACCTCAGTTTAGCCATGTTAGAAGTGAAGAAACAATCTTCATTGGTCTGGGCACCGACCCCAACCTGTGGGCTGCCTTCCTGCCTGACCTCAGACCTGCCTGATCACTATGGACTTGCCCAGTGATCTGGACTCTGGGCTGACCCTGGCTGTACTACAACAGAAAGATGTGAGAACTGAACAGCTAAGGAAACCCCCTTGGCCAGCACTAAAAAGCCCACCTGTAGCTTTTTAATGCTTGTTAGCCAGCTCTGCACCCAGAAGGCAGAGCATGGGACAAGCAACCAAGGGTATTCACTTTATCAGACAAACCTATTTCACTGAAAACAGAAATTTAAAAAATTCCTTCCATT
Source organism: Polyboroides typus (assembly GCA_026937515.1). NCBI lineage: Eukaryota > Metazoa > Chordata > Aves > Accipitriformes > Accipitridae > Polyboroides > Polyboroides typus. Next base: position 35,555,015 of record JANZLO010000007.1, on the reverse strand, counting down.
TAAAATTTAATAAAAGATATGAAGTCAGTAAAAAGGTTTGGTTTACCTCAAAACATTGCTCTACTTATTAGCTGAATGACTGTGCAAGGGAAGCTTCACTTTAGTATCGCTTTGGTTATATATGCTTTCTGGGAACGGCAACGGTTTCTAGGCCATTAAATATTTGTCTGCATGACCGATGTGTTCTCCCTCCTGCTCACCTGCACTGCTGACGTACTTTCCCCAGGAGATGGAATGTTTGCCGTACCAAAATAGCAACTAAATAAATGAAAGTTCAAGCAGAGCTATAAATAGAAAGGGCACCAGGTTTTCACAGTGCGTATATAAGCTACTTCACACCCACTTCCTTTTGCCTGCCATTAACTCTGAGATCTTAAGTGAAATAAACTTTCTGCACTTTGGAAGAACAAACAGCAAAACAATAAAGGGACCAAACTGTTATGAGGAAGTCACTGAAGTGCTGTGTAGGAAAGATGGACCGAGTATTTTATATATATATATATATAAACTCCACAGCTGGAGTTGCCAAATAGTAATATCCAGTTTAAATTTTAGCAATAGTTACATGGGAATTTGAGGATGGTTGAATGAAAACGCCTTGGTAGGAATTTCACTCTGCCCGTTCTTCTTTCACAGTCCCTCTAATGCGTGATGCGGAGCAGAGCCAGCCGCTCGGCCTATGGGTAATGCGCAGTGGCACCTCCTGGTGGAAACCAGCTTCCAGGGCTGTGGGCTGCAAAACAGGGAGAAAAACTATGATGAGAAGTAAAATAAGAACGAAAAGCTAAAAAAAAAAGAAACAACTCTTTTATGAAGGATGAAAACCTCCTGCTTTTCATACCAAAGACAGAGCACAGTGGCACTATCCCAATGTTGCTTTTCCATGTAAACAAATGCCTTTTCATGTTGCCACAACGTGTGTTTAGGACAACTATGCGTGGAAGGAAGGGGGTTACAAAGGCAGATGGGGTGGGAAGGTGCTCTAGGAGGCAATCTCCGCTGCAAGACTCAGTCCTCATTAACAAAGCTCACAAACCCGCACACTACACTGTAGTTTCTCATGTTTCCCCTGGACTGGCACTGTCTAGAAGTTCTCTTGTGGAAGGCTGTTAATGTTCAATAATTGACATTGAGATAAAAAACAAATAAACCTGGAAGAAAGTAGCTGAGTCAGGCTAGATTAGATTACGTGGTAATTCACTATTTTTAGTTTTAGCTGTTGAAAATGGATACCAAACACAAACTCACTAAAAAGAAACTTCTGCCCAAAATGTAGGCTCATAAAAATGTAATGAGTTCACAGGTTGGGTTTATTATTGTTTCAGTGTGTGTGATATGAGATTGGCATGTATAAAGGGATGCCCTTTTCTCTGTTTATGGAGGTTCTTTGGAGGTTGGCATGTGTAACACTTGGCCTTTTGGGAGTTTCACACTGTTTCTAGGTGCAAATGCGATAATGAGTAATAGAAGAAAGTATCACTACATGTTTCAATGTGTCTCGTCTTCTGACGAGAACTCCAGACCATTTCTGCACAGCTGTCTGAACAGAGCTCCTATCTGATCCTTATCGTTTCACTCCTAGCAATGGAGGTGGCTCTATTTTTTTTTTTTTTTAACTTTAAAAATGTTGAGGAAACTAGATGGAAATGCTGACAAAACAATTTCTTCCCTTTTCCTCGGAGCAACTGGACATGCTAAGTATTTGCTCTACCATCTCATTTACCTCAGTGTGTATTGTGCTGGGGGCTGGGTGGAGAGGTGACTGCAGCTCACAACGCAGTGAAGGGGTTGTTCCTGCAATCCCCTGTTGAATCGCTACTTGTTACTCCTGAGACTAGATTTACCGAGTCAGATGGTCACTGCCAGTCTGTTTTCTATCTCATCCATCCCAAAACACCCCCAAAGGGAAGCAACCTGGATGAGAAAGGAACTCTAGTTGTGTTTATAAAAGTGCTACAGCGCAAAGCTGCTTATCCCAGGACTTGCACGACTGTACACAATGTGAGCAAGGAAATAATCTGTCTGGGAAGATGCTGCCGTACATGAAAGCATCTGCCTGCAGCTAGATTCCATCAAAGAGCAGATCGGCGGATTGATTTTCCCAGTATGACATCTTCCATCTGCAGAGCATTCAAAGGTTCTTTTATTAGCCCCGCTGTTGTTCGTGATTCAAGCAACGTGATGAAACAGCTCATGAAAAGGCACTCGGCTCCACAAACACTGTGCCATAAGCAATACAGAAAGTCCCAAGATGGGGTGGTGGCAGAAGCAGAGCCGTGGTAACAGGGGTAAGGAGGAGCACAGACAACGTGAGCGGTGATGTCGAGCGCTGGCAACGGCATTTCTCAATCTGTCTTTTAATGGAAGCCCACCTCATTTTCTGGGGACAAAGCCCAAGAATCAGCTTGTGCCAGCGCAGCTCACATGAGCAAACAGTACCATGAACGTTGCGACTGCTGTCAGTGAAAACCTGCCCATTCATTTACTATTTCCGTCTCTCCACTTTGGTTCTGTGCATGCGTGGGCATGTTTTTATGCATTTTTACTTTATTTGCAATGATGTCACGGGCAACCTTTTGATGACTTATGACCCACAACAGGCTAAGTACCACTGGCTTATGAAACAATGAAGGGAGAAGAAAGTCAGGAAGAAAGCTGGAATAACATTAATTAAATAAACTCAGCAACCAAACGGACAGAAGTGGCACATAATTTCCACAGTGACCTGCCACAGATATTTCGGGAGGAGTCAGTGAGTAAGGGAGGCTTTCAGAGTACCTAAGAGATTTGGACACAGCAGAATATGTTCCCTAGGGCTGAGCACCTGAAGCCTGAATAGCCACATCAAACATTTTTGGGGCATAGCACATAGCATGTCAATTTGCTGGGGACTGGGCTCTGCCACAGGATATGCTAATACTATACAAGAGGTCTGAAAGCATCCTTGGAGTAACCACACAAATTTGCATATCCTTCTTCAGAAATGGATTTTATTAGATGGCCTGAACAATTTATTTAGCACAAGCGTGCTTTTATGTCCTCACCCTATTAGAAAGCTCTATTAGACCATTATGCTGTTGAAATATAGTCTCCTACATGTCGGAGGGAAGCTATTCCTGAACCATTCCCTGTGCTTTTAATTGATGGGAGAGGAATATGTTGTTCCCCAAGAGCATTTCCTACTGATTCACCTCTCTTTATCATCCGATTTACAGGTCTGATCTTGACTTTTCACCACACCCAGTTCTCCCATTGACTTCAAGGAACAGGGCTCTGTGGGGGCAGTGTGAAAGTCACCCAATAAAGGTTTTCAAGAGGAAGCTGCTGAATTCATCAACACCAGAATTTACATAGATCTAAAAGGTGCTAACAGGTTTGCTATGGCAACTATGACGAGCCATGTCAACCGAAGTGGCACGATGTAATGAAGAAGGACCGTACAGAACAGCCCAGATATTTGCAGTGACAATCCTTCCCACTCCTTGGCAGAGTATGGCATGTCCACTGCATGCAGTGTCCGCATTAGGGCGGACCCCCGCTCTTCCAGTCCCAGGATGTGAAGGAGCTCTAATACACATTATTTGTGGCTTACGAGGGACTGCGATGTGTACAGATTCACTGTCATTTCCTACCACCCACTCCAAAACGATACCAGAAGCCGTCGTCTCTAAGAGAAGCTGGAACACATTGTGATTAATTTGTTTCCTCCACGAAGAAGTTGCCACAGACACTTAGCTAATCCTCAGCTCAAATTAGAGACTTCTTGTGTTAGATGCTCCATAATCACATAAAGCACAAGTTACCTTTGAGATGGACAAAAACTAGGACAGTTATAAAGGGCTACGATGCAGTGCAGAAAACCACACGCGATGTTGCAGCAAGGGAAAGCCTGATCCAGCCCCCCTCTCCAGGCCATCTCTGAAGTGGTCTTGGAGAGACACTGGGACACAGCGAGGCTTTGCCAGCTGCATCCTTAGTACATGGTACGTCCACAGCAGAGTGATCTTGTGTCTGTATAAACCTCATACTGCAGTGATTAATTACAAACACTACTTCTGTAAGATTTGGAGGGGAAGAAATCTTTTCCTTCTGCTGAGGAGAAAGGGAAATGATACTCTTGAACAACAACATTTGTATAAACGATTGTGCTTTTTACCCACAGCTCATCTGCCAAGTTCTCTTGTTTGGGAGGAGCCTGTGTGCGTTTTGATGTGTAAAGTAGGATAATGGATTATCATTATTAAAGGGCTTACAAATTGGGCAGGCAAGCCCCAGGTGAGAGGTCACTCTGACTGTACAAAAGAAAAGGTTTGAGCTGAGTGAGGAAGCTTGGGTTTGACTGGGAGGACAGGGAAAAAGGTTTTGTTCTGCAAGACTGCAGGTCTGTCCGTCTGTCTGAACAGAAACTCACTCACAGTCTCTTTTTTTTGTTCTGAGTTTCTCAGTCTGCCCATTTGTAGAGTGCGTTGAGCAGGTGTGATAACAACAGAATTCATTCCACCCCACGCTTTTAATAAATCTGGGTGCTGCAGAGAAGAACTGAAAACAGGCTCTTCATATTGTGGGGCTGGGGAGGTGTAAGAAGTAGGAGGAAAGCTGTCTGAATGACTAGGAAAGTTTCAGCTGTCCTTCCCAGAGGGTGAAGTCTGGGATGGAGATGGAGCCACAGTTTCATTTATTCCAGAGGAGCCCTAGACATGCTGATGGTTGCCCTGGGTATTTGCCTGAAGGGTCATATCATAATGACAGCGAAGATACTTGTTTAAAGTATGTCAAGTGTTGCAGCTTAAAGGGATGCCGGGTCCTCGGGAAAAAAATACATCACTGCTGACAGAGGAGACAGTCAGAGCTAATGAATACAGATTGAGGCACTGTATAATGGGGTGTCAGCTTACTGGCTTGGAGCCTGCTGCTGCTCCCCCTGATCTCAGGTTGACATTGTCATCAGTTTCAGGGGTGGCAAAGAGAGGCTTCAACCACAAAAGAGAAGTCTTGTGAAACAAAACTGGAAAGAGGAATCAACAACTTGGGTTTCCCAGAAGGCTGAGGAGGGGCCTCGTCCAGCACTTCCCAGAAAATAATCTGTAGTATCACCAGCTATGGTGACAGCGCTCTTCATCTCAGAGCAATCTTTCCCTTTTACAGCTGCAACTCCTGCAATTGCATGAGATTCCCACCTTCCATTTTAAAGAAAGGAAGGAAAAAGAACTACCTTTCTAGCCCACAGGGTTACAGATATTAAAATGCTTGACCCCTGAATTCTCAAAGATGAATAGCAAATTAATGCCATTCAAAATACATAGGCTAAAACACCGTGTCTCATCAAGTTTACACCAACCTTAAGAGTTTTTTAAGGGCTCTACTTGTGATTTCTGAGTATAAGGGTTTAGTTGCTCTGTGCTGTATAACAGCAGGCAAGAGTGCCACGCTTGCTGTCCTAGCAATTCCCTATCAAACATACTTCATTTACAAGCAAAGAAATGTAACTTGTGATTTGAGATTCCTGACTGCGTCTGTCCCCTTTGTGCACTCTGTAATGCAGACTAATCAGAAACTGCCTTCACTTATCCCCATGCAACACCACGGACTTTAATTACTGACTTTGAGGAGGCATTTGTACAAGGGCAGTTTAACAGAAACTTGGTGGGGGAAGGAAAAGAAGCTCTTAACAGGAAGGGAGCCACTCCTTTTTCTCTTAGCTCTCCAGGATATAGGCCAAAAGGAATTCAGCACATTCAAAGTAATGGCAATTCTTACTGTGAAAGCAGCACAGCAGCAGCTACTCTGCTCAGGCTGCCCATTTCAGAGGACAGCACCGCTCTGAAAAGACCATCTCAAAGACACTCCAGGCCTGGACAGAAAAGGTGGTCATGACAGTTTACTTAAGCTTACCTAATCCCCTAGCAATGGAAATACCCGGCTTTACATATTTTAAGTGCTTGGAAAAAACGTTTGCACTGACCTCCCTGCAAGGAGCTGCATCAAGTGGCATGAGAAGGATCGTTTTCCCCATGTTCCTAAAGCTGCAGGAAAGGAGACAGCATGTACGTGTCAGGTCCCTCCAGGACATGCCACAGTGCGGATCCGGCAACTAGAGATGTGTTGGCAGTCCCAGATCCCACAGTGCTCTGGCCCAAGCCGTGCTCCGGCAGCAGTAATCTAGACAGGACGATTTGGGACAGCAGCTTTACGTAAGGCCTCCGGACGAGCCTGAGGTACACTCGATCTTTTGATTCATATTCAGTCTCTTGTGTTCAGCCTTACCTTAGCCCAAACCAAAGAGCTTTGTTTAGTTTTTAACTCCTTCCCTTCGTGAACCTCCCTCAGATGTCTTCCTAGAGCAGAATCCTCTCCATCCCTAGACATCTCTGCTCTCCAACCTGCCAAAAGCTCTGCCTATTCTTTCTTTAGTCTAAGCAGCAGCAAAGCTCACAGACCTTCCTAAAATTGTCCAGCCTGGATGTAGCATGAGTCTTCCTTCTGCTACACAGTGCCCTGCAGAGGCCAAAAAAGCCCAGAGGATATTAGAAGGCGTTAAGAAAATACAGTTGTGCCACAGTGTACTTCAACAATGCGGTAACATCTTGAATCCACTTGCAGTCTTAGTCATCCCATTGCTATGACCTCTTTTTTCTTCAGAACTAAGAAAGTCTAAGGTGACACTGTTGATGAGGGACTTAAAATGGCTGCAGCAGCAGAAGACAAGAAACAGATAAGGCTTCTCTCACTTCAAAGGAGAAGACTGAAAGGGAACATGCCAGAGCTCTGGAGTGAAGCAGAGAATGCGATCAGGGAATGGTTTTTCAATTCCTCTGTAACACAAGAAATAGGCAAAAATAACTGTAATTATTAGACTGCAGTTGTGAAATAGAAGAGCTTTTCCACACAGCGATTTGCTCCAGTGCTGCTGCCTGAATGGACTCACTGGGGGCATCACGCTTTTCCACTTTTCTTGTGCACCGTTTACCTGTGGAACTCACTGCCACAGCAGCCTGAAGTGAAAGTCAAAAGTATTAACTGGTTCAAAAATTACCGAAAAGATTGTGAAGAGGGATTATCAAAGTCTAGTGAACATAATGGTGTGAAGGTTATGTTATTGTTTCTATTTTCTATTTTTTCCCTCGTTCTTTTTCTGCCTTTCCCTTTCTTCAACGTGTAACCCATTTACTGTGACACGTAAGTTTTCAGTGTTACTTCTGGGCTTGAAGAGATGGTTTCTTTTGTTTGCCTTTCAGCCATAGGGCGCAATTATGTTTCACAATAGTTAAGAGCCAACAATGAGGTGTTAGGATGTGATGAGATGTTCTTCTCCAGAAAGTAGATTTCAAGTTACCAGAAAGTTTGGCAGAACCATGCATTGTCAGCAAGTAGAGGGAATATATTGTCCTGAAAAGATAGGCTCAGCTCCAGAAGTCTTTCCTGACTGTTGCAAGTTTTTGCTCATCAGATCCATCTTTATTTTTCAACTTAGTGCGTCACAGTAACTTGGATTTCAAGTACTGCTGATCACTAGGAAGGCATGTGACCATGTCACCGTAACATGTTTGGTCCTGGGCTCATAAACTAATAAACATTTGACCACTGCCTCTTCACTGACGTAGTGATTACCAAAAACGGGCCAGGATACAAAACACCAGTGTCCAGCCCAGGGGACAGCTGCCGTCTACTGTGTGGCGACGTGGCTTCCAGTGGGGAAGAGGACTCTCATATACCCACCAAAACCAACAATGATGGTCTGTGAAGTTACTCAGACTCATTTATCTCTATTTCCAGCACCCCCACAGAGTGGTTTATAGTTTGTGAAGTACTAAACAAACACTCAAGTACACTGTGGTTTTACAACAGTGACATTAACTCTTCTCTATCCCTCGCTCCCCATCACTGTCCCATGGGTTTGCAGAGAGAGGAGTAGCTTTAGTGACAAGAGAGTGAGGAGAGGGCACAGGGAGATTGCTTGCCCCAGGGCAAAACTCTAAATCCTCCAGACAGGAAAAGGAAGTAGCGTACCAGAAAACAAGAAAACTTTGTAAGACCCTCAAGTGTTTTGTCTGAGGCAGTGTTGGAAACTAATGCTGTTCTTTCCCACAGCAGAAAGAGAAATTGGGGTGGGGGGAAGACCTCTCCGCCACAAATCAGATGCACGTGATTTGCGAAGGACCAGTTGCAGTGCGTTGATAATATACTTGCCTGTTCCGCCTGACTAGCTCGATGTAGCGGACAAGCCTCATCAGTGAGATGAATGCACTCGATGCAGTTTCACTTAGATGCTGAAGGACAAGTCTACATTCAGCGCATTTGCAAGAGGTTTCTGCTGTGGCCGTAAGGGTGACTGAGGGTGACTGCAGCCCTGCAGCATTAAGCACAGTTTTCTTCTGTGGCAAGGCGGTCCTACCATCTGAAGAGAAAACATTAAGATGTGGTTTTTCCCGGGAAGCAGGTGCTTCAGTGCAGGCCAGAAGGATGAAAAGCAGGGGATGCAGTACCAGGCTGTTTGTGCTGGGGCGCTGCTTCCCAGCATAAATCCAAACGGTCCTCACAAAAGGCAGCGATCCCTCTGCAAGAGTCAATGGAGAAGGAAAGCCAGCCCAGGGGTGCAACCTTCCTGCCAAGACCTCGTGCCTCTGAACGGAGGGTGAGCCTGTTTAGCCAGAACGATGGGAGGGGATTAGAGAGTGCTTGTACTTTGCATTTTATGAACAACCAAATAAACCAACAAACCCTAAAATTATTCATTTCTCCACAGAATGTGAGCAGTCAGGTCTGCAGACACAAGAAACTGCTTCATTTTCACTGGAAGGCCATAGAGAATTTAACACAAACAAGCATACACTAAGTAACGCCAGAATACAAACTGATCTCTTTTTCTCTTCATTTCTAAGTCATAGCTGAGTTCATGGTGGCTATCTAGGAAGTTTCACAGATAATCTGGGTACTGTGCATCCAATACCAGTGGCTCGATGTCTAATTTATTCTGCATTTTCAATGCAAAACTTATACATTGAGCTGACAGGTAACTTGGTTTTGGGTTGCTATGCGTGTCAATATATTTTGTTTATGCTCTGCCAGACTTCCCAAATGGTTGCAGACCTGTGTGCATCACCAGTCATACAACAGAGAATACAGAAACCGCTGAACAGGTTAGACATTTCTGACAGAGAAGGTAGCTCTGAAGCATCTCGTTTGACTTGAGAGTCCCGAGACAGAGCTCAAAATTTAACTTGTTCTGTCTCATTGACAGAGAGATTCCTTTGCTCCTGGTGGCAAGATGGTGTATCTGCATAAAACCAAAACTAAACACAGCCCTCTGACAGCCCCTTCCACCAGCCCAAACCTAAGAGTTTCAGAGCCCTTCCACGCTGCACAGCAATTGCTCCCTAGTGAGAAAGAGCCACTTCCCATGACTTCTAACACAAACAGGACTTACATTCTGTGCAATGTGATGGTGGAATGTATGCTTTGAATTGACTGAAGTAATTGTAAATTCAAAGCTGCACTACAGTTAAAGTTGGATTAGCAGCAACAAACTCAGAGGGTCTAAATGATTTGGGGCTCGATACAATTTCCTGGCATCGAGGTCCAGGCCTTACCTCCCTGCTCTTCAGCAGAAAAGATTTCTGGGCAACACTGGTACAAATGGATGGTTAACAAATAATTACACAGGGTCATTGGCTGCAACTTGTGAAATACTGGCTTGGAGAGTATTTGAACAACAGACAGTTCATAGTCAAATGGTTTCAAACAGCAAAACCCCTTCAATTTGTGGATGTTAAAGCACTTCCAGAAGCAACAGAGAGAAACTGGCCCTTGAGATATGCCTGTAGGATAAAGGCTGCAAGAGCAAATTTCAGCTAGCCTTGTCCCATTTTTCCAGCTTATAAGAGCAACTCACACAGAGCCGTGCCCAGGTCAAGAGAAGTAGCAACCAAGAAATCCTTCTTCCTATCCCATCCAGAGGAATAAGCTCTGCTAGTGGGGGGCTTGTGCAGCTTGCGGAAGGTAGAAAGGCTGATGCTGCTCTGCAGGCAGCTGGCCTGCTTTTTCGCGTTCCTTTTGGCCCAACAGCCTGACCAATGCACCAGGCGCTTAGCCTACCTCTTTCACGCTCTTTAGCTACAACGAAGAGAATAAGAGATGTTGCTAGCAGAAGTCTAAAGAAGGATGGGAGATTAAAGTTCATGGCTCCGTCTCCCCTCATGCCCAAGCAGAGACTACAAATCTTCGTTTAATCGTTCCCCAGGTGAAAACACACTGCAGCAATTATCCCTCTCAGTGCACTGTTCAAGGGCTTCTCCCTCCCTGTCAGGACAAAGAGAAATACCTGCTTTTGCTGCCACGACACCCTACAGGTGCTTAGAGTTGCAACACATCTCAGAAGCCAGCACTGAAGCCCTTGCTCCCCTGATGGTATCGTTGCACCAAACAGGAGAGCTGGAGGTGATATGGAGGAAGGGGGACCACGACCCAGAAGGTCAGCAGCTCCATCACTCTGGGAGATGGCCCTGGGAGGAATTAATCACTTGAGATCCTAAACCAGCAGAACAGGACTTGAAGCAGTGCTTTATCTCAGGCAGGTGCCTAGACCAACAGAGCTTTTTCTCTTTCCCTCAGACTTTTCTGCTGGAGCTGCCCTTCACCATTACGTGCTTAGTGGTCTGATTTTACCTTCCTGACTCCACAGTCTAACAGGGCTGTCGGGAGCTAGACTGCCATCACAGCCAGCACAGTCCTTGCTCACTAGAAGATAGGAACAACCTGCTTCTTTTACAAATGTGGCACTCTCATAGTAGTATCTTCTGATCTAATTGTTCCTCTCCACTAATATCAAGAAGTTGAACTGAAGGTAAGAATTCAGATGTGTCTGGCCCTGGTTTGAGGGAATGTGGCGCAGCTATTGCCCTAGGGAGTGACCCTGAGCATCTCTCAGATCTTACAAAGAGCCAATGAAACCAAAGTAGAAGCACTCCAATGGGAGAATAAGAGTTGTAGAAGTGGCTCCCTCTGGGTTAACAACCTGCTGATAAACATGTTCTCAGCATGAATGAGAGGTAGTTCAAGCCTTAGTCTGCACCTCACTAAGAACATTTTCTTGAAGACTGCCCGGCAATCCTGGACGCTGCCAGCTGTTCCCTAGAGTATGCCATTCCCTTTCGGCTCTACCATACCAGCATACTTGCTAGTGCAATGGAGACCAGTTATAATAGAATTTAAAAAGTGAGAGTAACTGCTCTAGAGGCACCAGAAGCAGCACACTGGGAGAAGTGTAGGCCACCAGTACTATTGATTGCAAAGGTCTTTAGATATACAGAACCTGCATCTCCTATGTCTGTAACAACCTCAGTTATCACAAGAACATATACATGTGGGGTAATTGCATTTTTTTCATGTTCTCTTGTTGCAGGTCTCCTGGCCTGGCCTAACTCCACACACTCTAAAGGCAAAGCACATCTAACTTTGCAGCATCGAAGTGCGCCACTGGTCTTTCAATTGTTTGGGATGCTGAGGTCCAAGACTGAACTCTAGGACCAGGCTGCATTGTACAGCAAAGTGGGCTCAGCTGTAGTGCAGAACCCAGAGGAAAATCCTCTGCTACAGCTGCTATGATCCAGGCACATGAACTAGATTTAAGAACCAGTGGTTCGGAAGAAGCCTCTTCCAGGACCAACCAAGCTGAGCCGACAGACCTTTTGACTACTGTCCAGGGCTTTTTCAGTTCTGACCCTCTCCTTTCCCTCTGGGACAAGTCACAGCACTGCTATACAAAGGTGCTGAAGTGTGACTACTTGAGGAATGGCTCAGCAGTCCGAGACAACCACCCTCATCCACGATACTCACTCCTGAGCTGTACAGACTGCCAAGCGGTAGGATTCACCCCAGAGCTGGTTAGGTCACAAATCTGTCCAAATAGGGCCATTATAAAGGAAGTAGGAAGCTTCATTTATTTGGGTACCTTTGGAAATAGCATGTCTGTACAACCCTCATTTGGCTGTCTTGTGTGTATGCATTATGAAACAGCCTCATTACACACACAGGTAATATTTTATTTTTGCCTTCTTTCCTACACAGGACAGGGCCTGCTCTAAGGATGAATCAGAGGAGAAGACTATTGTCTGTAGCATCCCAGCTTAACATCTGCTGAATTTGGACAATAATGTGTAAGTGAAGCAGGGAACTGCAGGAAGAGAAAGGATTAGGGCGGCCAACTGCTGCCCTGAGGACCTGGCAACTATCCTGCCCATGCTGAGCAAAGTAATGAACCGGAATTTTTCAGGGCTGCTCACTAAGTATGCATGCACGCACCCCTTTGCTGAATGCTCATCTGTACAGCCTTGCACTAGTCCTACAGAAATGCAGGAAACTCGGGTCGCCGAAAGGAAAGAACATTCTTTTTTTAAGCTTAGTGTTTACCAGCCTCAGTTCAGTGTGTACAACGAGGACCAACGTCTCCAGGTTTTTCAGCAAGAGACTTGCGAAATACATAGGTATCAGAGGGATGAAGGGCACAGAAAAGCTCAAGGGGAATATAATTGGTTTGGTCTGCAAGGTACAATTTGAATAGTGGATTGCAGCAAGGCCTAGAGATATGCTCACATGCAAAATGAGAGAACTTACACCGAATGCGGGCTCACAGCACCCTTCTTCCGCTACTGCTGTGTCTCTTGCACTAGAGAATGTGAAGCTGCTTCCAGGATCTGGCACAGGGGTGTATAAAAACCACCCGTGTTTTAATCTAGCATTTTTCCATCAGGAGATCTCAAAGCACTCTGCAAAGGAGATGCCCGTTATCCTCGCTTTACTGATCTGGAAACTAGGGCACAGGGAGGTGAAAGTCAATTAACAAAATGCAAAATTGGCATTCAATACATCTGGATGGTCTCCATTATACTCCAGCCCCTGGGCACTGATGCCCCCTTCTCTCAAAGGTGGCTGCAGGGTTTCCAGCTCTTGCAGCACATCTTTCCTTGGCTATTTCACCCCGCAGTCAATATTACCGCGCCCTCTTTCAGCTCTGTTGTTCGCAGTCACTTTTGTCTCTGTTCAATTTCACCAGGCTTCTCCAGAAGAGCCCATTTCTCCGTGGCTGGCTGCTCCCAGGTAAGCTAATTGGGAAACTTTCTGCCTCCAGAATTTGTATTCTGGGTGATCCATTCTTGCACAGAGACAATGGTGAGCAGATAGCTAGGAAGACAATCATCTTTTTAAGGCAGATCTCTGAGCCCAAGCAGAGTCACTAAAGCATTGCAGATGTATAGGACAGCCAGAACCATCCATAATTTAGGTCGCTACAATAGCTGAGGAAGGGAGTGTTTTGTTTAGCTGTAGCTATGGTTACAGTAGCCTGTAACTGCACGCATTTCCGTTTTGGAGCATTCGTGGGGTAATATAAATTTCCTTGATGCCACAGGCCTGTTAAAACGCAATACAGTTATGTAGTGCATTAGTGACATACTGCTCTTTGGCATGGCAGGCTGTATGTGGGCTAGTGTGCAAAGTGAAGTGTCACCAAAGGTTTATGGGAGGAGGGATTCCTTCTGCTCGCCTACTTAGGAAGGGAATTAGGTAAGAGGTGCTTGACTCTTCAGTTGCCTGAGCACGAGGAGACCTACTTTCTTAACACACTGAAACAACCAGCCCCGAGAGAGACTGTGTAAAAGCCCTGTAGAGTTAAGGGCGAACCACCCGGTGCCTACAGCGCAAAAGCGCAGAGCTAAGCTGTTTTAAATGGGTTTCTGAATTTTTTTTTAGTTTGGCATCTTAAGCTGGAATTACCTGAAGCCTTAAAAAACACAAGAAAATGACCAGCCTGGTTTGTGGCTTCTGCCTTTACTCCCTGCATGTCTAAGCTTGCTGCAGAGTTACGCTGAGGTAAACTGCAAAAGTGCAGGGGGGAAGGATACAGTAAGTAGAATATAACGACTTTATTATGTTAATAATACGTCCAGGCTATGAAATTGATGCAAGTGGATAGTACTTCTCAGTATCTTTAAAGGCCAAGTCCTTGAGCAGGTGCAAGAGAGTGGGCGTAGTCTTTGCCCCACTGATGTCAGCGGGAACGCCCAGTGCCTTTTGAGGCAGCTCCTATGGGGAAATGCTCTTCTGCTCCCCTCCTGGGAGCGTGTGAATTCTCAAGAATCTGAGCCGCCTTTTAGCTGCAGAGGTGACTGATTTACACAAAACCGGATAGCAAGAACTTCCTGAGATGACCCTGTTTTGTGAGGAGATTCTAATCTCATGACAAGTTTGTCTAGCCAGATAATGACAGTAATTAGCCAGGAGGCAAGAAGGTGGATCTAGGTATTCTACTTCATGAGTAAGAAGGATGTTTTATGGCAGTGGAATTAGGAGGAGGATGGAAACTGCTAATATCCTTCAAAACGGAGTTGGAACAAACAGCACAGCACAGAGGACTGCACTTGAGAGGAGATTCCCCAGCCTGCTCTCCTCCCAAAGTGGAGAGGCTCGGAAAGAAAGAGGTCCTTTTCCAGAAAAAGCCAGTGCTGGGCCAGTACTGGCATTTAACAGTAGCAGCATCACCCTTACCATTCCTCCTGCTACATAACCCAGTTTGTCTGAAGCATGGAGTGGGGGACAAAGACGACTAGTGCAATAAATAAATGTCAGCATTTCAGATATTCAAATGAAACTTGCAGTGGATAAATGAGTAAATAGAAGAGGCAGGCTCTCAGGAAAGACCGTACTCATTCTAGGATACGATAAGCTGAAAAATATCCTTGCGGTTACTGTGCAGCTTGGTAGGGGCATGCCTGCTGCAGCACCAGAAGATTATCACTTGTCCTTATCTCTTGTCATTTCCAGTCAAATATTTGCAAAATGCTTACATACTGGGTAGATAACAACCCGCAGGAATGGAGAGAACAGAATACTTAATTCAAAAGTGCATGGTGGGGGGGGGGGGGGGGGGGGGGGGGGGGGGG
>JANZLO010000007.1:35507631-35539982 GCA_026937515.1 Polyboroides typus | reverse complement strand
AAATCAAAAGTGCATGGATCCCCCCCCCCCCCCGGAAAAAAAGTTCTTTATAAACCAAAGGTGAGACATTCCTTGCAAACAGGTAGCTCTGGTGGTATCAAGTGATGCAGTTTTGTCTTTCTGGGGTGCTGCCAGACACCCTGAAATGATAGTGTGGAGAGGAATGTGAGATTTCCCTCTTTCATCATAATGGTTACTTTGAAGCCTAATTACAGCCATTTAAACACCAGCCTATTAGCCATGCTACTGCTGATCACTGCACCAAAACGCGCAGCCTGACGGGGAAGTTCTCTCCCGGAGCTGGCTGGGCAGCTCAGGCGTTACACCGGAGTTTGGAAAGGGCAGGGAGCAGCGGCGGGCGTCCTGGGCCCGGTGGCCTCCGCCGCGCCTGCTCTGTCGCTATGCGGAGGACGGGAGTGCCACGGGACATGCGGCGGCGTGACCCACCGCGTGGCGATGCTTCACGTGCCGCAAGGGCTAGTGCCAGGCAGGTACACCAGAGAGTTTGGCCGCTTCGCCTCAGAAATTCTGCAGTTCAGGATTGTGTCAAAAAACGACTACGACAGTAAATATAACCAAGAGGCAGCGCATCACCTGTGGCTCCTCTTGAAAGACAAGCACCAAGAGCCACTGCTGGTCCCTAGCTGCTGCAAGATACTCTCTGCAGTCCGATCCCCACCACTTCTAGTAGCTGTGATGAACACACGGCCTGATCACATTTGGTGCTGCTTTTCTGTTGCAAGACTTGTCCCCTCCATTATGTTTCGTATTTCTGTCTCTGTGCACTCCAAAAACCAGGCAGCTAGGCTTAAACCTTGAGTATCGGAGCACTTTGCCTTTTCCCAAGAGAACTTTAACTGGTAACCCATCTCTAAAATAAAGGCCTAGCACAATCGTGTCCCTTCAACAGTGGAGAAGGAGCAGAGAGCTGAGAACGCTGACTCTTTTACAATCTCATCTTCTATTATGAGTTACACCAACTAATTTCTGCACTGTTCCTAGTGCTGCTTCTCACAGGTGGGCCACCCAGCACAATCCAGATATTCACCTGGTATAACTGGAATGGCTGTGTCTACTTGATGTCTCGGGGGGGATATTCATGAGCTGAAGATCTGACACTGATGAAGTTCTCGTGCATCTCGTCACATTGTAAAGTAGGTGAAACCAGCGTGGCTTTACTTTAACTTGTTTGGTTATAAACTGTGGCAGTTCAGCTGCTTCATGACCAACCGAGACACCCCTGCAGCGGAGGCGGTATCCTCTGAGGGCTGGAGCAGAGAGCTCGGGCAGGAATAACAACAGCTGTCCCAATACAAAGTGTTCCCACTTGTGAATCAAAGCCCTTACTAAGATTGTGTCATGTCTGGACATGTTTGGTACTTACTCTTGCAGACATAGTATGAAGGCAAGGATCCATCCTTTTTCAAGTGCATCTTTTTTTTTTTGTTGTTCCTTCTGCAATGGGAGAGGAACACAAACCGAAACATGCACTTGCTGAAAGGCTGGAAACAGGAAATTCTGTTTAATTTGCACATTCCCTGCTTCTGATGAAAAGTAGGAAATATCAATCACAGCCTTTTATTTCATATTTGGCGTAAAAATTTGCCTTCAAGGTAATGTCAACTAACAAACTTCACACTGCTTGGAATTAAGCTGATGATATTCAGCGAGAAGTACAAGGCAAAGGCTCAGTTCTGGCAGTGTTTAATTTTGTTACGTTTCCCCATTCAAATCTCATCTTTGAGAAACCCACAAAAATAGCAGCAGCAGCAAGATAATAAATAATAGCTATTTTACACAATTTTTACCTTTAAAATGCATCTCCCCTCTTTCTGCCTCACATCTTCTAAGTGCTGGGGAAAAGCCCTTAATTGAAATATTTTTACAGAAAAAAAATCAACTTTTTTTTCAATTATCATTTTCCTCTCTTTTGCTTTCCTCCCCTTATGTAATTTGGCCTTGTTTTTCATCTTTTCTGGTCTCCTACTATTTCCATCTAGGAACGCTTCTGGTTATACTGGAAATTCAGACAAAGACATTCAGCAATCCAGAAAAAGTGTCAAGTGAGTTTATGTTTTGAATCTGAAAGAACAAAAGCAACTTTGAACTATCCAGTGGAACTATAACGAGTCTTCTAACAAACTCATTTGGCCCTATGTCAGGTGTACACTTAAAAGTTTTCCAGAAAAAAGTATTTTCTTGTTACAGTGTTATCTTTTTTACTGAAGTTATTGTGGACAAAACTGCATCTCATTTATCTGACTTATGCACAGACACAGAGAGAGATAAAGAAAGGATCCTACAGCAGAACGACAGTTTCCACATCTAATGGGAGGAAAAGAGACTACACTGACTTACTGGACAAATTAAAGGCTACAAGCTTGCATGCAATGACCACCTAGATCCTTCCTCATCCACATTGGGATCACAAGTAAAGTTTTACTTCACTCTGGCCTTGAGATAAGGCAGAGGAGTGGTTGTGCGCAAGCAGCATCCGAGTATAAACGCGTCTGTTGCTCCTACAGGAGGACGTGGTGACCTTTTGTCACTTTAAGAGCAGTGCTCTTTCCAGAGTGGACTGCTCCTGCCATCTGAAGTTAAATCTCTGCTTTATTCCCTGCAGATACAGACCTGATGTTTGTGCAATGACAATGAGTAATTGGGCTTCACATAAAAACTTCATGAAATTACTCCAAACATGTGACGCTGGCATTCAAAAGCAAGTACTTCACATTACTTCTCTCTAGCTTCCACTTCATGACCGTAACTGTGTTGCGTATTTATTTGGGAATCTGTAGTGTTGCAGAAAGGGAAAAAGCCTAAAGACCTGATCGCCTACTGTCACGGCAATGGTCATGAACGACTTCATGGTCTTGAGATGAGAAACTAGTCTGCAATGTGATCTGAACCTCCTTGGAGGAGCTGCAAACTATCGGCAAGCCTTACCTGATAAAATTAGTCTCTTATTCTACATGAACTGCCATATTCTGGCTATTCTACCCACATTCAAAGATGTCTCACTTCAGCTAGTCTACCCATGCAGTGGTCACAGCTACTCTATGCAGGTGTGGACCTTACTAAAGGCATGGTTACGTGCAGTCTCCTCAGTGGGGAAGGCAGATTGCAGATGTCACCGTCCCGTAACTCAACTGCTCTGTGCGCTCTTTCTCAGCCATGACAGCCATTTCAGGAAACGGGTTTGCAGCTTGCCTTTCTGAATACCTGCACCTTCCAAACTGAAAAAGAGGAATATCTGACTTAATCTTGAGGGACGGGGCCTATACAAGTTCTGTCTAACTACTAACAGCACTTAGGATCAGCAGTTTCTAAACTCAAAATTGTGTTTATGTATGGCTGCACCATTCTAAAGAACAGACTAGTAGTTCTTCCTGATCTCCCCCCTCTAATGCCTCTGAGCATAACACTCGTAAGAAAGTGCCTCCTCTGTGAATCAGCTCAGGAATTTTGATCTGATTTGGCTTTTCAAAACTTAACAAACACGTAAGTGAAAACCTGTTTTGGAAGGTAAATGCAAATGTCCCTGTCCAGCAAGCTGAAATAGAATGATTCCCATGATTTAAGTAAAACATTATCACAATCACCATATAATTGCAGGAAGGTTTGGGCCCACTGAAAGAGCATTTCCTGAGGTTAATTCCAAACAAGTGTTCTCTGAGCAGCGGAATTAATGAGTCCTAGTTCACCGGGTACCTCTGTCCTTCGTCCCTTCATCTGCCCACCACAAAAACCTCTACCCCTGTGTCAAATGTAGATGAAATTAGTCAATGCCTTCAAAAGTTATTAAGAGGAGACTGACAAATGATGAGACAGATGATATACTCGTGCAGGCTCACCTCCTCCAGAATCCAAGCTGAAAAGGACCCATACAGCTTCTGCCCAGCCCAGCAATTATCATCGCTCACAGTAAATAGCAACACAATATAAACAACGTAAATTAATTTGTATGCAAATATCACATTGGTGTTCCATGCACAAGTAGAATTCATGTTGTTGGGGCTATAATAATTCCATGGTTGATTTTAATAACTATTCCTCTTAGTGATACAGGATCTATTAATACTTGCATTGTTAAGCCTAATAAAGAAGATTACAGACAAAGGGGAAACAGTGACACAAGTTCTAGAATTAAAAAACAGAAGAGTTCCTGTGTCTGGCCATCTGTAAAGAACACAACGAAACTCTTGTCACAAGCAGCAGGTGAGTCTTCCCTTGTCTCATACCTAGGCATTGTATGAACAGCTAAGTAAGGAGTCCCATGGCAGTCTCACCCAGAAATTGTTCCCTCAGTGAAACTCCTACTAAAAAATGAGATTTTTCCTGAGGAATTTGCCCAACGCATGTGCAGGAAACATCTAGATCATAAGCACTGCAATACAAGTATGTTGGTAGGGAGTAACTGTAACGATCTGGATTGGCAGACTCACGAAAGACTGAACATATCTGAAAAAGTTTGCTTCTACGTTAAGATTCCACCTCCTGAATGGGAAACCACCCTTTTGCATTTCTTTCCTACTGGTGGTTGCTCAGAGGGCTTGTTTCACAGGATTTGTTTTTAAAAAACCTGTGTGTTCATACTCTTCCCTTTTAATGTGAATCTATCAACTCTCATTTATGCATTGCTATGCTATGGACATGGTTGTCACAACCCGAGAATCGTGACTTCAGGAAGGCAATATGTATGAGCAGATGGCCACCAGGCTGTCCTTTCCTGTAATCATTACACAAGCACATTTCTAAGATTTTTGCCATGGTTTCAGAGTTCTGGACCAAGTTTCTATAGCTGAAGTTGCTGAATGCTCCATTTATCAAGAGGCTGATTTAAAAGCACATTCCTAGCTCCAGGCTCCTGAGCTAAGGAAAATGTCCCAGTCTGCATATATTCCATATGAAGACCCTGGGTTTTTGTTCTACTCGACTCTAGCCACAAAGGCTGGTATCGCTAATCACCTCCCTGCTGCTCACGTTAGCAGAAACTTCTGCCCAAGTACAAGCACAGGCAAATCTTGGGGCTGTGCACAGTGCAGTTGTCCTTGTTCCCTCCTGCTCTAAGGCCCTGCCACATGCTGCAATCAGGCCTAAGCCTAAGCCATTTGATTAAAATAGGGCTTCTGGAGGCTTGCCTTAGGTGTGTGTGTCCTCCGCCTGCCAAAGAGAACACAAAGGAAATTCGATTCCCGGTACCAAGTAATGCTGCCCTAACACAGATCAGCCTGTGTGCATTCAAAATTAAAACAAGTCAGGCCATTTGTCCTCCTCCAACCCTCTTTTGTTGGCTTAGGTGTTGTATTTCCCTTTCCATGTCACCCATACAAGTTTTTAGTCTGATGGCTTAAGTAAAGGCATGCCAGAATAAAGGAACTGTTTACATGAACAGCTCACAGTGCCCAGATGGGAAGAGTGCCGAGTGCTTAAGAGGATGAAAGTAAAGAAATATTAAGGTTTATCAAAAGAAAGAGCACAAAGTGAGGAATGCTGATGTGGACCATTTTCCCCTGTGCAAGCACTTACGTACGTTTACAGAGGGGGACACAGTCTTTCCAGTGCAGGTGAGCAAAAAGGGCAGCTCTAAGGGTATGAAATTCAGCTACGGATCAGAAACTAACATTTGGAAGCACAGGTAATCTGCTCCTATTTCTCAGTACAGCCTCTGTGAATAACAGCCTCCTTGGCATACAGGCATCAGGAACACAGCTGTGTTCCTCTAGCACCTACGCCTCTCTCCACTCTCATCCTTTTCCTCTTCCAGGAAAGAGCTTACAGGACAAAGATTATTAATCTTACTTTACAGATGGGGAAACTGAGGCAGCAGACAAGGAAGCTGAAAGGAAACCTGCAGCCCTGAGAAGCAATCCCTACGCCAGCCGCTGGGCCTGGCAGTCTCATTTCCTCTCCTCCAGAAGGGTTCTGCGCATGGAAAATCACGAGCACGAACAAGAAGCACTCCCAGGAGAGAGGATGCTTGCATTTTTCACTCCCAGATGATGGTGCAGCCTGAAGACACACAGCCAGAGAGACCCAGCAGCCTTTGGAAGAAGCCTAACGAAGTTAATGAAGCCAGCTACATCTGTGATCCTTATCTGAGTCCCTCTGATCTCCCCACACAGCTGCAGGGCCAAGACAGCCCTGTCTGCGGGGATGCTGTGCGCCTCCACCATGTCCTGTGGGGCCAGCCCCCGCCTGCCCACCAGCGGAGGGCAAGGAGCAAGAAAGCGGGCAGGTGTGTATCATGGCCTGCCACGGCAGCCTCGGCGCAGCTGGCCTCACTCCCTGCTTCTGCACAAAGGGGGAGAGCCCAAATGAAACACCAAACCACGCTGGACTTGCAGTCAGTACAAATGGAAACATAAGTGTCACTAGGTCAGACTACACGCTGACACCAAGGCAAGAGGTCGGTAAAGTTTGGCTTCTCTCCGTTTCCCTTCTTACCCTTTGTTCAAAAATTCTTAGTGGTTTTACATCTAAAATCCTAAATTTCTTGCAGTTGCTATCGCAAATGCAGTTTCTGTAGATTCACAAGTTTCCACTTTTCCAAGGAAAACACGAGCCAGTTAGTTCAGGACAGCAAGGAGATTTTTTTCCCTTCTGATCTTTTAACCAACAGAGCAAAATATGCCACTGCATTTCCCTGCTGGACTTCGGTTTAACTGAATAACAGATCAGGTCCTCACTCCCCTCTTTGAACTCCATCAGCCATAATACACCCTTGAGGGCAACGTCCCCCGCTGTGCACTGCCGACTCTCTCTGCAAGGTATAGCATGGGAACACATGATTTTGGGCACCTTATGACTGATGTGGTCAGGTGGCTTGGTGCAGAGAGGATAATAAGGAGGCAAGCAATATTCATAAAGCAATGTGCTGCTGTGGGAAAATCCGGCTTTATATTGATCTGACACGCACTGAAGTATTTCAGGTTGGTGTAAGCGAGACGGAGAAGTCCGAGTCGCATTCCCGCATCCTTCTCATGCTATGGTTTGTGGGAAATTCATGTTAAATAAATAAATAGCAGGTCTTAGACTTGATTTGGGACAAGAAAAATGCAATTACTTTTTGAGGGAGAAAGACTTGCTTATCAAAGAGTCCTCCCCAGTTCACACCTCCACAGGCCCAAGCAGTCTAGGACAGCCCCAACGGTTTGCTCCAGCTCAGGATGGGGTGTTAAGGCTCTGGAAGCCTGAACAGGGCTGGACCGAGATAGGTGTTGACAAAAATTGCTGTGCCTTTTTTTCCCTCAAGGGGCCGGACACCCGTGTTTACCCTGACCTCCTATGTTAAGGTAGCTGGCCTGCAGAGTCCTTTGAGGGCACAGCTGCAGATCACATCTTGCTAGCATCATTTTGATTGTCTCCGATTCCTGAGTCTCCAGTTCACATTACACCCCAGGTACAATACGTGACTTGATCCTACAATAAATTCCCCGCAGACAGACCCTCTGAGCTTTTGCTGTATCACACACTAAGTTTACAGGGCTCCAATTTGCCAGAGAACACAGAGCAGGACTGTGAATACATGCTAGAGAGGCCACGCAGCTGAGAGAATAACTTGCCTCCAAAAGGTGCATCTGTAGTAAACAAGTGGGTTCGTACAACAGGCACACCTGATCCCAAATGGGGCTTCAAGAGATGATCATAATAAAAACATGAGATAGCACCTAACAGCTAGAAATACAAACACACACGCAAGCTCTTATGTAGGGATGCAAGAGCCGATGGAAAAAATCAAAATGGAAAAATGCGGTTTCTTCAGGCTGAAGTGAGAGAGAAGCAGCTCTTGTCTTTCCTGTGCTAACAGTGCTGAGCTGTGCCTTACAGCATGTCCCAGCTGAGGATCCACGGAGCAGCTCAGCCAGCATGCTTAACCAGATTTTCCACCACACCTTTGGGCTGCAGCACACTGTCATTATATCATGCATGCCTGAAATATCTCAGTAAAGCCGGGATAAAGGAACCAAGGGACCTGCTTCTGACTTCGCTGGCTCAAGCTAGCAACAGCTCTGCGTGGTTTCTGGGGCGGCTGTTCTGGAGGGGTGAGGCCAGCCAGTCCCAAGCACGCAGGAAGACTGGCATCCTAGGGGGGGTAGCATCTCCCTGCTGTCCCTCTCTGTCAGCAAGCCCAAGCATCTCTGCAGAAGAACT
Organism: Polyboroides typus; assembly: GCA_026937515.1. NCBI lineage: Eukaryota > Metazoa > Chordata > Aves > Accipitriformes > Accipitridae > Polyboroides > Polyboroides typus. The sequence goes on along the minus strand of JANZLO010000007.1, from coordinate 35,531,828 downwards.
GAACCATTACAGGGCAAGAAAGTGTCCAGGTCATAATAGTGCACACAGGGCCTTTCCTTAACTGGGTTCAGCCTGCGACACAGACGAGTCATGTCTGCATACATGTGTGGGAGAATGCATGCAAGCATACTGAGATACACTGAGATACACACTGAGATACTACTGCTTAATTCCCTTGCAGACAGATTGCAGATTCAGGAGAAAAAAAACCAAAACCCAGACAAATGGAGAGTCCTTGGCCAGTGCAAAATCCTCAGGGCTTGGGGAAGTAAAAACACAACAAAAAGTGTATGGTGACTTGTGTGCAACTTGAGAGTTAGCGTTCAGCAGAGATGGGTACTCTGCATGCCTTGGGTAAGTGCCAGTGAGGCAAAGCCCACCTCCTGTACACATGCCTGCATTAAAACAAGAACACATGGCCTGCCCGCTCCGTCACCCATGCTCTGAATGGTCCCTCACTTCACAACACTTTTCAATCATTCCTGAAAAATTTTGTGCTCTTTCCATTCATGGAGAAAGGGGCTGGAGATTTCAGAGCTCATTCTTTGCCCAGCCCAAGCCACGATTATTAACTTGTCTCATTCTCCCAAGACCCACACAACCACCTTGAGGGGAGCACAAGAGTCTTTCTACAGGATAGGCCCTGTCACTTATATCAGAAGATAATGTCTTGCACCTTCCTCATTCCTTTCTCCTGAGTAATACCTTCTCCTGTAAAGAGACAAGGGAAGGAGGGAAAAAAGGAAGCCAAGCAATTCGTTCACTGCTTCACAAAATGTTAATATTCCCAGAACATTTCGGGGGGGGGGGCTAGTTTGAGCCAAATCGAATGTTTTTGCTCGATGAGGACCAAACCTGCAGCTGGGCTGTCACAGTGCCTTTTGGTCTCCTTTTTGCAGGACATTCACACCTCTTGTAGCTGTCTGGCTGCAGCACTGTAACAAGCATGGCCTGGCTGCATAGCTCGCCCCTTAGAGCAGAGGAATGTCAGGCAGCACCACAGCAACAGTGCTACATCCAGGTTAGTCCAGCATAAACCAAATGCTTTAGCATCTGCAAGTGGAACTTGCTGGTGTACAAAGCACCATTCTCCTCCCGTTTCTCCAAGTTTAAGGCAGCACAAAAGCACAACTTACGGGACCAAAATCATCTGCCCTCAGCACTAGAGCAGCCTTGTGCTGATGTGCAGAGGTATCATTCTTGACTCTGCCCATCTTTTTGGTCTCCACCTCTCCACTATCATATTCCTTTTCTGTGGGCTGGCCTTACAGTGCTTGTTATTGCTCCACTTCAGATGTACTTGTCAGGTGGCTTCACCAAGACCCTACCAACTCTATTCCTGCTTTCCCTGCTTTTCAGTGCCATCCCGCCCTGGCTCAGAGTCTTGACATATTTCCTCCACACCCAGACTCAAGGCAGTTCCTCACTGTCTCCTACTGAAACCCAGAGCCCATTTGTATTCTGCTTCTGTCCTCCCAGCAGGGCTTGCTCCTCTCACTTGCTTCATTCCTGGAGTATACCTTAAGAAAAAGCCAGGGATTTGCACACAGACACAATCACAGGGGAAACAAAGAACAAAGGAACATCAGGACTCAGTACACTGCAAACTGCCCGAGTAAACCTAAACTGCTCCAACATGAGCACCGTTATCTACCCGTACTTTCCTGCCTCCCCAACAGAGAAAAAGAACTGCGTAAAACTTTGACAATACTTGCTATTAAGAGCTTTGGCCTCTTCAGCAATTATGCTGTGTATTTAGATACTAACCCATATCTGTTAAGCACTTACGCTGGAGACGAGTAGAGCTGCCAGATCTTGCTGTGTCTTACAGCGGTGAAACATTACTGAGTTCGCAAGAGGCGACGAGACCAGATCCGCAATTGTAGAGCAGCATTTTCAAAAGTCTTCAGCATGGGCCCAACTCTGCCCTGTTGAGGTCAGTGGGAAACACCACAGTTAGCGACTTCAGGGTGCGCTCCAGGCTTTTGAAAATTAACCGTAGATTTCACTAGGACTTCTTCTGTCATCCGAGAAACTTGGACCAAACGATGTGGTTACACTGCACCTGTATTTTGTCTTAAAGGATCCCAAACTATTTATAGTCACTTGCTTTTTATTTCTAGGTGTGTTCGGGTGGATGAGCAGCAAGGGCAAAGCCATAGACCTAGGTCACCCTACTGTAAACAAAGGTATCTTCAAATCATGTGCAGTACCGAGGGAATGAGTGGGTAGGTAACTGCGCGTACCTATTTTGTGTTCTGTCCCCGTTGGGCAGCCCAGAGAACTCTCACCTCACAGTGAATATTCCCCTGCGTTCTCATCCAAATGAAAACACACCCAAAGACAAAAGTCCAGGTGAAACAAAATGTCATCTTCTACTCAGAACAAAGCACTCTGTTTCTTTGAGTGATTTCTTCATTTTAGAAGAAATGAAAAAAAAATTTTTTTTGGTAAAAACTGAATGATAATTTTTAGAATAAAGAAAAACTCTTTGGATTGAAAAGGGTGAAATTAGACCTTTTTGCATCATTTCTTTCTTCCTGAACTAATTTCACAGATCCACTAGACAGGCATTCTGATGAGAAGAAAGAAAAGCAGTATGCTCCCTGGAATACCTCCCACCTGTGATCATGGTCAGAGATCAGCAGCTAGGCACTTTACCAATAACCCTGTTTGCTGATCCTAGGGCAGAATTTCCCCTGCAGAGTGTCCCCATGTGAGCTTATATGTTAATCAAAGGAGAGCACTTGAAGTATTAAACTGTGTTTCTTTACCTCTAAAACAAACACACAAGCCTTCAGATCACACCCATTGTTTCGCATACCTGAACCTTCTCACGTGAACTTTAGTATCTCCTGCAGCTGCACGTGTCAGCAGCAGGGAGGTCACTCAGGGTCCTCGCTCCTAACCCGTGCGCGGCACATCACATTGGCTGTACTTGGTACAGGGCTCAGGGCAGGCAGGTAAGAAAGACCAACAAAGATGAAAGCAAAGCGTCCCTTTGTTGACAGGGATGGTTGCCATTTTGCAAACTCTTAAGGAGAGCCCTCACTCTGGGAAGTTCCCCCCACCTAAGGGTAGAGGTCAATGAAAAAAGATAACCACATACAGTTTATGCATTCAAGGAGAAGTTCCTGATCGCACGGTCTCAGTCAGGCTACGGTTCCTCACTGCCCAGCCAGAAGCTGCTAAGTGCCACGTAAGACTAAACTTCCTAATTTTGCTCCATGTCCAACCAATTAGAAAAGGAGAGAAATCTGAAACGGTACCTCTAACATCGTACGGCAAAGGAAAAACCAAACAAGAAGCCCCCAAGCCATTCCCTCTCCACCACAGGCTTTCCAGAGTGGTTCTCAACCACTTCTTGGATCCCTCTACCTTCAACATCCAAACAGCTGCTCTTAAAGCAAAATCTGAAAAGGTGCCCTGGATCTCAGACATACTGCAATATGATAGTGGAGACAGAGTTTTTGTTTTGCTATTTACACTAAAAGACTACGAAAAACCAGAAGGGCAAAGTCACTTCTATGTCTGTTAACTTAGGCAAAGTGACAGCCAGAGCAGCAGGCAGGTCAGATCTGTGTGCAGGACACAGTAGGTCCCACATATTACCAGGGTTTCCCTAGCTTGTTCCTCCTTTTCTGCTGGGAAACAGTGTCCAGGTGGAATGTGAGGCCTCTGGATATTTGCCCAGGATTTCTAGATGTCCTACAGATGAGTCAGGGCATTAGATCTCCAGAAATCACAGCCATGTCTGCAACGCATGTACAAACCACCAGGCAGACTATCCATTTCTGAGTCACGGTGAGAGACAGTATCTGTTTTATTTATTTGGCTCTCATTTGGGTGCTACGCTCTTTGAAAAAGGCAGACTGCTCAGAGGACTGGCTAGTTTTTGCCAAAAGAGGTTTTGCTTTTCCTGTGGGGCAGAAGGGATTGTGCAGTTTACTGCAATCCAGAGCCACTGAGTTGGCAGAAAGCAAGCCCCTGCAAGGACAGAAGGTGTCTGTGCGCAGAGGGGAGGTGTTACTGCCAATAACAGCTCTTACTTTCAACCTGCCCTTTGTACTTTTGGTTCTACTCAAGAAGTTAATTATTCTAGTTTATGTTCTAACATAACCAGCTTTGGACTTTTAAAGCCTTATTGGTCTTCTTTGGAGAGCTGGTGATACAGAGAAGGCCTAGGCAGAGCCACCTCAAAGCTCTGGTTAACTTGGGATCCTGCCACAGTTGCAGAAAGTCTACGTACGCCTACACAGAGCATTTGGAGACGTCTCGCTTTTGCTGCGCTGCACGGACCCAGGGTATCCCAGAGGGACACGCAGAGACCGTCACTTCCCGTGCCTGTACGGTATGCTATAAACACGGGAGTTGGTGTCGAACCAGCAGCAACTTCGAGTGCTTTGAAATCTCTGTTCCTCCTCTGAAGATGTACTTCAGGCAAATATGGGCTCCCAGGCTTTGGACCATCTGCTCCAGCGCTGGGCAGGCGATGGAGGGAACAGGAAGAAAGGTTCTGGAGTGCAAGGCACAGAGGGGCAGCAGGGGGAAGTGGAGCTTGCCGGAGTTGGCTTTTAACAGCTGTGTTGAGAAGGGCTTGGGATGGGAATGGCTGTTTGACTCAACTACCTCCAGCACAGCCCTGACTAATGGCACTGCACTTCAGCAACGCATGCGGTGGCATTCCTTTCCACACAGACAGTATTTGCATAGTAGTAACAATTCAACAGCCTCAGCTGTGACTGTTGCTGGATCAATACAGGTAGCTGACCCCTTCCAGCCATCTCCCACAGGCAATAGGATATGTCACTGCCTTTCCAAGGCAAACCTCTTCTCCCAAAGAAAGAAAGAAACTTTTGCAGCACTCCTCTCAGACTCTTTCCTGCCTTGAGTAAGCTGGGCCTTAGAAAGACTGCAGCTGTTATAACACAACATGTGTTGGCAAATGTCCTGTTGCCCCCGCCAGAACTACCCAACCTGTGAAACATACTTGACACCCAAAGGACAATAATTTGCTTACAATGATCTGAGCATTGCAAATCATTTGATAGCAGTGCTGGCCACTGTTCCTGCACGATTTAATTTTCTAAGGAGCTTGGTATGCAAAAGGAGTTAGGCACTATCTTCCCTTCAGAGCCAGCAACTCAGCTGGTATCCGGCGACTGAACCCTTCAGAAGAAAAGCCCAGGATCCTGCCTCTAACGGTGCCTGCAAGGAAGGGGAGTGGGACAGCGCAGGTACAGAGCACTGGGCCAAAGAGCCTACACCGTTCGGTTTCTGCCATCGTTTGGTTTCTGCCATCGTGTGTCTCATGGTCAGCCTCAGAGGGAGGCTCTACTTCTATCTTTGCAGTCAGCACCTTTCACTGGCTCTTTGATTTTAAAGCCATTTCTATTCCAAGCCAATCCGTACTAAAAATAGGATTCCTTACTAAGAATGGCACTGGCATTACTCACTTTCTGCTACGTTCTCATCTCATGCTACATTGCCACACCTCCAGCTGGACGAGTGTGCTGCAGTAATCATCCACAGCTATATGCTTCTGTGAGCAGGTTTTGAACCTTTGCCATCCTTTGGAAGCTCCCACTGTTTTTTCTTTCATGTGCTAATACAGTTCAGTGGCTTATCTCCTTTCGCATCCTTGGGGCACACCTATTCGAAGACTGTATACTGACAACCCAACCAAGTGGGAAAAACACACAGGAGAAACAGCCGTCCCCCTTCCACCCCCTTGCAATTCGGGCCAATCTGCAGTTCTCAGCTGAAAGGGATGCTGTTCTTACTTGCATTCAGGAAGAAACAATTTGCTCTCCCTGGAAGCTGCTGCATCCCCTGGCTTTGACTGCCAGCTGCTCCACTCAAACGGCTCATCAATTACTAGCAAGGAGGCTTTTGGGCTTTCCTAGTGGGAGGTACACTTCTCCAGCTCAGTTTTGCCAGACGCTAAGCATTTCTGCAGGGTATCGCTCCTCCTCAAAGTGCCTGGAAACCACAGAATGTGGGAGGTGGGACATACGTCTGGCCATGTCTAGCTGCATAGTTAAATGAATCCTATATGGGCTTTTGTTTTCTTTTTCAGCCTTCTTTTGAGTTTTGCACACCACTTTCAAGCACAGGAACGTGTTTCCTCCTGCCGTCCATGTCAGAGGTGCAGCCAGTGCCAGAGCTGACTGTCATTTATTTGCTCTGATAAGGGGTTAAATATGCACCGGTAAACCTGGGCGTATGTTCATAATGCAGGTGGCAGTGATACTTTAAAGGAGGCACTTTTCTTTGTTCCCTTAATGATTCATTCATTGGGAGTGTGGGAATTAACCTATATAAATTTTTGCTACTAAGTAGATACACCTAGATCCTGAAATAGTGGATGGGTGAGAACCAGTTATAGAGACTCTACACATTGTCCTGGTAGCACAGAAAGAAAGAAACCCACAACGGTAGGCTGGGAATAAATGACTGCATGGTATTTCTCACGGCAAATTCTCTTTACCTCCTGTTTTCCGGTGACTCACCAAAAGTCCTACAGGGCTGCAGCAGACATGGCTGAGAAAGGCCTGACTTGACTGAGGCCTGCAACCGGGCCCTCTCTTCTGGGGGCTAAACTCTGACAGCTGGAACTGTGCATGGGTGTAACTGGTATGGCTTAGACTCAGCAGCGAGCACAGGCAGCCACACTTTGGTTGCACCAGCACTGGGAGGCAGGTGTGAGATTGCATCAGGAAGCCAATATAAAAAGGGAGGCTGGCTTTCCAAGCCTGGCTCAGTGCCCCCTTTGTAAGCTGTAGCTTACTCCTCGTCAGCTGGGAGGTGGAGAAGAAACAGACTTGTATTTAGGGCACCTCACTAACGGAGAACTTGTCTCCCTCCCACCTAGCTAGAGGAGGAAAGAAACCTTTCTGGGAGGTTGCGCAGAGTGGGCTGGAACTCCAAACTAACTCTTGTGCTCCTAGTATTTTCTGATTTTGTTGGAAGAACCTTTAAGGCTCACCGAACAAGAGTCGATCAGTCTAAGATTCTTTACAGAGGACAGATCAATCCCAGTTTATCCACTGGAAGTTATAAATTACATTAGCATCTGAGGAGCTGTGTGGGCTGACAGAAGCATGAGACAATGGTCAATGCCCTGTTGCTGGTTTCCTACAGCTTTGAAAGGAGGTCACATAGCGCTATTGTTGCCAGTGCGATGAGGTCCCGGTTGCTTAATCTCTTCGAGGTAGGCTCCACAGGGTGAGGTAACACCCCGGACACTGCAAAACCAGCCTGCACCTCGCCAGCACCACCAGCCAACCCTCCCCTCGCAGCAACAGCCGAGAGCACACCGCTTCGGACAAAATGCGGGGAAGAGCTTAGAGAGCGCAAGCCTGAAGGAGACAGCAAAGAGGTCCAGGAGAGGCACCGCCATCATACTGCAGTTGGGCCAGAACATCAGAGCGGTGCTGTTACACTGACGGGAGCCTTAATGGTCACAAGTGAATCACAAAAGTTAGAAATGCGCACACAAGAGCTGAGTCCTACGGGAGATCCTGCAACTGTCAGGTCTTTGTCCGTGCCAGGGATGAATTCCCCACTTAGCTGTGCTGATTCTCTAAGAAGGCATAGTACATTTCACAGATCTGACAAAGGATGGTGAGAAAAGGATGCTTAAAGGTATGAAGCACCACCAATCTCAGCTTCTTAAGGAAGGGAAAGCAGAGGCTTGGGGTTCCTGGGGAAACACACTGCAACTCACAGCTCAGAAGGGCCCATGTATTGGGTGAACAGCTATTCACACGCACAGTGGTACCACACTCGCTACAGCACAGAGACTACAGCAAGGAGGAACAAGAGGTACCAAGAGGCTACACTCCAGGCAGGATGAACCCTTCCTGGCAGAGCAGTGCAGAGAAAAAAAACCACCTCCAGTGGCTCTCTCCTGCCCAGCGCCTTGTCACTGTGGCCCCAATCACATCGGCCAGGCCTCTGAGCTGCAATTAGTCACGTGAACCACAGCAGTATCTGTGGGCTGCGAGTGAGTGTCCTCTGGGAGGCCAGGCAGACACACCACATCAGGTCATGGCAGAAGGTGTGTGGGCACACCAACCCAATGCAAAGCACTGTCTTGTATGGCATATCCTGTTTCTCCCCAAGACATGTACAAGGTCGCTAGCTTAGCCACGCTCGTGGGTGATACTGTCTGTTTAATCAATGTTCTCTGTGCTACAAAGTCATCCCGGATGCTTTGCACTGGAGACAGCTTTTCCAATAGTCATTAGCAAGGTAGGGGGGTGAAGAAGCAACTGTCAGGCTATTTTTTTTTGCATAGGTCATAGCATTAGTAGCAAACTGCCTCCCCCCAACCCCCGCTTCCTCCTCTCCTGGTAACCGTGAGCCTCCCTACACTTCACTTTGAGAGCTACTGCATAGGAATATTTCATAAACAGGCCTGAGGGTTTGTCTGCTGCCTGTCCTACTTCCTTCAGAGCACCTGATATCAGCTAGGCTGGAATGTCTGCCCATATCACGCTCCCGTGCTGCCTGGATGGGAGATTGAAACTTACCTACTGAGGTCGAAGATGGCTTCTCACTCGTGGTCTCGGGCTCCCAGCTTAAGCCGTGTCACAGTTGGCAGGTGGGCCTCCCAAGTCACGACGCTGACTCTAAAAATCAGGAGAGGAAGTAAAAAAAGTCTCGGTATTTTCAGAAGTCTTTAGGGTAACATTTAGGTCATACACTGAACTTTATCCCTTCTGGTCCTAGGGGTCATAAATATCCTTGCTCAAAATAGGTACGTGAAACTTTAGGTTCTCAGGTCATGCCACCATGCCAGGAGCCGGTCCTTTGTGCAACACACCATTAAGCATCTCCAGGGACTGCGCCCCTGAAGGGACTGCCTCGTCTAGTCCTCCACAGTACCAGGCAATTGTAGATGCTTAGATTTGATGTGCATGCCTACAAATACGTGTACAAAATACTTTAAGCTCCTCCAAAGCTTCATACTGAAACACTGTTAATGTAAAAGACCAAAAACTACAACACTTTCCTCCTTGAAGCACTGCTGCTGATGGAAAGGTTCACAGTGAAGTCACAGGCATTGATAACCCTGCACAAAGCAGTCAGTCTGAGACATCCTTTCTGAAAGGCTAGAGTGCTCTCCATAAAGTTATCTGTATCATCAGCTGTTAATCAGCACAGACCAATTGATTTTATCTTCCACTAAACAAGGGCCTGGCTCATCCTTGTTTTGGTAGATGTTCATCTGTGATAGCTCTGTAGCCGTGACAGTGAAAGACAGTACGGCTTGGTAGCATTTTGGGGGCTGTTTCACTTATCATTTCACCCTGTCACCGGGCTTGGAGTCCAGGGAAGGGTTAATCCCTTCCCTGCTTTTGCCAGGTAACAGCTGCTCTACTTTCAGGATCCCTGGATCACCCAGGTTTTGGTGAGGTAAGTGGATGTCCTTGCAGGAGCTCCCTCTGGGAGGAGCTTTGGGAAAACCAGTCAGGACTGGTCCCGCCAGCCCTGGGAGCATTCCTGCTCCCATGCTGATGCAACTGGATCCAATCTCCCGGCAAACCAGCTGGCTGTTTTCCAAAGAGCTCCCTCCAGACTGGCTCACACGCTGAGCCCAGACTGGGGATGGCTGTGACGAAATTTGAGCAAGGGGACGAAAGGCTTTCGGCCTTCATTAAAGTTGGGAACATTTGATGAAGATAATGCTTGTTATTAATTTGCTCCTCCCAAGAAAACACGAGCTGCCTTGTTTTGCTGCAAGTTTACCATTCTGTGGAGCATCTCCCCAGCACCAGCGAGACCGTGGATGTTGAATCATAGTGTTGAACTGTAGCGCAATCACTTGGGATGTATGAGTGGGATTCATTTAGAGACTGTTGTGCAACATCAGTGTGAGACAGTAAAGCACAGAGTTATTTCAGTGGCAACACTCATCCTACTCCCACTCAGGATTCAGTGTGTAACAGCTTTGCGTGACACGCTCTGCAGCAGAGTGTGGAATTAAACGCATCCTGGAGATGAAATAGCTGAACGGTGAGCACGGCTTAAGCACACTCCTGAACCAGGTAAAACGAGAAACAGGGTTGTAACAGAGAGAAAGATGCAAATTCAAACCGTGTGCTTAAACTATATTCCAGATGCACCAGGAAGGCCTCAGTTACCTATGTATGTCTTCTGAACCAAAGTAGCTATTAGCACAAGCCAAGATAATCTTGACAAACAGAATTATGAAATGCTTTAATCATGTCTTAAAGCAGAATTTTTCAGACCCCAGCAAAAGGACAGGATCTTCTAAAGTACTGTTTTTCTTGAGCTCCCACTAAATCAATGACAAAACTCATGCTGATGCTACCGGGACCAAGACTAGACAGCGCTGATAGCTAACAAGCTCCCCACCACCACCGTTCACCACCCCTTCCCAACTTTTCTTGCGATATTTTTGCTAACAGACACGCATTGTTGAGTCTTGCGCTGCTTGCTCATTAGCACTGCAGTAAGTGATTTCTTATGTAAATCGTGCCAGCCCACAGAAAAACCAGTTCAATTCCAGTCTGCACTGCTGAGATGGACATAGAACAGAGAAGAGCTAACAATCTTTTTTTTTTTTTTCTTTTTTTTAAATAGAAAAACAAGGACCAGGCATAAAAGCAGTCATCGCATATCTTCCACTGCAAGCAGAATTACCCTCACATCTGCAGAGAGACTACTCCAAATACAAAATTCCCCTGGCTACCTATTTGCAAGTGCCATCACCAAGCTTGTATGTACAACAGCAGTTTCCGTGCCCCTAATTAGAGGCTTGAAACTGATGAGCATTTCTGTCTGTGGACCTCATGTCTTCTTTCAAATCTTAATTTTATCTCTTAAAGGCATGGCTACATAGCTAATGGCAACATATCTTTTTTACGTCGTGTCTCATCAACTGAAAGACCATAAAATTGACCGAGAAAAGTAAGCGTGCAGCAATGCTAAGGGCATCCTTTTCTTCGTATTGCTGCTGCTAATACAAGCTTCTCAAAGGCCTGGAAATGGTTTCTGGTCTTATCCACGTCACAGCGTGCATCACTGCGTCAGTATTCCATCGAGCCTTTCCCCCACTGCAGACAGGTAAGAAGTGCTTACTGCTGAGCCTACAAAAGGCACTGAAACGCCAGCACTATGGTGTGCACTTACATAGCGCAGGGACCAATCCTTAATGTGCCTTACTATGCCTTAATATTCCTTGCTATGCCTTTTCTTAATATTTGTAGTGGTATGAGAGAGGTATTGGTCGAATTCAGCACTTTAAGAGCTCCTTCCCAGGTGAAAACAGAGCTCATGGGAATTATCCTAGGTAAGTCTTTAAAACTGAAAGGGAAGTTACTATTTTTCCATGGCAGGGGTATTTGTCGGGGAGTCATAATGCAAAATCCTGTACTGACTCTGGCCCATTTTGCTCTGCTATGCTACTCTATCCTTCCACCTCACTCCCCCTTCCAGCTGAAATCCCAACCGCTGCTGTCTTTTTCAGGCAACACACTAGCACTTGCATAGAACATCTAAACAGGATTAAGACACATAGCTACTGTTCATGTTCTTGAAAAGCTTTCATCATAAATGAGAGGAACTAAGACCTGACAGGACATTTGTTGCCCTAAGCACCGGATTGGTTTTGCTCCGTTCTGCTCCACCCAAGAGGTGTCTGCCTTTCATCCCTGACAGTAATCATCTCCAGGCATAGGACAGGAAAGTGCCTTTTAAATGGAAGGAGCCAGATCCACAAGAGGCAGATACGGTATGAAAGCAATGCAGACAGATATCAACAGGAGCCACACTAACTGCGCCCATGGAAATTACATTTGAAAGTTTCCTTTGCAACTCTTTCTACCTGCATTTTCTGTGTGCACCTTTAATCATTTCTGAACATAAATCACACCACTTAGAAATGTGAGGGCAAAGGATGTCAGTCTTGTGGCTAAAACTTGGGACAGCTAACAGGTTCGGCTCTTGTTTGACTGCCAACAATTCACCTTACCATCCCAGCAGTGAAATAAGGAGTGGAATGCAGGTCTGACAGCACATCATACGATCTGGATTGTTTCGAGGTCCTCAGACCCTACGCTGACAGGAGCTGTGGATGCTCTAAGAGAGACATTTTAAAATATATTCATTGCTTTAGACACCTAAAAGTCATTTCTGTCTCCACCGTTTTTTAACTAGTTACCTGCAGTGCTGAAGAGATTTCCTTTCCTAAGCAAAAAGAACGTAACTGATGCTAAAACACGTGCTTCCTTATCTTCTGGAAAACTAGTAGGTCTCAAGCACCACCCACAAACTAATTCAGTCTGTAAGTGACTGCTGTCTGATACCCAAATACAGATTCATTGCCAGCTGTGTAAGGAAAACCACGCAAAGGAGGAAGCTGTTTTCTGATGTCTGGACAAAGGTGTCAACAGGCAAGAATCCAAAGGCAGTTAGAAGTAACGATGGTGTTATCTGACTTAGCTTGCATGGCGTTGGAATGAGGGTATGATATCTAGGTTAAGACATATTGGAAATGCTGGATTAGATCAGACTCTCAGACTATTTAGCTTTGCTTTTTGTCCCAAAAATGCAGAGAAGAGGCTGCATTATTTCAGTCAAAAAATGTTGAGCTGAAAAGTAGCTTTTTTCTGAATTATATGCAAAAAGGTATGTCTTTCTGACACAAAAAGTGTATGAATGAAAATTTGGTTTTTACTCAAGAAAAACTGCTACTCTCCTTATTAGGAAAATGTATTTTGAAAGCATTTCTTTAAGTTGGATTTAAGATGTCCCACCTCACAGGTCGCCTTTGGTTGAAAAAGGCACAAATCCTGCTTCCTTGGCTTTGGGCCTAGATCCACAGTAAGCAAACAATAGCTGTTTCCCTCTGACATCCACAGGCGTAGCTGTCTCAACCGAGCAAACTCACAAGTCATAGGCAAAGCCAGACCTGCAGTAAACAAGGATTACTCGCTCAAGGAAGGTGTAACCAGCAGAGGAACGATAGGTATGTACAGCTTTGTTCACAAAATGAGAAGGAATCAAGGTTTGCTTATTAAAGGCTGTCCGACCCTTCTGTCCACTGATGTATCTCATGAGAACAGACTCCGACACTGACACTGACGACAGGCCCTCGCTCCTTGAGCACACTCACTCACTGCATTCAGCTGTCACCAAGAACACGAAGCCATCACTTCCTATGAAAGATAATGCCTCAAGAGCCAAGTGATTGCAGGATTGTTCACTGAAGCGAGACATACCATTACCGCATCAAGAAAAGCTCTTCAAAAAGAGACAAGCATTTGTCCCAGTTAACAACCTTGCTTTCAGATCTGTTTGCTCAGGTAGTTTACTGAAGTATATGTAGCGCTAACAGGCTAGGTAAGTATATTGATATAAAAAACGCCCAAGGTTATTTTAAGAACTCGAAACTTTATACCAGTTACTGGAAATGGCATCAAACAGCTCAAAGGTGGATTTCGGCAAACCACTGCACAATATCTACTTGTGGCAACTACCAGTACAAACAACCTCAGAGATGCCTGTGTATGCCTGGATTTACCGAGGAAAAGAAAATATCTTAAACTCATACCTTTTCATTGCCACACAGAACTGGCCTTCCTGTAATATCCAGCAGGCCAAGATTTAAAGGAACATATGCTGCTGCTCTGAGGGAAAAGGGGCATACCGGGAGGAAGGCAGGAGGAGGGAAGCAAAGTCCAGAAGTAGACAGGAAGCTACTCTGGTCATAGACAACTGCAAAACACTCAAAAGCTTCATAAATACACAACAGAGAAAACCACTGTGGCGAGCTATCGCTTTTTTCTACAAAATGCAATAATCATGGAGAAAAAAACATTGGGGAAAGAGGGAAGAATTGTGCAAGCAGACATGACCCTCACATTACCAGAATTCCTGGATACTGATCTGGCTATCGAAAATACCTTGCAAAATCAGCCATGTGCACAGAAAATTGTGCAAGAACATCCGGCTACTCTTCCGGGTCTCAGCGGAGGCAACTACAAGTGACCAAGGACACAGAAGCTCTCCTGTCAAAGAAACATTGCCACTGGAAGGTCAAGAAAAATCTGGAAGCATAACTTACTACTAAGATGTGGAACCAGAAACCCAGGCATGCTTAGTGGAACTAAGGTAACTCCATGGTGGGGGGAGCAAGTTAAAAGCCAGATGATGTATATATCCTGAAGAGCAGACCTGGCCGTGCAGGATCAACGATAAAAATTGTCTTTGGCCTTGCCCTGCAAAAGATCACGTTTGCTTGTCACACAAGTGTAGCATCCTTGGACAGCAAGAGACTTCCAGGCATATAGTTCCACCCATCAGTTGTGGTGGTGTTTTTTTAAGCAACCAACCCACTGGACACTGTAGATCTTGATGGTGCTTGTGCATCAAATTTACATTAGGAAGCTGGTAGCAAGCTGTTATTCGTCAGGACCATAGCTCAAGCAGAAAAAAACATTACTGCTTGCTAGAAGTTATAATTGACTAACAACATAATTAAGGGAATTTTTTTTTTAAATGCAAAGCTGTACATCTGTTCTGAATTTACAGTTATGTATGTCATTCCTGGACAGAGAGATTTGCCCTTAATTCCCTGCACTAAATTTCTGAAAAAAGAATTCCCTCAGCAAACACAGAAAACATTTTGCAGTGCTCAGCAAGCCACCGCAAGGAACACGGGAAGTTCCCTGCCTAGCACAGGACAGCGGTCATCTCTCAGGCACAGAAAAGCTCTGCTCTGCTAGCAAGCACTATAGCAATGCTGGATGTGACTGACCCATAGCAAAAGTCTTCTCTACGAGGGAGTTGCTGGCTACCCTACTTCTCAGAAAACCTGGCCGTAACCTAAAACCCTAGAGAGGAACAAGTGTCCTGTGAAGCTTACCCTCCGCTGTTCACAAACTTTCAGCTAAGAAGACTCAGCAATAATTTTCCTTCCTGATTATTGATGCAAGTTGCAAGTCCAAGCAAGGACAACACCAGCTGACACTCAAATTTTCAAGAGTCCACCCTCCCAGAAATAGCTCAATTGGGCCTAACTGCCTATTTTTCGAAAACACCCTCCAGTCCACTCAGTAATCAGAGTATGAAAAACATAAAACATATGGAATTTACAAATTAAACTAGTAGCTTCGCTCCTGTTAGGCTTTCAAGCTGGGGAAGGAAGAGGGAAAACAGCCCAGTTGTCTGTGCTAGCATTGGTTTAGCCTATCAAGTAAAAAAGCTGATAGTTACTCCAGGAAGAAGAAGAGAAAAAGAATAGTTTCTGGAAAAATACTCTCACAGCTTTCCAATGCGAGTTTTAATCCATCCCCACTCTCACTAGGCTATGGCTTGGTTACCACTGAGATTGGGCTTGTTTACTCCAAAGCAAAAAGCTTGGCATGACTGACAGAAACAGCTTTTCTTGCCAGAGCTCTAATAGCAAATGTCTGTGGAAAAGCCGCTTGGAGAAGTGCTGTTTACTCTGGTAATGAAGCAAGTTCCCTGGAATGAAGTCTTGCAATCTTCCCAAGAGATGTTGCAATACATATACCTGTACCTCAGCTACATACCATACAAGCTGCTCTCAAAGTCTGAGAACTACTCGCTAAGTCAAGAGGCCAAGGCAAATGCATCTCAGCTTCTCTGGACAGGACTACACTCTACTACACTGGGTACACAACTTGGGTCCTAATAAAAATTGGTTGTGCATTTTGGTTTTTTTTTTCTTCCCTGCTTCAAGCTAAGCCGCAGCCAGCAACACCTCTTGAAGATGCTTTTGAGAAAAGGGCCTTGACACAAGGTTCCAAATCATCCGCTTTATAACTGTGGTTTTAAAGCCGAACACCTCCTTGATGCTCATTTTTTCAGGCAACTCTCAACTTACACCACAGCTCACTGCTAGACATGTTTAGAGGGAACATCCGCATGCAGTTTGACCAATAACTATCTGGGGAGGAAAAGAAATCCAAGGTAGACTGTGGAGGCCAAGGCTCCCTTTCTCTTTAGGGAGTCACTGGCCTGAGACTATTCTGCTTCTCCTCATTTATTTAAGATTAAGTTTCAAGCCGCTGTCCAACTTCTCTCTGACCGCACAGAGATTAAAGGCTCCCCCCTCTCCAATATTCCCTGCTCTTTAGTCCCGTCCAAAGGGCCACTCATTTGCTCAAACTTCAGTTTGAGATTTTGCTTCCAACCAGGTGGCTTACTTAACCCCTCCCTAAACCAGTAACTGAAAGATTCCTTTGTAGTGGAATTAAGTGGACTTCCTACAGAAACAGGTACTTGCATTTGCACATTTTGTTTACAAACAACTTGCACTCTTGTGAGAGCACCAAGCTCATACTTCACGCATGGCTATAGTTCTTCACAGCCGTACTTTGTGCTCTGAAGTGTTGAAATTCCTGCTTTGAGGAGAAACCAAGCTCTAATTTCATGTGTTTACATGTACTCCCGAGAGCAAGGAGAAAAAAAAAAAAAAATCTTACCATGATTAGGTTATGTAAAAAGTTTAATTATAAAATAAATAAGTTTGTTATGGAAACATTAAATATTAAATACAGTAATAAATATTTACACATTTACAGATATGACTTGACAATTAATGGTGTTTCTCTGCTACCAGAAGAATTCTGCTCTGTTTATACAGAACACATTCTCTCTTCCAAGAAGAAACTGAACTCAAATAATACTCTGTGCTCAAGACTGCATGGACAGTTCAAGAAACCAAGGACACTTGGGTCAGAAAAGTTTGAGGTAAGTCGAGTTCTTTGCACCAGAAGGTAGAGCACAAGAGACCACTGCTTGCAGAGTGTCAGTGCACAAATTTAATTCTTCAAAGGAACAGGTTCTCGGTCAAGTTCAACTGACTGGATCTCATGTGAAACATTTTATACTTTAAGTGCTGCTTAAAGCAGCATCGAGTATCTGGGTAACAGAAGTAGCTTTGTGTTTA
Source organism: Polyboroides typus (assembly GCA_026937515.1). Lineage (NCBI taxonomy): Eukaryota > Metazoa > Chordata > Aves > Accipitriformes > Accipitridae > Polyboroides > Polyboroides typus. Next base: position 35,514,877 of record JANZLO010000007.1, on the reverse strand, counting down.
TAACAGATGGGTCCAGGCTTATAAGCTTGGTTGAGCATGGATCTTTTCCTTCAGACACAGAGCTTCAGATCTTGCATTTACTGTCTCAGCATCCTGAGGAGACTAATTCTAACTCAGGCTAGCGCACACGCAAATGGATAGCTCCACTCACACAACGAGTCCTACTGAATTCAGAGGGATTACTTTCCACACATACAGTAACAGAACCCAGGTGTGGCTGACAAAGATCTGTCACCAACGCCCTGCAAGTCAGAACTAGAGATGAAGTTCTTTGAAGCTGATATCAACAGTGAGCACAGTGACAGCAGAATTAGGTTTTTCATCCACTGAGGTCTAGAGAGGGAAGCCATCCAGAACTCTTCCCTTTTTCACTTTGGGAGACAGAAGGGAATTTTCTCCCCTGCATCCGTTCCGGGAAGCTACAACAAGCTCTCTCCCTTAGAGTCAGAGCAGCCAAAGGAGACTTGCTAACAGAATAAAGTCCATCCACACAACAGCAGAGACTGGAGCTCCAGCACTGATAGAGAGGGCTCAGTAGCAGTAGTCTCTAGCAGGTCTTGATAGCAGGTCCTCTAGCCCACAGCGGCAGCTCCTTCCACATCATTGTGCCAAGATGTAGTGGTAACTGTCCTCCCCAGCAAGCAATTCAGCAGCAAGTAGCATGTTGACATCTCCTTGCAGCAGCCTCTGTCTTGATGAATCACGGCTTAGTGGCAACAGCTCCAGCCCACAGTGTCCAGGTGGATGTGTCAGGTAGCCAGAGGTACCCTGCAGCTTGGCAGTAGCCACATCAGAATTGTTCTGTAAGGGGCAGACCAGGGACATTAATCACCACCCAAGACATGAGCACTCTGCACTAGAACCTCATCAAACCTACATCTGAGGCAGGCAGGTTAAAGATGTGCACACACCTGAGGACACTCTGCTAGATACTCTTCAGCTTCAAGTAAGCTTTGGGCAACACACGCCAACTGTCACTGGACAAAGCTGGACAAGGTCTGCAGCTGACACGTGGCAAAGCAAAACTCCCGAGTTCCGCCAGAACTTCTCAGGACTATCCTTTATGGTTTCCTCCTTCAGCTCGTAGTATAACTCCTATTCAGTAAGGGTCCTCAAGTCTGCTGTTAGGTACACTTTCGCTCAGAAGAAACCAACTTGCTTGCTCATTAAAATCCACTAGATTTTTCCCAGGCATGATCCACCTAGGCCCAGGAGCTTTAGCACTCAGTTGCTATGACAGTATGAAACTTGACTGAGACGCTAACTATGGTGCTCACAGAATTGGCAGCTTGGTCTTGGTTTACAGCCTCTAAGCACCAGAAACTTCCTAATGCCTTGCAGACAAGGCATGAAAATGCTCAGTACTTCTCTTTTGAGGGGTGATGATTCACTCGGCTGCTGCACCATCTTCCATGACAGAAGCCTACCGTGCTTTCTTGCACTAAACCTGCCTCTGCCCAGGTATTCAGGATTTTTTCTTCACAAGTCAACTTATCTCAGTACAGCTTCCTATCCTCACTTTTTCTTTAAGCCAGCAACCAGAAAGTTAATAGAGCTGTTAAAGAAGTAGCACAACTTGGCTGGTTTTGGGAAACCAGAAAACCAAGCCAGTCATTCACATGTAACCTATGCGTTTCAACGCACTTCAAGTGTTAAAAGCAAACACTAGCTTTGCAAAACATGCATGCAATTCTCACATGGGTAACTCCCGCCTGGAAGGACTGGAAGGCATTTCAAGTCAGCTTTCATACCTGCTTTCTCCCCATTTACACACCAACATGGCCATTTCTGTTTTCTTGTCGAAGTTTTTTCCTTTCTTCTTTCTCTTCATACTGAGGACACTTTTTCCTGACCCTGTGGAATTACGGCACGTTAGAGGTCATTTTGAACCTTGACATACATCCTATTGTTACCAGCCCCCACATCCTCTGCAGCATTTAGCCTTGTGTCCTTTGAATCCTCAGGCAATTCCTCAGCAGCAGGAAGTTTCAAGCAAGGCAGTTTTTAAGCATTCAGCATCAAGCAGTATCTGACAATAAAATCAAGGAGCCCCTGAGTTAGGCACTGCCAGTTTTGCCTCGCAGAGCCAGGGCTTCTTGGCTTAAGCCCATTTAGGTAGCAAGATGAAGAGGGTTTATTGCTGGAACTGCACAAAGCGCCAGGAGGCTTCCCGTGGGACAGATTTCCTGGTGGCTTTAACAAATGGCTGCAGGGACCAGACTGCCTTCCTCCTCCCCACAGCAGAGCCCTGTGGACTTCAAGTATCTGAAGTTCCTGTCCCCTTGAACACATTGTAAGCAAGCTGCTTACTGATTTTCTCCCACTTTCTCCAGTCTTTTCTAGTGACTGTTCCTAACTGACCATCTACCTTGTCTGGATTAAAGTACAGACTCATGAACCTCAAGCTTGTGAGAGTTCAGAGCATGAAACAAGTACAATCCTATTACTCCAGAAAATAACAATGATCGTTTACTCTTACAGCACTACAGAACTGGTTATCTCTCCTAGCAGCAAGGAATGAGGCAGTGTTCAGAGAACAAGTGTTCATCCCAGCATTCCTCAAGTTCAGATCTAAATATGAAGCAACTGTGAAATGACAAATGCACACCTTGTTTCCTGAATTGCAAGAAAGAGTACAGCACGTACCCAATTCAGTTGATGTACTTCATCAGGATCTAAAATTAGACTGAACTTTTGAGTTTCACCTACAATATCCCAAGCCCTAATGTGGTCGAGCTGCAGTATCGGAACTGGAGGACTGCTCCAGTACTCGGGAAACGCTGGAGTCTGGCTTCCTGCACCGATTACCTAACCTGAGCACAAACTCCCAGCAAACACACAGGCAAGAAGCAAAGGCACAGGCAAGCACAAGCTGCCGCATACTGCATTTTAGCAGGTGCAAAGACTACTTTGATATATGGCTTGAAACACGTATCCAGAACAGCTCTTCTAGTTTATTCACAACAGGACCCCAGATTCCGATTACCCACCACACTAAACTGTCAGCAGTTGGTTAGGCTGGAACGGTTGCTCCCTCCATCTTAACAGCAACTAGTACAGTACGTGGGACTGACAGCATTTGCTTCCCCATCCTGCTTCCCTCCCCAGTGTTAAGTATTTAAGCCCAGCAACATCCATTAATAAATGGACAGTTGGAGCACCTTTTCCTTCCCTCCAGCTGTCTACCCAGTTGTTGGATAATAACCATGCGTGAGGCTGTTACGTTACTGCTTGCAGGCTTCTCCACAAGGATTAGGGCAGGCTCTGTTGTGTCAGCATTAATGCTCCTCCTCCACTTTCTGCTGATGTTCTGCACCACTGTAACTATCCCGGTTGTAGCAAGAGCAGAAAGGCTCGTTTTTTCAAGCATAAGGGTCACAGGCTGCCCACAGCCAATAGCAAGACAGGGTAAGTGAACACTTAAGTCACTTAGGAACTCCTGAGACCTTGCTTCTACCCTCAAGACATATCCAAGCTGGGATAAGAACTCAGCCCTTTTGGATGCCTTCCACACAGGTTAATTCAGATGAGCCAGGCACGTTTTGGGGCTACTGGGCACAAGCCCCACTCACGCTTAAGCTAGACAGACACCAAAGAGTATAATACTTACTGCACTATCACAATGATAAGTACAGTAATGAAGCTGATGCTTGACAGCAGGACAGCTACCACTACCAACACAGTCTTCGAGTAGTCTGCCACATCATTCTTCCTTTGAGTCTTCATGAACTGTTCACCACAGCGCTCACCAAAAAAATCCTGATGACACCTGCAAGTAAACATGAACACAAGTTCTTATCAGCTCCGCTGCTGTCTGGAGCCAAGGACACCCACACACATTCAAACCTGACTTAGACATCTTCAGAGTTTCCCATGAATCTCAAGATGCTCGCTTCAGAGCGTGTTCACGAAATGCAGTCACTGCTCTAGCACAAGGTTTGTCAGCATTTCAACAAGTTGAGATTAGTTTGGGCGTGATGTTCCAGGAAGACACGCCTTTTCATTCTTTTGGTTTGAGTTTATGACCAACTGATGAGTTCAGTGGCTTGTTATGCATCTCAGATTCCATCATCACTTAATTTACATGGCAGAAAGATTCTCAGTCAAAATATGGCAGGAGATGGATCTATGCCAAGTTGACACTGATTTTTCTCTGAGCCCTCATATGCCACCGGCTCATGCCAATCACACCTAACTCACAAGGTACAAGTAACTTACTTGCAGGTCACCATCTGGAGATGTTCTAGGTATATGCATTCACCATGGATGCAAAAGTTTTTGTATTCCAATTCACAAGGAGTCCCTTTCTTTTTGTTTTTCCCTTTGTTTTTCTTCCTTCTTGATTTGCCAGCATTCTTCTCACCCCCCCTCTTTGTGGGCTTGGGTTTAACCACAGGTTCAACTGAAAAAAGGACAAGATGACTTAGTCCAGCAATGCTAAAACAGCTAGATTCTGCAAAAATTGAATTACAGAATTTGGTGAGGGGTAGGGGGATGGTCACTGCAGGAGAATCTGTGACCAGGAAGCAAAGGATGCAAGTGAGCATGCAGCTGGGCATTTCACACCCGGCACAAAGGCAGCAAGCTTAGAAGCTCATGAAGCACAACTCTGCCACCAGTAAGTCCTGTGCAATGCAGGCCAAAAGCAGTACAAGCAGATGAGCTGAGAGAGCCACAAGAGATGAAGAGCAGCAGAGCTGAAGGACTGCAGCTTTTCACAGCTTAAGATACTTGAGTGAAACTGAGCAGGTCCAAGCATAGACCTGTAAAGAACACCGAGTTCACGCTGAGCCAAGCCATCCAGCAGTTTTATCAACTCAGATACAAGGCTAACAGCCTCCATTGCTCTAAACTCTCCATTTGCATCCGTGATGAAAGGCATTATAACTCGCTAGATAGTCCTGGGCACTTGTAGAGGCAAGACGGCTTGCTATCCCAGTTAGCATACTTGTTTCTCCCAAATAACCTGCAGTGCTGTCTTGAGCAGAAGATAGTTCATTTCCAGTTCTCCTACTTTGAGAGAGATGCCGAGTGCACCGAAGGAGCGAAGGCAGGATAGTCTGCAAGAGTCAGGTTATTTGTTCTGCCGCTTACTGTTGCCCCTCATTATCTCAATTAAGACAAACCTCTAGAAGAGTGTGGTTTAAAATGCTGGTGACTTAGTAGCCTTTGGATTTAAGCAAGGGCAATCATCTTCCTTTCACTGGGGAGAACAAGCTGAAGCCAGTCACTGACTAAGGGTCATAAGCTCCGTACCTGGTCCATGCAGGCATCAAAGCTCAATAGCATTATTCTAGATCAAGTTGGTAAAACACTGGTTCTCTGAAAAAGCGATCATTTTACTGCTAGCCATAAAGCAAGTCTTCTCAGTGCAACACTGTGCTATTCAGGAGTAACAGTTAACCAGGTGAGTTTGAACAGGTCTTAAGAACAGTAGAGCCATTCAGAATACTCTACAATTTCTTTGTTGTGCTCTGCAGACCCCATGAACTTTATTTTTGGAGTATTAATATTTTACCCAGAGCACTACGCATATAGGCAATCACCACAGCAGGACACAACTGGATTTGACTACTTCATAACCCTGTATTTCTAGTGACAAGGCAAGAGCCTGCACAAAGAAACAAGGTGTAGTTCACTGTTGTCTAGACAGCTGATTGTTTTAACTTCTAGAGCAACAAGCCTGGCTTGAAGTTACTTAAAAGCAGAAACGCCTTCAGCAACCAGAAGTCTGATTCAAATGGTATAAACTATATTAATATGTAAACGAGGAACACTGTTCCTGCAGCAAGGTTTCCTGTCCCTAGAAGTGTGAGCTTACTACTGACAGCCGAGGCCCCTCTTCTGTCCAGTTTGACTTGATATTTAGGTTCACACTTTCATAATTGAGGCCATTTCCATGCTTCCCTCTTCAAGGCTCAGCGTGTCAGTTTGATCTCCATGTCGCTGTCTGCAAGCTGCATACCCAGGAAAGCCATCCGCAGTTGAATCATAACAGCTTGAAGGCTCCACAGATAAACCTCATGCCAAGTAGAAGAGCTGGTCTACAAACTAACCACGTTTGGTAACAATTCTGGTTTCTGTGCAGTTATACAACACTTAAGTCACCAAGCCAGTAGTTTTACAGGACTAACTGCTCAGTAACTCTGACATTCGTGTTTCTCCTGGGGGTCTTCAACTGATAAAAAACTTCAGCAAGGGCCCATAAATTCCCTAGACTGAACATCTGGAGCATGGTGCCCCTTCACCTAAGAGGTCCTTTAGTCTCATTCAAGTCTCAGGGTGTTTCCACAGGAAAAAAAAAAGAGTACCCAGATCCACCCTAGAAGGCAACCACACCAGCCTACTAACATCTACAGAAGTTCAAATCACTCACAGGTGCCTGGCTTCTATTACAATTGCACTTAGGCCAGAACCAACAAAATCTTGCCATCCCCACAGTCAGATGGGCTATTCAGATCTTCTCACAGCGTAACAAGTGTGCAAATAATAAAATACTCGCACAATAGCTATTGACAGTGAAGTATTGCCTGAAAGGTGCTTAACAAACTTTCCTGCAGCCACTTAAGGGGGTTTAAGTGTCTGCTTTCCCATGAAATTTTAGTCAACTCCAACCCAAAGAAGCCATCACGAGAAAACACCCAGAAAATCCTCGGAGCAAGAGAGGCAACGTGTATAAAACCCCACCTTTAGGGCCAAGCAGCACCTGTAAACCCCACTGATGCTTCCCTGCTAAGTAGGTGGTAGCCACCCCATCACAGCCCTCCTGTCGGGTTTGTCAGGAGGAGAGCAGTACAGCAGGCAATCAGCTCACCTGCAGCTTCCACACACCCCAGTCGCCCTCACCCCAGGTTTTCAACTCTGTCCGCCTATTTTAAATGCAAGAGTTTCAAGCAGAAGCACGCTTTTGCTCCCTACTCTACGAGCTAAGCGCAGCAGCCTTACAAGCGAGAGAAGTCAGAAAGAAATCGCTGCTCGCCCCCGGCCCCGCCGAGCTGAGGAGCCCACCTCACACCTGGCCCCGTCCCCCGGCGGGCTGCCGACTCACCTCGAATCAAGTCGTCCACGATGTACTGGTGGACGGGCAGCGCCTCCTCGTACTCCTCATCCTCCTCGTAGTCGGGACCCGACACGGCCTCGCCCTCGCGGGCCTCGGGTTCCCGCTGGCCGGGTTCCCCGCGCCGCTCCGGCTCCGTGGCGTTGGGCGAAACCCCGGCGACAAGCCGGCAGGCTGTGAGACAAAATG
>JANZLO010000007.1:35478686-35507531 GCA_026937515.1 Polyboroides typus | reverse complement strand
GAGCTTATACTACCACTGCCAAAGCTCTGAAGAACGTCCACTGTGAAAAATCATCCTGTATTTTACAAAGAGGCTATGAGAAAGTAACTGAGATATCTTGGTGAGATATATGCACCAATAACAGCCTCATGATGCTTCAGTCAAGGAAGCCAGTTAAAGGTCATACATATCAAAGGCAGTTTCTTGTGTCTGGAAGCAAGTAAGCTGATCTCCTCAAACCCAAGAAAAAGTCTCTAAACCAACACATTTAATCTGTAAAGGCCCAATGAATTGCAAACAGAGTAATCTCTCATCATAGCCAATATTCTGCAAGAACATTCCACAGCTTGTGGGTTAATGAAAAGTTATTAACAGCAAAAGGTTTTACAGCTCCAACACAATTTGACCTAACAGTTATAGATGCTGGATTCTTATGCCTCAGGGGGGACACAATTTTATACAGGACATACTCAACCAAAAGCAAAAAACAGTGTAGCAAGTGAAATACTAGACATAGCTTGTGTAAACTGTAAGAAACTAAGAGACACATTATTTTAAAAGGGCACACCTGTGTTAAAATGAAACTACAGAAAACACATTCCAGCAAACAGTTGCTGCAATTACAACATTTTAAAAAAAATCTGAATAGTGTTATAAAAATTGCTGTAACACCAGCAGCTGCTACACAAAACTTGCAAGAAGTGAACATTTCTCATAAGGAGCTTAAGAGACATTAGAGCTTCAGCATCTCTTGAAACCTCCTTCCTGTTAGACATCTCAGAGTGGATGGGATGCTGGTAAAGAGGTCTTGCAAAGTGAGGTGCTCCCTCAAACCAGAAATCATGCAAATCAATTACTGTTTTGGATTCTGACATGTATTTTACGTAAGTCTAGTTATAGCTAATACCTTACCAAAAGAAGGCGGAGGGCGCAGGAAAGAAAGAGTTCATAGTCAGAGCCCTATAACCTGCCATTTCTCGTCTTACTTAAATTAGTGTTGAGATGGAATGTTTTCTGACGGCGACAAGAAATTAAGTCGCACAGCGGTGCGATCTGTCTGCCCTCGCAAGAGCCCCGCATCCTTCCCCGGTTCCCCTCGAGCTCAGACCCGACCTCACGACACGAGTGGATGAGGAAACGGGCAATTCTGGCATTTTGGTCGCACACGAGGTCCAGTAAACGGACTGTTAGGCCAGTAAAGCGCTACAGGCACACGCCACTTTTCCACACAGGTAACAGATGCAGCCTGTGCACTCTGGCCAGCCGTCACCTCCAAGTTGGTTACAGTTTGGGGCCGCAAGAACCGCGTCCTGCAGGCACCTCTCCGCGCATCGGCCGCGCTCGCTCACACGAGAGGCAGCGCCCGGGAGCACGGTAAGGCACCTCAGGAGGAGAGCCACAGCAGCGCAGCCCGGGGCTCGCTGCCGCCTCGGCGGCATGAAGAACGCTCCGCTCCGCTCCGCTCCCCTCTCCCCGGCGCATCCCAGCCCGCGGGGACGGCGGACGGAAGCGCCTACCTGGGATGGCCAGGTTGGTGAGCGGGGTGCGGTGGATGCTGCCGGGCAGAGCTGCCATCCAGTCGGCGAACCACACATCGTTCTTCCCTTGCGACGAAGCCATGCCGCCGCCGCGCCCCTGCCGCTCTCCCGCCGCCGGCGCCGGCCATGGCGGCGAGGCCGGTGTGGGGAAGAGAGGGGAGTTTGTGGCGGAGGCGGGCTGCTCTTTGCTCCGCCCGCCCCGCCGAGAGGCAGCAGGCCGGGTAACGGCAGAAGGGTTTTTCGGCAATAAGCGTGGTGATGGCCCTTCGCCTGGGTCCTCGTGTGTCCGCTTGAGCGGGGCATGAGTAATGACTGAGTAACTCCCGCAGAGGAGGGTGGGCAGGCGTCCAGGTCAGAGGCAAATGCGCTCCTCGGGGCCACTTTGGCTCGTCACCGCCACGGTAGCCCTGAGCGGAGGGCGCCTTACCACCGCCTCGCGTAAGAAAGCGCGCACCAGACCTACTTTTAGGGGACGAAAACCGGTTGTAACGCCCGGGTGTGTGTGGGGGGGAACCCAGAAAAGCCCTACGGGGAGGGGCGAGGACGAAGGGATTGGTGCCCCTCCGCTCCCCGCAAAAGGTTCGGCACGGCGGGGCGGGAGGGCAGCGGGCGGCAATGCCGCCGGGTGTTGGGAAAGGAGGATCAGGGCGACCTTCTCTTCTGACCGAGAGGGGCTGGAACGCTACTCACAGCTGGGGAAGCTGACGGAGCCTTCGCTCGAGGTGGCTGGGATCCAAGTTGCTCGGTCATTAAACCTTCTCCCCTCTTCCACACGCGCCGAAGGAGGATATGCGTCTCCCGGTGCCGTCTGTGCCGGCTCACACCAATCCCAAGAAGCGATGCCCAAGAGCTCTGAGAAAGAAGTTGCCGAATCGGTCGCTCGGACGTTAACCTGGCAACCCTCCGTCAGCTCCTTTGTGCGTAGGGCAATTAAAACTGATTGTCATGAGCTGACGGCTTTACTGTGGGGGTTTTTTATTGTTGTGTTTCCCATGCCTTTTCTCATAGTGTCTACAGCAGAGAAAAAACAAATCCCGCTCAGCTGCCGCAGCCCCGGGACAGAGAGCGCTCGGTTCAGCTGCAGCACCGGCAGGCAATCGCTGAGCAGCTCCCGGGCTACAGCTCGGTCATCATCGGGGGGCAGCCGGGGGCTCCACAGGGCCCCTCCTTTCCCCCTCGGACCGGAGTTCCCTTCCCACAAGACCCCCGTAAGTCTCCCAGGGCCTGGCATTAGCAGAGACCGAGTGTGTGTGAGTGGAGTTCGCCCAAAGGCAGAGACTTTGGGGTTTGGGGTCTCTTCCATCAAAATGCGGGGTTGGTTGTGTGAGAACAGCCAAAGAGAGGTTTGTAAACTGGGAGTTTTCCGTCCACCCCGCCTGCTGCGCTCAAGGTCTGCTTCCTCGGCGAAGCAGTGCAGCTTCCCTCCTGAATTTTCTTTTTTGCAGCTGTTAAAATGAAGTACTTCTCCCAGTTTTTTATCAGAGATTAACTGGAAACATTTTCAATTAATTTTTTTAAGTTCAGTCTGAGGAATATACTGAGCACTGAAAATTTCAGCCCCGTGCGCTGCACTTGGCAAACTACTAAGCAACTGAAAGGAGAAGCTTAGCAGGGGAAAGGTTGAATGACCCGAGTGCAATTGCCCGTGTTACCTGCACTGTTTAGAGACCAAACACTGCATATCCAGTGCCTGACTCACTATGTTCCCTCTCTCCTCCAATCTCCAGCCGATGGCTCCGTCTCACTGACTGGCAGCAGTGAGGAATTTGGCTCAGCATGCTTCGAATTTGTCGGGCATTTCACCGACTTCCTCCTGCTGCTCCTGCTTCCTTGAAGAAGGGGCAGCCCGGCATCAACCAGCACTGCTCCTCGGCATGCAGAAAATGCAGCAAGGTGGTGATGGCCACCAGTTGTTCACGGAGAGGTTCAGGTGGGACATCGGGGGAGCTCTTTCCAAATGGCAGCGCCCTGGCGAAGCCCTGCTTGGCTCCTTCTCCGAGAGGGCACCTTCCAGAGGCCACGTGTTTCAGGACATTCAGGGTGGGATCCCGCCACGAGCCCCAGCTCTGCTGTGTGCTCTCGGGGAGGAGGCATTAAGCTTGGCCGTGGCCTTCTTCCAGGGCTGGAAGGACACGTGGACTCTGCCCCCAGGCTCAGCTCCCGGAGGATGTCCCCAGGAGCAGTGAAAGGAGGAGAAGCCTTGAGGGGGCTGCAAGGCTCACCCCCGTGGGCTGCCCCACGGCGGCTGGGCCGGTGGGGCAGGTTGCTGGGCCCGGCAAGGGCAGGGCTCACCTTTGGGAAGGTGCTGGTTCCCCGTGGATGCAGAGTGCCACCTACTGAGCCACCGCTCCCGGCAGCACCCGGGGTTTTCTGGCAGGACACCCAGGCTGGGGCTGCTGCTCAACGTGCCCTCGCCCGCTCTGGCTGGTCCAACCTGTTGGTCCCAGAGGACAGGGAGCTTCCCCAAAGGCTGGTGAGCCCAGTAGGGTCCACCTTACAGATCAGCAGGGAGTCTGTGCAGGGAGCTGCACGCATGGGCACAGCCAGAGTCTTTCCTTGGCGTCCTCCCTGAGCCAGACCTTGTTTTCCATGGGCCAGCGGCGCACTGGGAGGACATGGGCCGGTGGTACGCTACCCGGTTCTTGCTGGTGGAAATGAACGCCTTGGGAGACAGGCTGGTCCTTCCCATGCCTCGATCATCTTTTTGCTAGCCCTGAAACCCTTGCGCGCAGCCCGGGCTCAGAGAGCATCCACAGCACCCAGCACAGGTGGCGTTGGTGCCAAGTTTTTTCCCCTCCGGACTCCATGTGTGTCTGTGGAATACGGCACTGCAGCCACCTCAGAGGGGAGGTTTCTCTCCATCGGTCTGCCTCTCTTCTCCCAGGCTCATCTCCAGAAAACGTCCCGGGGATGAAGACTATGGCTATGCTTCCTGCTGTGGAGCAGCCCATCATCTGGCTACCTGCAGTCCCAGGGCCATAAGACTGTCCTGGCAAGGACCTGATGTCCTGAGGCAGCGGTTCAGCATCTCCTGCTCTGCAGTGAATGCCAGCAAATTTTGCTGACTTGACATTAATGCGCTCTCTCCTTTCACTTGGCAGCTCCTGGGACCTGCTGTCCTCCTCACTGACCATGGCCTCTCACCTTAAGATGACTAAAAAGGAAGGATGTGCCCAGGATGTGAAATTGCACATTGTCAGCTCTGGTTTGTGCTGGGAGCCCCTGGACTGGCAGAGTATTTGAATTCTATTTCCTTCTGCTCTGACCCCGGGGACCAGGGTGAAAAGCCACCCTGCTCTCACCCTGGACGGGCTGGCCAGCACACAGCCCGTCCTTTCCCCAGCCGTGCTGTGGCAATCAGGGGCGTAGGCAGGGACTCGCAGAGACGAAGTGACATCGATGCTGACAGCTGCCTGGCCTTGGTGGAGCGCGCTTGGGCATCGTGTCTTTCAGAAGAGTCCTGGGTGCCAACTGCGATCTTGTTATTCACTCTCTTTACTTTTGATAAAACCCCCGAGAAATGCGTGAAGGGAAAGGAAGTATCTGAAATACCTGCCCATTAATTTTCTTCACTGACATCAAATGTTTATTTTGCAAGGGCGGGCACAGCTGACCTGGGTGTTTGAACATGATTTATCCTTTCTCATCCATCCAGTTGAGAACAGGTGGAAAAGGGTAATGACTCAAATCGGAGTAGTGTCTGTCTGGGCAGCTCACCAGACTTTCACTTGTGATCTGCAGACGCCGGTATCTTCTGCTATCAGCAGCTCCCTCATAGGCAGGGAGGGAGCTTTGAAGTGAGGCATGTGTGACTCCGGTTCCTGCTGATGTAAATCAAGATTGCCATAATAAAGAGGATGTAGATGCATAGCTGGGGTGGTGGGGAGGAGGGAAGGGGAAAGGCCCGGACACTGCCTGTCTGGAAATTGGTACAGATTTTGCTAGCCGCTGAGATAATGCAGGTGTTTATATGGCCGTGCATCCCTGCCGTGAAAGCCTTCAGCAGATAATTTTCTTCTAAGATGGTGACGTTCTCCCTGTGCTCCACTCCTTTCCCCAAGACTTAGGCTGAAGCAGGGATTGCATTAGTGAAACCTGTCCAGAAAGGGAATAATTTATGCACTTGTACTGCATCAGCTGTTCACCCTGGGGAGGTCTGCCTGGTGGCATGTGTTTTCAGTCACTCCGCATTTGACTGCAAAATCTTTCGGAGCGTGTCTAAAGAGAAAAAGGACAGAATCTGCTGCCCCCATGATGACAAGATCTGGATTTTTTCCTCATTTATATCAATACAAATGAAAAAGTCCCCCTGAAAATCTAAGGGGTACCTTCTCAGCCAACATAAACTCCAGCAACCCCGAGCATCCCTGCTTAATCTGATGAAACACGCACTGGTGCTAAGGAGTTTAATGCTACCAAATTGCAGCGGTGGAATTTTACACTTGCTTTCCACAAGCTTTCATGAATTGCAGGCAATGGGGAACAAGGCCTGACAATTTGCAAAATATCATGGGCCATGTCATGGCTCCTGTTGTTGCCCGCTCACTGGCACTAGATACAGCCGAGCAGGACGTGCCGGGCTCAGTTTTGCTTCGGTCGTGGGGAACATATTGCAAGCATGTCCGGGACAGCAGTCCTGACACGTGCTAGGAGTTTTTTTGGGAAGCTGACTGCTCTTAGCATGCTGCCCTAGGCTTCGACTGCTCTATTTATCCCACAGCATGCACCAAGCAGCTCTCGTTTGACCAAACACATCCTCCAGCGCTCACCCACTCGTTTTTGTGCAACGGCTCAATTTGCAAATGCTCAGGGGCAGATCCTGACCCCAGCAGTAATTGTAAGGGCCTGAAGCCCGGAGCTGGGTGAAGCAATACTGGATTTACACTAGAATGGGGAGCTGTCCCTCAGCCAACAATCTCCTTCTCTAATACCACATCCTGCCATGCTGGACAACACTCAGCATTGCTGCCCTTTCTTCCACTTCCTCGTGCAATTCACAGAAACTTCCCCCGGGACTCTCCAGCGAGGGTGGGCTCACGGCCCTACCCATGTCCTCCCCGGAGGCAGGCTCCCCAACGGTACCCCAATGCAAAGCCACGCTCCTGACGATGCTTGCCTGGCCCCATGGGACAGAAAGGGGTAGGTGCTTTAGATAGGAATCCCTAAAGAAACTGAGGCCAGAGCTCAGCTGCTGTAGTCAGTGCCATTACACTGATTTACCCAGCAACATTACTGTGGCCCTTGACCCTCAATACGATAGTGTTTCACCTGCACTGCACATTATTTTATATATTCAGCATACCACATCATTGGTAGGTGGGCAAAATCATCAGATCCTCTCTCTTCTCTATAACGTTTCCAGGATTGCAGTCCAGCACGGTCCATACAGAGGAGAACACCCAGCTCCTCGCTTTCCAAAGGCGTACGTAGCTACTCGATCATTCTGCAAGTGCTCCAAAAGTTCTCACTCTAAAAAGAAGAGAGAAAAAAAAGTTTAAATGTGGAGCTGCACTCAAGGTAGCAAAAGCTGCATGACTGCTGTTCATTAAGTTTTGGTGGTCTCCTAGCTCAATCACAGAATGCACTCGACTTTGAGAATCTGTGTAATTATGTGCACAGTGTGGCTGCTGGAAAAATGATGTCTATACTTGGGAAACTACAGGCTTTTTTCCCTCTAGTGTCTTAGAGATTGAGCTGAAAAAGAGCGAGAGCAGGAATCTTCATATGAAAAAAAGCCTCCACAAACCAAAATGCTACCGCATGGTGGTTTTAAAAGCTAAAACATGGTTACATCTAATACCTGGAACATTAGCTATGAATCTTCTGTTTTCTTCGTTCCATGCAACTGCTGGACAACCAGTTTTTTGCTTACTATAATAAAGTGACTTTCTGTAGGCAGAGGTGATTTTTAAGTGCTGACTGCAGCCTTCTTTTTAAGGAGCACTGTGTACTACAATCAGGGCAAATAGAACAGCTAGTTTTAGTAGTGGAGGAACAATCTTTTCTAGTTACAAGGCAAGGCAAACTTCCTTGAGATGGTCTCATATAGATGGAGGGGCAACAATTTGGGGTTACCTTTAAGGATCCCCTAACAGGATCTTGGCCATGAAAGTCTGGCTGACCTAAAGTGTGTTGGCGCCAATGAAAGTTGCAGTGGGTAGTTTGACTAACCGAGTTTGTTATATATCCCTTTCCTCACCTTAGCGGCTTGAGTATGAAGTCACCTTGGAGATGCGTTATCACAACTCATTTGAAAGCACATAGCATGTGAATAAATTATATGGTACTGCACGTTTTGAGGGATTGCAGCTTCACATCAGGACTGGGAGCATGTGACAGAAATAGCGTGATATTTTCCTTCTGTGCTGCATGTTATTTCCAAGAGTGTCCAGAGTAATAGAGAAATAAAGGACATGTGAGGACTGTTTGGGAATTTTCTCCTGGAAGTGCAGCTGAAGTCTTAGCTTTTTACTTTATAATCTTCCTTGCACAATGTTTTTTTCAACCTGGTTCCCAAGTTGAGCAGCTGGTGAGGCAGGTAAACACACACAGATGAACAGAGCATGGATGGATTTCATCTCAGCAGGAAAATGCTGTGAGCTGTCTGGATCCATCCCCTGCAGGAACCCGGGGAAATCCCCTTGGCCAAGAAGGGTCCTCTCCCATCCAAACTGAATGCTTTTTGTCTCGGCATCTTTACAAAGACACATACAGTCCACAGTGGGGGAGAGGAGCTGCCGTTTTGTCGCTGCATGCCTGCTTCTCCTCTCACGCTGCGTTCGTTGGTTTCTTGGTGCTCAAGTCCTATCATCTGATGTGAGAAACAAACACAAGTTTTAGAAATTAACACATGCCGCTGCTCTCATGTCCACCGCGGTCATTGGGGGCCACACACTCTGTCCTCCTCCTGCGTGACGGCAAGTGGATCCAGAGCCCCTGACTCTCTCTGATCTTAGATTAACAGGGGCAGGATGAGGCAAAGGTCAAATTCAGGCCCAGTAGGGGCAAACTGAGCAGAAATGGTGCACAAAGACATTCTTGGTTCTTCTCTGAGCCAATATGACTTTTGTCTGGGGCTCATCACCTGCTCCCCATGAAAAGCCCTTTGCCTGGCTATTGGAGGGACCCTTTACTGTCCGTCCAAGTCGCACGCAGGTTTGCATTGCTGAGCTCCCTGCAGACGGAGCAGAGCAAAGGGTCTTCAGCATAAGCGAGACTCGCAAGATTTCCCCTGATGTGAATAGCTCTCCTTCTGATTCACCGCACCGTCAGGAAGAGGAGGGCATCTGGTACCGCCCTACCACAGCTGAGTTTTTGCCTAGTGCCTTCCCATCGGTGCATCAGGTGGTAAATTTTCTTTACCTATTTGAAGTCATTTCGTATGTGAAGAAACAATGAATCACAAAGAGAAGCCTACAGCAATTAGAATCTCCTTTCCTCTCACCTTTGCCAAAGCTAGATTTTTTCCCTAGAACAAAGCCCAGGCAAGCCTTCCTACGCACAACAATGATTACGTAGATCACTCTGGATTTTGTTTTTTTCACAGGCCATGAGCAAGCAAAGAAGCTCAGGAGAACACTCTATTTCTTGGGCATGTTTGTTATGCGTCCTTGGAAATCCCATTGTTTGCTGGTAGTGCCTGCTTTTGGCTACGAGTGCTGTGCGCTCGTGACGTCGGCTGCCTTTAATTGTGCCAGGGTGCTAACAAACAAGCATGAAATTTGGCAAACTAAAAAGGTACCACTGGAATAAGTCGGTCCTGGCGGTTTGGGCATTCATTTCAATGTGCTGAAGTGGGATTGGTGAGCGGGTGCTTTGCGAGGCTGCTTCCAGTCGCACACGTCCATCCGTCAGCGAAACCTGTGCAGGCAGCACACCTTGTGTCCCCTCTTCCTTGCGTGTTGCGTGTGTCCCCAGCAGGCTGGAGCGTGGGGCCAGTGCTTTCCCAGGAGAGGACTGCTGAGACACACCATATGAGTAAGGTCCCGTTTGCATAAAGATTGCACACTCATCCTGTGAAGGAGGTTTCCTAGGCACAGTCTCATTTCCTTCTGCCGGTATGTTTGCCTTCATGTAGGAAAAACCCTATTCTTGAAGTCCTTGGACAGAAACCAGTTTACATCGGCACGCCACAACGCTGTCCTGGCATGTTTGGGTCTGCCCAAGTCTGACTGCATGGAGGCACACTCTGCCCCTCTGAAGCAAAACCGAGCCTCTGCTTTGAGTTGGATTCAGGTATCCCGCTCACATGAGCCATGCTTTGCTGACACGAGGTCTCATTCCGCTCCTAAAAAGCTTTTCAACGTCACTGATGTACCAGCATCTGCATGGCTCCTCCCCTCCTTGTGGGCTTCGCCCAGGAGGTTTCAGTGGGAGCAGAGGTCTGCTTCAAATGGGGAGGGAGGAACCTGGAGGTGGCGAATGCAGGCCGAGCGCTTTGGTCTCCACCACCCAAAGCTTTCCTCGAAGCGTAGATCTCAGCTCTGTTCCCTTGCCATGGCGAGAGGTAACAGCTACAGCAGGTGAAGTAAACTGGTTTCGGACTAGTGCAGGAGCCAGTGCTGGAGAGCAGATGCTGAGAGGGGATCCTGGTAGTGAGAGGGATTCGTATCAAAACCAGCTGCCTGGCAGGGAAAGAGATCGTTGTCTCTATTCCCTCTCACCTGGGTGATGTGGATCTGAGTTACAGAAGGGCAGGATGGGTTTGTCTGCCCCAGGGACCCCTTTAATGTACAAGCTTTTGGTAACAGGATTTGTGCCCCTCCGCCCCCACCCAGTGTTTTCTGAAATCTTTGTTCAAGATTTACCTGCTTCGCTGATAATGAACGATCTCATTCATTCTTGACTCCAGAAAGTTATTCCCAAGCTTGCTCAAGGTGCCTGGGACTAATGTGTTTCTATGTAAAAAGAGAGAGAAAATTCAATGGCATTTGACTACAATTACATTATTTTAGGATTTAAAGACATACTGGCTTAACATGCATGGAATAGGTCACTAAGCATTGCAGCCAGAAAGCCAGTTTTCCCCCACATTAGCAGAGTGGTGGCAAATAAAATAAAAAACATTTAAAAGAAGGAGCTGAGCTTAAAAAAATGCACAAGACTTTGTATAAAAGTTCACAAATGGCCATACAGTGTCAATGCAAGAGTCACGTTTCAAGTATCCTGACCCCTACGAATGCCAAATTCTTCATTTCGCAGGTGTTAAGCACTACACATTAAGCAACACAGTAAGTAACTCAAAATGAGGAGAGCCGAGGCTGCTCAGGGCCCTACTGACCTACAGCAACAAGCGGCCTCGCACTCAACTTTAGAAATGCCTCCGCAAAAGCAATTTTCACAGAGGCTCTGACCCATCCCCAGTGCTAAACGCAGAGTCAATATTTTCCCGGCGTGCACCCACAGAGGCAGAGCCGTCACGCCTGTGCCCTTAGCCCTGATGGGGTGGTAGCTCTCATCCCCACAGCCCTTCCCCAAAGTCCGACCCCAGGTCTCTGCGGGGTTTTTCAGACTGGTCGGACTTTGCCTGTCGGTCCGCTGCCTGCGGCTGCCAGGTGCCACGTACCCATCTTGCCGTCCGTCCGTGTGCTCCGCGGCGCTGCCGAACCAGCTGTCCCTCACCCAGCGATCCCAGGAGCCAGACCTTCCATGCCACGAGTGGGGTGTAAAGGCAGCCTCTCCACGACCCGTGAGCTCTGGTGCTGGAAACGGCGACTCCCTGCTGCACCACGGGCAAAAATCTGCAAGGGAGACCGACAGGTAAAGCATCACTTCATCAGTGAAGAGCGGGGAGTCCAAGGGACAGCTTTCCCTGACACAGCTCTGCACCACACGCTAGGAGAGCCACAAACCGCATGCATGCCATTTCCTTGCCACCCATGACTGCCAAATTACTGCCGCAGCAATCGGAGATCTCGCCAACCTGGGTGTCTGTCGGTGGGCTAAATGCGTCAGGGCTGAGGTCATTGCCAAATCCCTGGGAGGACACGGTGACTCTTGCATTCTCAGACCGTGAGCTTGAGCAGCTCGTTCTGAAGTTGATGAATTTGCAGGAAGGGCGGCTGTGGGGTGAATAAAGTCCATCCTATCACTTGGCATCGCTTCCAGCCTCCGCCAAAGGCAGGCTGAGGTTCAGGGTACCCACGGCTGCGAGGGACAAGGCTGACAAAATGCTCTCGGTGGCCGCACAGCTCTTGAGCAGCTGATGCTAGCCTTTGGTTTGGAAAGAAAGGAAGACTTTGATGGTAAATATTGGGAAACCGAGCCTTGCAGTAATGATTAATGACTCCGAGGACAGCACACGCAAGGAACGGTGAGAGCCTTCTAGAGATACCGTGCATTTCAGATCAGGACTGACCAAAGCCACGTGTCTGCCCCTTCGGGGAAGTTTCTATTCCAAAACAGGGCATTACAACAAAAACATCATCATTATTTTTTCCATGTTGGGGTTGGCAATGCTCCAAATTTTGCATTAAGAAAATGTTGAAAGCCTTAATTTCCACTTTTTTTGATGCATGCAAAAATATCAGTTTTTGTAAGCTCACAATGTTCTCTGCTGTTTTGAGGATGAGCACAAAACGCTGCTTTTGCACAGGAAATTTCCAAGCTAAGTCCCCATAACGGGACACGGCAGGGTGGCTGCGCTCCCACCCTCCTCTCTCCCTGCTGCACTGAGTCTCATATGTGAGCCCCACGCACGCCAGCGTGGAATGACGCTGATGCCCCACGCAAAGAAATGGGGATCTGGAAGCGGGGTGTGTAGTCTTCGAGGTGACCACTAGGTGGGAATGAAACCAATGCTAGAAATGTCATGGGGTACTGAACCATTCAGGAACATCGACTGATGAACGGGTTTTTTTCCCATCTGCTCGATTTGAGCTCATGGGAAAAAAACAGCTTGGGTGAGATGGAAAAAAACAACAAGTTTTGACTAGTGATGAACTGGCTGAAATGAAATATCCCGGTTCAGTTATCCCAGCGGAAAGGAAACCTAAATAAATGAGTACGTCGGGAGAAGAAACGATCCCATGTCAGATTACTTGCCTGTTTCAGAACCTGCATTTTCCACCAGAAAAATCCTTTGGGTGGAAAAATCCCCAGCGAAACTTCGCTGCAGAAAGCGCGCCCTGCACCTCCACGAGCGGAGCGGCTGATTTGCCTGGCTGTGTCAGGTTATCTGCACGGGGATGCCGTCGTGGAAGCAACGGCTGAGGAGGAATGACGTGAGGCAGGGCAAAGGAGCGGTAAGCACAGCATCGCCTGGGACAGGGGCACTGCTCGGAGTGGCGGGAGGCTGGCCGGGGAAGCCAGCAGTGGTGACCGGGCTCTGGTAGCCCTGACAGCAACCTTTCCCCAGTGGGGCCTTTGCAGCCGCTGAGGGTGGGGTTGGGAATACCCTTTTCTGAGGGTGCTTCCCATTTCAAAGACAAACATGTTACTAGTGAGAAGGAAAGGAGCTGGTTAGAAACCGGGCTGCCTGAAAATGACAGCTTGGACTCACCCTGCTGGGTTGTCCAGCTGTTGTAAATCCAGTCCCATTTCTGGTATTTGACCTTCCTCATTTAAACACTCCTGTCCTCCTTGGGAGCTTTCTACAGGGGCTGAAATTTGCTGTGCCTTGGTCTGCTCTCTCAGTGATGCTAGTTCTTGGCATGGGTGGGCTGAGCAGGTGGACCTCCTGAATGAGCTCCAAATGTCTGGGAGGCCACAGGTGCACCAATTTTGTCAGGTACTGAGTTCTCCTGTTTCCTCCTGACTTCTATACTGTGTCCTTTTTACAGTCCAAAACCTCACCATCTTTTCTTGCCCTCATCTAAACCCTATTCTTCCCTGATTTTCCATCCCCTTATTACAACACTTCAGTCTGGTTTTCATCGCCCCCCTCTCAGCAGTGACCTGAAGGCTTATTGCCCTGTTGTTGTGTGTGTCCAGATGGATATTCACCTGCCATCAGCTAGTCTTCTCTCCTGAAATTAACCCCTATTTTCCCGCCTCTACCGCCTAAATGACAGCAGTGCGGAGAGAGGCAGCTAAACTGGCTTCTCTTCCTCATTCGTGTGGCTTGTACAACTGCCTCGGCTTCCCGTTATAATGAAGGGCATCGACAACCAGCTTGACAAACCGGAATAGAAAGAGCCACCATCACAGGACCACTGCCAAACATCCATGGACAAACGGTGGTTCCCAGTTGGGGCTGGTTCCTGTTCACTATTGCATCTTGTCTGCTAAATTCCTACTGGGTTTTCCTATGAAGAGGCTGATGCCCTCTGGTGACTGGGTTGGAAGGATCAGACTGGCATCCACCAGGGTAGGGCAGAGAGATTTCTCAATATTTTTTGATCAGTTGTTTTAATCTCCCAGTTTGCTGGGAAAGCTTTTAATCATACAGGACGGAATTATATAATGGGAGTGTTGGTGTAATTTAGGTTTGGCACCAGCTTGATTAAAATAATGATGACTATTTGTGCAAGACCAAACTTCTACATTTACTGATGGAACACCTTCCATCTATCCTTCCTTCCATCCATCCTTTCTGCCCTCCTTCCATCTGTTCCATCCATCCATCCAACCACCCTTTCTTCATCACAAACAAAAAGGATTACTGCTACTGACCCAGCCCAGATTTGCAATGAGTGCGTGATTTGTAAGTCTTTTCAGCCCATTTAACCTCCTCTCTCTCCTCCCTGTGCTCCACACCTGCCCTTCTCACGAGCAGCCCCGAGATGAGGTGCCAGATGCACTGTGCAATCCAAGGCTTGCCTCAGCGGGGACTAGGACCAGTTGTCCATCACCGCCTCTGTGATGTAACCCAACACTGTCACGGAGGCTTCCTCCAGCTCTCGGCAAACTTGTGACATGACCGGCTGACGCGCTCCAAGGAAACCCACTGAGGGGGACACATGACTCACAAAGGCTCGAGATTTCCAAAGCGCCTCTAGTGACATTACCACGAAGCACGCAACGGGTGAGACGGCATCTAGAGAGAGAAAGGTCAGCCTCCCAAGTTACACGCATTGCCGTGTCATCTGTTGCGTGGGCCACGGATGAAGAGTGTACTAAAGGAGGTTTGGTTTTAACCCCTGCGGTAGCCACAGACGTTGTAGTAATGGTAATTCCCTGTTTGGTAACAGTGGGCACACCACAGAGGCTGAAAAAGTTTCTCTCTCGAGAAGTGATAAGGTGACGGATGGCTTAAGTTACTGGGACCACTCCCATTCTGATCTCTTTGCAGTTTTGTGGCAGGCTGCTGCTTTTGGAAAGATTTTTCTTCTAATGCCCTCTTAAAAAAAGTCAGATATGTTGCGACCAGGGGAAGTATTAACACCAGCAACATTTGCACAGACGCATAGCATTTCAGAGAGTTTACAGTAAGCCTTACTTCAAAAAAGCACCATCCTTCCACAGAGCACCAAGGGAGGAGTTGTTGCCATTGCTTTCTAGGTCAGACAGCCCCAGGCTTGAAAGCAACCATCAGTTGTCCTTTGCCTGAATCCCAAGAGGCTGGAATGGGTTTAAGATAAAATATACAGACGTGTGGGCAAGAACCCCACAGCAGGGTTACTGATGGGGCAGGTCTGGGATGGGGTAAGTTTTAAAATGATAGGGAGATATCAAATGGAGCACCACTGCAGCTGATGGGAGCTGTGGCTGCTCAGTCCTCCAGAGAGCTGCCAGCAAAAGCGTCCCAGGCGGGAAAACTGCACAGCGATGTGTTGGTGGCCCTGAGGACACGTAGATGGCCGCGGTATCAGGCGCGTCTCTCCAGCACCAGTCTCTAGTGCCCGTCTCCCAGTTTCACGCACCTACTCTGCCGTGACGCAGTCTGACACGGGCATGGGAGAACTGCCCTGGCAGGAGCCTGTAACACTCGTGCAGGAGGCGAAGCCATTCGGTAAGGAAGGCTTAGGCAGGGCAACCTGGGAGGCACACCGCAGGCGCTCTCACCAGCGGAAAAAGAGTTGCAGCCAAAGGTGACTCTGACGGTGGGCGGTGCGGGAGAGGAAGAGCTGCACCAGAGGGATGGAGGTGGTGCCAGCAGAAACCATGGAAAGAATGAGGGAGGTTCACTCTCCGAGACAAATTATTTGGGGTGTGTCATCAGGACCCAGCTGCGTGGTTGCCGGACTGGCAATCTACGTCCAGCCGGCACAAGCTGTTGAGGTGGCAGGCTGGTATGTGGCCCCAAGCTTTTCAGTTGCTCAATCATGTGCAGGAGTGAGAAAAACACAGGGTCTGGAAGGGCTGTTATGGGCTGGGAGTAAGATGAGCAACAGGATAGGTGGAGAAAGCCCAAGCCAAATCAAGACAGTCAGCTAAAATGTTAAGACAGATAGAAAAAACCCAAACAAATCCTGCACAGGCCTGAAAGCGGACTAATCCTCTTAGATTTGCCTGACCCAAATAGCGAAAGGCATGATGAACCCCGGGCTGTTGCTGCTACTGCAGTTTAAAACTTCTGCAAGCGCAGCAATGGGCCTGTGGACCCAAGTGCTGCAGCGGAAAGATGCATCTTTAACTACTGTGGCTGCTCAGGTGCAGAGGGGCTAGCAGCGAGCCGGGCAGGGGTAGAGTCCGAAGCTTTTGGGCCACTGGAGCTCTAGTAATGGGACCTCAAATACATGGGGTCATCATTAACAAAAGGTGGGGTGAGAGGACCAAGTGCCCTTTTGTGATGCTCCTGCCAAGTGGAGCAGAGGAGCGGAAAGGGCAGCGTCTGGGAGTCGGAGCAAAAGCTCGGCCGGGCTGTGCATGCCTCTGGGCTGAGTCTCTCCAGGGAGTCCAGGAAAAGTTTCTGGAGGATGAACAGGGACTGGCCAGAGCAGTTCACGGACAGGCAGGGAAGCCTGAGGGGGGAAAAAAGATGTGTCACCATGTATCCTAACTGGGTCACAGCAAGAATGGAAGGAAGCTCCAAGAATTGATTTTTGCTCCGTCTTCCCACTGGGAAAGGCTGCACTAACGAGGCTGTGGCTGGGGTTGCCATTAGCTGTCACCAGTTACCTGGCAGAACAGGTTCCTGTGTGACAACAGGATTACAGGAGAAGAGAGGAGGGGAAAAGCTGAAGAGCAGCTAATAAGGGCCCCGTGACACAGGGTTAGCCCAGTTAACCGGGAATGACCAACGATCTCCTTCTAACTCAATGCTGAGGGAAACACGAAAGACCAGGCGGACCAGGGAAAAATTTGTACCGACCAGACCCACCTTAAACACTGACTGACCCGCACTGAGGACTGAATAAGGACTGATCTGTAGCACTGCCAAAAACGCGCGCTTAAGTTATCTCAGAAGATGGCAGAAGGTAGCCACGGGCTACCTGCACAGACCCAGCACGTCATGCATAAATGCCACAGGATAACCCAGTGTTTGAAAAAGATGGGCAAGATACCCATGGTCAGATCAACACAGGCTGTTCTGTGACAGACCTCAAGTCAAAGAGCAAGATCCAGCTTGCCTGCAGCCATAAGGATGTATGCAAAGGGCGTCCCTTCTACCTCTACATTGCCTTACTTGATCTGGAAGATGTTCTTGTCTTTGATCAATGTCGCTTAGTCAAGCTTTCCTCCTGAGAAGTGGCCATGAGCAAAGCATCGCTTACTTTGGCTGAGCAGGCCTGGGTCTTGACTGCACTTCGTTCACCTGCAGGCCTGTGGCAGGCAGAAATGACATTGCGGCTGCAGCGTTGGGAAGCTGGTGATGTACCTGCCAGAGAAACCACGAGAGCAGTGTATGCTAGAAGGTCTGTAGCGAACACAGCAGAGTGAGCAGCACAGAAAGAAACTCAATTCCAGGCTGTAGCCTTGCAACCAAGGCTCACAGGCAGCAACCTGGAGCATCTGGGCTCCGCTGCCGTGCACTGCTGGAGCAATCTATCATGTGTCATGTCATTCTGCTCGGATCACACCTTTGTTTTGCTAAGTAGACATCCCTCCTCCTCATCACCTTGTGCACTCCCCATTGGGGAGGGAAGTGCAATGAAAGCTGGCAGATTCTGGGCAGAGCTGTTTCATCACACCCCAGGTCCGCCTGACCACACCTTTGCAGTGGTTGGTGCTTGTCAGAGGAAAGATAGCAGAGAAAGTCAGTCCAAGCCAGGAAGCGAGTATCAAGCTGGGAAAGAAGCAGAGCTATCATTTCACGAGACTCATCTTTTCCAAAGAAAGGGGTATAGGCCACACGGCCAGGGCAGAGCACTCCGGCAAGCCTTTCCCACCTTGCCTCCCAGCCCCAACTACAGGGACCCTCCTCAGTTCCCATTCACAGCCCCCCTGTTCTCCAGACACACTCCAACAGCTACATGCCCAAAGACCGCTGCTGGCCAAACGACTTGCCACAGCCGGCCTCCTTCTGCCGGATTGCTGCGCGTTGTGTGGATGAGCTCACGTGTTCCCTTTCATGGCATATCACAGACTGCCGTTACTCAACAGGATGACGCAAGGCAGATTTAAAGTCCTGCTACCTACAAGCTCAGCTGAAATTTGTTACTGGATAACACACAGCAGAAAAGCAAGGCAAGCCACTTTTGAGAATAAGATCCCCCCTTTCATTTGCTTGATCTCAGGAGCATGTAATACAGGAAGGCAGTTTAAGGAAAGAGGGAAAGAGCCAGTTTATGTCTCCACAAGGGCCTCTGGCTGACTGAGAGCTTCTAAAATAGGACTCTCACTTTGTGATTTCTCAGGTCCCACCACTCTTCGTTACAAAGATCCCATTGCACAGATCAAGAGATCAGATGTCTCACACCCATAAGCACCAAGCAACGCAGGCCGACGCAGCTTGCATGGACCTCTGGCAAAGGCCGGGAAGGGTGTAAATGTTCTGCTTTTTCTTTTTTCACATCTTGTGAAAGTGTGAGAAGTGATGGGATTAACAGGGACGATTCAGATGCTGCAAGAATCCCTCCTGTTCACCGGAAGCCACACTCAGGGTGCAGCTACACCCAGTGGACTATTCTATCGTTATTTTAGGCCAACAATGTACCTACATTAAGCCCAAACTGAAAACCTCTCCTTTCCCCTGCTCCCAGCTGTATGAAAGACACTATGGCAGAAACACGATGGGGAGGACTCGAGTCCCGGTACTGGTTTCTGAGGGAGCCTTCTTCCTGTAGCTACACTCATACCCTGAGCTGCCATGTGTTACTGCGTTCAGCTGCAGAGACCGATCAACTTGTGCTGCTGCCTCCCTGCTGTAATCCCAAATATACCCAGCACAACTTCCCTGAGGGTATGGATGAGCCGAGAACCATGCTGCTGTCATGCAGTACATGTTGGATAGGCTGTGCTAGGAGTTGCGCTCCTTCTTTCTTTAAGTTGTCCCCCAATTACACCAGCTAGTAGCTATGTTCATTGGAACTAAGGTGCACTGATACATATTATTAGCGATACTATGGTTTCTCTCTCCAAAAATAACTGCTGGGGCTTCAAACATTCTGCTCAGCCAAGCCATGCTAAGTTTCACTTCAGTCAAACCACACAGACGTTTTGACTTTGTCTAGAACTTTTATTTCAAGGAGTAGAATTGTTTTGAGCATATTCACAAGAATAAATATAAAATTACTCTTCAGAGTAAGAAGATGAGTTTTTATAAAAATATATCTCTATCCCACAGAACCACTTAGGTGGGGTTCTCGCTAGGAAATATTATTTAATAAAAAAATAAAACACTGAAAATAAAATGCTTGACCTATATTGATTGGATCACCAAACAATTGAAATTTTTAAAAGGATATAAATATTGTAAATATTGTTAACAAAAATAACATTTAAATAGATGGAAAGCCACTGAGTCCATGCAGATGAACGGGACACTGTAGGAAGCCACTGTTTCTTCTACAGGGCACCAACTTCCTTGTATTCACTGGTGTTTGTTTGTCTCTTCTTGCTTCGGTACCTAGAAGCAGACAAGAGAAGTGTGAGTTCTGGAAAGCCAGTTATTCCAAACGGCTTTTGGGGGACTGAAGGGAGGGGGGGTGAAGGAAGGAAAAAAAAAAAAAAGCTGTATGACCTCCTCACATTTGTTTTAAACCTCTAGCAGCTAGGCTCTGTCTCTGCTCATTTCCAGGTCTGAGATAACTTGCATGCAGAGTCTCATTTCTCAACTCTTCACTGAAGATTTCACATCTGCATTAAAGTCTTGCTGCTGGTACTAGGTTTGTCTTTGAGAAATCCTGCTGGATCCTTCCCTGCCACAGGGCTGAGTACTCTAACCAACTAGGCCATCTTCTGTTTGAGACGATGCACCATCGAGTCTCCAGGTAGGGAAGAGCAATTACAGAGGTTACCATCTAGCTGCCAGATCCGTGAAGCTGAGCTCTCCCTCTGGGGGTTGTGCCACCTTCTAGGCTCTCTGACAGCTGCTTAGGATTAGTTATTAGCCTGAAGAATAACTCCTGCTGCTTGTGGGTCTGTTAATGGACAAGACTACTGTCCTCCATGGTAAAGCACATAAGGCAATGCTCGTGATATCACAGTCACCACAATAACACGGCAGATAAACAAATTAGCTAGTATTAATCCAGCTGCTCTCCAGTTTCTGATGACTGGTGAAATGGCATTACGGAGAAAAGGAACTAGAATTTTCCTATTCCCTGTCTGCTCTCTCCTTTACCTCAATAGGCTCCCTTAAGACAGACTTTAACCAACCTATACAGTCCCCGGTCAGGGTTAAAAGGCATATGAGGGTGCTGCTGCGTAGCGTGCAATTTGCGTTATGCTACGCAGTCAGCATGCTTCCTTTTTTGAACACTCCACTAAATGCAGGCTAGCACATCTGTATATCAAGCTATGTCCATGCAGTCAAGTGAGTGTAGGTATCCCAGCCTATCTGGAGATACTCAGTGGACATCTTACTACACATACAGCTGACTCCCCTTCCTGAGCCTCGAAGAAAATCCTTCTTACCTTCTGCAGATGTAGTAGCTTGCAATAGAGACGGCGATGAGGAAAAGTAGAACTATGATAACTGTCAGTGCCACATACTCCTTACTGAGAGGTTGTCTGACAAGTTCTGAATGCACACATCGGACACCAGAGAAGCCTACGTCACACCTGAGGATAAGAGACACAGAATTAGAGACATCACTGTGGGGTTACATTTCAGCAGTCCACAAAGCATGCTGTACTGCTGGCCTGCTGTTTCCTCAGGGACAAGCTATTTCAACTGATATAACTCAAGCCCACGTGGTCCTAGAAATGGTTGCAAATTCTTCAGGTAAAGGAGGAATACACTTAAAAACACGTAGAGGGTCATTATTTTGTAGACTGAATCAAAGGGGAGACTTTGCTACTTTGCCTGAGGTCTGGATCTCACGCTACTGTAAATACAGATGAACAGGGAAGCACATCAGAATGAGTGTTCCAAGTTTAAGTTGGGTTGGTGACTAATTTCAGGTGTTTAAGACTCTCACTCAGGTTACACTGGAGCCAGCACACCTGCTTAACACTTGCTTAAATACAGCTGAGGTGTATTACAGATATACTGCTCCTCTTTAAGTTCTTGTGAACATTTAAATACTTTGCTGGATTGGTGTTCCAGCTAAGTGTCAACAGCAGCGAGGTCAAAGGCCACATACAGTTCATCTCAAAGCCCACCTCAGGGAGGTCTGCAGGACGCATTGCGCCCTGTCCATACCTGCAATAGTGCTCATCCAAGTCCACTATGTACACGCACTGTCCGTGGAAGCAGTAGTCCTTCATTTCAGGCTTGCATCTAGTTATCCCAACTTGAGCCACACGTGGGCTGTTCTCTGTCTGGACTGCAAGGAGATTTTGTTACTCTCATCACTCTTATTTCCCCTTTCTATTTCCCAAGCAACGTACAAGCTTTACAAGTATGACCAACAGTCTCACTACCAAGAGACCTCCAGTGCAGTAGGCATTAAAGCAGGCGAGCATTCTGAACAGGGAGAGCATTCTCCTAGGCCAGAGTTATATTGGCTTTTCCTTCAGGAGTTCCACACAAGCTATTTCTGCTTTTACAGCCGAGTTCTCACCTCAGACAGAGCTCTTCTGCTGAAGAAGCGATATTCAAGGAAATGCAGGCTAAAAAACGCTTCTTGTTCAACAACACTGAGCACTTTGCAGGATGTTGGCAATGTTGCTCAACAGAAAAATTATTTCCAAGGGCACCTCAGTGAGTCCACCAGCCCAAGGAAGATGGGAACCAAAGACTTTTTAAGTGCCAAGAGAGCTGTGCAGTACACTTACTTAGTGCTGTTGTGCAGTTCTCCATTTCACCAGGCCCACATAATGGGATCACTGTTGTGCCCAGGACTGCTTGCAATAGGTAACCTATAAGAGAATAAAAAGCAGAGTCAAAACTAGATTTTTAATCTTAGTAATAAGATGAAAAAATATAGGTCTGAGAGATCTGCTGCCTATATTATATGAGGCAGCCCTGAGAAACACCTCTGAAATACAAATGTAGAACAGATTTCAAACAGAAACTCGCTGTCTGTGACCACCCCTCACCCACACTCTGAGTGAAACTGGGCAGGAACAGGCTTGGAGAGATTACACAGGAGAGGCAGAAATTAGGCCATCTCTGATTATGTTAGCTTTCTGACTAGTCTGGTATGGCACCTGTGCAAGGGACACAGCCAGGGCTCCACAATTAGGCATGACAATCCAGCACTCATCGCAGGAGGAGTTCTTTTGGTGATCAAAATCAAGATGTCCTTGAGTCACAAGGGTCCACAGGGAGAGAATTTCCTAGGACTCAGCAAGTCAGCGCAGCTGGTGACTCAGCGCACCAGGTCAGCGCTGAGCCAGGCTCAGTGCCCCACCACTGGCTTCCGAGACCATACACTGCTCAAGGTAGGCTTAATGAAAAAGCTGCTCTTTATCAGCAAAGAGCTTCCTCAGCCGTGTACTTGCTGTAACCAGCCTGAAAAGCTGGACAGTTCCTGCACTAATACACATTCTCATGTTGGGAGTTTTTCAGTTAAAAGACCACTTGCAAAGACAGCTAACACGAGATACCAAACCCCCTTCGTCCAGTCACTCGGTCGGAGAGGTTACTGACCACTTTACGGATCCTGGACCAGTGTTAACTTATCTCAGCAGAACCCCAGAAAAAAAGGGGTACATTTCTGTCCTTCCTTCACTATCCACACTAAAGAAAACTACAGCTCTGCAGGTTTGATGTGGGTACCAGACTTAATAGGAGACTGCACCACACAGGCTGAGGAGTTTGGGTACTGGAGCCGTGGCTGCATTTCCTTGGGGGGCAAAGGCCCTCCCTCCTTCCCTTCTCTCAGAGATTCAGTGTATAAAGCATTTTGACATCTTTTGGGCTGTACAGTGCTGCACAGGCACAGCTTTCAGGTACTCTACTAGTTAAATGAACATTTCCAGACAGGATTTGAAGGCCAACACAAGTCCTTGTAGCTTCATGGCTAGCCCATGAGGAACAGTCAATGTTTGCCCCAGCTAGCCATGAAATCCACTTGGCTAACACTCCTGCTGTGGTCACAAACTAACCTGCGCATGAACTGCTTAGTCATCAGCCCCATTCCACAGAAGTCTGTAATTTGTGTCTTTGGGCTGTTTGCCTCTATTAACTTGTCAGGTCATGCATGTCTAATGGAGGGAGTGTGCCTTCATAATTTCTTGATCACTCTAATTCAACTCCAGTTAATAGAAAGTTTCATTACATCTCAGAGTTAAATCTAGTAGTGATTGATGGATTTCCTGCAGCTCATCTATTTCTGGGTGATTAGTAGGCTTCCTTTAAGCTTTATTCCAGCTAGATACAAGAACAGCAGGAATGTCCATCTCAGAGGGACAGGAGGTTTTTGCACGTGTGTTTGTGCTTCTTTAAAAAACACCATTCCTT
This sequence comes from Polyboroides typus, assembly GCA_026937515.1. Taxonomy (NCBI): domain Eukaryota; kingdom Metazoa; phylum Chordata; class Aves; order Accipitriformes; family Accipitridae; genus Polyboroides; species Polyboroides typus. Next base: position 35,484,179 of record JANZLO010000007.1, on the reverse strand, counting down.
CTCCTTACCTTCCTCTCCACCTGGCTAATAAGCCAGGTTGCCGCCAAGCTTTAGAAGAGAGGACAAAGACTGGGTCTACCAAACTGAGAGCCACGGTAACAGACCAATGATGCCAGCATCTTGACTTGTACAGGAGACTAAGCTGCAGACATCTGTGCCTGCTAGCATGACTCAGCAGGACCTGCCTTTCACTCCAATGGGGTAGCACCAGCAAGTTTACTTTCAGGGTGGGATTTTTTTTGTTTGTTTGTTTTTTTTAAACAGCACTATGCTCACTATAGATTTCATCAGGAGAAGCAGTTGAACACTTCTGTAAGGCCAATTTGAGTTGCCACAACAGACAGTTAAAGTGTTTGAAGGATAAGGCCATCACCTGACAGACAGTGACAGCTCAGTTACTGCTAGAATGGCAGGCTTTGAACTTCAACCAGGGACCCGGTATCCCAAATGATGCCAGGAAAAGAACATTTACCAAGTCAGCCCTTCTTCCCAGGACCTAGACGGACATTTTAGAAGTGCTCCATGGACTAAGCTGCTCCCTCGGCAGGGAGCAGCTGTGGCAGAGGACAGCTCTGTCCCACTGAGTATATACCATGTCATTCCAAGTAGCGATGCGGAAATCCTGAGACTAATGAGAGTTAGTGACCTGAGGCTCCCTCCTCTTCCCCACGTACTGCTGCTATCAACTCCGTCTGATGTGCTACAGCAAGATTTGGTCTCGGGGCCACATGACAATAATGAACACAAGTCAAAATATGCTAGAGGTACCTGATGTATCCACTTCTATTGTACTTAATTAAGCAGATGGATTAAGCCAGCTGACGATCTCTTTTAGCCTACATATGTTTCAGCTTGCATACTTCCTTGATCCGAGCATAATTTGAGCAGTTGCTTTTTAATCTAAAGTTCCCTGTTCAAGAGTTACCAGAACACAGCTTTTGCATTCGAGAAACTCAAACCTAGGTACATGGAAGAGATGGATCAGCTCTTCTCTTTGCTCGAGAAGGAGGGACCGCTTTCCAGCTAGAGGAAAGGCCAAAAGTCAGACACCTGTGAGGGACAAATTAAAAATAACCTCCTCCTACAACACTGAACAAAGGCTTGCCCCATTCCAGCCATGTGCAACAACCAATAGCCTCCTCTGCCTGACTGCAGACACACAGGCCAGAAAGGCTGGAGCACAGGCGTGGATATTTGCTGACACCCAGCAGTATTTTCTGCATTTGGGCAAAGTTCTTCTTGCTCTGCACTATTATATTTTGCCCTTTCCCCCATGCGCATACTTCTCCTCTGACATCAATGGGAGGGGGATCCTGCAGGAGGATAAGGGATCCACACACTGCAATGGCAAAGGAGAGCCTTTCCTAGAATAATTATCAGATGAGGTATACTAAACATAGGACCTGGGAGAGGTAGTTATATTTTTATTCCTTTGCTGTTTACTAAGCAAATACTCTACAGGGTACAAGATAACAGTAATGAGATGGTGGATATTCATGTGTGCCTCGCAGGAATGCGAGTGCTACACTTACTGCTACAGCACTAGCATGCACGCGCAACACCGTCTGGTACTGCAGGAGTTCCTGTCAGGTTAACACTGACAGCGGTGGCTATTACCAGAACAGGAATAATGCTGCTGTTTACTCGTCCTTCCACAAAGGATGAAAAGAAAATGAGGGACAGAGACTGGCTGCCTTTGCTTCCTGCAGCCTTCATCAGAGATGACATGCAAGGGCTAATTATCAGTTCATCCACTGAAAGCCAGCTATAGTTTACAGTTACAGGACAACTGCTACGGAAGAAGGATGCACATAACTGATAACTTGTCTCTTTGCAAGATTTACACCCATTTTAAAGGGGAATTGAAAGGTTTCGGAGAGGTCAATCATCACATGAGTTGGCTTTGCCTGTCACCGAGATCGCTAGTCTTGTACTAGTTCATCTGAAGAAGACCCCATGATGCTACTTCGCATGTGGCATCTCTGCAGTCTCTCTGACACCGTGGCAGTGCCCACACTTTTCACATAGGTTGCACTCTCAAAGCAATGTCAAGCACAGAAGTGCCCAGGTGACACACACCTGGAGGATCTCAGCCCGTTTTTAACTCTAGAGACAGATCAAGGTGGATCCCCGTTACCTGACCTTGGACACCCAGACCACATCTGACTGTCTAAGGCGTTCTTTGTACAGACTAAGCAGGAAACATGCAAGTTAGCCAGTCTGTCCTATTGGCTTTGTGAACATCGTTACTACCACCATTTAACTCTGGTGCATTGCCCTCCGCATTTCTCTGCTGCTACCCTCCCTAGCCAGCCACAGAAGTTTGCAGGCCACCTCAGACAAAGCAGGCACCTCTGGCCACAAAGGCTAGGTGGGTGGTTGTGCTTTAGAGGAGGATCACAGAAATGTAGAGTTAGCCAGGAAAGCCTTGCAAACAGCTTACTCTTATTCAAGATTTGGCTGTGCAACTATACGCCTTGCTCACATCACTCTCAGCATCTCTAGAGTTCAGGTTATCTATGTAGGCTAAGTATTTTTCCCTGGGAAAGGCGAAGCAGTCATTTGAGATAATTTTAACCACCTCAGACAGAGCACACCTCCCCATCCTTGCACTCAGCATACATCATCCGGCTGCTTCTTCATGTTTTGGGTAGGATGTACGCGGTGCCTAGCTGCCTGACTATGCCCATCGAGGCAGGTGCCCAACACTCCTCTTCCTGAGATGTGACATACAAGATGTATGGGTTGCTCTTCTCACCCATGTGAAAGGAGACCCTATCAGCCCTCTCCACCCCTCATCCCCCTGCAGTCTATGTGTGTTTGGCCTATTGTCTAAATGGAGGCACCAGATGTGAAGGTACTAGGAGAGATACGCTCAAATAAACTGCCCTTAGGGCAACTGGACAGAAGTATCCATACATGTTTCTGGGAAGTAGCGTCCAGGCTCCTCCATCTCATGTTTTGTACCCATGACTTCAGAACTGCCGACTCAAAGTCATGGGTGCCCAGGGCCAGGCCAGAGCAGCTCTAAGGCGGCCCTGGAAACACCAGCCTCTACGGGAAGACTATCGCTCCAAAATTGCTACAGGCCCATGTGATCATCTTCAACATTGTGCCAGGACTTACCCTAAGCAGAGATAATGCAGATAATTATGTATTATGTGCACCCAGTCATCTCAGTACTGCTTCCACCCCTGTGGAGACCTACACACCAGTGAACTTACTCACGTGCTACCCCTGTGCCTGGGCCCCTCTGCATTCCACGACAAGCGTGGGGGGGCAGAGGTCCCTACACCACAAAAGAAGCAGAAATCCATTACTGCTTCCAGCCAGACACATCAGCCACTGACACTCTCCACATCTCCAGACCCAACGACACCTTTATGCTCAGCCCACTTGCTGATGGCCAGACAAATGTGACGCAGGAAAACATACGGTAAGCAGCTCCTGAAACTGTCCAGTGAATCTGGAGATCCAAAGCCTGCCTTCCCCACTGAGTGGCATTACAGTAACTCCAAGAGGACCAGTGCCAAGGCTCCTGCATGGAAAAGGCAGGGCCTGGGCTTGGCTCCATCACCGCCACATCACCATGTGGCTGGCACAGCACCGTGGCTCCTCAGGGGTGAGCGATGGCTCTCTCCCACCACTGCCTTTCTGCTGCGCAGTCGCCAAGCCCACGATAGCCAGGATATGAAGCTGGCAATGACTGTCACTTCAGTTAGGCTTCAGCCATTCAGCAGGGAACCTCTTAAAGTCTGACATAATGCCAGCTACAGGCAGTCTTCCCAGCTTCTGCTGGTGGCACCGAGTTCTGCTTACACTACTGACCTGGGAGGGAAAGGCAGCAAAGTGCTCCTACAAACCCTTATGATGCCATCTAGCTATGACTAATCTATCCCTTACCATTAGATTTTGTGCCTGCTGCGGAAATAAATAAATCCATATACAAATCCATGAAGGCCTACCAGCTCCTTCCCAGTTTTGTGCAGTTCCCAGCCAGCTTTGTGCAAAGCATAGCTGAGTCACAGACAACAAGATATGTAGCCCACTGAGCATAGCTGAGTCACAGACGACAAGATATTTAGCCCACTGGCCTGGCAAGCAAGATGCTGAGCAGCAGCTGATCCCTAAGCTGTTATGGAAATACCTGGCCAAGATGAAAGACAGAAACTCATGCTGCAGTGGGCTTAGCAGATGAGGGAACACCTGCCCCCAAAGAGAAGTCTTGGGATCTAAGCTTCCCTGTCGACTGCGACGCCGAGCCCAACATCGTGAGCGTGAGAATATGCTTTGCCATTAAAGCAGCGCGTGAGCGCGCCAGGTCTCGGTCCTGCCTCAAATGTTTGCTGCCCACACAGTTCGAGTCACCTCACAGGGTCAGCTCTCAGCAGTCACTGCCTGTCACCGCCTGTCACCGCCAGAGCCCAGCGGAGGTGTGTGGCAAGGATCAGTTGTTGGTTCACAGCACACCCAGGCTCCAGGACTCTCGATGCTCTAATAATACACTTGTTCACTTTGGACTTTCAGGTAGCTTATGTCATGCAGTAGAGTAACACGCTGCCAATGAGGAGATGGAGAAGTGTCAAGCAGAGGGAGGCCACAACTTGTTTTGTTACCATAAGGAAGTCTGCTGCCGTGGGGATTCACCTGCTGAGCTCACCCAGAGCACGGCCTGGGTGAAGGTAGCAGGACCAGACCACAGACAAGACAGGACAAGGTGAAAGAGAACAGACTGCGCTGCCCTGAGCAGACCGCGCTGCGAGCAGAGTGGGGAAGAAGGGGAACGAACATTCACCACCACTCAGTCACAGGGCACACCAGGGCATCGTGCAAGCAACGAAACGTCCCATGACAGCACGCCACGGAGCGAGACCCGTGCGCTCCGCTCCTCGGCTCATACAGCCGCCCAGGTACACCCATCCCTGCCTGTGACTTCATCTCGGAGAAGAAACGCGTCGGCTTCACCCGAAGGCAAGCTGAGCTTTACGTTTTGCCAGAGGTTTCCCAGCTGCTACGGAACGCCCCAGCCCCGAGACCTGGCAGCACCCGATCCCCCCCACCCGCGCCCTGCCAGCCTCTGCCCCGGGGTGGGGGGCAGAGGAGCCGGCCGCCCCTCGGAGCGGGACGCAGGGGCTTGCCACGGGAACCTGCGGGGCTCCTCCGCGGGTCGGGGAGGACACGACGCCGGCACTCACCGAGGAAGAGCAGCAGGCTGCGGCCCCGCAGACAGCCGGCGTCCATCGCCCTCGCGTCCCCGGGGAGAAGAGGAGGAGGAAGAAGAAGAAGAAAGGGAGCAAGAGGAGGGAGGCAGGCGGCTGCGGCGGAGCGGCGGGAGCGGTGTGGGTGCCGTCCGCGCCGCCCCGGACCTTTATGGGCCGGCGGGAGAGGCGGAGCGCCGCTCGCCGGTGATGAAACGCCGGCTCGGCTCCGGGCAGGTGCCCGGCCCCGGCCTCCTCGCTTCCTGCCCCGCCGCCCCCCGCGGTACCTTGGCCA
>JANZLO010000007.1:35462054-35478586 GCA_026937515.1 Polyboroides typus | reverse complement strand
GCCCCGGGCCCCTGCGCCCGGGGGCGATGCCCCCGACGGGGGGCAGGAGGCTGCACCCCGGCCCGGCTGCCCCAGCGCTTCGGCGGGGCGAGGGGGCGAGAGGAGGGAAGGGGAGACCCGGCCGGACACCGTCGCGCCTGACCCCTCCGGCTGCTGTCCGCCTAGGGTGGATTCTCCTCATTTTAGCAAGCATTACCGCAAATGGCACGCGGGGTCGTAAAATCACCCGTCCCCTCCGAGCGACCCGGCCAAGGCACTGATGCCCGGGACTTCCCGGGGCGATGGATGCCCACGGCTGACTGCACCGCCTCGGCACCGCTGCCTGCCGCTTGCTTGCCTTCTCGCCCTCAATTCATCGCTGCCAGGCGTAACGCTGCGAGACCGTGCCGCTTGCAGCGTGGAGCCAGAGCCGAGCGCTGCCCGGGTGGGCTCTGCCTGTGCGCAAGGGACCGCTGGGCCACTGCGCTGCCCACGAACCAAGGTCTGGAGAACACCTCGGGGCGGGCAGCCAGAAGCTTGCTGCCTTCCCTCATCTCCCATCTCCTGGCACTTCCGAAGTGACCCTCGGCACGTGCGTGCTGCTGCCAGGAAGCCTCGGCGCGGGGGGCAGAAATGCTCTATTAAGTTACAGCACAGGCCACAGGAATGCCAGCCAGCACCTCACCCAGCACCTGGACCGGCTGCGACGGTCCCAAGGTCCGTGGGTTCTTACGCCGCATTGCCCCTCCAGCCCTGGGGCCCTGTCACCGCCGGGAAGCACGGGCAGCTCTCGGGAGCAACAGATCTTTCAGTTACTTAGACAGCAGTCGACTCGTTACGGCTACTTTTTAAAAAAATTCCGTTCAAGCATCTTGTCAAAGCCCACGCGCTCTGTCACTATGGTAGTGAAGGCCTCATTCGGCACTTAGATCCCATCATCGGGTAGCCGAGGGATACCCCACCCCCAAATCCCTACTGTACACATTTGCCTGAAATACAAAGGGTCTTTTATCTAAACAAGCTGCCCAGCAATGGTGGCTATTTCTTTTCCTTTTAAAGCAAAAACCTTCTTCCTCTGCCTTACTGCTTTCCATCGTCAAAAAAGGCAAGGTGATACCCCATTTATTGCAGAACTGATAAGCCTATCTCATAGTGTAAGGAATTTGAGTATTGATAGTGAGGTGCAGTTTAATAGCTGATGACTCAAGTACCCATAGTTTCTCCATTTTATAAGCGGTTATTGATACAAGACGGCTAATTGTAGAAGATACTGCAGAACACGATATACTAAATCACCATGTTCAGATTGCAATTATAAGTAATAAACACCTTAATTCAGGGAGCTGGAATAGATCTGGTACTTACAAATCATAGTCCTCCTTATGTTGGGAGAGTTTTCTTAGGTCTACAGAAGCATGGAGATGCTGAAATGAAAAAAGGCAATGTGTTACTATAGAATTTTAAGTCAGTGCCATTTATTAATTATCCAAATGGTATGAGAGTTGGCAAGATAAATGTAATAAAGATTAGCTTTGAAGTAGCATTTAGAAGTTCATCCTCCACAACTAAGTGGGCATGATATAGCCAGAATCTTTTTCTAAGTCTCCTTTCCCGGCCCCTAGCATTAGGGTCATGGTTTACCCCCATACAATCAGTATACCACTTTTAAGATTAGCAGATGGTAGCTTTTTTTGATGCCGCATGACTGTTTTCATTGCTGCTTTAATTTGGGCTGATCCCCCTTACTAAGAATTTTACTGTCTGCTCTTTCAGCGCTTGTAATGAGTAAAGGAAGAAATTGCAATGATTAGTAAAGCCTATCTGTGTGTGGGCATACAGATGCCTTAAAAAGCAGCATCACTGTAGAACTTCGACTTTATAATTAATTTCACCCTTAAATTCCTGCATGATTTATCCTCTGAAAGACAGCATTTAATTATAGTCTTGTACCAGTATCCAGATACCAAGTAACGCTGACACAATTGGAGCAATTAATTGGAATTTCCTCTTTCAGATTTGAATATATGGAAAACAAGTATCATACACGCATCTTTGTTTCATCTTTCTGTAATGTTCTTTGTCTCACGGTATGTAGTTCTGCATCTGGCATCCCCGCTTGTGGCTTTCACCATCCTCTCCTCCACGTGGAGGCTGCCTCGTCGAATAAAGTTGATACATACCTTAAGAGCCAATTTTCCAACATTGTAAGGTAGATTCATTGCATCCCACAGATCTGAGCACAGAGTGACATGTCTGTACAATGCCACGAGGTAGCACTGATTGGGCAACGGAGCATCACGGGTGCATTTCAGCTAGTGGCCTCAATTTCAGCTGGGGTGAACTGGCACGCCCAAGTCAAGTCAATGATGGATTTATGCCACTTGGCATCAGACCAGCGAGTAGCCCCCAGAATGCTTTGACATTTCAGGATTTTCTTCTTTACAAAGTGTAACAAGTATACGAGGAAATACCTTAAGAACTTGTTCAAAAGACCTACTTGCTTTTATTACCTTGCAATGGCTTAATAGCCATCTTTAAAGAAAACTTCTTTACAAAGTACATAGGCTCAACTCAAGTCCATGTTATGCTTAATCCTCTTTCAATGTTGCAAGTATTCATATCTCTTTTTTGGACAGATCAACAGATTCATAGCTGTGATTATTTCAAGGGTATGGACTGAGCTTTGTCTACTAGTTTAGCTATCACTGATGACACAAAAGATTTTCGATGAACAACATACCCTCTTCAACTTAGAGAGGAAAAAATACAGGTTAAATGTACATTTGTCTGTGCTTGAAAATACTTTTCCTCATGGTGATTTGCCGTAGAAGAATACACGTGTTCACAGCAATGAACTGCCACTTTACGTATGTGTTTTTACATAACTAAAACCATACATGACAAGCAACTATACTACTTACTTTAGCTGCTTTCTGTAGGACTTGCATCCAGTTTTATGTATTGCCATCATGGGGATGGATATGCATTGGTTTCGTCTGTCGAGAATAAGACCTATTTGCAAAATCAACGTTTCTTTGTTAGAAAGCATTTTTGAAACCACAGGAAAATCATTCCTAGTCTTGCACTGAAGCACTTGGCACTATTACACACACAAAGTAACAAAAAGCAGCATTTTCATAAATTCTTGGGAAAAATCAGCCAGAGTTTTTGAAAACAGCACGAGTGCGTACGTCAGTATGTGTGTAAGACAAATTTTTATCTACAGCAAGCTTTCATTGCACAGCATGAGCCATTCTCAAGAAATACTCTCAAAAGACCAGAAGGCTAATTGGAGTGCAGCTCACTTGACAGCATTTTCATTTGAACTACAGATGATATGAAGTATGAGAATAAGTGGTAAAAAGCATGGGGATCACACGTGAGCACAAATGCCCTAAGAAGGGAATATATTTAACTGGGATGCATAGATGAGATAGTCTAGAGGAAATGGAGTAAGGAAAAATCTCGAGCCAAACTTACTCCACATAAAGGTCAGTTTCAAATCTGCTATGTATGTAAGAGATTAATTAGGTCAAATGTTCTTAAACAACCGGGCTCTCCTATAAACTATTAGAGTTCAAAACGCTGCCCCCAAGGCTGAAAGTGGCTGATGCCTCTTCCTGTAAATGCAGGGTGAGGTCAAAGGTACTGGACAACACAGATGTTTTGCTGTTTTAAAAAAAAAAAAACAATCCCCAAATTCGCTGATTTCTTAGCCAACTTCTTGGGTCAGCATTAACTAGCAATTCAAAAAAGAAAGAAAAAAAGCCCAAACAGCTAATTCCCATCGATCTCAACGTGTCTCAGAAGATGGAGATGAAAAGGTGGACACATCTCCCAGTTCACGCTGGATTGCTCCCTACAGGGCAGTTTTGAAAGCTTCATTCTTCTGGCTTGTATGACATTTCCATTACTCTCCCCTGGGCAACTCCTGAATGGCTCAACACATCTCACTGGCAGGAAGAGCTTCATAATGCTCAGCTGGTGTTTTCCCTTTCCTAATTACAGCTCACTGCTCCATGCTAAGTGATTTCTTAGCCTCCGAGGGGTTTGTAGCTTTTTTCATTTGTGGAGCCTTTTCTTGGCTTCTGCCTTTACTTGATGCTAAACAAACCTGTGCAAGCATTTTATTTGTACCCTTGTAAAGGGTGTTATCAAACCAGGTCCCTCCCATATCACTACCCATAATATCTAGTAATTGTTTCTCCTTGCTCCAACTGATTCGTTAAGAATACGAGAAGGACCAAGGTAGAAGAAAAGTGGTTTTCCACACAGCATGTAACGGGTTGCAAGCAAGCTGGGAGAACACCAGCCCCTTACCCATCAGTCCTGTGTGCTGTTCTGTCCATCGGCACCTCTTTCGAGTTCATAAATTCATCTCTTCAACAGTATTTTTCATTCTCCAGGAAGATGAGAGTTAACTGCTGAGAGAAAGAACACACGCGAATATGAAGACTGCCCTCTCTGATGGTTCACCATGTGTACACATGGGTGCGGCATTTATAGCCCTGACCAGTGGCCAATATAACTGAAATCGTTATGTGAAAGCATGTTCCTGGTGGCTGACCATGTGGCTCGACAGCTCCGTCCTGAGAGCAACATCCATCTCGGGACAGTGAAATGACAGCAAGAACCACCACTGTGGGGACTGGTGTGACTCAGCAGGCATTCACCGGCTCCTGTCAGCCTTTCACCACAGCACTCAGTCCCAGCTATCGGCTCTCTACCGCTATCTTCCATCCCTTTCCTACATCTTTCAACCTGGACAGCTGGCGCTAGCATAGGGAGGACAAGAGGAAGACACTCTTTATACACGTGCCACTGTCAGAGGGAAGAAAAGACCTGCCTTGGGCTGGAGCAGGGCCAGCCTCTAAGGCCTGCACTAAAGCCTAAACAATACGTGATGCACACACATGTTCAGCAGAGCCCTCTGCCTCACACCTGCTCCATTTGGGAATCTTGGCATCAGCCGAGCAGTTACGCAGGCCTCCGCTACAGTGGCTTCGATCCCTCTGGCAAGCATATTTCGCCCCTTTCACTGCTGCAGGGGGTGAGGGCATAAAAGCAGGGCAAGAGCAGAGGAAAGGCTGACTTGCGGGCTATTTCCCAGCCTCAGGCTCCTGTGCTTGGCCTGCTGAATTGGAAGCAGCAGCACCGAGCTGTGACTCGCCTTGTGCTCCAGGCCCTGCACTGCCACCGGGACTTCAGCCATCTGCAGACTCCACATTTTGGCTGCGACTCAGCGGTGACTGTCACCTGCACGCCAGCCATATGCACGGGGAGCTGGGGCATCCTCGACACGAGGAATGTGTCATTAGGGATGATAGAGTAAACAGCAATTCATCTGAAACCAGCTTAGCCAGCACACGTTCCAGAAACCAAATCTAGGAAAGAGGCACGGGTCCACAGTGTATTTGTTTGGCCTGGTAACTAGTGCTAGGCATGGGAGCAGATGCACTTAGTGGAATTCCCCCATCCACTAGCATTATGGGACACTCCCATTACTGTTCTGATAATTACTGTTAATAATTACTATTACTGAAGTGACCAAAAAAAAAAGGCTGTCAGGATCAGGCCTTTATTGTGCTGGCTGTTGTCATGCAGAGGTGATGAGACATCCTGCCCCAGGGAACTTATAAACACGGGTGCCCAATTCATCACTACAGTCATATTTCAAACTAGGACACTGTGGTCCACAATGAAGCTCCCCTACAACTCGAGCAAAAATAAGCCATGGCACTCCCTCCGGCTCGCATCAGCTCGGAGCCAGTCCGTTCCTGTCATGCTCTCTGTCTGCTGAGACGCAGCTAGACCAGGAATACTTCGGGGTCACGACACTCAACAAAATGTTCCCATTTTGTGTTTTCCCTGTCTGGGCCCAACCTGCTATAAAACTCCGTATTCTTTGATCTCCAGTGAATTTAGTACCACCAACTCGTGAGAGCCAACCCTGAGTCACATGGTATGCGGAAACCTCTGGGGTTTGGTTTGGGAATGACCGGACTATGTGAAATCATCTTCTAGTCACCTTCTCCTCCCATCCATGGTCTGAACATCACCTCAGGTATCCAAGCCTCCCTAGACACCATTTCTAGGTCACAGACTGAAGAAATTAGCCCGCTTAGCCACAGACTGGGTACCAACAGGGAGCCCCAGGGAAAGACTGTAGGCCTCTGTGGGTCTGAGAAGGGCAGAGGTTGCTCCAGCACAGGTGGAAACCATCTGCCTGCAATATTGATTTTTCCTCCCACATCGGCAGGTCTGCTGCTATCGGCCACCAGGAAAGGAGACAGACCCCGTTTTTCTGGTCAGAGATGGTTGTTCCCCAAGCCATCTTGGGACTGCAGCCTAGATTCCTCCCTGACTACAAAGCAAAACAAAACATGTTCAGATACTGCATGTTTCTCTGCTCTCTCAGCAAGGAGTTGTGGGTTTGCCCAAGGGCCAAGGGGTGGCAAAGGCATAGGCGTAGCCCTCGGGCCAAGTGTGCCCGGGAACTCTTCCCTACCTCTCCGCCCATGGGTAGGGAGGGTGCTGGTCACCTGCTGTGCCCATGGGAGATGGGACAAGGAGAGGAATCTACAACTGGGTGTCCTGGGGGAGAGGTGTCAGCAGCCGGTCAGCTGACTGTGACACTTCCAAGGATAACTCCTTTGCGTGGTATCAACACATCCACCCCCTCGTCCTCGTTCCTGTAGCTTGGTATTATTTAAGAGATGCAGGAGATCTCCTTTATGACACTCAGAGCGCATGCATGTAAATCAAGTGGGACAGGATAAAGGCCAGGGCTGGGTTTAATTAGACTGGTGTCAGTTATTAAATTAAGAACAGCACTAAGCTAAGGCTGGCAGTTCTCGATCAATGCTCCTGCAGCCGAGGTCTTTGTCCTTCATATGTGAAAAACAGGGCTATGGATAAGGGTCAGTTAGCCAAAGCTGCCCAACACAAGTTAGGTCTCTGAATCTAGTTAAACTCCTCAGGTCCCTCTCCAGGACTTTTGAAGAAAATAGGCATCCCTGAAAACTACTTTTTTCTAAGAGTCCAAATAGAGACTGCACATCAGATGCTCAGGATGAGACACTTTTGGCCACTGACTTGCAGCATGCCTAGAGCAGAGGTCACCCCTTCGTACATAACACACTCACGCTCCAGCTCCACACCCAGATTAATCTACCCTGCCCAAACCAAGCACACAAGCAGCCTGACATCAACCAAAACAAAGACCATTAAGTTAGCACAGGAGATGGCCTGTCTTAGGTGAAACATACCAGACGTGACAGCCCATGCAGAACGTGGCCCCGCTCTTTTGTCTCCATCCCGGCTTCTCAACCCTTCCCCCTGTTTTGTTCTTATAACATTCCCCTTTGCGAACCAGGAGAGAGATTTCCAGGAAGGGCTGCTGTACACAAAGCTAATTACCCATCTTTCCAAATCAACCACTTTAAAGGGCGCATAGGTTAACTAAACTAAAAAAAGAGGTCTCTATGTAAGTCTCTTTCCCCTCTCTCCTAGAGCTTTCTTACGCAACGCACTGCACAGTGCTGCATGCATTTGATTACATTGGGGCAACTTTGATTACCATGTCACATATCATCAGAGCTGCCGACTGCATTGCAAATGTTGGAATTGTCTTTTACGTAGGTCCAAATAACGTCGGAGCCTTTGGGCAATGGCCTTCAATTGTTTACATGGTTTTCATAAACAGGATATTAACAATTTGTAAATATCCTGTTGGAAATCCCTCAGCTATACTTGCAAGCTCACAATAGACCCATTTGATAATATGCCCATCTGCAATAAGTCTCTCTCTACTAAAACTTCACCGGTAACATTGCACAACTGTTACTGACCACAACAATTGCCTCTAATTGTAGGTACCAATGCTTCTACTTCATGGCTTCTGCAAATTGTTTGTGGAAATGGTACATCTTTAGAGCATTTGTTGGGGAACTATAAATCAAAGAAATAATACATTATTGTTGTCATCACTTTCCACAGGCTTATGCCGTGTAGTTCTCATGCAGTAGAGAAAGCAAAGGAATTACACTGCAGTGAATTATTGTTGCTACATCTTAACTAGAGGTAGGGGTTTTTTCCCCCCCTTCATATAAACTTCCACTCCAGCTGAATGAAGACGGTGACACACGTGCATACACAGACACATGCACACAGAAATGTCTAAAATTTTCTTGGGAATTCCTTTGTTGTTGCAAAATGGGGTGTTTTGATGGTCAATAATTAGATACCTGTCCATAATCCTGCAGATTTGCTGCAGTAAATCTAAAAATACCTTTCAAAAAGAAGTCGTAACATTAATCTCTCTTGTTTTAGCAGTCCACCTCAGGACATATCCTCTCAGCAGAGTTAGAGAGAAGCTGAAAGTTCCTTCTAAGCTAAATACTGTACAATGTAAACAAATGTATTACAAGCAATGCACGCCTGCCCCAGTTTGCACATATTTAACTGACTAGGTAGCTAGCTTTGGGGGATGGAGGAGTTGCCTTCACGCAGAGGGAAGCTCCAGCTTGGAAGCTAACAGAGGAACAACAGTAAGAACCGTTGGTGTAGAAGAACTAGAAGCACCAAGTTGTGTCACTCCTAATCCACACGTGAATAACCCACTACTGGGAGTGCACTGATGCAAAATAGTCTGACCGTATGTCCTCAGCTCCAAAACAAGTGCCTTAAAGAACTGTAACTCCAGGCTACAACTGTGCTAGCATGAGTTCAGATGCCAGTAAAGCATTCAAGAAATAATAGTTGACCCAACCTTAAATAGTATTTGGGCAGGGGAGGGAGTCCTCATAAGAATGTGTATTGTTGCTGTCTCCAAACATGTTGCATCTGAAAGAGATCTTGTCTCAGCTACCTATCACTGTTTGAAGTTAAGAGCTATTTCTTACCAAACCCCTGGGGTCTGCACATTATACAGATCCTAACACTGTCTCCATGGTCTTTAACGTTTCTCCGAGTCAAGCTGGTTTCCCCCAGCTCCCACATCCCTATCTCTGTTGCACCCCTGACCGGAAAACATATACAGCCTCCCATCCAAGATGCTATCTCCTGCACAGAGATACTCAGTCAAGCTGCGGACTGCAGTAAAAGCTGTCTGTCCGAGCCAGTCCAGCTTACTGTCCTCGCTGAAGATAGTTCTGAAGGCAAAGAGGGCACAGCTTACTACCCTGACCTCTTCAGAAGGGCCGTGACAGCTACGTCTCTGTCCCTGAATTGTGGCTGTATTGTATTCCCCAGCCTTGCGGGCTCTCCTTTTGCAAAGCAGTCCCATTCCTCTAGTGGCATGTGTGGCATGTAGCAATCCTCATTGGCTCCTAGCTGGGCCCACTCTAAAACCCAGACTTTCTCTTCCCCTTGCTCCCAGCTGGATGCCACATAGCTCATCTCCCAGCCACGTCTTCTCTGTCACCAGCACATTCCCATCCTCTCCCATCCCCCAGTTCCAATCCCCTACAGCCATCACCCTCATTTGCTGCTTTGTCTGATGACAATCCTGAACAGCAACTGGGCAGAACAGCAGTGCATAAACCAAGACTGCCTGGCACAAAATACACCCTGGCACCCAGTGGTCTTGCAAAGATTTTTCTTCCCAACAGTCCTCAGTATAGATCAGAAAAAGGCACTGGACTTGCAAGTCTTGTTCATCCTGCATAAAACTCCAGGGAGACTGAGATAAGCTTTCTTGACCTTCCCATTCTGCATCTCCTCCTCCCTGCACACACACTTCCCCCAGACTTTGGTAAAAAGGACGTGAGTCATGTGCTGTGTCAAAAGCAAGAAAAAACTACAACATGTCTCATTTCAGTCCGATTCCCAGAATAACCTCATGGGGCCGGTGTCACCAAAACCTTCTTCGATAGGACCCCATTTTCTTCTCTGCTCCTACACCAGTCACTTCGGTGAAAGGAACGGGAAGGCAGGACAGGCCGCTCCTGACATACTCTGAGCCACTGAGAGCAGCCTTTGCTCTGGCTCCAAGAGCTGCCCTGGCTGTACCGATGTGGGGGCACAGACCACTCTGTGTCATTCCTGCTGCCACCACAAGTGGGAAACGTTGGGCCTGTTTTTCTCACCTCTAACCCAGCATTAGCACCACCTGAACACAGAAAACCGCATCTGAAAAACATGTTCACTGTAAACGAAATGATCATAAACTTTTTCTTTAATTTAGAACAATGAGGAAAAGGCAGTGGTGTGAAGTCCTGACGCTACTTGTTCTAAGGTAAATCACTGTGTATTGCACTATGAACTCAGCTGGGCTTCAGATTGCTTTGCAGATAAAGCAGGAGGAAACTGTAACTTACACCCACTACAAGTGTATCTACAGCTAAGGAATGAGATAACTAAATGCCCTTGGGGAGATATGAGAGGCATTTAAAGCATAAAAATTGCTTACCTTTCCCTTACCAGGTAGGCAGATAAATACAAATATCTGTTCAATAGTGCCTGAAAGTCTGATGCAAGCCCTCAAAAGCAAAGGAAATTAAGGGTTAGGCACAACCACAGTGCAAGGGTGTGCAACCCCAATGACAGAACATTCCCCATCAGCTCAAAAATAAACTGCTCCAGAGAACTGCATGAGTTGGCAGAGATCATGGGCAAAGTGACCGTGGGAGGGCAGAGGCTGGCACTTCTGTGCTGGACACAGAGGCCTGGGTGTTCCACAAGGGCATTCCCAGTTTACCATGTGCTGCGCTGCATTCAGACTTTCAGTCACGTGGCTGCTGGGATAGACACTGCTTACCACATGCTAAGAGAGGGTGGGAGCAATTTGCTTTACTGCTCTTGCCAAAAGCCTCTATTAGTATATGTTATGAAAGCTCCAGAGAAGCAAAACATTCCTAAAACCACTTTATTAAAATTAGTAACACCCGAAACTCCCCTCAGTTGTTCATGAATGGCAGGGCTGAAGGAGGCAAGCAGCAAAAGCAATAGAGACAGAGAAGCCTTCACTTTCTCTGCAGTGTGACAGGCCAGGGAGTCTCTGTGTAATTTCAGCTGGCTGCTGAAACGCTGCCTGCTTCCTCCACAGTGCATGCTGAGGGCGAGACCGGTTTTCGATCCACAGATGCAAAGTGTTACTTAAGGACTAAGTGTTGGTTTACCATCACCCAGCACCTATGAACTACCTTCGCAGTCTGTAATACTTTCAGCCCCGTGGCATCCCTGTAGCTATTTTGATACTTCTCTGACGGTAGCACTGAGGCACGCACAGTGTCTGCAACTTACCTAATGCACGTGCGGAGGCAGTCACTTTTACCTGCGTCTCCTGTGATCCAGACTGCTGACCTTCTCACAGATCGCTTCCTCTGTGGATGGTGAGCCGCAGTAGCCATGGCTGCCTCCCAGACTCCTTTTCCTGATGGTACAGCCCCGATCCATGCTGCCGGAGAACGCAAATTTAAAGCTGACCAAGGAGAGAGATTTAAGAGTGGCAAAACTGTCAGCTCATTATATTCAAATGTGACAACCACTTTGTCCCCTGGCCCTATTTACTCTGCAATTTTGGACATGTCAGATCGTGTGCATGGTGGTCTTAGCAAATCAACCCATGCTTTTTTCCATTTGCTGCTTCCTCATCCTTAGCACAGGCCAAACAAACTTTTAGCTCCTGTCTTGTACTCAGGTAGCTTGTTGCTTTACAAAAGAGACAGGAGATTTAGAAGGTCTACAGTTTGAGACAGACCCATGTTTGAGCTCCAGCTTCTCAAATAACAGGCCTCCTGAAGCAGATGCAAGCCTCTTTTGTACCACTGAATTCCCCATGGTATGTGGAAACCTTTGCTTGGATTTCTTTGGCAGTGACTTGCATTAAATCATATGGAATTGTAATTTTGTATTATTTCTACTAATTACCATTTTTATATTCTGCATAGGACCATAAGCCTTGGGGGAATTTAATGCGTGGAAAGGACTAGACTAAAGGTTTTGTGCAGAATATGAAGATTGTGCAGGCCCTGACGTGCATCTTTTTGCACACCCATCTGCCACTGCCCCATGGCAGAGCCCTCTGCTCCAGACACTCAGATGGGGCTCCAGAGGGCCACGGCAGTGGGCGCATGGGATCCGACTCTCCTCCACATTGCTGGGTTTTGGGTTTGGGTTGTTTGGTTTGTTTTTTTTTTTTTCCTAACTGAGTTGTTTTAAGGATAATGGGATGTTTTCTGCAGGGCCTTCTGCACATGCACTGATGTGCGTGAAACCGAGTTCTAAGTTAACAAAGATTATTTTTATGAGAAATAAAAGACAAACTTGCTGTTCAACATTACCAAAACACCTGATACCTAAGTCAGAGCCTCAGCTCTGCATCAGCAAAAGGTATGGTATGCACATTAAAGTCAGAGGTTTTCTATCATGCACACTGGGCACCTTTGTCAACATTTGACTATATATTACCATGTCAACTAGGCATTGATCATAGAAAACATGATTTGGCATAACAGAAATTCTGCATGTGGCAGCACACAGCTAAAGTGCTGAAGGAAGAACGAGCAAATAACAAAGCAACACACATTCTTAAACAAATGTATTCAAATGTTTTGAAGATAGGGGGAATTTGGCTCATATCTGTGTCATGTTTTCTTTCAATACAAATAGATACAACTATTTGTACTGAAGGAAAGAAACACTCCCGGTTTAATTCACTTCAATTATGGATAATGCACAGAGTCTCTAGAAGTCCTGCGGTAGGCATGAAGAACTGATGGACAGCTGATATAAAAAACTTAAGAAAATACACAAAGTCTAATTCCCACTGCTGTCAGGTGTTATTTCACAAGTCACTGCTCAAAACTGACAACGTTAATTCCGCTACCATTTCACATTTCATCTGCACGAACAGGAGAGGCAGGGGCCCGAAGGTGACAGATGCCCCCAGATTCTCCTGTGTCACAGGAGCCACGAGCCACTTGCAGCCTGCTCCAAAGCTCAATGAAGTTGACAGAAAAATGTCTGGGATTTCAACAGGCTCTATCCAAACTGTGCCCATATATAGTCAAGTGCCCCTGCATTCTCTCCTCCACCCAGGGTTTTTTAACCTTCTAGAGTAATATTCAAAGCACACTTACATTTATGAGTTGCTGTTACTGAATAGCACATCGGCTTGTATCTTTTACCTTGCTCTTCTTATATATTGTGGTAATTCTTACTAAAGAACACAATGCAAACGAAGGGGAACTTTTAAGAATCCCATGGCACTCAAAAGACATAAACGCCTAAATACTCAAGGACTCAGATGGTCCAAGCAGCCTAAGCCTGCATCCACTGAAGTCAACAGATGTTTTACTATAGCCTGCAGCAGGACTTGGAGTTAGGTCAGAGCTAACTGGGAAAATCTTAAATCCCTACTTGATGATTAATTCTCTTGAAAAACCTTTAGTAGAGGCATTCAATTGCTACATTTCACAAATACTTAACGGTTTAAAAAGCAATCAAGCTAACTCTACTTGGAATCATCTTAAACTCCCCTTTGAAGACCTTCCAGGCTGCAGTTTGAATACGGCACCTGAGTTACAAGAGGGCACTGTACAAGTTTATAGTGGTACTCCACACGGGGTATCTTCCCTTTGCTTAAATGAACTGAGGAGGTCAAACTGGTGCAGACATGCCCTAAAACAGGAGAAGAAAGCAAGGACAGCAGGCTCCATCTTTCCTCCCAACCCTGTGAGACCTCTTGCAGTTTGTTCTCAGGGGGGTGCAGCTCAAGCCTTGGCAGAGCTCAGGACTGGGATTAAAATGCTCCTTTGCAGCTCTTCACTGTGCCCCATTCAAGGGAACAGTCTCCACACAGAGTTAATCTAGGTGTTTTTCTTCTGCATCAAGTCACTTGCTCTTGGTGGGAAGAGGGGACACCTGCTTTGGGTAGGCCAGGAAGGATGAACCTGAAAGGAACCACGCTGGACCAGAAGGAAAGGGTCAGGGAGGAATGTGCGGGGCCACACAACTCGGTGTGGCTGCCCCCGAACTCCTTATTGTTTCGCTGAGGTCATGACCATTTCTGTGCAGGCCTCAGAGCATGTGTCTGTTGGTGTAAGATCATGCCCTTTGCCTGCGTCACTCCCCATTCTTCTTGGGAACAATCAGGAAGAAACTCCTGGTGCTTCTTGGCTCCTGCACGCATTTTTCACGCACAGGGGAGCACCTAGCCCATAGAGAACATTTTTTTGCTGCTGTAATCTTGATGGAAAAAGTAGTTAGCGATGGAGGAAGGAATTCAGGACATGGCTGAGAAGTGCCTGAGGGAGGAGAACTTTCAAATGTATTTGCACAAGTTGTGAACGTGCCACCAAAAAAGTCAAGAGAAGTAGTATTAACAAGGCAAAGGGAAAGGGCAAGAGAATTTCCTGTCTTTCAGCTCCTCAGGAGTCCCGCCTGCCTTTCAATGTGCCGGTTCACGCAGTAAACCTGGACAGCCTGAAAGGGCACTGCTCTGAGAGTGGCAGCAGACACCACTGAAGTCGTCCATGGGCAGTTAGAGCTGTAAAATTACTTTTAGGTGGAAAATGAGAAAACGCCATGCTTTAACCTCTAGCTGTTGGACACACACGGGAGCTCAGGCAAGCGATACCCAATTACGAGAGCACACAGTGAGCCACAGGCGCTGCTTTAACGGGGCTAACTTTCTGCCTGCTTGGCAACTACAGCAAAATCAGATGTGCCTTTGTTCAATCAGATCCTTTACACCACCAGCACATGAACTACTGAAAAGGCGTTTGCAACACAACTACGAAAGCCAGCTCAACTGCTGGCACCTGCGCTCACTTAACAGGGGTCCACACATCCAGCAGGGAAAGTTAAGAGCTGTTGTTTTAGGCTATGCAAGCCGCCGAGCTGCGCATGCTCACGCTTGCGTAGGGGCTACAATGAGCTGTTCAGCCGTAAAAGCGTAAGCGGGAAACCAGAACGCAGCTGAACCAGAGGCTGCTGCAGTGAGATATGCATCTCCTGTGACTTTCCACAGATCTTACTCTGCCATTAGTGGAACGAGTCAGCTGTCCCCAAAGGTAGTTCTGGGTCTTGAATTTTGTTTTGCTTTGAAATACTCCGTCCTGTTTCTTTTGACTTGTTTTACAGGATCACCTTGGAAATGACTGATTTTACAAGCTCATTAAGCACAGTGCCTTTCACCAGGCTCAACCTGCCTTCGTCTTCTCATCCACACCTATCTTGAAATTCACAGTTCTGCACCTCACCACCACCCTGAGAATAAGGCAGCAAGAGAAATTAGCAGAAACTCCTACTTGAAGGTTTTCACAGCCACCACTTTGTTACAGCCATCAGGTATCAAAGGATTTGCTCCTATGTGTGAACCCAGGTCTGATCTCAAGTCCCACAGAAAGATTAGGCCCCATAGCCTAAACAAATGGGAACTGTGCATTCGATTACTTCCCTTGCTGGATGAGAAAAATAAGAGTATAAAGACAGGCTGGCTATTCTTCTAGGCCTGCATTATCCACTGAAATCCTCAGCATTCACAGATCAACACCGACACTGCTAACATCAGTAAGGCTGCATTTGTTGAAAGCAGCCAAGATTGGGACCAACACATACCTAAGTCCTGTTCATCTGGACAGGGCAGACACAATGTCCCATTCAGAAGTCCAGCTGCAGTATCTGCCTTCCCACCCTTGCCAGTAGCTCCTCTCCCTCCTCTCCCTGCTCACATCTACAATGATGATAAATCCCAGCATGCCAAGCTTCAGTGCTTGCGCTGCTAGAGACAGAAGGCAGATTAAGCTGCCTAAGTCCACCACGGGTCATGCCAGAGCTACAAAGCCCAGTACCCAGCAAACCAACACTTTAGATGCTAGGAGTTTCCAAAAATCACAAACACAGATAAGACCACTTGGGGGCCCTCCTTGTGTTTCTCTTCCTGAACAGCATCCCTCCAATAAACACATGTCAACATGTCATGCTGTAGCCTTGAAAGGAGGGGAAAAGGCACAAAACTGTTAGGCAAATACTGCATGTTCTGGCTACATGGCATGGCCTATAACTCAGGATCCCCCCTCGCTGCCCCTGCCTGCCACTGACTCATCTCAGCCTGCTTCACCCACCCAATGGGTGGCTGCTGGGCTGCCTGGCTCACGAAGCAGGGATGCACCGAAGCGCCCGGGTCCTCCCTGTTACGTAAAGCTGTCACAGCTACCTGCGAGGCCCAACTGTTGCCCCGCAACCTTTAAATTCTGAATTAGTATCTATTAAGACAGCTTCCTGGAACAGTACTCACATTCAAACCTGCTGCCGGGCTCTGTCAAACGTCCGGCAGAAGTCAATAAAATGCAGTTCATCATGGGATTTGCCATAACAATGGGACACAAACAGACTTAGTCTTACGTATAGAAATGATGTCAACCAAATTAGCTTTGCCGGAGTTAGTCAGACCCTCTTGCAAAGCATGGCCCTGACCTCTCATGTCTCAGCCCTGGTTGTGCTATTTGTCAGCTATGGAGAGGAATCTTTGCACACCAGTCTTGAACGTGGAAGACAGGAAAGGTTCTTGCGTTCCCTGTCTCCCCCCCCTACCCCCCCCCCCGAAA
>JANZLO010000007.1:35447690-35462049 GCA_026937515.1 Polyboroides typus | reverse complement strand
CCGAAAAAAACCCCAAACAACAATCCAAAAAAAGAAAAGAGCATAACATATTTCATGGAGTGACAGGGACAAAGCTCTAACACTCCCGTCCCTGGATCATAGCGTGGCTCCTTGCCTTGGGCAGCTGAAGGTGATGGCAGATCAATTTGTAAACAGCAACAGCTCCTCCGAAGACTGGGCTTCCAGGAGCAATTCAGGTCTGAGGCAGCAGGTATGGGCACTCAGCTCTGGGCTCGCAGACAGACGCTGCCCAGGAAAATTTCCCAGGCTGGACACCTCAGGCTGGCTCTCCATCAGCTCGTCTCTTATCAGCCAAAGGCAATGCCACAATGCTGCATTTCGGTCAGTCATGACCAGGAAACACAGCTTGGCGTTTGAATATCAGGTAATCAAAGTACAGCGAACTGTATTTTTGCTTATTAAAGGACAAAATACTGTTAAAAAGAAACGTCGCTAGGGAATCTTTACAAGGACTTGTTTGCCAACATTCATCAGATAAATTCAACATGAAGTTTTCATTAAAAATCAGTGTTTAAGTGACTCAACGTTAGACATGGAATCAAAACCTCATATTTGGACACCTCCGACCTTTTTATGAGTTGGAAAACTGAGCCCAGAGTTACAGCTCAATTTCACAAGTGGCCTTATTTTCACAATAGGGCAAAAAACCCTCAAACCATCAGATGGAAAACTCCCCCAAAATGGCTATGCAAGACATGCCTCAACTCCCAAGTTCAGTTCATCTTGAACTGCTCCAGATAATGAGCATTTAAAAAAGTTTTTACCCTAATTTGTCTGTGAAATTTTGTCTCAGACTGCTTTTATGCTTATATCTGTAAAAAATAAAATTAGAATTTTCATTTGACTCGCACAATCTAACTATCGGTTTGGACCAGCTATATGACAGCCTCTATGTTGCGATGTGAACTGTCGCTTCTATACGGACTTAATAGCGGGACGTGGACCATAACTAATCCTTAAAAATCACCTACATGGAAAACTCCATGACACAAGTCTTCTGACTGTTAGGCTTATTTTTGTGTGTCACTTACTGCTTACCTTTTTACTTCCTTTTCTATGCGAACATTTATCTATCTGAAGCCCCAACGAGATGGACAAAAAGTGTATGGACTTTGGTACCAATTCCTATCCTTCCACTAAGAAGATGTTCACCGCATCCAGCAAACGGCAACTTCGCTCTCTTTCCAGGCCTTAGGCCTCTGCTGTTTCCCTTCAATACAAAGGCAAAATCTTGTCCTGCAAACAGGAGAAAAGTAGTCACCTGGATCCTGGATGGGTAGGCCAAAGGCCCAGGGTTTATGCCAATGTCTGCCTTCATGCAACTTGGATAAAGCAACTTGCCCTTTTCTGTGCCTCTATTTCCTCTTGTATCATTTCATGTGGCTGCCTAGAAAAGAAGCCTTCACCTCTTCCCCCTGCAGTTATCTAACCTCTCATTTAGGGGTCCACCTGTCCACACAGGCAATGAGCTTACATACAGAGTTAAACTCTGCTCTCAACCAAAAGCAGTCTGTGCCCCAGCTTCTAACCCCAGCAGCCACTTGAGAGCGTGCTATTACCACCTGCGCAGCAACTAGCAAAAGGGGCCTGGCATAAAAGTGCTCCCAGCAAGACCACAATAAACATTTCCCTCTTCTGCACAAATCAGCCCTGTCAGCTGTGCTGTGACACCTCCTTCAGCTTGCTAAGAGCTGCTTCTTACAGAGCCTGCTCTTGCTCCCATTCAATTCAGCGAGAGTAGGAGCAGCCCAAGTCTAGTCATAGTACAAGATTTTATTGCTGTCATGATAATTAATGACTACTTACACTGAGCTTTTAATAAGTACCTGCACTTTTTTTTGTTTGTTTGTTAACTGGGTCGTAAAGGAGTCCCAAATGATTTCCTGGATTTATAGTACAATAGGGACCTCTACAGGCATCTCCCTCTTCAGAGCAAGGCTAACGACATGACATGCACGAGCAGCCACGCACCACTGCAGATGCCATCAGAGCTCTGCCATGCAGAGAGACCATAGAGCGCTGAGCTGTGCAGACAGCACTTTGAGTCTCTCAGTCGGCAGGTCAAGTTGCTCACCGGTACCTTCGGGCCACTGAAGTGACACCTTGAAATGCAAGCAATAACCAGTGGATTTTTTCCCCCCTCCTCATTTTTCATGCTGCTTTTTCTAGAGGCTGGATCCAGGTACCCCACTGCCATGAAGCTGTTCGATTCCATGCCAGGAGCTACCAAAAACGAGCAGGGCTATTGAAGACCCTACCTATGATGGGCTGGAGTTGACTGAACACAGCCTTCAGATTATTTATCTGCATCACGTAAATTGTCTTATTCCAAACACTTACACTGTGTCATGGAACTTCTCTGAATAGCTCCAAAAGTTGAAACAGAAACAAAAAAAAATTGCACTCATGTCATACAAGCTACAGAGTTGAAATGAATATTCAGAAAGAAACTCTTGCTGTTTGCCATCAAACTTCCATTTTACCAAGACTGACCCCTTTTTCCCCTCTCTCAGTACTGCTAGTGTGTTATCGATCTACTAGAGAACCATTTCTTAAAAGAATTCAAAGGAGCAGAAGAACAATCCATCAGCTACAGCACTATGAGCAGGTTTGAAAAGTTTGATGCCTCTCCTTCATGTGACTTTAATGCCTCCCTGTCTTAGCTCTCCACAGCACATCATCCACAAAGCACTGCCTTGCTTCATAGGGATGCTCTAAAGACAAATCCGTTAGGGACCACAAGCTTCAGGGGTCATGGGAGCTATTCTGAACTTAATTATTTAATCAATTATTTTGCCAGGTTAGCCTTCTCTTCGCGGGATAGTTTTCCAAGTAGTGTATTTCATGGACCAGAAATGAAATAAAACATATAATGGGGGTAAAGAATGACAAAGCTATAAAATTTTGCAGAGAGCCACGTGATTTCGGGGGGTTTGGGTTTTTTTGGGCAGGGGGGGTTGTTTGTTTGTTTGTTTGTGGTTTTTTTGCATAAAGTCCAGAGTCACTAGCGAGTAACCAGTTTCACAGCTAGTTCTTAGGACACAACCCAGCACTTACACTCAGACCATATGCTAGTTAGGGTTGTGCTAGCCACATGAGCACAAATCAGTTTTTTACTTTTAATATGCACTAGAAGAAGCTAGGTTGCCAGAGTAAGTGGGAGGGACCAGAAACCCTGCTGGATTATTATGCAAAACATACTCTTGGTTACTAAGAGTAAGAGAAAACCTTCTCTGAGGTAAAACTGTCTCCTACCTACCTGCCTGCCACCAGATGTCTAAAACCTTCTTCAGGATGCTCTGGCACTGTCTGCAGTTGCTGGTTGGCTATCGAACTACAGGGGCCAGTGGCCTGGCTGCTCCTGTGCCCTTGCAGCTCAGGTTGCTGAATCAGCCGTGTGCAATCACGGGCTCCGCTGTTAATCAACAGTGCACCCTATCAGGCAGGCAGGACAGGCACGCTGCATACTCCAAACATTAGCCATCAATACACTTCCTTACACTTCCTTCCAAGATTAAAAGCAGTATTTTGAAAGGACAGTCATCTTTTCCACAGGCTTGCATCTCACCATTTTAAATAGACCTTGCTGGGATCAGGAAAACTGCAGGCCACCCACACACTTCAATAGAAAATGGGTGTCAAATTCAGGGGAGGTATTCAAGTCACAGCCAAGCATTAGCAATCAAGTACACCTGCGTGGTGACTGCAGATGTGAGTGAAGCAGGCAGAGGGCTGGGTCACTTAAGGGCAGCTAGGCTTGAGAGATGCGCTGCAGGAAAAGCCAATGTGGTTCCACCAGCCAGGATCATACACAGGGCAAATGCTCTGTCCTTTGGAAAGGCAAGTCCCAGTCTTTAAGGTCTCTCTCTTGGCCCTGCTGTGCTGGTGCCCCAACAAAGCTGACGCAGGACTGCCTAAAAACCACACAAACACAGGGTCTCCTCTTGAAATGACAGGTTTTGGCACGTGCAGCTAATAGGAAGCAGAAGCTTACGACTCTCTTAATTATGCCATTACAGAAGGAGTCTGAGCCTGATAAATGAGCCAGGAAAGATGATCCTGATCCTCTGACAGGCCAGTTCTGCAGGAAATTCAGCACTGTAAGCAGCAACACACCATACTAGCCCAGTAGCATCTTTCACTTATCAAGGCAGGGCTCAGCACGGCTGACTCCACGAAGCAATCTGAGGCAACGTAGACTTCCTCAGCCAGGTCACTGCATCAAACAGCAGAGTGATTCATTCATGCAGCGATGCCTCAAACACAGCTTGGGCCTGATGATATCCCTTAAAACTGCAATGATAACACTCTTCTCTCACATGGGCTACAGTCTGTAAACACTGCAGACTGATGGAGAAAGTTGTCATCTGTGTTGGTGCCACCAGCCTTGGATGTCTAAGAAGCTGGTAGCCTGCTCCGAGGTTGTGCTTCAGCATGCAGGGCGTACAGCACCCAGGTGGCAAGGAACCCATTTCTGGAAGCCTCGATACCACTTGGAAAAAGAAAACAAAAATAAAGCAAAGACCTGCTTTTCCTTCCTTCTTGCCATCTTCATCTTTCTGCTTTGTTCTCATTCTGCCCTTAGACAAAGTCTCATTTTGCATGGCACAGACTCATCTGGTGTTTCATGCTCGAGCTTTTTTTTCCACTAGCAGAAAAATCTCAGCAAACTTCCACTAGCTCCCTTGGACCAGAAAGCAAACTAGAAAAAATATTTCACTATTTAGTCTCTTGCTAAACTGTGGTCTTGAAATAGCCCTTCCTTCCCAGTTATGTTTAACCAAACATTAAAAAAAGGAAGTCATTGTGTGTTTGTATAGGTACAGAGTGTCTCACTGCAATTAGTAACTTTTGAAGAAGCACTTGGATATCGTGCAAGGCACCTGCTTGGTCACTGGTATGTAAAGGGTGACAAAAAAGTAAGAGGACATGCAAATGGTTAAACTCAAACAACATCTCTCCCTGACAGCTTTCTCTGGACAAATGAAAGACCAGTTGGTGAAACTCCTGCCCTTAGAACTCCTTTAACAACCGCACGTACACCCTGAGCAAGTTGTGTTACTGCGTGTGTCTGCTCCAAGACCCAGCCTCTGTGATGCAGAAGGGCTGGCCCTCTAGAAATTAATGCAACACTTGCAATGTGCATGCAGGAAGAGACAACTCACTGCAGAGAAGGAGATTCACTCACGTGACAAAAGCTTTGAGGCTTTTCATCCTCTGGCCTGTCCAGATCTAAAATTGTCTCCAAGATCGATGAGAAAGATCTCTCACCTGTGTTTTCCTGATGACATGCATGTTTCTAATAACGTCTGTGCGAAGGGTGAAGGGTGGCGTGCGTGTATGTGTGTGCATGTGTGTGCACATGCACGAGAATGCCCAGATTGTAATTCATATCTAATTGCACTCTCACTACAGAAAACGTTAGGGCAACTACTGAAAGCTCACATGAAATCTGTGAAGAGCAGAAATTGTCTCTCAGTGGATACTAAGAAAAAGCCAGAAGAACAGAAAGGAGCAAACAATACAAAGATCTGAAGATTTAACTTGAGATGAAGAAAACAAAAAGGCTGAGAGTTGGAAAATCAGCTCAGTGCCTCTCTTAGAAAACGCCCATGTCAATGCACAGAGGAAAGGACTGTCTGTCTCCATCCAGCTCCTCACCAACAATCCTTTCTGTGTATGCACGTGTCGTTTGCTCCAGTCTGTTGCATGGGGACTCCAACCAAACAGTGTGTGACGTGTTGTTTTATTTATTGGTATCAAATGGAGAGCCAAGATGACTCAGCTACTGACCAGGATCCCCCTGTGGGAGAAGCCCATTGAACTTCAGACCACTGGAGTGCCAAATGTACATTTACCCTTTCAAAACCCAGTCTTTCATACACATTTCAGCATTATCACTGTAGTCTCACAAATACACAGGGGTTTTTCAACAAATGACATGCATCCTGTTGTGAAAATTAACTCACATTAACAAAGAAATTGAGCTTTCCAGCAGGGCACCTAGAGTTAGGAGCCTATATCATCACATAAAATCCCAAAGTACCTAACTGCCTTTTTCTCATAGATGACTAAGCATAGTGGATGCATCGACCATGTGCAACATCTGAAATGAAAATCTCTTAGAGCCATCTCCAGTCTCATCAGCACTAGCAAACACTCCAGCTGTCAGTGAGAAGTCACATTTAGTGCCACTGTCTTCAGAACCAGTTTTCTCCCCTTTTCCTTGAACGAAATCTTTTTACCTTTGCAATTCTTCGTAGACAAGATGAAGAAAAACAAGCATCTAATATGTATCTGTTTGTCCAGGGTGGAACAAAATCCTTATGGTCATTTCTTTCTTATTTGAGTGGTTACATTGTGCACATCATGTACGAATAGAATAAAGAGAGTCTGTTTCCTGGGAAAAGCTATACTGAAGTTTCATAACAAAATTCCAGCTTCTCTAGCAACTCAGGTCTTGTGCTGAAATCACGGTGCAGCAAGGTAATGTTCTGCGTGAAGTTCTGTGAATCTCACGAGCTGCTATATGATGTTAGGGAAAAGTAGAGTTCTTTGTCAAGAACACACTCAATACTCCATTTTGAGAAAGATGTCTGATTCCTTTGCTTATGAAAACAGTGAGAACTTGCCATGCCCAGAGATGTCATGATGTAATTTTCCATGAATTGCTTACTCTCTATTCCCAAGTTTAAGTAAGCTTTTGAGAACCATCCATTTTCCTCAGTCCAAAGCATTTTA
The DNA here is from genome assembly GCA_026937515.1 of Polyboroides typus. Lineage (NCBI taxonomy): Eukaryota > Metazoa > Chordata > Aves > Accipitriformes > Accipitridae > Polyboroides > Polyboroides typus. Next base: position 35,455,287 of record JANZLO010000007.1, on the reverse strand, counting down.
AGATTTTGTCCTTTGTGGCAAAAGAAGCCTATACTTCGCTTAGCACGCTGAAAATAACTGCTGTGTTGGAAGAGGGAGGTTTATCCACACGCATAAGCAGCAGACACTGAAATTGGAACCCAAACCGTTCCTTGTCAGCATATGATGTTCAGAATACAACTCCACTGTGAGATAGGTTGTGCTTTTCCTCCAGAGAAGAAGAAAAAAGAAAAAAAGAAAAAAACAAACCAAACAACAAAAAACTGACAGAAAAGACCAGAGCAGAACACTGTACTAGGGCTTGAAATGACTGAAAACAGCTAAAACCAACCAGTCCTCTCCCCTCAGCAAATATCAACCACAGGAGAGCGTTGAGAAGGCTACAAGCATCCTTAGCTGTTTGGACCTGCTCGTCTAGCAACCTTTACTAAAAAGAGGAAGTCTTTCTTCAAAAGTGAATGGAGCCCGTCAGTTCTGCAGGCGTTCGTTTTATGTACTCGCTCTGTCATTCCCTTTATTTCATCTCATCAGTGAGGCTGGGGTACCTGCCGGATGGCGCGGGGTGCCCTTCCTAGCAGAACTTCCTCTCGTTTATAGGCAAATTGGCAAGTGTCCCAATGCCAGATCTTCATAACGCTGTCTCGCCCATGCAGACTTTGTAGGGTGATTTCAACTTCCTGCATCTAAAATGGACAACATCATGTGATTTTAATCAGACAAATCTAAAACCACAGCAGTCTAAACAGAACCTAAATCTAATCACGCAATCCATTCAGGCAGCCCCAATGAAACCCATGTTTCAGACAATCGCACCATTTGACCCGACCGGCAGATTGGAAAGCAGAAGCATAGAGTGTGAGCTCCTTTAAGATCACATTGCAAATCAGTAACAGGCAAGAACAACTCACTCCCAGAGCCCTCAAAAGTCTGCACACTGTTTCTTCCTGCCCACTGTAATTCAGATGAATGTAGTAAGGTTACATATCTCCCATACCTCTTTCTTACGTAGCAGTAGATGACAGCGAGTATCCCACTTGTCAGTATTCCTACACCAATTCCCACAGCAATGTAGCGTTCATAAGAATTATGTGCGTATGAATTTAGTGTTAAATGTTCACACCTCTCTCCATTATAACCCGCGAGGCACCTACAAAATAAATATACAACATGCAAAAATTACTCAGAATTTCTTAAACTTCGTATTTCAGAAACACATGTTAGTTTTCATCAGTTTTAAACAATTTAGGACAAGTCAAAACGAGGATGGTCTGAATCTGGTGCTCAGTCAGAACCTCTTCATTCCACCAAGACTACCAGTTGCCCCAGTCTATCTAGTTTAAAGCTAGCTCAAGTACTGCAGTCACAGCAGCAAACGCAGTCTAAACATACCCTCATCACGGAGGGTGTGGACAAAGAGCACTGTGCTCTGCTGATCCTTAGTCGCCACTATGTCTCCAAAGGCCAAAGCTGCCCAGTATGGATCCTAGAAAATTTTAAGGACACCATAGTCCCAAGTGTTGTGTAAGCAGTTATGGAATAAGGGAGCTGCAGCTGACATCTTCGAAGATCCTGCCCCCTTCACGGTGCTCACTGTGAAATCTACTCATTCCTCTACTTACTGTAGCACCAATTATGATTTGAGATGCCATCACGGCAGTGACCTACAAAGCTGTGTATTTTCCCTCTCCCTTCCTTAGTATTACACTAGCACAGCACTACTGCCTCGTTAACAGTCCTGAGCCACCATAGCACTCGAGTCTGTGCCAAACTTTAAGCCTGCAAATACTTGACTGGCACTTGAAAGCTACGCTCTGCTGAAAATTAGTCACATAACATTAGTTAACATGTAACAGACAAAGAAACAATGCTATTGTTATTTTCTAAGAAGGGTACTTAGAAGCAGTATTCTTTACTTGCATATGGGTTTCCTCAATTCGCTGTGGAAAGCACAGAGCCCATTGATGCAATAGCTGTGATGTTCTTCAAGACAGGTCTGCATAAGCTTCAAGAGCTTTGGCTGCTCTGTGTAGTCTACTGTGAAAGGGGAAAAAGTCATGTTATATTTAGGGAAAAAAAATAATCATTTGAATATATTTTCACAACTCAGGTTGAACAGACATTGCCTGCAAAAGACACTTAACGCACAAATTTACTGCAATATGTCTTGTGAGCAAATTCAAACACCGCTAAGCAGAACAAGCTTCTAAGACATTCCAGCATACCTTTAGAGAAAGAACAAACTGTAAATAAATTGCTTGCTCTTGAGAAGCATGTGTAAAAATGATTATGGGAGATTCATCCAGGGTAACATCAGCACTACCCAACCTGCAATCCAATCAGAAAAACCATCCCAGGAATATAAGGGCTTCAGGACAACGAAAGCATTGAATTATTCTCAGTATGCTTTGCAGTCCGAATTCAAATTATTAGTTAATTCCTTTTTTCTTTTCCCCATCACAAGAGAAACGATTGCATTTCTAACACTCCTGCCTGCCAGCTCTGCAGCTATGTGTGAGTGATGAATGGCGGGATTGCTCACTCTATCCATTCTCCATGGTCTAATGTTAGTAGTGTCCAATTACACCTGTAAGCATCCAAGACTGCCCAGGTGGTCTTACCGTGCAAAAGCATGGTCCACCACCGTTAAGTTCCTGAATTTGTGCAAAATTATACGCATCCGGGCCAGTAAGCATGCTTTGGCTTTGAAAACACAGAAAATTACTACTTTATTCCCAACCATGGTGGCTCAAATGGGAATAAAGGAGAAGTCAAAACTGTTCTTGGGGATCTTATATCAATGTTACATACCGACAGAAGAGCGCCTGAGCTCAGGAGCAAGGCACCCCGCTGTGTAGGAGTGTAGAGGCCCGCATGAATCTGTAACATGGGAGCAGGGGTGCGGCAAGTGAAGAGAAAGCTCAAAAGCTTCACCATCAAAGCAAGTATCTGTTTGAACTGGTCTCTCTACCCAGTTACAGGAATCACTGGTGGGGTGGGGTGTCCAAGCAAAGTCTTACTATTTCAGGGGACTGGTTTAGTGATGGCTGAAGGTGATTTCCTAACCGAGTGTATGTCAACACCAGCTTTCAGTTATGACCACAAGAAAAATAACATCATGCAGGAAGGTGACAAGGTCTGCTCAGAGTGACTAAACAATCGTACAGCAAGCAGAAACCTTCCTTTCTGACTAAGTGCTGAATCAAGGTCTGGAGATATTACACTGATGGAACCACTGTCATAGACGTAAGCCTCTAGCCGTCGTGCGGGCAGCTCGAGATCCCACGACACATTTTTCAGAATTAACACCACCAACCCCCTAAATCCCTGATCAAATTCCAGTTTGAGTCATTTAATGGCAGGAATCCCCCATGTGCGCTCAACTAGGCAATTTCTTCCCTCGTCCTTTATACAGCTTCATGACAGAGATGACAAGTGATGGCAAACAGCTGCTCTACTCTACGCCCGCACGTTACAGCAGTTCACAACTTCAGTTGTGAATCGTGTGGTTTGGACACCTAAGAGGCATGATGCTATCACTGTTACTCAGATCAAACAACAGTACTTTGAAAATAGTGCCCTCAAACCTGACAAAGTAATCAGACTTCCAGCTTATCAAGAGACTCAGACAGAACAAGTAACAACTGAAGTCAGCTTGAAAAAGAAGATGTTGGTTTACTATGCTTTCTCGGGAAAAGCTACGGAGGTGGAAAAAACATATCTTGCTTTAAAATGAACTTCTTTGGGCTGAGAAAAGGGCATCTTTTCCATTCTTGTAAGGAAAAATTACAAGTTTCTCTTCACACGGCAGAGATGGCAGACCTAAAGCTAGAAACACAACGCTAGAAACTATAAACCAAACCCACAGTTTCGACCTAGCAATCAAATGACAGTACATACACACTGAAGGATATGGCCAGACTGAGGCCCTATCTTTATCGCACGCTACGATGCAGCAGGGGAGCACCCGAAGCAGCTCACAGACCAGATTGGTGTGCAGCATCACCTAACAGCAAGCTCTACGCTACCACACCTAGGTTGTCCCCACATACTGAAACCAGAATGGTATTTCTGCTACAGAAAGCCCCTGTGTAGGGCAGACACCCCCATAGCCTTGAACCACACACTCTGCAAAGGAAGACACTGGCGCTGGCTACACGCGAGCTCTAGTATCAAGCTCTGGCTCTTTTCTGGCTGGCTCCGGGAACGCTGCCGACAAGCTCCATGGACAGGCTTCTTGGCTTGGACAGTCAGCACAGGACCAGGCCTTCGAGGGACTGATTGAAGGAAGAGAAGAACAACTTAAGAAAGGACAGATCTCAGGAAGAAAAGACAGATTTTATGACAAGAGATGGATGATACTATTTTCTGCCCAGGAGGAACATACAATGCTCACTGCTGGGAAAAGCACAATGGGAAACAAAGCACGTGGCAAACACAACACAGCTGCAGAGGTCAGCATGCCAAGGAGATCCAGGACACAGGAGACCTGCAAAAGCCCATTTTCACTTAGGCCTAATGTACCTGCAGACCAGCCACGGAAGCTCTGCAGGAAAGACTTTCACAAAATAGGCAACGGCACATTCACTCTTCCCCTGTGCCTCTCCTCAAACACTTAGGCACCAACTGTTTTGAATCACCGTTTCAGCACAAAGGGGGCTGAACAGTGCACTATGAAACCACTAAACATAAGCGCTCAACAGGACCCTTTAAAGTGCGTTTCCTGCCGCCCAAAGTACTACTCTTGTACGAGGCCCTGAGAAGATGTCTACTCCACAGGTTTAGTATTTCACTTGTATCTCTGCCACACAGGGAAAAAAAATAAACGAGGAAGGTACAAATCTACACACCAGACTCATGAAATCGCCAGCCACCTCTACTCAAACTTCCACCAGATGGATTCACACAGCCAGAACATCCCTCCTCATTTATCCCACCGGTGCCGAGAGGTGGCAGCCTCTCATCTACCAATGGCTGGAAGAAACCTCGCTTCATGCAGGTACATGAAACCTCTTCCCCTGAGTGCCGTGAAAGTTAGTACTGTCATTAGAAACAAAGGTCAGCCTAGAGCAGAAGCCTGCCTAGAAAGCATTTGAGATAAACACCTTGCTGCGCAGGCGACAAACGAACAATACATTCCTCCCTCGTTGTCAGGAGCAAGAGCTTTGTCCATTGTGGGTTGCAAGATCAGATCTTAAATGTACGCACTAAAATGCTAAGTGCTAATTATTTTGACATTGCAAAAGTACAAGTTACCTGTGAAAGAATGATGAGTCTTGAAAACAAAAAGAACTATTTTCTAACCCATCCCAGAGCATTATGCTAATTCATATCATATTATCCACCTAGATACTAAGTAAGCTGTTGAATAAACACATCCATGTGCCCTTTCATGTCACGTGAGGAAAGAAAAGCATGCTGTGTAAGCACTTGACAGTTGCCTGTAACTGAGTCATTCAAACAGATACACTTGGCAAGATCTGACATGAAATCAAAACTACAGGTACTTGGAAGCCTGGGCATGCCAAAACTGACAGACCGGCAACAAAAAGAGTCAGCCACTAAGACCACGACAGCTCAGCCTTCAAGTATGGTGCGTCATGGAAAGTCAGAAAGGGGAGGCAGGGAAGGGGTCAGCCCCAGGTTCAGGGCCTCCCTTACAGGCTGCACAGAAGAAGCAGCTCATGGCAATAAAAGGATCTCATTTTTTCCCCAGTAAAACAACCAAGCCCTTTCCTACCCCTAGCTGCCCGTTTTGCTACAAAGGCTCCCCTTCAGCCCAAACTGTATCAGAAGTTCTTTATCCCTACCTTGTCAGCTCCCAGCCAGGCATCCTCTTCACTACCTTTCCCCCCCTGGCTGATCACTAAACCTAATGTTTCTTAGGCCCAGCGTGATCTTGTAAATAGAAGGCGAATGGATTGAGCAGAAATTAACATCCCCAGAGGACTTGCAATCCCACAAGAAACTGCCAGTTCCTCCAGTGATACTTAACCAGGAATTCATTTTCTTCGGATCCAGTATTACTGAACCTCGGTTATAAACCTTACTATAAACTTAACTTGCACGGGAATAGGAGCTACAAGAAAACTTCAGAGAGACACAGCCAGTTTCTTTGGTGACTCTTTAAGCATTTCTTTTCAATCTTCTTTCTGGAAATGCCATTTTCTAACTTTTCAGTGGCTTTGTAAAAGGTCCACTGAAATATACTTTTAACTACCCGTGTAAACGTGTGCTTGTATGTTTGCAAATTTGCTTCCACCTTTGAGGGGAACACACTCTCAACTAAAAGCGCTGATATCTAGTTGAATTGCACAGTCACAGCTACCATAAAGGTACATGGGACCATAACAGACATGGCTGTGTCCCTGTAAATAAGCGTCTTATTTGTTAAAACACAACCCATAACTCCTGCTTTCTAGAAATAACATGAACAGGGTACTTAACGAGAAACAACATAATTCTACTTCATTATACTCCTGTTTGCTATATGCAACTCTGGAAGAATCGTGTCACAGACAAATCCACTAAACCAGACCACAGTGCTGCTCTGATAAATCAAACTACTGCAGTCAAAAATCAACATCATCGTAACTTCACATACGTATGTGTATGTGTATATATATAAAAAATATATATCTCTTACGTACATACATATGAAACCCACATATATAGTATTTGTATATGTATATAGTATATGGATGAATGTATATATACCTATAACATTGTACCACTATGACAAATTAGGGAAAAAAAAAAAAAAAAAAGAGAAAAAAGTTTCACTTGTTATGAGAAAAATAAAAAGCTTATGGATCTACTAAAAAAAGCTAGTAAGACATTCTGTGATGACTTACAATTAACAGAAGATGATTTGTATGCATGTTTATGTTCTTTTTAAAGTACAAAGACATTAATAAGTATCACGGCTAAAATCCTTTCCTCCTTTACTGACCTGCCAAAACCTCAGTTCCAGATCGCACAGTTCTCCAAAAGTAATGACATCACTAGCACCTGAAGTAACATCAAGAATGCAGCTTGCAGGATAAACACAGCGCTCTGGTCTCAGATGTTGGCAGGTAAATAGCTTGAGTTCACATTTCAGTCAGAAAAGACAAAGAAAGAAAAGAGAGAGCTAGCACTCTGAAGAGGGCTGTGGAAGCTGTGATAGCCGAAAGCAAAACTGCAACAAAGAAAGAAACTACTGAGTAACAGTAATGAGAAGGCATCACTTGAAGTTATGCTTGCTGCATTCTCACTTGAGTGCATAAAAATTCACGCTGAGGACAGCTAGAAACCAAGCACTAGTTAAAAGTAACAGAAATGGCCATCAGAAATGCAGATCATCTATCTCAATTAGCCTTAAATTATCTTCTTCAAATTATAACTGACTTTGGATAAATGATCCTTTAGCTGGTCAACACTGAGCCTACCCCAACGGAGTGGCAGCTATTATTTCAGAGAGGTTTTTAAGGCTCCTTGAATAAAGCAGCTCACCTCACAAATAAAACACACAAAATACAACAGTGTCCACGTGAACAGGATCATTATAGCAGATATCATCAAAATAGAGTTTGTTGGGGTTTGTTTGTTGTGGGTTTGGTTTGGTTTTCTGTTGTTGGGG
>JANZLO010000007.1:35418773-35440930 GCA_026937515.1 Polyboroides typus | reverse complement strand
CCCCCCCCCCCCCCCCCCCCCCCCCCCCCCCCCCCCCCCCCCCCCAAAACGAAATAAAAAAATTCCCTGTCTGAATTCCCCAAGGCAGGGACCTAACAAGAGCATTCGCAGAAGTTAATGGTGAATATCTCAATGAACTGAAAACTAGAAGATTAAGCCTCACTGAGGACAGATGATAATTACAACTGGGAGAGTTTTAATTACTCAGTTGACTGGTACCACCAGATATACCGTTAAAATATTTGGAAAGGTAAACAAATTGCAATGTGGTTTTTTTTACATGTAAATTGTAACAAATGAATTAAGATCTCATATGACAGTTATTCTTAATATTCTCAAACACAAATAATTTGTCTTTTTAATAGTTATACTATTTTGAACTACCTACCATTTGAGATTGCTGTTTACGGTTAATGCAGTTACTAGGAATTCCCAGATTAATGTCATAATTATTGAAATGCACCCACATCAGAAGTAAACATTTCAGTAATTAACATAGAAAATATTTTAGGCATTTTAAATTGAAATAAGTTTGTTTCCATGGCAATGTTACATACCTCTTTTTGTGGTATTATTCAAACTACTCCTATCTTACTTACAAAGAGGTAAAGCCTACAACCGGACCATGCCTTACCTAAAGAAAGCCTTCTAATGAATATCACGTACAACATTCATTGCCTCTAGTGTTAGTAACCATACTCGGCGGTAAACACACAGTACACTGTTCTCACAAGTTGTTGGGGAATTTCTCTACCCATACTCTATCATTATGGAAATCCCTGTGGGTCAGTGCGGCAGATGACATATTTTGTATCAGTTAGCATAAAACCACCTGGATAGCTTATTCACAAAAGCTGATGCAGATTCTTAAAAGCACAACAGGTGTCTATGGCAGGGAAACTAGCATCTGATAAGTTTCCATCTGTAAGAGTAAATACAGATACAGTGAATGCAATTTTCCAAGACAAATGCCAGCAACCAAAGGGGGAAAAATAACCTGGCCCTCAAAAACGTAAATAGATTTTCCCTTCCTTGTGAAGTGTAGTAGGCCAAAGCACAGTTCCAAGACAGCACTTCAGCGTGACCAATCTCATGTTGGCAAGCAAGGTGCTGCACTTTCGGTTCCTTCAGGTGGTCCTGTCTCTGCTTCTCAGGAATAGTGTAACTTTGTCCCTAGCTTTAACTCTGCTTTCTCATCATGCATGCTGTTCTCCCAGGCATTTCTCTGCCAATCTGGAAAATGTTGGAATGCAAATTAGGTGCCTATGGGGGAGGAGCTGCTATTTTGCAGCTTCTGTAGAACCTTAAAATCTTCCTTTGATTCTTCAGAAGAAATGAAATGTAGATTGTTTCCTTGAAAAACAGGATCCGCTGCTTTGGAAACAGCCCTTCATTCCTAGGTTCCTTTAAAGCTAAGGACATCAGACACCTAATAGGGTTAATCACACAAACCAAGGGCAAGTCTCAACCTGAAGGCAGTTCTGGGTCTTGTGCATCTGCATTAAGTGATGCAGAGTAATTCCTGCCTAAGCACTGTTTCCACACAGCTTTATGAGTCCCTGTAAAGCTACTCTGGATCACTGCATCCCTGCAGCACTGCATAAGTGTGAATCACGTGCTCAGCAATCACAGTAGATATCCCATGCTCTGCTCTACACATTCTGGGATTCTTCTCACTAAGCACTGTGGGATACCAACCAGCAAGCATCTATCCCATTTCTCATAGTTCCTTCTTTTTGTTGTTATCCCTGTTGCTCTTAGTGCAGCTATTTTAACAGCAATATAAAGGAAAACCAAGGAATTATGGCCCAGTACTGTAATCCTAATAGCGCATACATCTTTCCTCATCCAGTACCTCTACAAGCCAATCAACAGAGGCACCTTGGGCAGAAAAATCCAGCATAAAATTATGCAAAACAGCTTCTTTGCATTCAGCTAATTAGCACAGACAGGTGGCTGGGATATCGCTGTAGCCTTGGGATAATAAGCAGTGGCAACAGCAATGCAAAATATGAAAGACTACTTACTTAGACCCCTGTACGACATACTCTTCTGCAGCGGAGTCCCTAGACTTGGCCATCCAGCAGCTTACTGCCACCAGTTAGCACTCAATCCGTCTGGCCTTCTGGCGGTCACAGCCTAATGCTAACATTCTTAATCAGTTCTCGCACCAGTGGAATGTAACAACAGGCAATGTTTCCCCCAATTTTTGCAGAGCAGCAATACGGTGACAAGATTACACAGGCTGGACTTCTATTAATTGCAAAATGAATGCCAGGTCTTCAAAATCAACTGAGAAATTAACTAACAAAAGCTATAGCAAAAACAGCTGGAACATCCACGTTCTATTTTCGTGACCACTGTTTGGAAAATCTGCACAGAGACATAATTTGGAAAGGATTCAATAATCCGAAGCGAAGCCTACAGCCTGGAAGGTAACACAACGAACGCAAAGCGGCAGCAAACAACCGTCAGAAGCGACTGCCTGGCTTTCCCGTAAACTGTAGCTAAGATACAACTGCAGGTCCACCATTTCCCTTAAGAAATTGGATTTGAAGATTATCATGGTCAATCTCTTGTACTACATGAACAAGTTTCAGGAAACCTGCCAGCTTGTCCTATTACTTTGTAGTCATTAGTCCTGCAGCTGATGAGGACAGGATACATTTTGCTGGCTTTTATTCAACTGATTCTTTCTTTTTGGTACACTTGGTCTATCCAGAAGAGATACATGAATTTGGTCCACTCTCCCCCTTAATAGTATTCAACATACCATTTCCATGGCTTCCCTGCCTTCACTATGTACAATTAACCCTCATTCAAAGGAAATTCATAATATACACCCATCACCCTTCACCATATCGAACATTTGTTGAGGCACTCTTTTCTGCTATTCGGTAAGGGGAACTCCTCCCTGCTCCTGGTGGCACCCATTTTCCAGAATCTCGTTTACATCGCCTAGGCTGTGCAAAACAGACAAGTTGGGGGAACAATTCTCATTTATAAACCCCTCCACTGATATCGCAACTACATCACCTACAAAGGTCTTACATAAAGGCTTTCTTTTCTATATAGGCATCCAATAAAGACTCAAAAACCAGCATTACCGTCTGCTTGTTGAAGATATGGGAGGAATCATAAAGAAATAGAGGCAGCATTTAAAGCAAATCCCACTCAAGTTCTGTACATTTTGGTTTCACAGGCACTTCCAGTTCTAGTTTCAAAGGTTAGCTACTACATTGGCGTGTTACTACCCTGCTCTACCAGTCACTCTTGGCAATGGTGCTCCACCCAAAAAAGCCGTTCCAGTTAAATGCTCTTTGTAAGCTGTTGCTTTAGTTCATGTTCCTGGTCCTTGTAGCCCTCCTCCCCCCTTAGCATTACTGCTGTGGCAACAAAAGCCCTATAGAACAGGGCCAAGTACACCCACACATGCGTTACCCTGTTCATAGAAACATATCTCCCTTTCTGCGACCGAAACTTGCTGCTCAAAGTAGCTAGAAAGGTGCTGGCAATAATCTAAGAATGCCACCACTTCTCCTCCCTGTCACCTCACCCTCCCTCTTGTGGCCCCCAGAAGCTACAAAACGCCCCCTCCCTGGACCATATATTTTGGCAAATTCTTAACACAAACAGGGGTACACTGAATGTGCTGTGCTGGTTATATATGGAGAGATACACACGCAATTTAAGATGTCCTAGCAATATCAGGCTAGGCACCTCAGCGCTTCGCAGTTGACCTCCGCATGCATAATGTTTTCTTGTCTTGTTCTTTTAGATACCTTGGAACTGCACAGTAAACTACTCTGGACGGACAAAAAAAAAAAAACCAAAAAAACAACCCCTTTTTTGATGTGGACACAGTTTGGAGTGCCAAAATAAAGAGGACATATGGGGATGGGGGAAATGACAAATACTGTTTAAAGACATTCCATAATGCAGCCTGAGATTTTTGCCCAAAATAAAAGGTTAAGCCTGACAAGCACAGAGGTACCCCGATGCCATCACTACCAAGCCAATCATTATAGCAGCTGTAATAGTGATATGCACAAGTCTGATACCATTCAATTTTTGTAAGTAAACGAAACAATCTTGTCGCTCCTCCTCATCTACTGGGGTTTAAAGGACAGCCAAAGGAGTTCTTTGCCTTGAGAGTGTGTACACATGTACACCAGCATATGCCAGTGGTCAGTCTTCAGCCCACTGTGGGAAGCACTATCAAGGGCAAGGTCTCTGGCTGCAGGTGACTGCATGCAAGTCTGTTGCCTACAGCAGAAGTGGACATGACTCAACCAAATACAGATTTCAGAACAGATTTCAAAACTTCAAAACTCAGGTTTTGAGCAGCTATCAAATTATCTTGGCCTGCGGTAGGAATTTTTTTGACCACGCATTTCTTACATTGAATTTAATAATGAACAACTTAAAAAAAAAACCCAAAAAACCCCAAACCCAAAAAACAACAAAAAAACCAACACAAAACTGAAATGGCATCCTTTTGTTGTTAAAGAGATAAGAATAAACTTTAGTGTCCAACCTACCCGCTAGAGACTAGAGGACGGCATCCAAGTATTGCTAGGGTATGACAACTGAATCAAAACAGTTTTCACCCATCTAATAAACTTAATTTCTACTATGGGAGATTTTCAGTCAGATGACCTGGTGAAGTAAGCCATTTCCATCTATTTCTTATAAATCAAATTTAACCTCTGATTGCCCAGTTAAATCTCTGCTCTCTCCACAGCTGTATTTTTCTACTTAAAGAAGTAATGATAAGACAACAGATATTGGTGGGCTACATGATGTTGAACAGGTGCTGTATGTCACGCCAGCCATTTACGTACCTGGCCTTAATCTGCAAAAATAATTTTCACTTAGGCTTAAATATAAATTCAGTCAAGTGATCAAATGGAAGAAAAGGATAAAATGATTTGCTACATGAATATACTAGGCTGGTCCATTTCCTAACTGCCAAATCAAATACTTGACAAGGGTGATTTACTTTTTAGTATTTACAACTGTATACACTGGGATGGTTTTTTTTTTTGTTGTTAGAGGTTTAGTGAAACTTTCACCGATACCAGTGAACCAACAACAATTTCCCTTTGGCAATGCACAGTGAAATGCTACTTGCAACTGCAGTGGCATAATCCAAGGTGAAGTTCCGCCCTCTTTTTTGGATCTTCCCTCCCCCCAGGTAAAATCCTGAGAACAACCCACGGCAGACATGACGAGACATATGCAGTGCATTGCTGAAACTCTGAATCATGGCCTTGCCATTGAATCTACACCTATATTACATTCAGAAGGTCTCGCATTTAAAGAAAAACAAACAAAAAGGATACAATTTTATGTTTCTCAAAGTTATATAGCTTTTTTCCTCCCATACCTGCTAAAGCAAACAAAAAACTGTGAAAATTCTCTGTACTTCAGTCCTGAAAACAGAAAATATAACCTTTTACTTGTGACAGTACAAGCAGAATAACAAAATAAAAAAAAATTTCAAGTTGTACTCTAAAACTATTTTTCTACTGGAGCTCTATTGTACACATAAAGTTAATATATTTCCAAATGCATGCCGAGACAATCGCTTAGCTACACTCGTGCCGGTAATTTTATTGACTTTAACAGACCGGTATCATGTATGATGAGTAAAAGAAGCAGGAACTAAGGGAGTGATGTAATTACAAATATATACAGCTGGCCAGAAACATTTTGAATATAATTAAGCTTTGAGACATTATGCCAGCCAAGATGTTAATAACCGTGAAAAAAAAAGAAACAAAACCTGTGGGCCTGTGGGTGATTTTCATACTTATCAAAATAAGGAACTGTTGAGAACCATTAATAATGTGGGTAAATGCTGTCTAAGCTTCCCACACTCAACTCTGCCAATAAGCTTTAATTTTCAACTGCAACAATCCTGCTATTCCAGTCTGAAGCTCCTCCAGAGCAGCGATATTTAATCAAGTTACATTGGAAACTTGCTCTGCAACACATTAAACATAAAAAGATCAATATGTAACACCAATTTTTACCTGTTAGGCTTGCCTGGACCAAGATTTTCAACAGCTTAAGATGAACCCACATTAAACCTTAGCATAAAGAATACTTCTAAAGCAGAAGTTAGCATTTTCACATACAAGTGTAGAGTGAGAGCCTAAAAGGAGCCTTGAGAAGCTGTGGTATAATAATATTTGCTATGAACAGTGGGAGACCCTATACCTGTGAAAGAGCAGAAACTCTTTTTATTGCTTACTCTCGAAACACTGCACAGATTCACAAAGGATTAAGGAAACCTGGAGACAAGCACCTTCTGCCACCACACTGCTATAAGAGCTCATGTGCATCTCTTAAAGGTTGCTGGTATGTGTAATTAAAAGTAACAATTCCTCTTCTAAATAACATACCATTTCTTAAGAGCAGATATACGAACATATACTTTGTTTTCTTATTTAAGTAAATAAATGAGAAAAAAATCCTGCAACTGTCGTCTCATTTGAGACACTGGCTATTCCAAGTATTTATCATGAATAAATCCCACAAACTTCAATATATTTACCCAACAGGTTCGTATAAAGAGTGTTTCACTGACCTTCAAAGTCCACATCCCCAACTAATTTGGTCTTTCCCGTAAGAGGATCGTGGATATGGTTGATGCCTACGTCAATCACAGCTGCACCTTCTTTGACCATATCAGTTGTAATCAACTTTGGGATACCTGGAATCATCAAGATATATTCGATTAACATGGCCAGGTAGTCTTAGATCATCAGTTTCAAATTATATCATGGGGCGTGCATGCACGTGTACGTATGCACAAAAAGGAGGATAATTCTTTCACTTTAATTTTTCTTGATACATCACACACAGAAAACAATTATTCCTCAGTTTCACACAGTTTGTAATTATAAGAAGAAAAGGTGATATTTGTTCATATTGACTAAATATTTCCAGCTAAACATGCGGTCACAAACATAGTCAACATGATCTCAATGAAGGAAGTACTCGCTGGTTTGTGGCAGTAAGTCCTTTTCATGGCAATTCCGAAGAAAAGCTGGATGATAAAGATGCTCTGCAAGCCACAAGAAACCATTGGTATTGTCAGAGATTGTCAGGGTGCAGGTGACAGAAGGCTGGAAAGAACTTTAAACAGATTAGCTTAGATTTCAAGCACCACTGCAAAAAAGGAGCAAAATCATTGGTCATTCAACGGAGGAAGGAAAGACACCGCATTTACGTACAAATAATTACCCTTCACAAAGGCAAGACAGTAAACAACTGGTTAGCCAGTAGTTTTTCAAAAAAAGAATTTGGGATTAGATGAACTTAACACAGACAGACACAATCATGCTACTGCAAGACACATGTAGAAGCCCTAATCTCTTCAACATATGAGAGCAGCTGGGATACCATATTCTCCCTGTGAGTACTAGACTTCTCTTATCTGCCTCTTCACGTCTCTATAAAACACCAAGAACAATGAGAATTATGAGGAAACTTTGCAAAGAATTAACCTTTTAGATCTCATGACAGCCTTCAAGGATATTAAAAACTTTTGGCACAAGAACAACTACTACACTTTTTTTCCATGTCCATGATGACTGTGACACAAAATAATAGACTTAAGTTTGTTTCCCTTGCTGCACTGTCCGGAACTTTTTAACCACAAGAACAGACGAACATTGAAGCAAGTAGCCCAAGGAGAGAATAAGGAGGTCTCTATCACTGGATATTTGAAAAAGCAGATTGAACCAGTATGTACAAAATACCACTGTTGGTGCACTAGCATGGACTAGATAGGCTTTCCACCATTTCCACACAGATATAGCAAAGGGAAACCGGGAACACCTCCTACATTCAAATGTTACCGATGCACAGAAAACACCGCTGTCTCTTGTACTCCTTAGATAATGAAGCCATTGACATTTGGCAAGCACATTTAACAAAATTTGTTCAAGGGAGGAGGATGACAGCCTGAGACTGAATCTGGGACAGCTGAGGCTTTTCTATGTTAGTTTCTACTGCTACTACAGAAAAGAGAAAAAAAAAAAAACAACCAAAAAAAAAACCAAACCAAAAGTTGTGCAATGGGATTGGGTTTGGTTCAAGAAATACACTGGACTAATAAGCAATTTTAACTGTGTTACTAGTAACCCCAGTGCATGACACTGACCTTTCACAGGGGAGCTTCTACAAAACATCATGGCCTGCTACTTATAGAAAATTGGGAGAACTCCCCGCCCAACCAAAGACGGCCAAGCCTCAGCACCACACACGTTCATCATCTCTCCGTGGGCTACATATGCGTAGTGTCTGGGGGTACGATTTTTTTGCCATTAAGAAATTCCAGCTAAAACAGAGTGCTGAAACAAGCCGCCTCAGCTTTTTCATACGCACCCTATTTCTTCAGCACATGTAAACGTAAAGCACCTTGATATTCATCACGAAGGTGTTCAACAGTCAGGACCCAGAAAACCTAAAAGGTCACGTCAAGTTCCAGATAAAGAGCCGAGTCAATGGCTGTAAGTTTCCAGTCAGCACAGCTGAGCTATCTATATACACAGCAAGACACACCAAAACAGTTATTTAGGTATTGAAACCACTTAAGTACAAAAACGACAACTGAATTACACAGAAAATGTGACCTGAGTCCTACCAAAGGGGGTAGCAAAACAGCATTTTCTAAGGCAGTAGTCGTGGACAGTAAAAGTCTTCCACTTTGTAAAGATCACTGCTGCATGGGATTTCAAATTGCAGGTACCAGCACACATTTACTTTGAGGAGATCAATCTCATCTCACTTCCCCATTGTGCTGAAGCTAGAAGTAAGACTCCTATGGCATGCCAACAGCTCCACTTAAAGCACAGAAACGAGCTCCCTTCCAAGAACAGGAGTTCAGTAGGATCTCTCTTTGCAGAAAGCAATTTTAATCACAGGAAAGGCTATCTTAGAACAAATATGCTAGCACTGTTTTACAAACAGCAGCATCATGTGTGACCAGACATCTGAAAGTTTAAGCCTGGGCAGTCACAACGAATGAAGCGTGTTCTGGAACGTTAAGGCAAAGCAGCATCTGAGACCAAACTCGCTGCATGCTATCGGAGAGGCAGGAGTATCAAGTCCTTACGCACCATCTGCATTAGCCTATAGTACCTTAATTGCAGCGGTGGCCGTCTTTTCTCTGCATTCACTTTAAATGACCTCCTAAATTTCTTTCCTACCTTGCAACCTCCAACTTTAAAATTACAATTCACCTTGCTTCTTGAGCAATTCCATCAGTTCCACGCTCTCTGAAGAATGCTCATCCTAGTAATGGAGTATCTCCAAAGGGGGAGTCTAAGCTCCCCTCTCCCCACCAAAGCAGCTTTCTCTCTGGTGGAAAGAAGAAATAACAGGAAAAAAACCAAATCCATATGGTTTGAGACTGCAGTTTTATTGGAGGCAAGCACTGGCATACAAGGGCTATGGCTTCATTTAAAGTGCTGGATCACAGCCAGTTAGTCATTTAGATACAGGCAATACAAGAACCTTCTTTGCTCTCCATTTCTCACTCCCCCATAGGACACAAGCTTGAAACTCTGCTTCTAATGTTGAGCAAGCCAAGACCTCAAATTCTTTCCTATGCCATTTGATAACATCTGGCTGCATCTACTTCATCACACTCTTATGCAATCAATTGCAAGCTGGCTGGTAATTGGATAATGCCTCAGCCTTATGGGGGTAAATGATCTATGTGTGATAGGGATGGAAGCATATTAACGGAAGCTGCACAGTTACACCCTTTGTAAAATGGTTTGATAATACGCCAAATACTTAATAGCAACAAATGAACTAACCCCCAAACCAAATGAGCAGATCTATTTACTTATACCTACTTTACATGCCAAGTAGGAAGAGATAAGTGTTAGAGCAGCTATTCCTAAAATGCACTGACTGAAGAATGTGGGAAAACCTTTCATTGTTAGTTTTTGTAGAAAATGCAATTCCTATACAAGAGGACCACAGATCACGTCCCGAGTGACGGCACAAATAGTCCCAGAAGCATTTCATCTGGCATTTGGCACCCCTGTTCCTTCTCCTCTTTACCCCTTCTCCAAACCTAGCAGGCAGATGAGTCTTCTCTCTCAAGGCAGACTGGAAAGCCAAGACAGCAGGAGCAGCAGGTTGGCTAGTCAAAAACTGCCTACTGCCTCCATCATCGCCCTGGAAGTACTGTGGTGGCTATAAAAGCACCACAAGTAAAGGTGCACTTATTATTCTACTGTGGGTCTGGGCCGATGGCAAAAAGAACAGACTCCATGGGATGTCTGTATAGGCAGAGATAGCGGGCAAAGATAGGAAAGGCTGCGGCGGCATGAGAAGTGCTGGGCATGCTTAGGAGGAAACATTATGCTTTGGCTAGAAATGCAAAAGCAGTGTGCTACTGAAAGAGTTTAGGAAGCTTCACCTGAAAGCAGACAGACACATTTTAGGGAGGGGTAGGCTGGACAAGAGCAGTGTTGTTGGAAATTATGATGCAAGGAGTTGGGAAGGAATTTGAGAGAAGGAATTAACAGCATGGATAGTCACAATCAAAGTAAGCAGGAAAACTGGGGTCCCAGGGCTGGGGGTGAATGAGAGACAACATATGAAGATGGGTATTCTCAAACTCAAGAGTAAAAACAGAAGCACCTGAAGCGTTACAAAAGCCATGGATGCAAGTGAACAGAAAACTCCTCAGAGACAGATCACCACATCAGAATGAACAGACTCACTGCAACAAGTCACCAAACTGGGAGCCAGAATGCAGATGGCTCTTCTGAAATTATTACAAGGGAAGAGGACAATGAGAATAGGAATCTTGCTCTTACATGCAGACACACATGAAAAGCTCTTTTCTATTTGCACATCTTGCACAGTGGCCTATGACAGCAGCTGTTTCTACCTGGCAGGGTAGAAGTTACCTTTTTTGCAACACTCACTGAACAGGTCACGCATTTCCACAGAATGCGTGATCCCAAAGGTACAATGTGTGCAGATCTCAAGTAACAAGAGGAACCTTGGAGGTATTCCACCTTTCTTAAGTGTAATCTTCCTCAAAGCATCCACTGGGGCAGGGCTGCAAACTGTTTGCACAATCTCGCCCTAGGTTTTTTCATCATTCCAAGTATATGTCATGTTGTGTAATGAGTGTTGTATCATGCTCCTGTTACAAATGACATGAGGAAAATAACGTGAAGAACAAACAGCTGAACTGCTACTGAACCGTTTAACTACAAGCATAACTGATGACAAACTATGTTCAGCATAAAAATCAGAAGTGATGATTAAATTGGAAGCAGTGAATTCGGATGAAAAGTTACTATTTTATTTCCAGTTAGCACAGACATTATTATCTTTCATTCACAGTGCGTGAATTCTGGTCAGGCCCACAGTTGAGTAATCACATGTGAGACAACTGAGCTGGTTCTTGCTCCTGACCTGGCATGAGAAAGAGATAGTGCAGTTAAGCCCTGAAGCGAAGGACATCTCACTTAAACAGGAAGTGCTGAGCTTTAGACAGGTACTTATCTGTCTTCATCTAGAAAATAAGCAAGCAAGACTTTGGTCTTGAGGATGATGAAGAGGGAGGAAGGGAGCAGAAAAGAGGAAAGACACAATCCTCTTGTAGTCCTCCAAAATGGTACAAGAGAAGGAGGATATCCTGAGCTATGAAGGGACACAAAACTTCACCAAGGTTTTTAATAAGTTGGATTGTTTGGTTTTGTTTTTTCAAATTAATTTGTATTTCTATTTATAATACCCGTAAACAAAAAACAGACGTTGCTCAGAAGCAGAATTCTGCTTGTTTCTTTTTCTAGACTAGTCAAACGGCAAGTATTTCACTCCACATTGCTTTAAGAATATAGACACTGATCTTTCAGACCCCTGCCTCTAGGCAATTACCATTCTCTTCCTCTTTACATGATAATTGTAAAAGAAAAAAAAAACCCAACAAACAAAACTTCAGCCATTAATAACATTTGTTACCAAAACTACCAGTTGATTTGGCAAGGTTGCCCTTAATTCTAACAGCAGGGGAATGATACCATTGTTTTATGAATGCAGCCTCCAGCTGATTAAGAGAAACCCTCCTGTCAAAATTTAAATGACTCACAATTTTTGCACTGCACAGAGAATGTTTTAATTTACATAATTATACCTGTATAAACTATGCACTGACTGGTTCCCAATCTCGAGTTCACTCTAATGTCTCCCTAAGGGAAAGGTGTCACATGTGACGAGAAACAGTTTATGAGTCTGCAAATGTGAAGGGCAAGAACAAAGAGCCAAATCACTTGCCCTTCTTACAACAAGGAATCCTACTAACTGCAACACCCTCATCAAGCATGAGCACCAATTATTTGGTGAAATGTGAAACAGCTAGCAGTGCCACCAACACAGACACCAAAGTCTACTTTTTAGGTTTTAAACGTTGTGATTGGAATATTAACGACAACTAGTATTACCTGCAGCTACTATTACAATGTCAGCGAGTTGTGTATGGATCTTGAGCTGCTCTTTCGGTGTGTATCTGTGAGTAATGGTCACAGTAGCATCACCTGAAATGTAAGAGATTATCAATTAATTGTCACATATAAAATGCCTGTATAGCATTTACTTTCAGGTGCAAATGACTTCGGTACATTAACAACAGTACAGATGATCATCAGATTTGTCTTGGGATGCATCATTTATTTCAGCATAGGCAGAACGCTCACAACACTTGCTGTTCACACATATAAAAAAACATTTATTCTTAAAAATTCTCACAGGATGAATTCATTTATACACTGTGGACTTATTCCTTCCTCAGCTTCATTATGTTTAGTGGAATTACACAGGGCAAACCCAGCATGGAATCCAGCGTCTACCTTATTAAGCAAAATTTGTATAGTGTGCCATAAGACTCACTTGTTTGTCACAAACTAAAGCTTCAAGTACAAGATCACCACGTTTGGATCTCTGTCCTCAACCACGTTTGTCATTCATCTGTCCTGAAGCTCCCTAGATGCTTCCTTTGACATTCTGTTGTGTAACGGGAAGGAAGACCAAAGTCTTCCCTGCACCTATGACCGAACTTTGTAACAGCGTTTCCCTCGAGTCAAAGTTTGGTCTTTGGCCCATGTTTTTGACAGATTTTGAGTGCTCAAGGAATAATTGGTAATTCAAGTTCAGTGAGGTGACACTATTTCTCACTGATATTCCCTCTCTCAAGAATTAACACAGCCGATAATCCGGCCAACAACAGGAGATGACAGCTGAGGCTCTTGTCTCTGTAGGGCCTGATTGCGTAGGGAACGAGTCTAGTAGCTACGACAAGGACGCTCCCGGGCCAAGGGTCTTAGCTTAGAAACCCTGCAGACCAATAATCGCATGCAAGGGTCAGACAGCAAAATCCCTCTTTTCACTGGAACGCTACAAGATTTCAAAGAGAGGCATTCTTGAACTTACATGTGGAACACAATCAACAGCAGGATCAGCATTTATAAAATTCCAATTGGATGGATCTGTGAAGGCTTATCACCATAACCACTTAAGGAATCAATACATCCATTGCATATATTCTTCCACACACTCAAAGCATTCCAAGTCATCACTTCTATATAGCTCAAATGCAGCAACAGGAATGGAAAAGACTAGACAAAGAGGTGCTCAGTTTTTTGCAGGTGTCTTACCATCTCTTGTATCTCCTGATAAAACAAAAATAGCTGAACCCTTACTTCACACCAGAGCAGGAAGTGTTTGAAGTTATCACAAATACAAGCACATATCCTTTTGGGTAAACTCAAAAGATCCGGGGCCTGCTCCTGCATGTATCCACATTTCTTGGCAAGAAGCTACAAAGAAACCCTCCTAGTAAGGCATGAAAAACCTTGTGCTGTTTGATGGAGATACCGAGGAGAGACCACTACACACAGAACAAACTGTCATGGAGATAGGGACTAAAGTCTCATACTGCATCCAACAGCAAGTGTGGTGATCCCTCAAGGACTACCCAAGAAAACAGCAAAGGTAACAGCTATCAGAAGAGACTCCTCCCAACACTCTCCCTGTCAACTATTCGTACCGCACAGTGTTCAGGTGTTACAATCCCCCATCTCCACCTTCCACCCATCGCAGACTCCCAAGCCACATTATTAACCATTAAACTAAAAGTTTTTGCCATCTCAGACATTACCACCACATCTGCTTCCTCTGGAATGTGTCTGACTGATCTAATCTGTGTCTCTCATCTCATTAACTCTCTTCCTCAAGCATCTCATCTTCATGCCGTCTGTGCTCTGACTTCTCTGCTCCTTCCCCTCATCTTTGATCCCTCTTCTCCTTCAGTCTCTATAGTGTATATCATCTCCTCAAAGAGAAGCAGATCAAGACATTTTGAGATAATGAGAACAGAAAAGTACAGATGTGCATAAGCAACTCCAAAAGGGGAATTGCCAGAAGTTAAAGTCTCTCACCAACTTTCTGTAACTTCCCATGCATTTAACTGCATCAAGGGCTTAGAGAGGTAACTGTCTTAAAAACATCCCTGCAGTAACCCTTCTTGTGATAGCAACGTCCCGGCCAGTACATAAAGCCTGCATGTCAAAATCCCTGCAGCTTTCTTCCTTGAATAGCTTTGGGATAATGAAATAACAACTCATACAGACAAAACAATTGGAACAGTATCGAAGTGTTACTCATTGATACTCCTCATTTTGCCAGCCTAAAGCAGCATGTCTCCAGCTGCTGATACATTTGTGTGTAGGCCGCACATATACTCTTTTGAGTGAGCAGCATACAGGCTGTGTAGATGCTTAGAGATTTCCTTCTTTGGAGGCCTCATTCTCCAAACATAATAACAGCAAATCACTTTTCTCCTTGCAGAAGAACCATGCCTATTCTTTGATGTGACACACTTTCCTTTTCCTTGGCTGACGCTCTATCAATCACACTAAAACTTAGGGATTCTCTGAAGGGCTACCCTCCACACATGTAAGGCAAACAGACTTATCACAGGATTCTGGAAAGAAAGGCTTGAATAAAATAGAGGCGTCTTCTGATACCTATTTTAATCAAAAGAAAAAGCATGTCTTGCCCAAAATCACAATAATTACTTCAAAAAATATATACATAATGAGATTCTTTTGACCTCTCATCCTGTCCTCAGCAGAGAGGCTGAGAAAAACCAATGGATAAAATCCAAAGTTACAAATATTCACACCTTCTGAGAAATAAAATCAGTGCTATTTTCCCATCAGGATTTTAGTGAGGAACGTGTCTGTAGTCAGCTCCTAAAACCACGTAATTTCTTTCACTACCAAAAAGGAAAGGAGAAGGGAAAAAAAAAAGGAAAGAAAAGAAAAAAAAAGCTCCTTCAGAATAGCAATCCAGAAGCTTACAGACACCTCAGAAAGGGTAGGTTTTCCACTTCTTTGTGATCATGACAAAACAGAAAACAAACAACTATTTTTACACTGCTACTTCTGCTGAAAGAGGAGGAATATATAGTTAGCTATTAAGATTTTAAGATTCTGCATGATACTGCTGAGTCAATTCACTAGCTTATAAAGTAGAGATAGTCTCTTGACCTGCCTACACAAAACACAACTTGTTTTTGTAAGGCTTCAGATAGTTTTCCTATCTGATCAGATATTGCCACCTGCAGGACATCACAATTTCTACATACAAGACATTACAGATGGAAACATACCCCAGCTTTCCAGTTTTGTTCATAATCTGTAAAAAACCAACTAAAAGCTACAACAAAAACAAAGAAAAATAATACTATCACACACACACTTTGCATCACTTCTCAATAAAAATTATTTAATCACATCAGCCCAATTGCTAATAAAACCCTATCCTGACTGATACAACCTGAGAAAGTTCTTTTTCAGCACTTAACTGTAAGTCTTGTCTGGTCCCCATCCTCCTGAATAAAAAAAACCATAGAAGAATAAACAAAGCTTCCAATTCATTTGTATTAAGAGGTTACAATTGTTCTAAACATGTACTTATGAAGAAAGCCTGGCTTTGTTAGGAAAAAAATAAAATTAGCAACTCCGACTTGCGAGCGATTTTCAACTCCAAAACACACTTCATCTAGAAACCTAACACACTTGCTAAAGCTACCTCATCTTGTATCCCGACAGATGTCTCTGATCCTAAGGCACAAATTTTGCCCTGCTATTAGCCTCCAAGAAAACAGGTGGAAAGGATTATTCCATTCAAGCTATTATTTTTATTATATTTACATTTCCAATCTTTCTTTTTGCTCCACTTCCTTGATCTCATTATACTTTAGCTCTATGCGTTCTCTTTCACTGTCTATCTCAGCTTTATCGCAACTGCCTTCAATTTCTTCTCTGTCACGATACATCCAGAAATTCTGATAGCCATTGAGGTAAAGCTGAAACCACCACCTAGCCCACCTTCCCTTCCACACGCCAACCAGGCCGGCCTCTTTTGCTCCGAGCAGAAGGAGAGAATAAAGCTAACTGCAGAAGACCAACCACGTCTTCAAGGACAGCCCAATCTGTGAGTCAAGGATGAAAACTATACTAGACTACCCCAACTACAAAAGCCTTTATCACCACGTACATGACAAATACATACTTAATGTTAATTTATTGTGAAAGAAGTAGAAATGTTCTTTTGTTTTCTCATTGCCAGCTGCTTTATACTGTATATTACCACTTGGCAGGCTAGAAACAAGAAAAACTACATTAAAAATAAATCCATTTCTTTGGAAGAAGCAAAGATACCTTCAATGATTTAACTTTGTACATCTAGATTCCAGTGTCACTGTCAGTAATGGAATATCCACATGTTTTTCTGTCCCTACATAGAATACTTGACATACATAGCATCAATGGCAATGCCAGTAAATAGGGCTGCCAGAGAAGTAATGTGTAATATGGAATCAGAACATAGGCAGATGACCGTGAAGCACAACAAACTTAGTTCGTAGGCCAACAAACTCATGGATTAGCCCACCAAAACAAGTCATACTACCAGGCAATCAAATAAGAACTACGAACCCAGGATGCAAGTGAACAAAACTGAGCCACGGATCCACCTAACTCAAAAGCTGAAAGCTACAAAACAGTATTTAGTTACAGCTAAAAAAACATCCACGCAACTACTATGGGTTTTGTAACAAGCTGCTGAAAGAATCACGGGTCACTAAGTCTTCTCATTTCCAACTGAGAAACATGCAAGTAGTATGCAACATAACACTGTGTTGTATAAAGCCTATTTCAAACACCAAACTGCAGTGCCAGTAATATATATATAACCAGATATTTGCAGCAAACGGCAAAAATGCTACTAATTTTCATGGGAATGGGGATGAGACCAGAACTAAGCACTGATGGTAATTACAATTCAAACACTGAGAGAAGTTTCAAATAGCAACTTTCCCACAGAGGCTGAATGGAAAAACCAACTCTATGATTAGTAAGAAGCTTTAAGTGTTTTATTATATTAATAACAGATTTCACTCCACTCCTATTAAATATGCCTGGGATTAAACATTCATGTTTACTTCATTTGCGCACACCACCTTGGCAGTTTCTAACATCAAAATGAAGTTGCAAAAGGACAGTATTCTGTTTAAATTATATTTGTTTTTCTTTCTACAGCACAATTATAGCAGCATATGCATGCTTCTGTAATTAGAATTACTTAAAAATATTTCCATTACAAACCCCAATTTCCAGGGGGATATAAACTGCACTGCAGAAAAATCCCCCAGGCCAACACGTAATATCATAGAGCTTACACTGAAAAGTTACTTTGTTGGTCATTTGGATATTTTCATAATCACCACCTAACTAACATAGCACAACACAGGAATCGTGTCATTTTTTAAAAATATATATGCATATATGTACATGTGTATATATTACGTGTGTGTGCATGCACATGTATGAAAAACTTGAAATTAATATTACATAAGGATGAGGATAGGGCATATAGCTATATTACTTTGTATAAACATCACATGAACCTCTGCAGCTCTTTAAGCTCACACCATCAGGTATTATCCTCAACGTTCAGTGCTAACCATGTTTAAGCAGTAGCTGTTTCAAATGGAGGACAAAATGGTGACATAACACCAGATACAGTCGAGTCCAGAAAGTTTTCCCTGAGAATACAACAGGAAATATATTAGCAAATTTATTTCCTTGCTCTGGTTGCAAATGTTGTACAAGACACAAAAGCTTTCTTTTTATCTGAATCCTCTCGTCAGCTTTATATTAATGATTTCACAAATGGAAACATTAAAACAACATTCATGGACTTACCTCCAGGCCTTTCATGCCCTCCATCAGTATGTAAAAGCATTGAAATAGGCATTCCAACATTCTTAGATCTTCCTGCCACAACAACATTTTTTCCAAATGTTTGTATTCCTTACAGAAAAAAAAAAAAAAAAAAGGAAAAAAACCCACTATCAAAAAGAAATTATATTCCACTGTGTTGATATACCTAAACCCTTATTCTCAATCCCCAAGATGTAATTATTTGCTGTTGTGGACTGCTGACATGAACATGACTTGAAAATCCACAAGGCTGAACTTGAGGGATGAATCCACAAAACAACTTTCAGCTTTCACCTTAAGAGAATCAAAACTGGCAACTTAGTCAGATTACCTGAATCACCCTTTGGAGGGACTTAATTTCTCTTCTCTGACCACAAAGGGAAATGGAAGCTCTTATGTCTACCAATAAGAACATGTATATTATACTTACAAAATGACAACTATTGAACACGTTTGCATTCTTTTCCCCGTCTAATAATGAATGCAATGTTCCCGGTTTTGTTCTTGTTTCCTCCCCTTCCCCCACAAGAACTTACGCATTCAAATCTTCTATTTGATAAATAATAAGGAAGTCAGCAATATAACAGAAAGTTCCTTGCAACATTATAAAATGCCTAAAATAAGTTATCGAAGTGTTTCACTAAGTATTCTACATGGACTACTGTCTACACTTAATTAATAGTTATGCTGCTGGCAAAAGATCTCATCTATTTGGCACCTCCTTATTATTTAGATTAATCTTCTAAATGTTTGTTCTTCAATCAGCCCAATACATTTAGATAACCTACACCTTTTAACTCACACCTGACTTAATCTTTCATTCGTCTTCCGAGATAAAAAGAGTTTCAAGACAGTTCAGTTTCTTACCTGTCCGTTTTATAATTTCCCACACGGCAGCAGCAGTGGCAGGTATTATAGAAGGCTGATCAAGACACAGGCGTCCAATATTCATAACATGAAATCCATCCACATCCTTTTCAGGTGCGATAGCATTACAAACTGTTCGTTCATCTATGTGATCTAGAAAACATATTGCTTTCAAATTACAGTTCTTCCGCTTGTCAGGTGTCATCAATACTATCTGAATAATTACACGAACACACAAGTTTGGTCTAGCTAGGGTAATTCTTATTATTCATTATGAATAAACTACACTCCCCCTCTAAAGGCAACAGTTACAATTTCACCTTTTAAAGTCATCTACTGAAAATTAAATGATTCATTTTGTGACACTGCTAATACAACAGATTCAGCCAAAATATGAGAGGCTGATACTCAGCTGAGAATGACAACTTAGTAACTATAAAAATAAATGTTTAAGCAAGACACTTCAGAGTCACATCTGCATTCTGGAAGTGTTAATTATCAAGTGGCTCAAAAAAAAAAAAAAGAATCATAGGAGAAAAGTTATTGTGCACGTTACCTGTCTCTAAGATCACAAAGGATACACAACCTAAGTTTTAAACAAATGTACCGAAACCCTAAGCTAAAATAACTTTGCAGGTCTAGCTTTTATTTTCCATTTTACAACAACACAACTGGTTTTAGTAATTTGCTAATCATTAGGACCAAAACATAGCCTACTTCACTGGAAAACTGTGAGAATGCATAAAATTGTTTAATATTGATGAGCTCAAAACACTAAGTATGGCTTAAATGAAGATACCTGCACATAATTTACTATTCTTATCTATTCATAATGAACATTTTTCATATGCACTATTGATGTAGGATAGGTTTGCAACTGCTTAAAGCTTATACTGCATTAACATTGGTACTGATTATGAAAAAAAATATGCGTTAGCCAGTCCTACCT
Source organism: Polyboroides typus (assembly GCA_026937515.1). NCBI lineage: Eukaryota > Metazoa > Chordata > Aves > Accipitriformes > Accipitridae > Polyboroides > Polyboroides typus. The sequence continues at coordinate 35,420,779 of JANZLO010000007.1, read as the reverse complement.
CTGCAGAGTTACAAACCCAAGTATAAAGCTTGCATACGTAAAGATGCTCCAGAGGCACAGCTCTGCAAAATGTTCCCATACTGACCCAGAAAGCAAACTTTGTTTAATAAATGTATTTACCCAGTGGTACCTCAGTCACGATTTTAGAATCATAGAATAGTTTGGGTTAGAAGGGACCTTTAAAAGTCATCTAGTCCAACCGCCCTGCAACGAGCAGGGACATTTTAGTCTATTGCTTCATTGTTTAATGATGTCCCACACTGCTTCCAGGATTACTCTTCCAGCTTTACTTCCACCTCAGAACAATTTTTTTTTTTTGCATCTTTTCTATAATGATACAATGCCCATTCTAGGCTAGATCCGTAACAGAACTTTGCGACTGTGAGGCAAAATATCCCCATGTCCAACTCAGGGAGCGTAATGGGATGTTTAAAAAAGCCAAATAAAGGGAAATGAGTGTAGAATACAAAATTCAGACATTCCCAACAAAACTATTTTATAGACATATATAGGATGTTTGAATTTAGTAGTCAACTAGCTCTAGTTAGGTATTTTGTGATTTTGCATTAGAAACAGCCAGCTAATTAAAAGATATCATGAATGTTATAAAACGTAAAAATTGGTAATCTCGTTAAAAGCTTTTCAATTAAAAAAACCCCTAGAGTTAAACCGGACTGTTATGATTTACAATTCAATTCTCCATTTTCTGATGGGAGGAAGTTTCCTTCTGAATCCTAATGAGAAATGTCTGTGGAAATTAACACATTACGTACATTGATGAAAGAGTCTCTTATAAATCAAACTAGCCTAATCCAGACTAGAGGCAACCGTAATCTTGTTTTTATGTCAACTTGGGGAATAAAAAAAAACAAGTAAGAAAGAAATTTGGAGTAACCTACTAAACAGTTTTTGCAAAAGAAAACTTGTTAACCTTAGGCAAGGTAGTTGCTCATGAAACAAAAACTTGGCAGCCTTGCTTTTCCTTGCGCCTGGGATAGGACAGAACACTGCTCTGACAAACACCTCCTCACTACTGTCTGTTTTCAGCTTCTCAGAAATAGACAGATAATACATACATGTATGTAAAAAGGTAAGAAATTATGCTTCACATGGGTTTCCCCCCCCACTCCCTCAAAACTGATTGGCAGAATTTCAGAAAAGGGTACATAGTACCAGGAATAAATGCAGCTGCATAGCTGGGGACAAGTAGGCTGACATGGGTCTGAGAAAAGAGGATGTGGACACCTTCCATTCCTCATGGGAGACACTGCTAAAATGCTATCTTGGGCAGGGCATGCCCAAACAAACAAAACCAATTCAGACTATACTGTATAGACAGTTACTATGTTACTTAATGAGTAGATTTTATTTGCCTTAAATAATGTATTGTCCTGCTTTGTTTCCCCTTGACTGCAGACAGCCTCATGTATTTCCAGAGGAACAAAATCATTTCTTAAGTACGTTACTGTCAGTCTCATAGAACACGCTTAGCCTCTTCTCAACTGATATTCATACAACTTACTTGCTGACCTTCCAAGCTACTCTCCATGCCAAGTTCCCCTCTGCACCCACCCCTTCACTTGTTAACCAAACTTGCAAGATGACACCAGGCATCACTTGCCTAGCTACTCTGACATGCACACAGAGAAACTCTGATTTACACAATAAACAACATGTGCCTCTAATGTTGACATATGAAAAACAAAGATTGGTTTTCAAAAGGGAAGACTGATGAAAATAAAAATGTAGCACAAAAGCGATTTGAAAACATACGATACGGCTCAAGAAATACAGACACGGAGCAAAGAGGAAGCGGTTCAGCAGCAGCAACGAGCTCCCTGGAAATAATTTTGAGAAGCTACACTGAGACACTGCTATGATTTTAACAGTCAGTTCCACCAAAACAGGCCACACTTAGGCTGGCACGGTCTTTCACAACAGAGGGACATCAGGTTTGTATTCATTTGTCTCGTACTTCTTTGCTGCTCTACAACTAAGAAAAATTT
>JANZLO010000007.1:35405889-35418673 GCA_026937515.1 Polyboroides typus | reverse complement strand
AGTTTTTCATATTCTATCTCAAATAAATGTCTAATATTTCATAGCCATCTTCCAGGCAATTTAAAAAAGATACAGGAAACTCTCCACAAAACCATTACCACATCATAAGTAATGCACTCAAAAGGTGCACAGAAAGGAAGTTTTCCTCGGGCAAAGATGACAATCCTCAAAGTTAAGTTGCTCCAGCTCACAAAAGTGAACGAGAATAAAGCTATTTTTTGCTTCTATTTTTATCCCAAGGTTGATCAAAAGCCACAACTGTGTGTGGTTTACTGAAAAAAAACCCAAAACCCCACACAACAACCTCAACTCTGGAATAAGCAGCCTCAGCTGCTAAAGTTTTCACAACTTCTAGGCCTTGTCTCCTTCCATTACAATGCATATCAGAAGAATTTTGGAGAATGAGCTAACTTAGCTTTCTGCCCTTCTGTTTCTGAAGTTCTTTTCGGAGAAAAAAATAATACAGGAATCAGAGTTATATCTGACATGTATTATGGAAAGAACTTCCTGAACATTTTCAGTTCATGATAACTTGCATATTTAACCTTACTATGCAGACAATGCAATATTGTAAAAGTTCTGCTATTGATTAAATTACTCTTAAGGTTTTTACTACGGCAGGCAACAGCCAGGCCTCAAACTAGCAATTTTTATAGGTTAGCGGAAGGTTAATTAGTCTTCATGCAGTTACTGTGACAGACATACCGTAGTTCTTGAGAGGGATCTTCAACCAATTACTTAAGGGCTTAAACATTGAAGTGTACTAGCATCAGACATTTGAATTGACACAACCAGAATTATCTTCAGGGTTTTTTTTCTTTTCAAATGTTGAAGAGGTTTAAATTCACTAAGTTTCAAGACTCAAGACTGTTGTTAAACTACGTATGGATGAAGGTAGACAGCTCAAAAGAAGACTGTAATGACCCGATATCCTCATTAAAAAATGCATCTTTGCAAGCGGTACCCCACAATTTTACCGAGTACCCACACAAGTAAGACAAGTGACAAATGACACCTCCCATTGCTGGGGAACACAACAGTGGATTGGGAGTCCAATGGATGAGTTGGTTTCCCTTGCTACACGCTTCAGACAGAAAGATTTCCATCCCTAGGCTGTCAGCGCTCCATCTTTTGCATGAATTCTTACTACTGCAATGGAAATTTGTTCCATTACCTGTTTCCTCTAATCTGTTCTTAGTGGGACAGATGTTGGTTCAAAGTAAACCGACCACATTCCATCAGCTCCCAGAGTTCCTTACTCTGTGTCCAACATTGCAGCCTCCTTACTTGTGTTATACTTCCACCTTGTGGCCAATTTTTTTCAACAAGTAGCCGATTTCAGTTAGCTTTCATACAATATGAAGCGCGTAACTTCCTAACCTCAAACGCCAATGTTTGTTACAAATACAAACAAAACACCTCTTCCTGTGTAACACTCAGAACCTGCCCCAATTTTTTATGTTTTGTAAATATGAAAAAAAAGCAGCGAGAACTGTCTGAAAGTGGAGACCAAGACTAGGAATAAGAGTGGAAATGAAGAGCTTACCTAGAAACAAAGCTTCAGCTTCACCATTGTCAGAGATACTTATGAACAGTAACCCCTGGGGTCCCAGCTAGTGCTAGAAACCGTGCCTATACATGCCAAAAAGACAGCTCTAGCCCTTCAGAGAGCATACAGTAGAAACGTATGATAAAAGGCAACACTTGGAAACACACGAGACAGGGGAAACGCAAAATGCCAACCAATTTATTACAATGACTTCAGTAATTTAGGTGCCGCTCCATTAGGAAGCATACAGTGGTTTAACTAAGTTGACTTATGTAGATTTAGATAAAACCTGCAAGTTTTACCACTGCCAAAATACCATTTTGCCAGCTACTGTGAAGTGATATTTTAGTGAGATTTTATTACAAATTAGGAGAAGGGAAATAAAAACAAAGAATATAGTAGAAGCTTTTAGGACCTTAGCACAAAGTTCACCTGGAACATTAGGGACAGCACAGAAAACACGAGCAAACGTTTACAGCAAAACCTGGAATCACTGTGAGAAAGGCCATAGCGTCATCTGCTAGATAGCATAACTTGGCATAATATAGGTGATAAAAATAAGGCAAAGGCCTTGGAGTTCAAGACAAAATAGTGCAACACGTTAAAAAACAAACAAGAGAAATAAGCTGGATAAAGTGCGTGTGGAGGGAAATTCCTTGAAATAGCATTCTGACTGAACTTTAAAAAAAGGCAGGGTTGACAATATGAAATGATTCTCACAATTTAATTTGCTTTTTTGTTTAAGATAAACTGCAGGCTAGTATACAACAAAAAAATTAACATCTGAACTAATCCTTCATTATACATGTCCTCTTTCAAGAGCTTTTTATGTCACTAAGATACACTCGCAACCCACAATTGTCAAACTCTTACCTCTTACATTGACTGTATATGAGGAGCGAGACAAAAGATTTCACTCACCTGGGAGAGGTAGCTGAACTAATACACCACTAACTGTTGAATCCTTGTTGAGTTTTACCGTCATATCTAAGAGTTCTTCCTGAGAAACGTCTTTAGGCCTCAGTATGACCTCACTAGACATGCCTGAGAAAAAACAAAAACAGAAGACACATATTAGTACCAGGAAATTTATCTACAGACAGCTGAGTCATTTCATCTAAAAATCTGTCCGATGCTTAACAAGTGTCTTAAATAACCATAGAGGACTTGCTAAAAATTCTGCTTTCGCTGTCTGGTCTTTAATGCTGTATTTCTAGATGTCAAGTACAATCTTCCAATGAAACATACAGTAAAAAAAAAAAAAAAAAAAAATTCTGAAGTTGGACACAGTAGCTCCAAAATGAAACAACAGTTTACAAATATTAAGAAAATAAAGTATGTAACTTTTCTACAAATGTGCTCTTGAGAATTACAATTAAAACTGAACAGATAAAGCTACGCTAGCATTACTGGCATTTTATCTGATAGCTTTTCTACTTCTGTGGGACAAAAGTTGTTATTAGAAAAGAAAATTTTTCAAGTTACTTCACAAGATTGCAGTTTCACTAATAGCAACAACATTGAAGTTCCTTGGTTAGGCTATGATACTCTTTCATTTGGAGATGAGATGTTGTAGTGACTGGGCTTTATCCCAGGTAATCAGTCACTTAGCTTTTCTGTTCGATTTCATTATGTCTAAAATTTTGCCCTTCATATTCAGAGCTGTGAAGCCCTGGTTTTGCATTGGCTTGCCTGGCTCTACTGTGGACCTGAAGCATCCAACAGGACAGACATTTCCATGAGATACAGCAGATGCACATGAAGATTGGCATTATGAACAAAAAGGCTCTTCTCAGTATCTTCCTGTGAAACTGGTTACTTAATCACTGTTGTCATCAATTCCGGGGTAGTAGGGTTGGCTACCACAGTTGGAGGTGGGCTGAAAAACCCACATATAAAAGAAGGCATCTAACAGGTACTGAGGAGGCAAGCTCTTAAGCAAATATTTCACATACAAAAATAATCAAAGTGTCTTGCAGAAACAACTAAAAACTGACATAATTTCTCTCTGATTACCTTTATTCACCAAGCATCTCAAAGCCAGTTAAGACATTTAACTGACAAAAAACTTCCCCAGTGTTCTCCTTTAGTTTCCAGTTTCTAATGGTACGGGTGCAAACTGTTTCCTAACAACATTTTAAGATACAGAACTGAACTGAGGGCTACCATTCACGCGCTGTTAGAACTACTTTCTTCACATGTCAATGCAACTTCTTTTCTTTAGGTTCACCAGAGAAGATGAGGAAGAAAACAGTGCAAAATTAATTTAAGATATAAAGGGAGTTCCCCCTCCTGCTTTTTTAAATTTTTTGTTTTTAAGTAACAGTATCATCTTAAGTAATAGCTTACCAAAGGATCATTTATATTACATAACACATACCTACAGCTGCAGCTGCTTTTATCTTGTTTCTGACATAGATATGACTAGCCGGATTGTCTCCTACTAATATGACACTGAGATGAGGTCTCTTGTTTCCAAAGGATATCCACGATTCTACATCCCTTTGAACTTCTTTCAAAACTTGTTTAGCAAGCTTTGTCCCTGAGATAATGGTTGCTTCATCACTATAAAGACAAAAAGATATACAATATTTAGGTCTATTATTTCATAAACAAGACACTTTTAAGTGTGTGATCTACCATGTTAAACACTTGCAAATGCTTTGATTAGTTAATTTGCTAGTATTTCAAATATTACTTGAAAAACACTAATGCACTACAAACGCACCCGGGGAAAGAAGTGTTTCCCCACTCCCTTATTTGAAGAGCAGGAATGTGCCATCAGTGCATACGGAAGAGGAGCTCACCTGCCACACCCCACCTTCCCAACACATGTAGACAGCCAGGTTGAACGTATCTATGAACTCCTGCATTTGGGAACAGAACATGAGAACATTCTTACGTCCTGAAGTTTTTTTGTTTTAAGGAATTTTTACCCGCCACCCTTCCCAAATTTCCTTCAAAAATCTATTTGACATGGGATTATTCACACTATTCTTTTGTCCGACCCTAGATGATACTATTTCTCAGCTTTCTTAGGACTTAACTCATTAAGCCAGTGGCAACTAACTCAGGAGCTTCTGTCATGCCCTCCCCACTTCTGTCCTTTCAATCCCCTGTCCTTCCAGTAACTTCGCTCTGCCCCTCAACCAGCACTACAACTGACAAACACCCTCCTTGGGTAAAGGGCCCACAACCATTGCCCTACCCACGTAGAAAAGCAGAGGAAAACTGATAAAGTCTTGTGCCTTGAACTTGTCCCAGAAATCCTCGGCCCCACTCTTTCCCTCTACGTTTCTGTGATCATCACCCCAGCAAAGGGTGCGGAACCCACACACACCCCTCACCAACCTGCAACAAACAAGAAACCTCTGGCACGTGTAAGTTCCGGATGCTAAAAGGTTAATTCCTTTTGTAGCAGATAAGCAGCCTTTAAATACTAACTTTATTGCTTGGTGGTGGTGGTGCTCAGAGGGGAGAAAGCAGGAAGAGAGAGAAAGCTGTAGAGCAAGAAACTGTACCACTGATCTGGTTTAAAACATGGTACTCTACAAGATTCTAACCCATAACCTTAAGCAGCCAAAAAAAGTGAGTTGCATTTTACTAATTTCAGAAATTTGTGCAATTTCAATTGTTCTCAGTAAATCTTCATGATCAAAAAAGCTAAATGCACAAGGGTGTGGAAGAAGGAAGGTAGGCGGGGGAACAGCAGTGGCAACAATGACACCACGCAGGAGAGGACGACCACAAGACCACCCAAAATCACAGACTATCTGGTCTTTATATAAAGAAATCATCCAAACTTTACCTCTATATCTGACTGATAGATGAAGAAATCCAGTGTACATTTTAGGTCACTGAAGAACGGTTCTATGAGGACTCTGCTACATAGGGAAGTGCAAGATACCTGAAAATACATTTTTCTGGATTGGAAATAACAGTATCAAACTCTCTAACTTCTACTATTCCTCAACCCCTTCAAAAAAATGAACAACTTGTAAGTAGTAACATGACAACCCCCAAAATGTATTTTTAAACACAGTTTATTTCAAACGGCATACGAGGCAAACCTTAACAGCCCTCAAGAGGCACCGCAGAATGGAAAGGAAGCTGAATTCCTTACTTAATCTTACAAGCCCTATCCTCACCCCTGAATGACACTTTGGTGATGATAATATTAAGACTTACCCTTTGGTAAAGCTCTTAATGTCTTTTATCCACTTCCCGTGCTCACCTCACCAGCTAACTGCACAAAGATCAAGTGCATCTAGACTGCACAGCACTTCCTTAAGTACTATTTCATTCAGATCTTCCAAGTGTCAGCTTTATCTTACCTTGGTTGTTCTCCTGGTCTCCAGAGTCTTCTCCATCTTCCTGCCTGTCTGCTCACTATGAGCAAACATAGGTGCTCCTCACCTTGTACGTGTCAACGGGACATATTCCACCACAGTTGAAGCTTTTATCTACACTACCTCCTTCACTAACTGAATCTCTCATCTTCTCAAAGAAACTTCAAGAACCCTAACATGATACATACATATAGTTAACACTCTTTCTTGGCACAATCATCTGATATTATAACAAGAAAGTAAATACTGTTCTATCTGTAAAAATGCAGTAAAATAACACCAACTCCCCAGAAGCAGAACTGCCAAGACAGACACAAAGTTAAAGTCGCTAGTGGACAAGTTTACTCCTCTCCTAATGAGCAGAACTGTGCGGCACTAAGAAAAAACACACTCCTGATTCATCAACTCCTAACCAAAGACTGTCGACTGACTACTTGATCTTACTTACTAGAAAGCGAGCCTAAGTAGGAGAGGGTTTCCCCTCCGCAAACATCCTACACTTCCTTCTTTGAGATGAAAAGCTTTACATGTGTACACACATACATGCACACAGATTGTAACCCCTGCTTTGAATTGAATAAATTAATTCAACATGACAACCATTTATAACTGGCATAGTTTAGCAAGGACTCCAGATGAGCGATAATGACAGCAAGAAGATGTCATTATAACTTTAAAATAAAGAATAAAAAAATCACACTGCCTAGTATTAAAAAAAGAAAGAAAAACGAACACACTCTTCTGAGAGCTATTTATCCAAGTGTTTGTCAGGAAAGAAAAATATTAGAAGCATAGTTGGCACACAACACATGAATACCTTGTTTCCTTCATCTTAACACCAGCCTTAGTTCCTTCCCAAACACAAGTTTCTGTACTGTTTAACTTAAATATGTATATAAAGAAAAATAATTAAGCCAACAGATGTGGTTTTATTCTTTTCCTGTATGGCCTGCTCTGTATGTGCTCATTTTCATAGATGTCTCTCTCCCATCTTCATTATTTATGTTTTAGCTATACATGCCTCTGGCACAAGACACTTCTTTCCATGTACTCATTATGCCAAACAAATAATGAATGCTCACCTCCGTAGCAATGCCATAGAGATTTAAGAATACAAGGATTTAACAATATTTTGGTGCCAAAAAGTACTTTCAATCCATATGAATGTGTATCGCATGTCTATGCTATTTTTACTCTAAATGTGTTGCCAAAGGCTAAGTTTTCCTAACCTTTAAGAAAACAATTTTAAGTGTGTGCCTCTTCCTTAACATCTAGCCACAGACTCATTAAGTTCTCAAGATCTGTCCTCGCTCACATCTGACCATTCTCACTCCATCACACTCAATCTTCTCAGTCATCCAAGGATTAAAACCAAAGCAAATTAACAGAAAAACAGTGCTAAAAAGGCAAAACCACACACACACAAATATAGAAGAGAAAAAACCTTTCACACACACATTGTAAGCTAGGACAAAACGCATGTAATATATCCTAGCCAGGAGGCACTGTGATAAGGCTCTTCCAACACCTGGATCTTTCTGAAGACAACAAACAGCAAGTTCTACAAGCCTGAGCAAACATCAATTGTAAAAGACAAAAAACTTGCCTGAAAAGAGAAGTTTTTCAAGTTAAGACTACTCTGAAAAATTAATACTCTAGGGCAGCCCAGGTATAGAAGATCAAAACGATTCCAGGTTAGTTCACATATGCAGAAGAAAACAAGTACAATTATACCTTAGCAAGAAGTTATGGGATGGGCCTACTTTAAAAAAGCTACCCTCTTCTGGCATTACAACAGCTAAACAGATACTTGGAGGAGATTAAGAAAGGTATCAATGCAAAGAGCAGTTCTATTTTTCAATTCGTAACTTAAAGGTGCTGGGAAGGGAGATGGTAAATAGCATGCACATTTATGGCAAATGTTTATGAAAACGACTCCAGGTGTCAAGGAGAATCTCAATGAAGACAAAGTACAGGGAAAAGAAATCTTCAGGTAAAACTTTCCGCCTTTGCTCTGGAGACTGACCGTGAACCACAGAGCAACTGAAATTATCAAATAATCGGAAAATTGAGTGTGAAAGCTCAGCTTTGTATCTTACAGAGTTACAGGTAAAGAGCCTGTCAAGTCACAGATGCACTGTTCTCTCTTTTAAGGAAGGAAAGAACAGCAAATCTCGTGACTTCCTCACACCCCATAGATTTTACAATTTATTTAAGGCAAGAAAACTTCCTCCCCATCATCTGATCATAGCTGATGATCACACACCTTCTTGAGCTGCGTGGGCTCAACCACCCATAGTTTACCTATATCAATACAATGTCACTAATGCAAATCTTTTTTGGAACACAGCTAACAATTTTTATAATGGTTCAGATACCAAGTGTCCCAGTTGTCACGAGTCCCAAGCTATTAAAAGCACTCCACGTATCCACTAGGTTAACTCTGCATTGAAAAATGCCATCACTGTAACCAAGCTGTAAATATCGCTACTGCAAGAACCACCACTTAGGTTGAAATATTCATCATTTCTCACATGTTTCTTAGCAGAAGTTTTCAAATAGAATTGAAAGCTGATGTCACCTTCATATATAGCAAATAGTTTTGCCCTAGATCAGACAGCACCTAAATTTTTACAAGTCCAATGCCAAAACCAAATGTGAAACAAATGTTACGTTACTTAGAATATAAAGATTATTATGTTTTTCTTTTACACAGTTAGATATTCCCCAATTAGCAGCTATCCATGCATTACCATTCTGCTACTCTACTTTATTAAATAATAATAATAATAATAAAAAATAAACACAAATACTTAGTGTTTACACTTAACCATACACGTTACAGTTACACAAATTGAAACCTCAACACTTCAACAGGTAGTACAAGTGAAGACTATCTAGAAATGTCCTAAAAAGTATTATTTCAGTCTTGATGATGATTTATTTCAGCTGGTCATCATTATAGCAAGACAACATACTGTTCTCCCTATGAAAGACTTGAAAAAATTAAATTTAATCACCATAATTAATTACTTTATTCTTACACCTAACGTTTGGCTACTTCGACTTCTATTGCTTGAACTTTGCTTGGCACGTAAAATAAGCAAAGTATGTGATGGTATTTTACCTCTATTTTCTAGGAAGACGGCAGTATTTATTATTCCTCTTGATCATTATTAGTTCTAGTGGGTTTACAATTTCATCTAGAATTTTAAGACAGGGGTACAAATTCAGTGTATCATAGAAACATGCATTACCTATTGTGTAACAGAAGTGTGGTTTTAGTTCCAAAGAAAAACCTCCCTGGGGTTAAAAAAAAAAAAAAGGAAACAAAAAAAGGCCTATGTTTGATTAGGTATTAAGAGAATAAAAGCTTGACATCCTTCAGCAGTAATCTTTTTCTTTGCCTGACTACCCTGAACATCCAGAACTAAAACATTTCAACACTGTCTGCAAATACATATGCTTGAAGCTTTAATATATATCTGTACACAAATGCGTTTAGCATTGATGTTTAATATATATCGAGTCAGTTTGCCATGATGAATGTAGTTCAAAGTCATTTGCAAAAACAATAAAGCATTCTGGATTTACGCTAAAATTGGACTGGTTTTCAAAGTGCTGCAAGTCTGATCAGTTGGGGTTTTTTCTGTACCATATTCTGGGGGATGAACAAGTCCGCACCTAGAACAACATATAGGGAGGAAAAAAAAAAAAAGAAACAACACGCTTTCTAAGACGGTCTACAACCAGTTCTGCATTCTCTCTCTACTATAAGAAACTACACAACTGGAGTAAAATAACCGATGATTAATGTTTTGTCATATTAATAAGATGCTTATTTGTCTGTTTATCGGCATACTCAAACACAAAAAATGTTTAACAATTCAATACATGGGGAAAAGATCTAAAACCCAGCAGACACCATATTTGTTTAAACTTTATAGACACGTGGATGGTAGAACATTGAGGATTTCAAAATATTACTCTAGCAGCTTATGGAAGAAATTCACAGTGTTGAGTTCTGAAACAACTTCTTTCCTGTGCTAGCCTTTAAGATGGAAAAAAACCCTAATCCTAAATGCACAAACAAACTGCCAGGAGCATCATCCCACCCATAACATAGTTCATCCATTTCTGAAGAGAACTCTTTGCTTAAAGATCATATTTGGAAACAGAGAGCTGCTGCCAGCACTTCTGGAAAAAATTAAAACAACTGTTTACACATTTTAACTGCACCCAAAACAACACAGTCTTCTTGCTAATACCTACCAAGTTACTCAAAGAAACTTGTTTAAATGCCAGTGGCTAAAAAGCAGAAAACATTACTGGATTTAGATGCAAATACTAAAAAGGAAACGAATCAGGTGGCAACACATTGTCATTTACCATTCTAAACGGAGAAGCTTCTCATTCTCCCCCTTCCAAGATTATTCTCTACCCTTCATGACTCCAGAAAATACCTTCCCAAAAGTATGAAACCAGTTGCACTAACATCACTTTTTATGTAACATAGCTGATTTATTTTTATGAAGTATATTTCTTCAAGAAACTACTTTCTGGTACATAGTCACCATCTATTCATCCCACATTTTTTAAGTCTCTGGATTTCCTCTACAACCATTAAAGCTTTGAGCGTTTCTCCATATGTGATGCATAAGGTGCTGAGAGTTCACCAGGGAAAGATGAAGCAGCAGCATACACATACACACCTGCTGCACAAAATATACTTAAATTCAGCTCACCTTCCAGTTCTAGCAACCGCCTGAGCAACCAGTTTAAGTAAAACAAAGGTCACCTTGAAAATATCTGTGACTTCCTGAATTCAGCTGTCTTCGATGCATCAACTAGTATTTTCATACACAAAATAAATATCAAGAATACATTACTACAACTCAGTAAACACTATCAAATTTTTATTTGGACCTTCAGAACTCTGTCTCAGCAAAAGCAGCCAGTTATAAAATTAAGTCTCACGGGAGAAAAAAAAAAGGCAAGCTTTAAATACATAGCCAAGGGGAAACTTCCAATACCTCGCCATTTTCCTTAATCGCACTGTAATGCTCTTCAAGGTCTTTTATTTGGATAAACAAATATGTGTATACAATTTTCTTAAGAAAAGAAAATTTTTCACAACTGTCAAATACGTAAATAGCAAATATTATAATATGTTGATGCTTTTGAGGTTTAGAATCTAGATAGTTTAAGTCCTTCAATGGAAATATTATACAAGGACTACATGAAAAAGTAAAGCATCAGCTGTACAGGAAGGTTAAACTGCACCAAGCTATTCAAGACATTCAAATTAAGAAGTGAATTATTATTTTAAAATTTTATCCACACGAAAAACTTGACCAGGTGTAGCGACAGATTTAATATGTGTTACTATGCCATCCTGTCCCACTACCATCCTGCCCACTCACAGATGATCTTATTCTGAACTCTGTCTGAGTTTACCACAGAACAATTCACGTACTGAATCTTTCTTGTTAGTGCATCCAGTGACTTGCAGGACATTACAGAAACAAAGATGTCAGCTGCTAGTTAAGATCAATTTATGCACTAAAAGCCCAAAATCCTATGGGGCATCACAATGGCATCTTCTCAGTTCCATACGTACCACACAAAAACCTCTCTAAAATCATTATTACAGGAGCATCTCCTCTTCGCAGAACTGGAAAAAAACAGTTACTAGCAGCAAAGAACAGAAGTAGGCATGCACTGTTCCAGAAATACAGCTATTTGTGCCAAAACTGGCAGAATTGAATCATCTGTTGTACAGGACATGCAAAATATCTAGGAGGTCAGATGCTTATTTCAATTGCCATAGTACAGCTTACTAATCTTTTCATGTTTAAAAACACAAAGCAAACACCATGCTTTCAGTGTAGGCTACTTACGACCTGCTGAACCAGGCAAACTTTCAGGTCACTATTTAAGACATCTCCAGTATAAATGGAAAGGCTGCCAAGCAAGGGCTCAGCTGAAACCCTCCCATCCACACCCAGACAGGCACTCGTAGTTGCCATGCCACAACACCAACAGAAAAGGCTCAGTCCAGCCAGCACAATAAGCAGGAGTAACAATGTCAGGAGACCCATCCTCACTATGGTAGAGCGTGCCCTGCTTGCCCTAGGGATCCAGGCTTTCAGCCAACACTGGCAGACCCCTGCCCGCTGCAGTGCTATGGGAAACACAGCGCGACCACGTGGGTTTCATTTATTTATTTATTTAAATTATCATTATTTTACTTTTATTTTAGAAACTGTGAGTTTTGTTTTTTTTTTCCAGAACAAAAGCGCACCACAGGATCACAGCACCTGCTGTGGGTTTCATTTATTTATTTATCATTATTTTACTTTTATTTTAGAATTTGTGTTTGTATTTATTTTTTTTTTTCCAGAACAAAAGCACACCACAGGATCACAGCACCTGCCTGGCTGAGGGCCGCGAGATGCGATGGGCTGGGCTGTCATCATCACACGTCCCTTCGTACAAACAGTAACATTCTTTAGCAGCGATTAAAAACACTTGCCTACAAGCCATCGGCGAAAATAATCACGGACGCCAAAAAAATTAAGATATATAGTAAATCTGTGTAAACGAACTGAGAGGCTCTTGACGGCAGCAGGAGCAAACAAATGTTGACTGGCCGCGTTCCCCTCGGGCAGGAGGCGGGAAGGCAGGCCACATTTCAAGGGCTCCCCCATTTCAGGGCACCGGCTAAATCCCCACAGGATCCACGACGCCAGCGCCGCAGCCCTCCCTCCCGGTACCCCTGCCCGCTTGCACAGACCCCTCAGAGCCCCATTTTCCCGGGGAAGAACTGCAACTCAGCCGGGGTCCAGGGGCAGCTCACCCCGCAGGCGATCCGAGGAGGGAGCGG
>JANZLO010000007.1:35391709-35405858 GCA_026937515.1 Polyboroides typus | reverse complement strand
CTTCCCTCAGGCGGTTGGCGCCCGCCGCGCGCTCGCGAGCTTCCAGCGCGACCGTTAAACGGCGGCGGCGCGCGCGCGCGGCGGCCGCCCCCCGGCCCGCCGTTCTCCAGAACGCTCCCCGCCGCACCGGGAGGAGGAGGGAGGAGGAAGGGAGGATGAAGAAGCCCCCAGCGGTGCGGCATACCTGGCAGCGCTGCGAGGGGAGCTGCTGGTGCCGTAGGCGACCCGGGGCGCCGGTCTGGAGAGGGCTCGGCGCAGCGCCGAGGAGGAGGAGGAGGAAAAGAAGGAGAAGGCGGTCGCCGCCGCCATGTCGCTCCCGACGGACGGAAGCGCCGCCGCAACCAAGCGACGAGGGGAGGAGCCAGGGCAAGTAGCGGGCCCGGGGCCGCGACGCGCTGCTGAGGGGCGGGCGGAGGTGGCGGTCGCCGTGAGAGGAACGGCCGGCCTGAGGGGCGAGAGGAGGACGCCGCCCGCCAAAACTGACGGGGCGGCGGCGCCTCCTCCAGTGAAGGCGAGCCTGTGGGGAGGCCGTCAGCAGCCGTGTGGTGGCGCGGGGCTGGCACACCCTGGGGGGTTGTGTGCTGAGAGGGCGAGCGGCACAGCCCCTGCCCACCTCCCCGGCCCCTGCCGCCCTGCGGGGCTTCAGGGGATGGGACAGGAGCCTCTGCCGGTGACGGTGCCAAAGGCGGTCTTCATTTGCACCCTTTGATTCGTAGGCGCTTCTCTTCCCGCCCAAATGTGGCGTATGGGCAACGCCGACACACAGTCAGAGCCGCACAGGCAAGCGTCGATGCCCTTCGTAATTCTCAGCTCCACCCGCGTGTTTTCCTCGTGGACTTTCTTGCAAATCATGTGAGTGCTTTCTGTCGTGTTTTATGGCAGATTTTTCACTAAAAAGTGTGGAAAAATTTCTCTGTGCAGAGGGGAAGAAGAAAACAAACAGATCTGAGAGAGCGTATACAAAGCATGCCGGAATAATACCGGCAACTTCACCTGCAACACTGAGCCTACTGACAGTTGGCAAATTCCTTTAGGAAGCTGGCAAAAGCTTGGAAAAGATGCAACAGATTACTGAGGCTACAATTTTTGCTAGGGTACTGGCAAATTTTTTGATCAGTTAGGTGTTGGTGTAGGGAACGTGGTTCAGCTGCTTCCACAGACAATGTGCATACTGGCTTTTATTTACTTGTCCTCCTAGAATCTGATTTTCTTCCAGTATTGTAGATATTATGTAAATCTTCCTCTTTACGTTGCTATTTTATAAACAGTAGCGACACCAAACTTCACACACCATCTAGCATCTATGTACCGCATTAATTATAAAGCTTTTTTTAAAAAAGGACACTTACCTAAGATTCATTGACGAACTTATGTACACAATCCCTTACTCCCATGATTATTTCTTGTTACTATCCTGTTTGGAGAAAAAATGGACATGTGAGGATATAGGAAGTCCTGTGAAAGTTTACAGTCCTGAACAGACAGTAGATCTTTAAGATAGAACAGAGATCTTAAAATGCTAATCTATCCTATCCAGCTTCTAAAGAACTGAAGATGATGAATGTAAATTGAATATTTAAGCTCGTTTATATAAAATCTAGCCGGTTTTGGAATGCTGTTTTTTTTAGGACTCTCATATTGCCGGTTCTGTAAAAACAGAGATGTTCAAATACGGATAAACTGACACTTTAGAATTGCAAGTAATCCTACAAAAGGGAGTAAGTTACTTGAAGGGGGTATGTGTGTATATATATATATCTCACAAAGAATAGGCAAGATATGAAAGAAAAGCTGAAGAGGATAACAGAAAACACGATGGACAAATGAAAAAAATCTCAGTAGTCTTAAAAACTGGTATTATAGAGAAGACAATTCCATCAAAAGTTTATTTTTGTCTAGGATGAAAAAGGTTGTCCACTCATTTTTTTTTTTAGGCAAGGTTTGTATACTTGGCTACAAAACTTCAAATTGCTGCTGTTAAAATTTTCCACAGATGGAACGTCCACCACAGATCTTTCTACCAAGTTTGCACACTAGAAAAAAGCAGTTGTATTAAAAATGCTTTTGTTGAAATTTGCTATGCAAATTGTGACTGAAGAATTGCTTTACTTCAAAGGTACATCAGTTACAAAATGTTGGACGAACGTAGCCGAGCATATTCTTACAGTCAGTGATGCTGAACGTAACAAAAAAAAACGTTACCCATTAGCTTTTATGCAAACTCACCTTTTGTATCAATTGGATTCCTGCTATTCATACTGACCCCTACAGACAAAAATAGGTTTTCAGTAATATGAGGATGAAACCTTTTTCCTTGACCTCAGTTAACTGCTTACGTTTCAGATTCCATTCAAGTTTGGAACATAAATATCACAACTTTTAAAAAAACCAAAACACCACAACATTTTAAATTAACTTTCACACCAATCAAATTTCACCTTACTGTGGCAACCTCAGGTTTGACCTTGAAGCTACGTGTAGAGATGCACATATGAAAAATGCTACCAATATGCGTCATTCACATCAAAATAATATGCCACCTTTTCGTATCATTCCTGAAAAAAAAATCTGAAATCTCACCACTGCTATAATAACAATATTTATAATTAACAGTTTGCAGAGCGTAGCCTACAAAAAATGACCACGTTACTATTGCTCAAGATCTGCCAAGTACATTATATAGAGCATCTTATGAAAATACTACAATAATAAATAACAGTATGTATATGAGCCACAAAAATGCACTGATGAAATTGGTGCAAAGGGTAAAGCTGAAAATATGCAATTTGGTTTGCATAACAGTTAACGCAGAGTTAGGCATTGACAGCTATGAAGAAGGTGGGTATTCTTAGCAGGTTGTTTCAAAGTCTGTTACACTTGGAGTATTTTCATGTGCATGTGATTAAGGACTATAGTTATAAAACACAGTCTTGGGCATTAACAATCCCATCAACTTAAAATTATCTCTTAATAATTATTTGTGTGTGAAGACGAAGTCAAACGTGGTTGTTTGGTAAGAAGTGTTGTTGTTCTCTCATCCTGTGAAAAGCTGTATCAGGAAATGTTGCTTAACAAAAAATTTTGTGTGTAATTTCTTTTTGTATCCTGGAGGATATTATGCCTTTCTGTCCACTTCTCTACTTTTTTCTTCTCTGTATTGCCTTCCCACCTGCTGGAAGGTGTACATTTGTATGAGACAAAGAGGTTGAGAAGAAAGGTGAACCATGTCATATTTTGCAGTCTTAGTTTAAGGAAAAAATGAATCTTAGTTTAGGAAAAAAAATAGTTAGAGAAGAACTCAGTTTAAGAAAAAAACTTGTTACCCTTGGGAAGCCTTGTATTTTAAGAAAATTTATTTGCTGACCTTTTTTTACTTTCTACTAGTCCTACATCCACCTGACCCGCAGCCTCTATTTTTGAAGGATACCAGTATTGGGGATGAACATAGTATTCAGGACAAACATGTTAACTGTATTTTAAAAAACCCTGCTCAAGATCACATGATCTGGCACTTTCAGCACCTGCTGCAGAGTCTGCTTTCTAACAGCAACAAACTGTATAAAACCTGGGCCCTGACAGCAGGATACTGGGAATTTTTTGAATGTGAGCAAAAGTGAGAGTAATGGCTATTGCTGGAGCCAGAAAAGATACTAAAGGAAAAAGATGTGTTACCGATTTATTTAACAGATAAATACTTTGCACCTTGGTCCAACATCACTCAACTTCCGTTCAGAAGTGCCCGGTTCACGAGGGGGAAAGAAGGCAGTACGGAACATTGCTTGAAGCCTGAAGGGTTTTCCTTCATCAGCACGTTCTGGATGGTATCTGAGTGTGCACGTGTGTTCCTATGTGCCGTGACTGGCTTAGAGTGCACATCAACTATCCGGGCTGTGCCTTCACCTTGCGTTTATATAGAAAATCTGTATTAGGATAGTTAACGAAGCAAGTGTTTGCCTTCCTTGCTTTGCGATGGCAGAGGGGAAGCTAGTCACCAGGAGGCACTCATCCCACACATTAGTCTTGCCTCACACCGATCCTTCCTGCTGCCGTCTTCATAAACGCACTACTTGAGATGCCAGAGTTCGGTGTGAATGTCGTGACGATCATTAGTGATGGCCTTAACTACATCTCTTGCTATGTAGTGATTATTCTGAATGTAAAATAAGATCCTCCAGTCACTTCACTCGTGTTAATATCTTATCTTCCCTTAGGACCTGCTCCCGGATGATGGTGGCAGGGAAATGGGAGACAAACAGGAGCACGATTTCTGTTTGCCGTAGCCATCAGCTGAAATAGAAAACTCATGTTAAATTGTTCTGTAGGAAATGAAAGAGAACTAGATTCAAGATGGAAGTTCATATTTAGGATCTTTAAGAGAAAGACAGACTTAAAAGCACAGGCAATCTTTTAAAAACTCTTTCCTTACGCTTTTCATGCAACTATTGGGAGTCCTCAGGCTACCAGTCAACACGACATGTTTAGAAAAATCTTGGCTCAAATATGCAGTTTTAAGGCATAAACTGAAGAAATGAATACCCAGCCAAGTCTATTTTAATGAGAGTTTTTAATCTTAGTTATTTTGGCATCAATTTCTACAGATGACAACACAGTAAATCAATGCTGTCAGAGTGCGGAACTTTATGGATAGATGCATTTTTGATTAACGACTAGCATTTATTGTCTGGCGTGGTCTGACTCTGAAATGTCTTCTTAAGTGAGCACAGTATTGGAAGCACTGATGCGAGTTAGGTAGATTGTGTCATTCAGTAACAACACATTGTATTTCTACAGCAGTCTCGAATATTGAATGTGGTTTTTTCTCAGCTTTCTCTAGCACGATTAAAATAAATTAAGGCTTTCCCTTTTCTTTGCACCCTGTCTTACTGTTGCACTCTAAAGAACCTTACAGTGAAAACAATAGAAAGTACCTTTTTAAGTGAAAAAGGAAAACTCTAGCATTTGCTGTGGGATTGAATGTGGAGCAAAGGTTCTGGTATTATTTTTTAAAATTAAATAAAATAGAAATCATTAACCACAGCGATAAACATTTATAATGCCTTTCACAAATATTATTGGATCCTTTACATGCATGTGTTCATGGAGAAACAAGGAAATTAATTTGATTAAATTTTAAATGAAACAAGTTTGTGTTATTACAAAGTCATTGGTAGACAGTAATGACTATTACTATTATTAAAAGTAACAGCTATTCTTAAATAGTAACAAGTTCCAAATTCTGTAATAGATTTGCGTAAGTATGTAATACTTTTCATTGTTTTTCAGTATTAGTCAAACAAACCAAGTAGGCTGTTTGAATTGCAAGGAATGTAAAATGTGCTGTAATTTTAAGCAGATTCTACTCAAACTGCATCATTTCCCAGTCAAGTTTAGATCAGTTAAATTTGTAATAGGTGTATTTGCTCTGCCACGACTCTTTTTGAATACTGTGTCTCATTACAGAACTCCGCACAAGTGA
Organism: Polyboroides typus; assembly: GCA_026937515.1. Taxonomy (NCBI): domain Eukaryota; kingdom Metazoa; phylum Chordata; class Aves; order Accipitriformes; family Accipitridae; genus Polyboroides; species Polyboroides typus. The sequence goes on along the minus strand of JANZLO010000007.1, from coordinate 35,400,382 downwards.
AAATGAGGTATCTAGATGGTGCTTGAGCTCTTCGCTATGAGTACAACAGCAGGGAACATGATTTTCAGCCTGGGGAAGCTTCTCTTAAGCTTGATTGACATATCTTAATTGCATTTATATTCTCTCTTAGGTTATTCTAAAATAATCATTAAGAATTATAAACATTGCCAAGACTTTTAGCATGCAGTTTAACCACACATTACAAATTATGTCTGATAAAGGGATCTTCCTGTGGATCTTATGTTAAAGATTATTCTATTAAAAAAAGAAAACCACAAATTAAAGTTATTTTTCTGATAACATACAGCAGCAAAACATAAACCCAGCATTTTATGTTGCTTTAACTTTGGTATGCAGATACACTTAGCACTGCTACTGAAGTCAACAGTCTATGAATTTAAAACAAAGTAAATCTACACTGAAGTTCATAGCAAACCCATACTAGTTATCTTCATTCTTGTCGCTTCCCAAACCATTCTTCAGCTGCCTTTGTTTTTGATAGACCTACTCACTAGGTGACTACAATTTTTGGTAAAACACTCATTTTTACACAATCTCAGAAAGTAACTTCTCTCCGGTTCATTCACATAACTAAAAAACCCTGGAAATTATATAAAGTCAGGTCACAATTTTCAATATGGTTTTCATGTTAAAAATTCAGAAAAGATGTTGTATAGCTAATATTATCTATGTCAGACTTGCGAATATTCTCTATATCAGACTCTCTAAGCTCGTGGCATTTTCTTTATTGAAAACACACGTATCATCCCAAATCTTCCTGAAAATTAAGTAGACTCCAAAATGGCTGTCATCTACATGTAACAGTTGCTATTCACTTATATATCTTCACAATTTCACCATCCTTCTTTGCGGGGAATTGGAGACGTAGCAGCAGTAATGTGCCACTGGTGCAAAGTTCCCATCTTTTGATATCTGGTTTCGGGTTTTTTATGGCACAAAGTTTCTGTCCAATAGAGAGTTGAAATTTGCTACCTTTCCATTGGTGACTTTTTTGTTCTGTGTTTTTTATTTCAGACAAGGGCAGATGGTTCCTATTCAAGTTTTCATTCTGGGGACTGAAGAGGTGTTTCGTTCTGAGCAAACTGTGGAATGCTGGCATTTATGGCTGAGGTGAGCAGCTGATTGAACATTATGAGCGGGGCCGTAAATGGCTGAAAATCACCTGGGGAAAAACTACAAATACCGTGGTGGGCTGGGGTTGGAGAAAGAGGTAGATGTGCCTTAGGTTGCTCTGAGCACTCTTCTTTTTGGAAGACACCTTCCCGTGCTGATGAGGGCTGGTAAATTGGTATCCAGGGTCTAAGGGATTTGGCTGTGTCACCGTTGGAGAGCCTGTGTGCTGGCAGCCATCTAGGATCAGCAGGAAAATTAGAGAAGAAGTGCTTAAATGAATCTATGATCTTGGGTCTTGTCTCTTGGTAAGAAGGGCATGGGAGAAAACTTACAAAGAAATGTCTCAAAATGTTCTAGTTTAAGTGTAGAAAGAAAAAGGGTCCATTTTACATGATGGTGTAGTAGTAAAAAATTTAGTTTAATACCCTTATGATGAGGAGTGCAGTGTTCCTGGAAAGCAGAAGATGCTGGTCAAAATAAAAGCGCAAGTAAAACTTAGAAAAGTCTGGTATGTTACGTGAACACAATTTGACAAAGAATAAATAGGCCTTTTAAAAGGAAGTCCATGTTCAATGCATTTCTCTGGATCTGAATTTGTTTGCCTTCTGTGCAGTTTTTAAGAACTTCATTAACACAATTATATTTTCCTTGCTGTGCAAACTGGACACTTTGTGACTTTACTTTGGATTTAATTATAGATGGAATTTACAGGTAGTACTGAATGAGGAAGAAAGGACTAGCAAGCTTGTTGAAATAGTAATTGCTATGGGGGGTGTTATATTTATTGTCTGGATATTACAGAAACTGTTATTCTGGAAACTGACAGGAAATCAGCATTTTATTGAAAGGTCACTAATATAATAGAAGTTATAGAAGTATATATGCAAGACATCCTAAAAATATATATTGGAGATATCAACAATCTATTGAAGAGAAGCATCAAATGTATGTACCAAGCACAGCGTCTTAACTGAGATTACATATTTAGTGTGGGTGTCAGAAGTGAAGCTGTGCTGCTAGCAGGTAAGAGTATGAAGGAAATTCTGGGCTGAGGTGAAAAGTCAGATTTATGCTTACACGCAGGTCAGGAATGATAAGGACAAATTTATCTTTAGGATAAATCTCTTAAGTCAGTAGGTGAGTTTTATTTACGATACCAGGTGTTTCACATAGAAAACCTGTATGCTGTTTCTTTTTTGTGCCAAGTCATTTCTGCACAGAGCATAAGAACCTGCTTTTTATTTAGCCTGACTGTGGAAACCCCTTGAAATACAGCACCTTCACTGACAATGTGTTCAGCTACTATATTCAAATAGTACTGGCAAAAAAAACCCCAAACCCTGTAATAATTGTTGCTAGCTTGGCAAGTGAGTTTCTGAATGCACTCTGTCTGTGTGGAAGAGATTAGTAAACTCATACCTGTGGAGCAAGATGCTTGCCTGTGTCTTTACTGAAGTAGGTGTTCCTCTGTTTTTAATGCTAAATGGAGTATACTTTTCCAGAAACTTTCCTGGCTTCCCACCGAGGTCATTGCAAAGAACTGACATGTTATTCAGATGGTAATAGTCATCATTTTTGAGTACCCTTGTAGAGTAAGCAATTTCTAATTTCTCCATGAAAGCATTCTGCTTCCACGGTCTGCAGCTATGGCAAACAAAGCAATTTCCTAGCCATTTCTCTAAATATCTTATAAATGTTTTCAGTTCATCAAGTTTATTACAATACAGCACAAAGGCTATTAAGCTAATCACTCAAAGCTGGAACTTTACATGGAAACCCTCTTTCCTGTTCCACTTTTTCCGCCAAGAAAAATAGTTGCAAGCGCTAAATCCAGTTTTAAGTTTCAACACTAGGCTTAATGTGACTATGTACATTTGACGATCTATAGGCATTTATCTGAAGCTCCTAGGGTACTGTCAAACTTAACTTTCTTCATGCTTAGTATTTTGAGAATTTGAAAGAACTGATGACAAAAAGTCCTAAGTCACATGAGGACTTTAAAAAAATGAGAGGCTTTTGATGTGTCTTGTTTTACTAGCATTTCTTGTTGGGCAATATGCTTCCATGCTGAAAATTGAGTGGGAGACAAAAATCCAGAGTTGCACAAGAAGATATTTCCATTGCTGTTATAGTAGATAAACTTGTATCTGAAGAAGAACATATGACATAGAGCAGGAGGGAAGAACTGTAGCAGTCTTCACTGATCCACAGTTTTCAAAAATAACATATAAAATAGGCATCTATTCCAGGAGGTAAATGACGTCTTTCGGCTCTTGAGGGAAACTGGTTCTTGTCAGTCTTTTAGTCCCAGTCTTTGCTGTGCACCGGGCAGTGAAAGTGAAACTTCTGCCTTGGAGACTTGGGATTTTGCAAATAGCAGCTGCTCTGGTCAAGTGAAGCCAAATGTAACTCTTTCTGGAATCCATGCTATTCCTGAGACAGATGTTGACAGTGGTTTCTGATAGACATCATCCCCTGGAGGAAAACTATTATTTCTGAAGATGCATTCAAGTCTGTTGAGTGGTAGCCAGTGCAGGCAGGAGTTTCTCAAGGTTGTGGAGAGGGAGGAGTAATTTTGGGTCACCTATAAATGGCAGGAAGGGAATGGTGGGAGGGAAAGGGAAGAACATGTTTCATAGTAGCTATCCACAGGTGTGTTTGGGCACTGCCAAGGTTGGGGATGGAGGTTGCGTACCTACAGCAATTCCCTAGTGCCGGTGAAGAAGACAGTTTTTTATATACCTTAGTTTGCTCTGTCCTGATTCATCAAAATGCAGAGTGCTTTGTCATTGCAATGCAGTAAGACACCACTTATCTGTGTGCCTGTTTTCCACATGAGAAATGAGGAGGGTAAGGGATAAATCCAACTTCTCCTAATAGTGGTAGACTGCAGACTAAAATACACGTGACTTTCATAAGAACAGCCATTCCAGATGAGACGGAAGATCCATCTATTCCAGCTTCCTGTCCTGGATGGTAGCCAAAAACTTACTTCTAGGAAAGAAGACAAGAACAGACTGGGCATGTAGCAGTCGTTTCCCAGAATTGCTCCTGTACTGTCAGTGTTTTGTGTTTCATGGACTTCCTGAGCTAGGCAACAGTCTTGCCATACGTCTGCATGTTATCCATAGGAGACTGTTGTAAGCTCCTAATATTTACAACATCCTTTGCTATGACTTAGCTACAAGTTATGCGATTAACGACCTTCCTTTGGTTTCCAGCCTGTTCGCTGCAGTCAGGCAGCTGACCATGTCTGTGCAATCCTGAGGCATTGACACACAAGAGATAAAATGTGGGTTGCTTGGTATAGTGGCTTTTCAGTGTAAATATCTTCATGTAGCATTGCTCTAAATAGGATGCAGTTCCTTCTCCAGTCTCTTAGCAGTGTCACAATGCTCTCCCATAAGAGCCTTATTTGTCACTCTAACCTAAAGTGCTGGATTTTGGGCCTTTCTGTCCCTCATGCTATAAACCAAGAGGACATTCATCCCCCTGGTATGCCCTGTAAATCCATGTGGAAAAATTTATCTGTATCACACCCCAAATACTTTTAAGCAAACCACTCGAGGGCAAACTAAATGAGAAACAAGTAAATAGCACAAAGAGTAGGAGCATATATTATATTTCGTAACTGTTTCTGTATTGCCGTACTTGTCATAACCACATAACACCATACACGAACATATCAGGATTCAGGGGATGTGGTAACAGTGCAACTGGCACTGGTCAGGTAAAATAGTAATATGCTGAGGAAGCAGGTTCTTCCTTTTTGCTGCTGAAGTGTTTTTTATCTAGTGCAGAGGCTGTGAAAGGGGTAGTCCTAGGCAGCTCTTTGCCTGTGTATCCTCTCACACCAGTGTCAGTCAGATGTGCTGTGTTTGGATTGAGGAAAGGCTGATTTTGAATGAACTGTGAAGTAGTTCTTCTAGCTGTTCAGCATGAGGAGCTTTCCTTAATGCTCATCCAGTTCTGATTCTGACTCTGGAGTAGGTTCAAAATGCAGAGGGCCTGTTAGATTTTAAAGAGGGTTTGTCACTTCGGCCAAGGTTTGAAGTGACATGCCTGAATATTAGCTCTCACATGATTCTTATGACTTTGGAAAGAACTGATGCACGCTCAGCTCTTTGGAAAACATTGGTGTTATTCCTAGGACCCAATTTTGTACTCTAGGGCTGTACCTCTGTCCTCGCCTCAGTGTTGTAGGTGCACGTGGAGCAGAAAGGGTAATAAAGCTGTGGTTCTGAATATATCCTGTCATGTGTTTAGTTTAAATAATGATTTCCTAATCAATAGCAGCCTGTAATCTGGCAGTGTTATTAATAGATGCCATTTAATGGACAGCTGATGTTGAAATACGTGAACTGTACAGTGCTATTGACTTAATCACTGCCTGTGTATGAAGAAAGATTTGTGAGATGATGCATAAAACTTATGCCAGGATACTTTGTTGCTGCTGCAAACTTATAAAGTATGAATGTCAAGGATAAAGATGGTTGTTGAGGCAAGAGTTAGGAACATAAGTCATGTAAGCATGTTCTGTTTTGTAAGTTTGAGTCTCAGTGTGAGGTAGAAAATAGAATTTTGGAATTTTAATTTATTTTTTTTTTTATTACAAGGGATGTTGACAAATTATTTGACTGTATTTGGATGTAAGCAGTTACGTGAATCTTTTACTTTGCTGACTATGGTTACCGGCTTATGTGGGTGGGAATAATCCATTAAACACAGCAGAGAACTTGCTGGGGAGACTGGCTGAACTCCTTAAAGACTGTTACTGCCATACAGGGAAACAGTTATCTGTACTATTAAGGTCAACCACGTGATTTGGTGCCATTTGTGGGCTTAAATATAAAGTGCTGGGGTTTTCAGAATTGAGGCCCAATAACCCTAAGAAATATGAACTGTAATGGTAAATTTGGGGCAAGGTTGTATGTCAGGGTACATTAACTAAACTCAGTGGAATTCATATTCATAAAAGTTAATAAGTTTACATAAAAAATAATGAGCAGGCACATTTACATGGGTGTGCATTCTCTGTGTGATTTAAAAATATTACTTGTGGAGAGAACTGTTTATAACATGAGCCATTTATTTTAAATCCCTGAGAGTGAATGAGAAACATTCTGAAATTACCTACCTAATTTACACAGTCTGACCACAGTGGGTATTTTGAAAAAACACAGGTATTGATCACCTAAACAATGTTCAGCTCCAGCCAGCTGTGCTGTGACTGGGTGCACTTTTCTTAATATTCTAAAACTTGTTTGTTTCGTTATCCATGACTTTGACCCTGAACATCTGGGTTCTCTGTTCAGTGCATGGGTATGATACAGGTTTAAACCATTAACATGCAACAGCAAACTTGGACTTACTTAGAATAGCTACCCCGCAAGCTAGTTAGATAAGAATTCACCATTCAATTTTACTTCTAATTTCCTGACAGATTGCAGGAAAAAAATGTTCAAGTCACACTGATTAAGCTAATTAAGAATATCAATAACAGCTGACCTCTGTCCCTAGAATTTCATGAAGATGACTCCAGCCATGTCATTGCCTGGGGGGCTTAGCTGGCATATCTGTATTAGCTAGGGGGAAAACAGCACTGCAGTTCCTGTTCTCGTTCGTACCTCAGCCTTCCAGCCTGTGCCAGTCTTCTGGATCTCAAGGAGCAGCTGAGAATGTCATTGCCCACTAGCTCTGCCAGCAGAAGGTATGGTAGCTCTTTTAATCAACTTCAGGTTACACTAGCGGTATTTTTTTAAATCCCTTTATTCTGCATTGCCAACTTTTTGGTAGTGGCACGGCTTTGAATAATAGGCTGTCAAAGCTACTTGCAAAATCCTTTCAATTTCATCTTGAGAAGGCAAGGGCAGACACAACTGCACCACAAGGCAATTCTAGCAGCGTAATTACGGGGGCATAAGCCCTAACATGCAGACAAGCTTTTATCTAGAGGGCTTCCAGTAAGTGAGGTAGATGTGCTGGAAAAAAAAATGCTCCTTGCAGATCTGCATTCTTCACTGTGCAGCTTTCCAGGGTAGCCTTCTAGTGGGATGCAAGCAGTGTAGCGTTGGCACTGTCATGCTCCAGTGAAACCCTTCATCAAAGATCCAACTTTCCTGACAACACAGGGTTCCTTGTCTTGGACAGTTCCCAGTAGAAAATAAGCTTTCTTGGGAGAAAGGATGCTTTTTAAAAAATCTGCTTTCACATTACAATTTGAGTTACATAGCTGTGTTCCTAATTGACTTAACATTTTTTTACCATTCTGAATATACATAAAACTTAATGTTTGCTGATATGGATAAAAAAGTCTTTTCCCCTTCCCAACACTGTTAAAACCTTAAGATTTCTTACGCTACACTTTTGTATATGTTTTAGCAGTATGAAGGAAATCAATCTGAATTGCAGCTGTGTCAGCTGACCTGAATGTCAGGCAAAGGGGTTTATGCAGCTGTAAAGATAAGAATAATATTGGTATGATTTATTCTGCTCTATATGAACTTAACCAGAAAGGAAATATATTCTTAGCATCTGAAATCATGAGATATTTACAACATGGTTTTTTTCCCTTAATTCGAATCATAAGCGCTCTGTCAATACAGCAGTCTTGTGCACCAGATGTCATGTCCCCAGTCTTGTTCCTGGCCCTGTCTGTAGTGCATGTGGTGCCCTGATCCCTTCTAGGAGGGAACAAAAGAGTTGGTTTCATTTGTTGTTTGTGCTTGAGTTCTAACAATGTATTTACAGGTTTTTAATTTCCCTGTAGGTGCTTGGGCAGAACATGATAACTATTTTTCTAAGCTGTTAGACATTATGTAGAATTTTAATGATTCTGGCCCTCTTCAAATTGATACCCTTCAAGAGGATTATCTAAAGCTTCAGACAGCAGCACCCTCAAATGCTGAGACAACCTAAGATTTTCATGGTACAGTTAGTAAATCTCATTAAGTTCCAAAAAGATGCTGTACTTTAATGTCCACATCTAATAGTGCTGTAAAAATACTACTTTTTTGAAAGGGACACTTTGGTTGTCTGAACAAGGAAACATGAAGCCAAACTAGAATGGTATAACTGTAATATTAATAATCGTATTGGTGTTACAATAGAGCTGAACACTGGCCTTTTCTTACTTGCAAAGTGGTAAGAATGAACTGGACCAAGTCATTCATGTTTCAGAATAAGTGCCCTCGGCAAACTTTACCACCAAATACTACTCATATCTTAAATTCATAACCTATGAACTCTCTTAGCCATGTAGGTTCTACGGGCTTCCAGTATGACTTAGACGTTTACATGCTTACATCACTTCTGAAAATGGCATTTACTCTAGGAAATGTTTGAGGATATTTGGAACCTTTTATCTCAAATCACCATTATTTTTCATCTTCATTCCCTGATCCATCTTCTTGCTAGGTTATTTTTTTTCTAAGTAGGTTTTTAAGATGTGTCAGGTCTCATACTGTTCATTTCAATCTTTGTCATTTTTCATCTAACCACAGCATTACCAGAGAGATATGGGGGGGGGGGGGGGGGGGG
>JANZLO010000007.1:35373746-35384199 GCA_026937515.1 Polyboroides typus | reverse complement strand
TGAGGATAGAAAAAGCTAGAGTGAAATTATGAATACTGTGACCCTGGAGACACTTAAAGGCTAATGGCATTTCTATGCAGCTTTCTCTTGCTTGCAGATTTGCCTCTGTTTCCTTTACTGACGCCGTTTCTTGGATGCACTGTAATACAGATATTGTAATGAATTACAGCAGGCACAAAGCAGTGATATTAATTTACAAACCTCGAAACCAGACAAAACGGGATTCACTTTTAGTGGAAAATAAAATAATTATTTTCTTTTTTTGTTTCCTTTGTTTGTTTAATGTTTGTTTAATTTGCAGCAGGGGGAAGTCACTTGAAACTATTCTAGAATAAGTTTGCCTGGTTAGCTATTGTGTGTAATGTATCTCCGAGGGGATGCACGCACCCACAGACACAAGAGAAACTTGTCCTAATGATCATCTTGTCTCTTGGGCAGACCAGCTGGCGCAGGGCAGTGCTGAACAAAACTTCTGTATTGCTTCCAAGACTCTTCCTCCAGAAAGCCCAAACCTTGTCCTTGGTAATTTGGAACTGAACACAACCCTGAGGAACCCTGGATCAATATACTTGTTTGAAAAGTATGACATGTAACAGTTCATTTGTTTTAAATTACTGAGATATGTCAGGTAGGCCTTGCTTCTGCCTTGTCCAAAGATCAGCTAAATCTAGTCCTCCTGTATTCCTAGCCCTGCACTACTCAAATGGGTCTCAGAGAACGAGCGCTGGAGATTGCACACATGTTGATGTTTATACTGGAGAAAATATGCCCTTTGGTGGAATGATTCCAGTTACTAGGTAATCTTGGCAGTTACCTGTGTAGAATCCTGTTAATTATCATCTTCACCCATTTGGCCTGGGGATCTAAACAGATTTGCTGGCTGTTCTTCAGCGTTGCTCTGCAGTGGAATGAACATTGCACTTTAGTTAATATTGGCAACTGAGGAGGTCAGAGGAGGATGCAGACAAGGCTGAGGACTATAAGCTTAAGGGCTGCCAAGTCTTCAGCATTCATAAACCGTGACTTCTCTTGCCTGCTGACTTTACTTACATGATTTCTACAGCGTTGCAGTGTGGGCCCTTAGGAATGATTTCTACGTTGGCCAGGTGCTTTGGCAACATTAATCCTGTGACAGTCTGGATGCAGTGACACCGCAGCTCCGCTGCCAGCATCATCTCTGTGAGGAAAGGAACAAGAAGCTTATAATGACTGCAACTGAACCAAACTAACAATGAAAATATTAATTAGAGAAAGCAGAAGGGATAAAAAGTTCATGCCTCTAGGTATAAATGGATTGCTATTCATGGGTTTAAGTTAGTACCTTCACTGAGCAAGAACAGGGCATTTGAGATCTGCAGACTTTTTACAGTTAACAATTTATAAGTTCCCATTACCACTACAATTATTTTGGCATCCCACAACATCAAGTGCAACAAAAGGCTACTGAAGTGTGGGACTCCTGTCTTAAGAGAGGCAGAAAAAGCTAGCTGAGCAGGCAGACAGCTACTCCCCATGAATACAGCCAGGAGGTGAAACCTGTTTGGGCTAAAATTCTACACTGGTACCTGATGTGAAAAAGCCACGAAAATATTCTGCTTAGAAGCTTAAATCAAGATGCTGGGAAAGGTGTGGGGGCCTCTGAGGAAGCTGCTCTGAGTAAGTACTAGGAGCAAGAAACCCAACAAGCTTTAGGATGGCATTTGATTAAATTATGCCACACACTGTACAGCACCCAAGCCCATGGACTGAACTTGCTGTTGCCTGACAGTCCTTCCAGACCCACGTTGCCCTAGTGAAGCAAAAAAAAAACAGTTATCCCAGCTTTAGGGATGGAGCACAGAGCGCCATAGGGGTGGCACAAGTTATCCAAGATCGCAAGCCGTGAAGCCTAGGGCTTCAGAGCCTAGGAGTGTCTGCTCCACCACTGCAGACACTGGGCTATCTTCCTGATTTCACGTCAGATATCACAGTTTAAAATGGACAATCACAACTCTCACATTTGTCCATTTTTCCTACTAGGGGAAGCCGCGTCTTCAGCTTGAAAGTCCTGACAGTTGAACTGTCGAATATATTTGAAAAAGGAGATTCAGTACTTTGAGGGCAGTATCAAGAAGCAAAGACAAGGTCCAGATAAATGGATGCGGGGCACACGGACAGTCTTACCAAGATGAGTAGGGCTGCAGGAGCCAAAATCCCAGTCAGTTGTTCAGTCCTCTCTTACTATGGGTAGTCTTAACATCCCTTAAGACCAAACAGCAAACCCCTTTACCTCACCCTGTGCTAGTTCTTGTACCTTGATATGGTCATCCACCTGTTTTCCCTTTTTCACTTATCTGCCCAGCTGAATCTGCCAGCGCTTCTTTTGGCTGACCAACACCTCCCTACCTATCTGGCAAAAAGCAGAAAAAACGCTCTTGAAAGTCAAGCATTGCGAAGCATAGAGTATTACAGCAGAGAAGCAACATCCCATCTGCAGGCTCAAGAGAAGAAAATGAGATTCTCAAAGGCTGTGCCAGGGCTTCACTGCAGGTGTGTGTTATGATACAGTCGCCCTGTTAGCCAGTTCTCCAGCCTGGGGGTTAGCCACATCCAGCTCTGTTCTGGCTCAGGAGAGGCTGCAGATGTTTGTCATCCCAACGTGAAGCCAGGACGCAGTAGGAGCAAGCATCCACATAGTGCTGAGGCTTGGAAGCATTCCAGACCCCTAAACTTGGCATACTTGCTACCCACAAAATACTTTTTGGACTTTCCCAGCAGAGTCTGGGGTTTTTTTTACCCTCATGTTTCTCAGGAGAGAGCTCTAAGAGATGGCTGTTGGTTAGAAATAGATTGATTGAAATTAATTTGAATATTCCAAGCTTTCATCTCGGGGCCTGTTACCATGAAAGCAGCATGAAAAGTGATAGCGATGCGATATGCCACACAGTTATTGCAGGTTATCACTTCTGAGGCCCTGGTTGTAATCTTATTTTCCTCAGAATATTTAATGGTCAAGCTCACCAATGTCAGTGAATCTCCACTAGCTGAAGAATAATAAGAGACAAGAAATAGGCCCACTCTGACAGTCCATGAATATGTTTTTCTTGACCTGCTACCTTAAAGACAGTGTGAGCATGGAAGTCCTACACACCTTGAAAACATTCCGTTTAGCTAAACCACATTGCAAAAGAATTGTAGTACAAAGGAAAATAAATTGAATTTTCTTACCAGGAAGGTTGCCCATAAAAGAGAGAATCAGGAGGGAGATTACAGTCTTGCTATCCATGACTGCTCTCTGTGCCTTCTTATGGTGAACTGAAAACAAGCTCTGCGGTGTCTTCAGACCCACATGGGACTGCTGACGCTGTTACTCTCCAGGATTTGCTTCTCATGCACATGTACATACAGATGGAACTACTCTTGCTCCTGCCTTTTGCCACAACCAGAACAAGTAGTGGGAAAATCTGAGATGAAACGGCTTGTGCTAACACACCTGAAACTGAACAGTAGGTTGGAGCCACTCTGCTTGCTGTGATTCCTTGTTAATTCCAAGAAAACAGTAAAACACTAAGAGGGAATAACATGCTAGTTAAAGCATGGAGAGAGGTATTAAGCTTCATTGGTTGTCATCATTTATAGTTCAGTACTTGCCTAATTTTCTCTCAGTGCTGAAATACAAGACAGAATCAAGTTAATAATAGAACACTGGCAAAAAGCTAGGAAATTGTGTTATTTGGATAGGATGAGGAAGTCAGAGCCTTATCACGTTAAGATAATCATCTTTAAGAATCTCTTATATATACTTAGCCACTATCCCATGTAACACCTGGCAAATTCATGGGCCAGAATGGGCTGGGGACTCTTCCTGTGGCTGTAGGGAAAGAGACTTCAGCTGTATGGACAAGACATGCCATGCCACATGCTCTGATGTCCATAAAACAGCTCCTGACCTCTTGCATTTATTCATACTGCATAATAGTAAAAAAAAAAAAAAAAAAGATTTTAAGAAGCTTTGAGTTTTCAACACCTCTGAATATTAAGCAGTGGTTTAGAAAGCAGTTTAAGCTATGCTTTAACTTTGTCATTCCGGCTCCCATTCCTTTAAAAGGGAACTAATAATGTGTAGTTCATGATTTTGTTTAATGAAGATTTGAGTTACTTGTGCAATACCACACACACAAAAAACCGCAGCTGTGGAAATGCTGGAAACAGCCACCATCTCCTCATGTTCCCTTCTATGCCCTTAGCCCTCTATTGGTTTTACTCTGTTCTTCTCGGGCAAGCGCAAGTCCCTTCAGATTTGCAAGCACAAAGAGGCTGCCTCTTACTATGCTCTTGCATTTAACCCCATTGAATACATCTCTTTTTTCAGATCTCTTCTTCCCACTTCTTTCTAGGTGTCTCTCCTGAGAGGAAAATTCAGATCTGTACTATAAAAAAAAGCATGTATTTGCCACACCGCTGGTCACTGTCTCCTGGCCTATGACCAGACATGCACACTGCCTGCTGTTTTAGATCCCAGTCCAGCCCTGCCTTCTCTTGTAATGAACTGCTGATGATTTTGATATAACTAAAATATTGTATTCGGAAAGGATTCTTGAAGCTGAGGCACTCGATTCTATCCAGTCGATGATACAGAACCATTTTGCGTTGTTATGCAAGTGAGTGGTAGCTCACAAAATGAACAGATATTTGTGGTTTTGTGCGTGTACTTGCATATTGTGAAATTGGTCATTTCATGAAATGACTGAAATGTTGGTAATTTTAGAAAATGACTGAAAAAATAGGTAAAAATGTTAAGAAGTACCTAATTACAATATTTTGGATTATTAACTCAAAAGTACAAGTAAGAATGTTTTTTCTGAATTATGTATTTAGAAAAGCATTTGCTTTCAAAAACAGCGAAGCTTGCCACACTACAGTTCTCAAATTATTTTTACAACTGAGGTTATTTCATAAAACAATGGAAAACTTTAGGGGTTCTGTGAAGTGAACAGATCACAGCAGAAAAGTATCATTGGTTACTGTAAGGACCGGGATGAAAGACTTGTTCTGTATGTATCTGTATATATGTCTTTCTGAGAAGTTGCTAACATATCATGCCAAATAACCTTTCAGCTTTGGTCCATATGTTAATTTGCATAGAGTGTGACTTCAGTCCTTTGTAAATAATGTGGAGGCACATGTTTTTGCATTCTCAGCAGGTGTCAACTCCAGGGCTGCTCTCTCTGCTGTATCTGAACACTTCTGTGACATTTTTGTAATCAGTGGAGGAACCTGCACCTCCTGGTCAGCTATCTGCAGCCCAATGGGCCCGTTATCACCACCTGAAAATTTATAATCTCAGGCTTGTCCTTAAAGGAGAACAACTAGAGTGCAAGACAAGGCATAAATTCTGGGACAGGCAAGGGACTTGTGCTCTGAGACCAGCAGAGGAGTATCCTGTGGAATTCCTCAATGAACAGGAAAAACCTCTGCAAAACAGACAAGGTTAGGCTCTAGGCCTATAGTGACAAACAGCATCCATGGGATGGTCAGGAGGGTAGACTGGTGGTTTCAGCATAATAATGAGGTCCACCGGAAACGTGAACTGCATTGGTCCTGTCTTGGAAGGAGGCATCTGTTTCTGTGGTAGAGTTAGGATGATTGAAAAAGAGCTGGATGGTAGAGGTAGGAGGAAAGGAGGGAGGGAAGGAGAAGCCAAGTGCAACTCTGGTTCTGCAGCCCAACACGGTGTGACTAGAGGTGAGACAGAAGAGGGCTGAGGTCATTTGTCACTGTGCTTCCTTTCTGGGAACTTTTTGCTTTGCTTGTAGAAGTGGGAAGTCCAGTAGACTTGCTTCAGCATCTGGATGAGCCTCATCAGAAACTGCCTAGAGCAGTGAGGTCTCATTGTACAGTGATGTAAGAGGTGACACTGTTTTTCTGTCTCTGGAGTAGAGCTGACATCACCTGTGTGGAAGAAGCAAGTTGGCTAGCATAGGCGCAGCGGCAGACGTGTTGCGTATGCCTGGGCTTGAAAATGACCTCCTTGAATTCCCGAAGGGTGTTTTGAACCAGGAGGTGCTAGTCCATTAGTATGCCAGCAAAAAAGGCAGTCAAGCTCTTGTTTCTCCCTGTCAAGTATTGCCTAAAATGCCATTTCTTAGAGCTATCACTATATAGAAGAAGAGGATAGTAAAGATAGTCTTCTGTCCCTTCAGATGCTGCTAACCCTAAGTTGTGTGGTATCAAACAGGGCTCCAGTCAGGGCAGAGCTTTCTGTGCAGGTCCTGACTGTGGAAACGTTACCCCATTGAGAGTCATTCAAGCACTTTTGAGGATTTTAAAAGAAAAAATCAACTCTATTTATCATTTCTACTGTCTGATAGGAAGCATGTTCACATGAGAATTTGCTGCAGTTTCAGATAAGGGCGAGGACACGTAGCTGATCACCAGCATTGCGTGGGAGCTCCCTGCAGACCTCTCCCTTGCAATTAGCTGGCTAAATTTACCCTGCAGCCGAGGGTTCCGTGCAGCCCAAGCTGTATGTGTAGCACAGCACAGCGCAGGCCTGGGCCTGCTCCCGTTAGCTGCGTTAGGTGGGTCACCGACTCCTCAACACACAGGTGTCTCTCAGTCAGCATCCCTACAAGGGGGACCTCTGGCTTGGGTGCCAAATGGCACAGGGACCTACACCTGTATGAAACAGAACTCCCACAGAGAGAAAAAATAGCAAAGTTTCTCTTTTTCTCACTAATAAAAGGGAAATATGGTCTAAAAGAGGGCAAAAGGTTGAAAAATGCAAAGAGGAAATGGTATATTAGCATAAATTTTGAGAAGGAAAATGTTCTCGGGGAAGACAGTAAATAATCACTCCACCTCACTTAGCAATGTGGACTGTGGGGTAAAACTCTGAGTACTTTTGTTTGACAAATAGTATTGCAGTCATTTGGAAGCTGCTTTTTTTCCTTACAGCCAGATTTCACCATGTGACTGAACCAGTAACACTAGTCATTTGAGTACCTTCAGCTTCTAGGTAGTTCACATTATGACCCAGTGGAATAGCCAGTTTGGTATAGAGTATCTATCATTTGAGTCATTTTGTGATTTCATAATATGCAGTTGATCTAAGTAGATGTGTGCGTGGACATATATATATAGTTTTCATATTGTAAAATCCACCCTTTGATAGCCATTTTATTTATTTAATTATATACATACAAGTAACCCCTCCCATTATCCGTTGCTTTTTGGCCTGTAGCTTTGTCCAGCTTACACTCTCCCCTAATTTATTCTCTAATGTTTGCAAAGTTGCATAATTGGATTTGTTGTCTTTCTCAGATGCAAGACATCTTTTTAGCCCTTTACTACTCTGAATTTCTGCGCTAATCTGATGGATAAGTCAGGCAAAATAAATTATTTTCCCTGGAAAGGTTTTTTATATAGTAAGACTTTTTCCCTTCAAGAGCAACAGTAGGAAGATGGTATCACTAAAAAAAAGATATAGTAATTTCTCCTTTTCTGAGCAATGTAATGCTTTCTCCTAACCACAACAGCCTAAATATTGGACTTCAAAATTCTGGCATTACTGGGAGAAAAGCTATTTTATACATCAAGAAGTTTTCAAAATTCAGTAAGATGTCCACAACTAAAAAAAGTTAACATCCAGTTACTTGCTAGGTAAAGAGGAAGAAATAAGGAACAAGGACAGTCCTTGTTCATATGAATTTGTTTTCCAACGATTTCTCTCAAAGAAAAGCTAGACTGTGTTACGAGGATGAGCCAGCTTTCTTCAGGTGTCACAGGAGAACGCTATGACTCTTAGTCGTGTCAACAAGACCAGGATATGGTTATACCTTCAGATAAGGTTCTATTGAATTTCATGAGCAAACAGCCATTGATTTCTCTGTCACTAAATAAGTACTATGTAGCTAGTGATTGAAAATACTGTTTGCACTAGAGATGTGCAGTAAAAAAGAATCTAGAGGTTGTAGATTCTTTGCTTTAAAAGGTGTCAGGGCTCCTTGTTACAGCTGGGACCTGAACAATTTCTTTTTCTGGAAACCAACTCACTGTTGTAAACTGTCATGGTTTCTTACCGCAGCAGACACTGTTGCTCCTTCCCACCCAGCAAAACACGTTCAGCTTTCAAACACAGCCCCACTTTAAGTTAAACCAGAATACAAGTTCCTGCAGATTGCAGGGGCTTACTTGGATTCAACACATCCATCCCGGAGTTAATCTCTCTTCACATCAGCAGCTCTGAGTGAAGGGTTTCAATAATGTATCTCTGAAGCTAAAAGCACCTTTGCTCCGTACAAAGCGTTCCCAACACTTCAGAGAGAGCTGGACCACGCGTGTGCCCGGGAACCCCTGGGCACCCGCAGAGGTTACTGCTTCCCTGCCTCCCAGCTAACCTCCAAACTAACACAGGCACACCGGTCCATCTTAACATGGAATTCACCAAAAAAACCAGTATATTTTTCAACAAGGTATTTTTATTGCATTATATTTCATTACATTACCATTTAATGATAAATCCACCACCTTTTTACATAAATATGTTTTTCCAAAACAGAATAAGGAAAATTACTTATTCTATATGAATTATGACAGTATGTCATACAAGTAGACATGAAATATCTAAGCCTCTTCAGAACATTTACTGTTCCTTTACATCGTGTGCATAAATACCAAATAATTAAATGTAAACTCATTTAAAAACAAACAAACCAACCCCAACATTATCTTGCTAGAAACCAAAACAATGTCGGCATGAAACCTCACAATTTCATGGAAATTCTAAACTGTCGTAAATATTGAATAGAGTGAGACTTCAGGAGCAAGTTTTCTGTAATTTCACTGTGCAGATCCTAGGCATTCTAAAGTAAATGCTAGTAAGTTATAGTGGGGAAAACAGACTGAGCAAAACATCGCGCCCAAGGCTCATTTAGGCACCTGAGGCAGCAGACTGTGCTTAGCAGCACAGCACTCCACTTGCTTCAACCAGTTTTTATTCCCGTGTAATTCTGAACGGGCACTAAAATGCCAAGTGCCAGACAGCACTCAGAATCAGCGATCTTGTTATTCCTCACGGAAGGATTACCCACCATCATCAGCACTACCCATTGAAACCTCTCTATATCGGACTATCTGCAGACATTTGCACAACTGTCTCTACAATGGACCCGTCTTCTTTTCGGATATTAATGCTATTTATAAGAACTTGTTGGCAAATTGTATTTGGAGAGAAGGAACTTGCACAAAGATGGGGCTACTCAAACTGTGAGAACTACAGCAAGGTTGCTGAGAGGTGCCTAGCAAAGCCTATGCTGTCTTATCAAACGGATTCAGTCACTTTAGCTCGGTCAATGAATACATACGTAGGAATAAGCAATAATAAATATAAGGGGAGGGGAGAGTCTCAGAGGGATTGAACGTAGAACAGCTGGTCTACAAACTCATCAAAACTAGAGAGTGGGGCTATCATCTTCTTCCAACATCCATTTCCTGGCATCTTGTGGCAGACACGGGTGGCTTCATCTGGAGATGTTTCTTCCCTCAGAGCTGGTTATGTGAAGTGCAACAGGCAGAATTCAGATTATACCGCCAGTCAGGAAATCTTTCCGTAAGTCTTTTTGCACGCCCCACATAGGAGATGTGTGTTTTGGAAAAGGTGCCTGGTGGTGATGGTGGACCGCACTGGGCGGGTACTGCAGCTAGATTTGCTTTCCATCAGGCATTTGCTGTGGATACTCTACCTGACCCGCAGGGTTTGCTCTGCCCAGCAAAGCAGCCACTTCTCGGGCAATTTTGTGGCACAACTAAACAGAGTTCCCCATAGAAATCAACGGCAGAATGTGGCTTGTTATTCCCCCGACACCCAGCCAAAAGCTAGGCCTGGCCTCCAAAAGGGCTCACGTTAGCGTCGGCTGATGCACAGCCCACGTCCCCGTCCCCGCACGGAAAGCGAGAGCCACCCAGGCCCCCGGCAGGCACCCACCCACCGACCCACGCACCCACCCACGCACCTGTTGAGGATCCTGGCGACGATGAGCTTGACCCAGGGTGCGGAGGGGCTCAGGCACACCGTCTGTCCCTGCTTCGTCGTGGCTCTGCGGGGCGAGGGAGGGGGTGAGGCCGGGGCCGGGGCCGGAGCCGGAGCGGGGGCCGGGGCCGGGGCCAGGGCCGGGCACTTACATGACCTCGGGCACGGCGCAGTGCGGGCCCTCGGCGACGAGCTCCACGCGGGCCAGGCGCCGCGGCGGGATCACCTCGGACACGGTCCGCACGCAGCGGCAGCGCAGCTCCCCGGCCAGCGGCGCGCCTGGCGGGCGGGAAGAGCCGCCTGAGCCTCGGCTCCGGGGGCCTCCCTGGTAACCGCTCTGCTCTGCTTCCTCCCAGCTACGTCGGACTGGATCACGTCTACTCCGGCACCTTTGCCCTGATTGGAGCGGCCGCCTTCCTGGGCGGGGTGGTCCGCATGTCCATC